>OX377205.1:21616269-21736400 GCA_947396885.1 Heligmosomoides polygyrus polygyrus | reverse complement strand
AAGAATGCTCGAATTTGTTGGCACTATTAGAATACAAAAGAAATTGTCATGCTTTGTTTAGAAAAAACTTCTAGCCACAGTAGAGCCCAAAATTTCTGCTAGTGTGCATGGCCGACATTCTGGATGTATTTTGCGATTCTCCTCGAGAATATTCTCGAGGAGAATTGCAAAATAAAAAAGAATATTCTTTTCTAAAGAAAGCATGACAATTTCTTTTGTATTCCAATAGTGCCAACAAATTCGAGCATTCTTGGCAGTGTAGACTAGAGGAGGATTGCAAAATTCATGCTCTTCTTGCTATACCGACTTCGGCTGCAAGCTTGCTCAGTGACGCACACAACCAAGCTGAAGCGTCTTGTGCAAGTGATGCACGCTTCACGCTAGTGTAACTTCGTCGACATGAGCTCTCTTTCGGCCTACAATCTTGCAGTCGTTAGCCGAACACGCTTCTCCTGCAACCAATTTTCTCAAGTTTTGAAGCTGTTTAGATCTCAAGTGTTATGAGAGAATTTCTGAAATTCCCACGTGATTCCACAGAAACCATCCCTCATCCCAGAAATGTGTATTTTGACAGCATTGGATCGAATAAAACGGCATTGCTATAAAAGCCGCTCCGATCATCTTGAGATCGTTCTAGTCGGTTCATGTTCCCTCTATGCGAAGGCCTACGCTCCTGTGATTGAAAAAATTCCTTTTCGCCACCGAAGCGTACTGATTACCCTACCACTTTTATGTATAGAAACCATATAGCAGCAGCGAATATCTATCCGTTCATAGAAGGCAGTCTATAGCAGCAAATATTCACCTAACGCAACACGTTTTAGTCCTTAATCTCTTCATATCCTCCCAGAACACTTTGTAGACGAAACAATCTGCTTCACTCAACTTTTGTTAAGAAAATAGGTTGAAAACAGTGTTGTTTCTCGTTGATACAGCTCGCTGTTTGTAGAACCCAATGAGGATCAATGCAAAATTTAGGCTATATCGGCCGCGTACCTCTTGACGGTCTGCCTTTTCTCAACATTCGCCCAGACGCTTCAAGCTGAGGTGAGCGTGCAGCCTTATTCAAGTTATGGTAAACAACTGAGATTCAACACTACACAGTGCTTGATTGTCTCTCTGTCTCTTAATGGAAGATGTTTTAGCCTAAAGTCATCGATATTTTCAATGTCGGCGGTGAACAGGATATTATGCAGCTCCGTTCGGGACCCAGGTATCCGCAGCGACTTTCTCGCACGAAAGACGATTGAAGTTGTTCGGAGGCGTAGACGCGTATTGTTCCAGAAAGCTCTTTAACGCAATAGAGCCCAACTCGACGAGGAAATGGGAGACCAGAGATCAGTCCGGATTCACTGTCATTCCTTATGTGATAAGTGCAGATTACGGTAAGCCGCACTCAAACGCAGACTAGTTCCTCTGTCTTTCAACCGTTCATTCGAAGAAGCAAGAACAAAAAGTATAGCTCTTACGTCCGAACGAATGCTGCATAGCTGAAGCGAGACCTCGCTGGTGGTCATGATTTTGTTAACCTTTTCCTTCATCAACCACAGCGTATCAAAAAACGGAAACAAAAGATACTCTGCTAATAACGACAGAAGTTGACTTTCTGACCAGTTTCTGACCCCTAACATTTTAGGCGCTAAAACGAGCACAATAACTGGAGCGATGCAGTCAATCGCAGAGAACACCTGCATTCGCTTCAAAGCTCGTGGTAACGAACCCGACTACGTGGAAATTCAGAACGTTAAAGGAAATGGGTAAGTGCCCGAAAAACCTGGATAACTAGATAACTAGAACGCAACAGGAAGGAACTCAGATCCGTTTGCCACCGAAATCTGTCACCTCCTTAATGCCCTTCCTCAACTGCAATGGCATTCAATGACTTAGAGATTCAGCGGCGAAAAGCATTTTGCGTGTTAAAGTGAGAAAGAGTCCGAAATTCGAGTTTATGCGACTCACAAGTGTGGACCTGTAGCTAAACGATTTATGTCTAAGGATAAAAGAATCCATCACAGTGCTGATCTATCTCCATAATAATTCTTCATCGAATGTTTGGTGCTAAAATTCAGATGCAGTGCGTTCGTCGGACATTCACCTGGCAGCAATCCTGTGATGCTTGAGAACAACAGCGAAGCCACGTAAGTTAGCTCTAGAGCTTCTTAATATCATCAGAGCAACTGGCTTGCAACAAAGCGGCTACAGCTGACTGGCGCTGCCTTGTATCAGACGCAGAAAGGTATTTGGTGGAAAGAAAAACAGACTACTATCCCCAAAGGAACTGCTGCAGGCCACTCACTAGCACTTATCGCGACATTGACTCAGAATCTTACTGCATTCCACGTTGCCCTCCAATTTACCTCCAAGAAAACCAAAGCAACCTGGGCGACGTTCCTTAAATTTCTAAGTGGTGTTTTTGAGAAAAGCGATGAGCATCCTAGCTCTCCAACGGGAAATATAGTAGTTCAGAATTTTAGGGACGAGGTTGATAAAGGATAACGTCTGGCGCTAGGTGATCTCTTTTGTGGGATCAGTCATGTACTCGACTTCTATGTGATATCATGGGTGCAACCTGTATGCGTGGCCTATACAACGAAAAGCATCGTGTAGTCGATGGAGATGTAAACACTGTATGATTTCCCCACTAGTGGTGCAAATTCAGGGATGCTTGAATATAGAATGTTTCGTTCTCCTGGACAAGATCCGAACCACGCACGTCAATTGAGGCGCACAAAACAGCACGCATAGCAGATCAATATTAGACAACGTCTGCCTTTTTTATTAACTCAAACTCACACGATTCTTATGAAGGATCCATTTAGATGTTTGAGACACGACCTTGTTATTCACGAGTTGCTGCATGTGATCGGATTATGGCACGAACATCAGCGCGTCGATAGGGACAAGTACATCCAAGTCATCTACCCGAACATTGCCCCAGGTGAGCAGCACAAATATCATCACGCTGGAAGGCTAGACATGGTCATACCTTGAAACAAAGTCAAGGGGTCGAGTGCAGTACGACACGCTCAAGAGCAGAGCAATACATTTCGACGACCGGCAAATACTTAAACGTGTTCAGCGTCGATTCCATAGAAATCAAGGGTGGTACAGGGAAATTTTCAGTGGCACTAGCTATGCAACCACTTTCAAGCTTGTTAGTTAGAAATAGCGTATCTAAGAAGAGAACATTCAGATAACTGGAGCCAATTCGCCTTTGTCGGCAAAGATTTTGGAGCCACCACCTACGACCTTCCCTATGATTATACATCAATCATGCATTACGGAAAAACGGTGTTCTCGAGCACTGGAGGAATTACCATGCAGACATTGGATCCCAAATACCAGGTAAGTGTCACCGGACAACATTCTTATGGATAACATATTGGGAAAAGCATTTTTGTCATTTGTAAATAGTTGCACGGCAAGGCAAGGTTGTATGTGCAGTGCTACCAATGTCATTCACGTACCCTGTCGTGCTAGGTGCGCATAGAGCAGTGAGATCTTTCTTTATTGGGTTCATTTGGAAAACGACATTACATTGCACTTTCCGGTTGCACCCTCAGATCGTAACCTGTTCTATGTAGTCCTAAACTATGAAACACAATATCTCGTTTGACTGCATGTGTTATGTAAACGAATTGTCCCTCTTCCCCCACTACGATGATCTTCGCAAGGGCAGGCATTGAACTTCCTCGAACAACCGCTGCGAAGGCTTAGCAGAACGTTGACTTTGCGACCCTCACTGTCTACTCCTCCCAAATTTCAGGACGTAATTGGTACCGCAAAGGAGCCATCAGCAAACGACTACCGCAAGGTCTGTCTCGCATACGGCTGCCAGACCTGCATGGGAAGCAAGATGCCGTGATATTCATAGCACCCAACAATCAGATTAGCGTGCATCATTAATAAAACTTGTTCAAGATAAGTGAGGACATTCTCCAATAATGTTGAACCAGCCGAGCTAACGTTGGGGCAAATAAGCGGAAGTTTAAAGTTAGCGATTTTGTCACTCTACATCGATCGATTTCGGATCTGCACCGCCACTGAGGGTTTTTATTAGAAATGTGATCTGTCTAAGATATGTAGTCTTTCTTGAACTGCAGAATTTGTTTTAAAGCATGCAACAAATAGGTTTGAAACACGAGCCCAGTGCACGGTTTTTTCGCCGTCCACAAAGATGCAATTATATACATTGGAAGGGACTACCTCATTGAGACTGAGGATTGCTGGATATTTTTATTGGAGATCGCAATACAATGAAGTTTCGATGACAGCGTGGCTAACAAACTATTGATAAGTTCCCCCAAGAAGTTGTGGTGGACATCCGGTTAGAAATAAAGGCCGGATAAGGCACCTAAGCTTTCCACATGAGTCGCCCACCAGTAGTTGAAAAAATAAAGGACAAACGTCCATGTCAGTCAATCATTTTGCGGAACGCGCCACGCATCCTAATTTGGCGCGATATCATTGAGGTAATTTGAGTACGCACTCGTCTTCTTCTGTGACTCTATGAGGAGAGTCTGTGAGAAAGTCAAGAGTTTTATTCTTCCCAGACAATTGTACTAATTCTTATATCAATTCTCCGTCTGCGCTTGTGTGGAGGATTGGCAGGACTGGGCGATAGATACGAAGCATGAAGCTCGTGTGGCAGTATACGCCGCAGCCGGCTAGTCTCCTGACTGCGCTAGCATGGGCATCAAATTTCAAATGTATTATAACAGTTGCCTAGAAATAACACTACCGATGATATGAAGCCAGCAACGCTAACCTTTACGGTGGGGGTCGAGATGATCCACCAGTCACCTTTAGCTGGAGGTGGGCTAACTCAGGTTAACCCACCTCCACCTCCACACTCTTATGAAATAAACACCAGAAAAACTGAAAAACTTGGCTGTTGGTAAGGTTGGTACAAAAAAATGATATTGAGCAATCAAACGTGAGAAACGCTTAGGAAGTCCAAGAACACAAAACGACAAACAGTTAGAAGCGGGGCGAAAAAAATCATTGGTCAAACAGCAAGAAAAATTCTAACAATTCTCGAAATGTGAAAGCGGTACCGACTGCCTCTTTCCTCTGGTTCCACTAAGATGGGAGTCTCCTCGGTACTTTAATAGTACTACGAAAGCTCATTCAAAGAGTTCATCGAAATGCTTTTACATGAAGAAATAGTAAAATTTCAAAAAGGTGAATAAAATGTCATTAAAGCAGTTTAACGGAAAATTTCGTCTTTGAATTTCGTTAAAAGTTTTCAACAAAAATGCCGGTGAATCCGGTAAATCGTCAATCGTTAATCGAACACCCCTGATGGGAACAATATTCGGGGGTCTATGAAAGCTGTTCCGTACTATTTTTAAATTTAAATGTAATTTTGATGGCGAGTCTCCGGTTGGTTCTGCACTCTACTTCGAAAACCAAGAAGGTAATCTGGGTCTAGATGTGCGCTGGATGGACCACATCCTGGAGTTTCCTTTGTGACGACGAGTCAGAACTCCTCTAATTACCAAAGAAACAATACAGTGCGTATCACTACAGTAGGTCCACCCTAAGTTAGCCAGCCTTCAAAATTTTCATAGCAGCCGTCAAACTTGTCGAATAGAAAACTCAGAACCCACATTTCGAGAGAACCTTGTCTCGTAGCATTTCTTTTTGACAATGCATCGTGACGGGCGAAAATCCTGATGAGGGACCGGTCATGCTATCCATGTCCCCTTGAATAGTCGTTGGAATGATTGAACAACACCTGACACCCACCAACGAATGGGTCGGACTTCTTCGATAAAACTCTTTAGGAATGATGTAGCGCTCCTTATGTCCCTCCGACGAAGAGTGTCCACCGGCCCATTCTAGCACGCCATAGGAACGACTAGGCGACGCCTAATCATTTAAGGACCCACTTCCACTTACAAGGAAAGGTTCCGAAGTCATGATGAACTTTATTTTGAGAGGATGTAGGGCCATGTGAGCGAAGCCCAGCATTACGGTTAGTTTTTGCTGAACGCCTTTTTAGATACCTGAAGGAGAGGTGTGATGGCGTGTGCGCAACACTCCCCAACCTCTACGGCACCGTACGTGGTGTGCCTCCCTGGTGCACCCGCTAGAAGTGCCGCCTCACATATACGTTTGGCCTCTCTGTTCTTCAACCTGTCGCCACTAGAAACTGGACAAGAACCAGAGTCTGACAGTGGATTCGCTGAAGCAGAATTGATGTGACGTGCCTCTCTATCATGTGAGGGAATGCGGGCGTCTGTTCTGTGTTTCTATGGAGGAGTTTTCGTAAGTGCCGTGCCCACTTTCTTCTGAAAAACCACATCAAAACCGAAAATCCCGGATTGGAAAACAGCGCTATCTGTTTTGCTCTTTCTGCATATAGATCTACCAAACATATTTGAAACAATTCAAATCAGTTTTTTAAGTATCAATTGGCCGGTATCGAGGTTGTAAACTGTCACAACGATGTTTTGTTGCGATCAAAACTTCTAGCAACAGGAGGGACTCGAACCCGCACCTCCGTCTGACCGGACGGGAATGCTCTACGTCTTTACACCACCGGCGCCGTTTGGTCGAACGCAACATCCACACCTCGTGGGACCGATCAGCACCCACCCGTGTCCGGGATGCCAAACGGCGCCGGTGGTGTAAAGGCGTAGAGCATTCCCGTCCGGTCAGAGGGAGGTGCGGGTTCGAGTTCCGCCTGTCGCTAGACGTTTTGATTGCAACAAAACATCGTTGTGACAAATTTGAAACCACTTGCTGTTTTTGCTATGTGTAACGTTACTCCCTGTGGCATTTCATTTCTTGCTTTGTGACCTGAAGTCCTAAGACTGGCCCCGGAGACTGATGTTCTTACCATCGGAGGTGGCGGAGCTCAAAAATGTACAGTCAGTGTCAGAACTGTGTTCACAGTAGCCTTTCTTAAGCGCTCACTAGGATCGATTCCCGGATGATGCACTCCTCTGTATGGTCATCCTAGGACGCGAAGCGTCTGCAGCAAAGCCAGTAATGGGTTGTTGTATATTTTAAATGTGGACCTCACTTAGGTAATCATTATATCTTTCGCCAACTGAATGAACTCGTTTACTTGCCGTGGTTGTGATGCCGCCTTTAGTGTAATGTATTTACTATTACAGAGTGTCTCAAAATTACGTTCCCACACCTGTCAATTTTCTGGACCCTCCTCGTCAAGAATGCACTGTCTCCCTGATTTCGCTCGCTAGGTATGCTCACTCTGACTCAAATAGAAAATATCCAGCTGCAATAGGGGGAGGGGGAGGGAGGGGGGGGGGGTAGGCGGCACGTCTACTCATATCTTTGCAAGTCTGCAAGGCTGATGGTGCGGACTGGGCTTCGTTATCCACAGTAATCGGTGTGGGACCCACACGCAAGGAGCGAATAACTCGTACGCGTTCTAACGGCGGCGTCGAGCCCAAGGCGAGCAACCAAAATTCAGTAAGCGTTTCCGCACCGGTTGCAATATTGACTCCCTACAAAATGGCACCTTCTCATCCATCATCGCAATGCTGCTAAATCGAAGGTCGTGCAGGAGTGGTGTCGCGATAAGCTGCCTGACTTTAAGGCCCAGAATAATGGCCTCGATACAGTCGACTCGCCATAAGAAGGCATTATGAAGGCGTGCGAAGAAATGCCAATGGAATACCTGCGTGTCACGGTGGAGGGCTTTCCGCAGGGGAGCAACCTGAACATAAAAAAGCGCGCGGCAGCCGCGGTGACTGCTGCGACAAGCGCGACATCTGCATAGTATGTGCTGCTACAGTCACGAAGTCTAATGCTCTTGTGACTGCAAAAGCTTCTTTTGCTACCTTTTTTCAGCTATTTGAGGGTCCCCCGGTGCACTAAATCAGAGAAAATGGACATTTCGAGAGAGAAGTGGATGACCTAAGCGAAGAAATAAACAATTGCTTCCATTGTGAGAATATTTCGTCTCCCTTTACGACAATAGGCCTCTAAAAGACTTTCTTTCTAAAAGCCACATATCTAGACGCATTATAGCATAACTCAGGAGTTTGTTAGAGCTCCATTTTCCCCATAGCAGCAGGCCCAGAAAGGGTGCGTCACTGGCGGCTCGTCGCGTGTGCAACGGAGGTCGCCGCAGGCGCGGCGAAAATTTCTATGTTCGTACTACCAGCCCTTTGCGCGTCGTCTGAAGGGCTGTGTCCGTGGAAGGGGAAGTCGGTTTGAGATGTGCTCGTGTAACTGTGTTTGTTAACATGCTGGTAAAGATGTGCTAAAAATTGTATGCTCCAACCTCCCTTTCATCCGTTTTTGAATGGGTGAAAATTGGCAACGCCATATTGGGACACCCTGTACAGTAATTACTTCTAACAATTGAATAACTTCCCATATAAAACAAATGTACTAAGATTCATTCCATAGATTATTATACAACAATGTATGTGAACATTACAACGTAGACGCAGATACCATACATGCAATAGAGTCACTGGAAGTGTAAAAATACGTTCTACATGAAGTGATACAATGTAATACAATGATGACGTTATGATGACAAACTGCTACCAGCTACGCTAAACACAGCAGATCTTGAGGTCCAGCTTGTCGTCGAGAGTCGCGCGGAACACGAACGAACGGACCCGTGATTACTGTGCGTGCTTTGATGTACGTGGAGTTGAGCGAAAGCCTTCCAGATGCTACAGAACGACGACGACGACAACGATGACTACGAAACTACCGTAAGGGTCTAAAGAGACAAAGGGCAAGAAGGCAACCGAAGCCGTGTCCTGAGAGGACGCTCAGAAACTGACTCTATCGCCCATGAAGAACTTTTCTTTGCTACACAGAAAAGTCGCAACGGATCCGAGGATGAGGGCCGGTGTTCACAGATGAGTAGATGAACTGGACTGACAGTGATGGATGGATGGATGGAGTGGGACGACGGGGTCCTTCTAGATGTCGACCGCGTCGTCCGACGAATCGGCCTCGGAGCTCGTCTCGTCCACGATCGACATGACGACGTTCTGTGGATTCTGCAAGGAAAACATGCATCGCCGAACATGAAGTTCAAAGTTAGAGAAAGGGTTTGGAGTTCGAATTCGTTTAGATGCGCCTTGCACTCGGAGACAACCTCATCTCAGAAAGGGCTATTCATGATTCCAGAAAACGTACCGACTGCGTTCGCCGATGGCCGCGGATGGTGTTCTTGACGGCTCTGACACGCCTTTCTTTATCGCTGAGCCCGTCCGAATGCATAGCACCTTGTTCGAGAGATCGTTCCAGTGAAGAAGCCATCGTCGACGACGACGTCATCATGATGAGCTCTCTTCTTCTGCAACAAATAGCGTTAGAACAGCAACTAAGCTCAAACTGTGCTCAGAGAGGCTCAAGACATAAGGCTCAGAGAGTGAAACGCGACTCAAAGTAAGAACTTCAAACTTCAATGATGTTCAACCGTTTAACTTAGAATCTCGAATAAAGTTCTAGAATTCCTCTAGGGATCACAGGGCTATCCCTCCATCTGAAACACGCCTTAAAACTCACCGCTTCTCAGCGCTGTCGTCCTCACTGCTCGTCTTCGTCAATGCCCCGAAGGCTTTCTGGGAATCCAAAGACGAGTCGAGCACGTTACTGCAATGAAATGGATCGTTGAGAAGATCAGGCAATACAAATCACGACGACAGAAGAAACACATACCCATTCTCCGCATCCTTCTCGTCGTCGGAGCTGTTTTCGGCCGACGCATCGGACATGCTCTGCGGGTTATTCGGCCTCGGATTGTTGGAGTCGAGCGACGAGCACAGGTCCGCATTCTGGTCGATATTCTGCAGATGGGTGGACGGCTTCCGCGCCGACGGTGTTGGGCTCACTCGAGCTTCCGGAGATGAGAGCGGATTGACGCAGGAGGTTACAGGAGGATGGTAGATCGGATTGTTGTAGCTGAAGTGGGAGAGCAGGATGCAACGGCACAATATTGGTCGCCATTCCGATACATAGGCGTAAAGGCACGAACTATGAGTGAACGAGCTGTTAGCAAGTTTCGAATGAGTCCTTTTCATTAGTTCGCAGATTTTCCCCTTTCAAAGTTTTAGGCTGATCAAGGTGTCCTATAAACGTCATTACTATTTAGACTACAATGAAATTCTGTGCATGTCAGCCGCGTAAAAACTTTGCAGTTTATTTTGAAGAGCGAGAAGGTTAATATTTTAAGATGAATTTGAAATCGAATTCGCACCGCACATGTCGAAAGGCCTCAACGTTTACTTGATTCTTACCGTTCACCATGTTTACTTGATTTCAACTCTGAATGAAAAAAGTGAAAATGCGGTGAAATAAATAAAACAAAATGCATTAAGCGCAGTTTCAGAGTGGAGAATAATGAGCGATTTTTTCGCGCACCGCCTTACCAAGTGTTTATTTTGAGCAAAAACTTTGGCTTGGTAAAAATACGCATAACCGTTGGCTCTGAACTAAAAAGCGATTTTTTGATCAAATAAAAAATTTCTTGCCTGAGACGGCTTCCAAAATTTTGTGGTAATAGGCTTATGGCTTATGCTAACGGCGAAAGTGAGTTGAAAGAGAAAAGATTTGAACTTGTTTGATAGACCAAACACCCTTAATCCAAAAACAATGGGGCTATCCAATTCTTTAGAATCACGCCAAATCTACACTTCTAGAAACAGCATGAGTAGTGGCAAGTTACAGAAAGTGTTCTTCGAAATGGAGGTGTGGAGCATAACGAATCACACTTTCGGTAGCAATTTTCGGAACACTGTATTAGCCTCGTTCCAAAAAAAATTGAAACGAAGTGATTCGAAAGTCAGTCATTCCTCAGAAAAAGCGAATTTTTCGATTTTTCTTGTAAGAAAGACAAACTATATAAAAAATAGTGCGAATATGCTATGCATAGAATTACTATTGAGACTTTACCTGATGATTCTGGAGGGTAACGGTTCAACCACGGGACCAAGTCGGTGATCGGACACCGTGGTTGTCATGTCGCTGCTGCTGCCGGCGGTTCGCAGAGCCTCCTGGTAGGAGGTCGACTGCGGTAGGTTGGAGACGTTCAGCTCAGCCGGATCGTCGTACGGTGTCGGTGACTGTCCGCCCAGCCGCTCCTGTATCATCGAGCGAGCCCTGAAAATCCGTCGATGAGAAAACGTTAGGGATGTCTGCGCTTGAAGAAGGCGAACCGCTGTCGCCGGCAGCAGTTCTCGTTGGTGCAGTCGCAGCAGAAGTCCAGATCGAAGTGCATCGGAGACGGATAGGAGGCTCGCAGTGGTTTTCCGCGATCTGAAGGCAGAAGGGGCGTGAGAGCACGAATGTTGGAGAGCTTGATTGGCTGGTCCGTTTTGTTTGGAGGCGGTTCATATTTTTTTCAGGACATCATTTGGTTAAAACTTTCCGTTTCGGAGTACCAATAAATTACCAAATCAAAGGGGCCTCAAGTTCGTAGATCCAAGACCTTAGGTTAAGAATGTGAGGGGTTGATTTCAGGTTGCATGTCCCTGTCGGAGCCGCGTCTTGATCGAGTTTGGGAAGTCGTTGGTTGTATTCTTGCTTCTCAAAATCAACTTCAACTAAAGGTTTACACCCATTCGAAGGGCAATGTGACAGCCTTGTTCAGAAAAGGGAGAATTTATTACTCCTCATGGTCAATTCGAAAGTCTAGCATCAACCCATCTGAATGCAACTAGCTCAACCTAGTCCGACAGAGGATCAAGCTCAATTCTCTTCGTTGGACAATACAAAAGACATTCTGTACATATCTGACGTACTACCAGATGGATCAGCGGAGGTTGAGACACGCGCTGTCTATCGAAGGTCTAGCATAGGCGAAACAGAAGCCTAGGTGTACACCAGGAATTGTATGTCCCCGATGGTATCCTTGCATAATACTTTAAAGCCTATGTATAAATTGGGCGCATGTGGCGTAGACGAAGGAGGTGCCGACTGTCGCGTGTTCTCGATACCAGGCTACTGGTTCGGATTCCCTGCGCAGGCCAACCATGCCTTCCATGGATCGGTGAATTGGTACCGAGGAAGGACATAGCGCTGATTTCTCCATACCCATTCAAGTCGCCTCCACGAGATCCGGAAGAAGTAGAGTACGTGGCGATTCCCGAAGGGGATTGAGAAACACAGTCCTCTATACTCTAGATATACATTCACTTTAGTCTTTATTGGTGCGGCTTACGCTTTCATTCTTCTCGTGAAAGTCTGACAATAACTAGCACACGGTGCAGAAGTAAAAGTATTGTCCACAATTCAAACCAAAAATAAACCCTGGCGCGAAAAGGGTAAGCGCTCCAGGCACCTGCGCTACATGTGCTCGTTTGTTTGCTAATACGTGGGCAGAAATGGGCACCGATGAGAAACCGGGTAGGTGCAGTCTGTTCTCTAGAACACCGATATCAGGAACGGCGAGGAGAACCTTTTCCCTCAGCTGACCACTTTAAATCTTCATAAGCCTGACAAACTGTTAGATGGATGTCTAGTTCCGAGGAGTACTTGCGCCGGACGGGACTCGCCTCCGCTTTCTTGGTACACCCTAGCATCCAAAATTTAAAAGTGGAAGGCATGGCGTTTTCAGAAAGACCATCGAATGGAGCTTCTATGTGAATTTCAGAAGGCAATTCCTGATCGAATCTTTCACTTCCAGGAAAGCCTGAAGCTGGGAGTCGATTCCAAAAGCGGGACAGATCCAGGATCACATTTGGCCATCCTCCTTCCTGATCTGCTTCAACTGGCTTATTGTGTTTGTGTTATCCTTAATGCAGGCCCGGATAGCGTAGAGAGAGGAGGCAACTCTCCAATTATCGCCTGGACCTGAATCAAGATTTCATGTTCGAGCTCCGCCCAGGCCAACCATGTCTTTCATCCGATCGGAGTCGGCGAATGAGAGCAGGACGTGAATGGAACGTACAGAACAGCGCTTTGTTCATCACCGCAAATCACTGCATAGGCCAAATACGTATTAAAAGAGTCCCTTGGTATTCCGTAGAAGTAGAATACGTGGCGCATCTCTTAAACGGGTTAAACAGTGCGGGCGGTATTCATCTTTTGTCCTTTTTGTCATTATTGGTACTTTTCATTACGGCTCTAATTTAATTTGGATAAATTTACAGCTAAAATTTTACAATAGGTAGGTAGCCAGTTGTTAAACAGGCCAAGTGCGAATGAGATCATGAAGAAGTTTTGGTGAATTTGTTTAGGTAAGGTGAAATGAAGGCCATCGCATCGTGGGACAGCAGCTGAAGCTCTCTTAGAAACTCAACGGAAGGAACTAGGTCGCGAATCACTAAATGCACACCGCTTCGATTAGGATACATTCGAAGTTTTCAACTGAGGGAAGGCTAATATGTTACACCCCAGCACATCCGAAACCAGGTTAGCCATGCAGGAAAACAACTCACTATTGTGGCACTCACTTTGTGGAATTCGCGCCGGGCTGTCGCGCTGGAACGTCGACGAGCGCTTCGGCTTCCGTCGCTGGGCGATGCGACCATCCGACCACCGACCGTCCTGGTTCCGAACCAGCGTCTGGGAGTAGGCCATCTGAAAACAATAACGGCACACGATCAAATCCACTGTTGGAATGGTCACGTCTGAAGAGTTTGCTCGTACCGGCTGTCCTCCAGGCAGCACGGTTGGCTCATTCCACATCTGGACGCCACTGTCCTCCGACATTCCGCTGGTTCGGGCCGGTGAATTCCGCACCAATTCGCCGCAGTACTGGGACGAGGACGAGTGTCTCATGAATGGACTGCGGGAGAACGCTGGAACAGCGCCCACTGTATCTAAAGGAGAGAATGCCTGGTGGAGCCTAGGGCACTTACGGCTGTGGTGTCCTCGAACCGGAGACTCGCGGAGGGTGCTGTCACGTCGTCGCGGCACTCCTATAGAGCTTCGCGAAGACGACTGACGGGAGAACGTCGCCGAGACGGACGATGGGAAGCCGGAAGAGCTGAAGAGAGTTGCATCATGATATGAATGTACATACAGAAGAAGCGGTCAAGTGTTCTCAAACTTTTAAACGACGGGCAACGGGAACACCCATTCAGAGATCCCAAAGGTTTGCCAGGATTTGTTGTTGTAACTGACGGGGGTAGCGCAATGAGAAGTGGCGTCGTCTGTCGCGTGCACTCGATTCCAGATTCCTGATTCGGATTTCCCTCCGAGGGCAACCAAGTCTTCCGCCCTTCCGCGGTCGATTTGGTATCATCCTCATCTAGGAAGGATAAAGGAAGGATAAACCACTAATCCGTCCATTAGTTGGCCACCGGGTGTCATTTTGAAGGTCAAATACGCATTCGAATTGCCTCCACGACATGCCGTAGTAAAATGCGTGACAGATTCCAGAAGGGATTGAATAACACCGTACTTTATCTTTACTATGATTCTGATTGTCGCTCCAGGAAGATGGACAGCTTCCCCTCAATTAAAGGATGGCATTACTCAATCTCTTTTTGGAATGCGCCACGCACACTGCAGTTGCGAGATTTCGTAAAGACGGTTTGGATACGAATTTAGCCCACACAATGACTTGCACTGGCCTGCCGATAAAAAAGTAAGTGCTTTATGCGACTTCCCAGACAAGTCTGCTACTAGTTCATCTACCTAGAAGAGATAGAAAGCTTGTTTGGCCGACCGGAAAATCCGAACCAAAAACCTGGTATCGGGTGCATGCAACAGCCGGCACCTTCTCCGTCTCCGCAACCACGCCACGCACCGCTAGCCCAGAGCTAACGATCTCTAATTTCCCTCTTGGCCCTATTCAGATCCTTCCAACACCAGAAGTGCCCCGCCAAGTAGCTCTACGCACCTGCTTGCCTGACTGCATCTGTACGGTGATCCGCGGTGGTAGTCGGCCAAGTCCTCTTCACTGGACGACACCTCCATGCCGTAGCTATGCGGCTCGACTGTCGTGCAGAATATGCTGAATAATTGTGCGTTTTTGATCAGCTTTGAGTCCTCTACAAACTCACTACATCTATATTTCCCACATAAACGGGTCGTATAGGCCTCGTAATTTGCTTACTCTTGCTCCGATCCCCTAATGGTTCTCGGCCCAGCACGGACCACTGTAGGACGAGTTCCGCTGGTGCTTGGGTAGAACGATGCGTAGCGATGCGTCTCGTCCCACAAGCGAATTCGTTGCTCTAATTCCTAAAATGCCCTCACATCAGATTATCAAATTCATCGTAACCGACACTTTTGATACAGAGCTCGACTACCATCTGCTTCAGGAATTCTAGCTCGACAGCCTTACGCGCTACGACTGAGCTTATTAGGAGTACGTCCAACCTTTAGAACACATCTTCATGGCTGATTCTCCTCCGTTCACCTCCAGAATTTCTCCCAGAGGACAAACCACTCACCTTCTCCTTCAAGAGCAATTCGTTCATGCAGTCAGTGAGCTTGGAGTACATCTTGTTCGTCCGCTTCAGCTTGTTTTCGTACATCTCGCGGATGTCCTGAGCGTGTTTCAGCTCCTCACGACGTTTTCGAATCAGCTCCTTTTCTAAAGAAGTACGTAAGAACCCAGAGCAGTGGAAATCCTGAGCATGTTCACTTTCAATCTCTCCCTTTAATACCATTCTCTTTTTCTTACAATTTCTTCCCTTCAAGTAGCCAATTTTCATTCTTCTGACCTGGTTAGAACCAAATCTATTGCATAGATAGTCGTCAGTGAGCTGAAGCAACACTTACCTTCTTCTCTGTCACCAAAGTTGTTCCCATTCCCCTTCGTTATTGTCTCAGGATACTGTATATTCGCCGCGTCCGCTCTCCATTTGGCGCTTCGTCGGAAGAACTCCTGAATGCTTCAACCCCATTGAACTGTATAGCTGTGGTGCGCTTCTGTGTTCGGTTTTTCAAGAGCCCCACCTCGTCGCCCATCTCCTTGAACTCCGCGTGGAGGATGTCCATGTACTTCAGACACTGGGTGAAGGACGGTCGATTTCGAGGTGTCGCACTCCAACACTGACGCATCAGCATCTTCAGTCCATCGGGAGCTGAGTCGGGGATAGGTAGCGACAGGTTGCTGAAAGAGGTGTCATGTGCAATGCATGGATTGCACCACTGAAGCAATAATAAAAGAAGTTAGTAAGTTAGGCGCATGGTGGCGCAGCTGGAGGAGGCGTCGGTTGTCACACGCACCCTGAATAAAGGTTCTTGGTTCATGTTTCCCGCATTTTCCGCTCAAACCAGGCAAGCTTTCCATCTCTTTGGGATCAGTGAATTGGTACCAAACCTGTCTAGGAATAAAACTCTCACTTGTCCATTGACTGTACACCGCAAGTCACTGCAGAGGACAAATACGCAACCAAATTGGTTCCACCACATCTCGCAAAAGTAGAATGCGTATCGCATCCACAAAAGGGATTGATTAACGCCCTCTTTCATCCTTTATCCCAAGAAAGAGAAGTTATAACGACAAAGGTAATCTGATTGAAAGCCTGAGTAAAAAATAAAGAATATAGTACTAATGAAGTCATTTCCAGACATTCTTAGTAGTACTAAAGTTGCCCCCACACGCGTAAAATGTTAGGCAGTTCCAATGCGGATATCTCGTAGTCGTGTAGGCACTTCCTTGAAAACCCCAGATCTCGGCTGGCAAGATTCCGCAATATGTCAAAAGAACACCAGGATGCCCTTTGCGTTGATCGGACTTCTTCTTCTTCTTGTTAAAAGCCCTGTACGGTAGTTGCTCTCTGTGTACTTCGAGATGGGAGAACCGACTGAGCCACTGTGGCACGCGATGGGGACAAGCCAGCGCATCGCGTCAGCTGATTGTGCCGCTGAACATCACTGTACAGATAGATGATTATCAGCCGGATGGTAGATGATGTGGGAAGGGGAGGTGGAGTGGCATATAGGTTTAGCTCCTAGTGGTTGGACAAAATGTAAGGGGAAATTTTCCAGTCTTGAGAATAGCAACAACAAGGGATTGCAGACTCACTTAGAGCCGACTCCGTAGATGATAGCCATCTGGTTGATATTCTTGTAGGGCTGCTCTCGCGTAAGCAGCTCCCATAGGACAACACCATACGAGAACACATCGACCTAAATGTTCAACATGAGGTTTTTGAGATCGAAAGGAGGATCTTTTCTCTCCAATTCAATCAATTTTCTATAACTTACTTACAAGCAGCGCCTGCAAAAGAAGTATCCGACTACCGTAGTCTCAAAGTAATAGATAATAGAGGTCATCAAAGTCCTACCTTCTCACAACACGGCTGCTTTTTGATGACTTCGGGCGCCATCCAGCTGACTGTGCCGCAGAACGACATCACTGTACTGTTCTGCTTCTTCTGCTGATGCGACGTGCCGAAGTCGCAAATCTTCACCACACCGTCCTCATCGAACAGGATACTGTACAAATACAGTAATGAGTTGAGTTTTGTGCTTGACACTAGCGCTAAGTTTCTTAAACTCGTTGAAAAAGAGTCTTTACGTTGTTATCTTCAAAAATAGCTCCTCAAACTCGCAAAAATTCGCCTGAAATAGTGCGGCCTGATGTATATCGATACAGACTGATGGGTGTAAAGCCACATACTTGGGACTTTTCAGATCGCGATGAATCACTTTGTTCTTGTGCAGATACTCCATACCTTCGGCGATCTGTCGGCTCCATGAGCACCATTCTTGCCATCCTAAAAAACGAAGATATTGGATTATATGTAGAGTGAGGTGAAGACAACGAAAATAGGCTGGTTATTTTTATGGCGCTATTCCATTCTAAAAACCGGACAGAAAGACCTTTTAAAGAATAGTCCGAAGCAAAGAGCACGAATTTGAAGAATAGCTGCTGTTACCTTCCAAAAGCTGTTGCACAAGTGAAGTTATACTATCGAAGCCCAATCTCAATATAATGAGCAAAGCTCAAAGAGATAATTAAGACTGATTAATGTACTGCTCCACGGATCTCCCTCGATAGAGAGCCTTCGGGCTCTCTTGTTAAGAGGGATCTCGGGCCGCTTGTAGCAGGGCCACGTGGCGCGTCCCCGGGTGGTGGATAGGGGAATTAAACGCGAACCAAATGCGACCGTGTACTGCCCAGAGACGCAGGTGGGATGCAGGGGATGGACTCCTTGCTCCTGCTGTGTCGGGTCGATGCGTTCCTTGTGCGTGGGAGCGGCATGTTCGTGCACAGTGTGCGTGGATGTGTCCGTGACTGTGCGGATTGTAACTGTGTCGGCTCGGCCAAAAGCTTGCACTCGGTAGACTGGGAGTGCATGTAAGGCGATTCGAGGCCGCCTTAAGTCTCGCCCCGTCCCTTCGGGCAGTCTGTCTGGCTGCCCGGAGTACCCCGCCCGCACGACAGAGCCTGACTAGCTACCCGTGTTGTATTCCAGTCAAACACAGCAGCACTAAAGGGCCTCATTCCCCTGACCCCGGAAGAGCCCCCATTTCTGCAGCGATGGGAAGGACGAGTACGGAGAGGCTGCTAAAATCTCAGGGCCTAACCAGGCTGCGCAAATTGAGAAGGACTAGGATGACGATCTGTACTTACAACGCCCGCACGCTTGCGTCGGAAGCATCCGTCGAGGACCTGATGATGCAAGCCAGGAAGATCAAGTACGACGTCATCGGACTGACCGAGACGCGAAGACACCACCCCCTACACGCCGCCTACGACTCCGGAGAAGAACTATTCCTCGGAACATGCGACAGCAGGGGAGTAGGCGGCGTTGGTGTCCTCGTCAACACGCACTTGGCCATGAACATCGATTCGTACGAGTCTCTGACAAGCCGAATCGGACGTCTGCGACTGAAGCGATGTGGCTGCTTGCCAGCCTTGACTGTGTTCGTCGCGTATGCCCCAACATCCGACTACGACGACGAAGACGTCGAGGCCTTCTACGTGGAGCTGGAGAAGTTCTATAAGGAAGATCACACCTTCTACAAGGTGATCGTCGGCGACTTCAACGCCAAGATCGGGCCACGAAGGTCGCCGGAAGAACTTCACATCGGAACCCACGGTTTGGAGTGGAACGAGCAAGGTGAAAGGCTGTCTGAGTTTATCATGTCGACCAAGACCATCCATGGAAACTCGCAGTTCCAGAAGCCTCCCTCCCTACGATGGACCTGGGAATCCCCCGGTGGCCAGTTCCACAACGAGATCGACCACATCATCTTCAATCGCAAGTATTGCCTGACCGATGTCTCCGTTGTCCCCAAGTTCTACACGGGATCGGACCACCGCCTCCTTCGCGCGAGGTTCCGCTTCTCGCGTCAAGGAGAGAAGGCCGCGAAGTTCAAGAAGAGGAATCCCAGAACGACCATCAACTGGGATCTCTACACCTCTCTTGTCGGCCTTTGGGAAGATGCCGTCATGGACAACGTCGACGAGGAATACGATCGCTTCGTGCACCATCTCCACGATAGTGCTAAGGGAGCCGAGAGCTTGAAGACCACCAAGAGACGCCTGTCTCCGGAAACTCTCGAGCTGATACGCCAGCGTGGAGCAGCACGAGCGTCAGGCAACTACCAACTGACGTCCGAGCTTGCAAAGCTATGCAGAGCGGCGATAAAGGAAGATCTCATGGAGAGAAGGGCGGAAGTGTTGGCTGAAGCAGCAGAGGCAGGGCTGAGCATCCGCAATGCCCGCCGGAACTTCGCCAATTTCATGACCAAGATGACCGCTCTCCGACGTCCTGACGGAACCATCACCTCTTCCAGAAGGACCATGGAGAAAGTCATCCACGACTTCTGCTCCGATCTCTTCGATAGCCACGTCCACCTGCCCCCATGCCATCTTCCGCAGGATGGATACGTCGTCCCCTCTGTTCTCTCTTCCGAAATCCGACACGCCATCTCGTCGGTGAAGAAACGTACAGCACCCGGTCCCGACAGGATCAGAGCTGAACACCTGAAGAACCTCCCGCCAGCGCTCATCAACACCTTGGCGCGGCTCTTCACACGCTACCTGTCCGGATGCAAGGTTCCATCTCAGTGGAAGACCAGCAAGACCGTTTTGCTTTACAAGAAGGGAGACGTGCACGACATTGGCAACTATCGCCCGATCTGCCTGCTGTCCGTAGTCTACAAGCTGTTCACTCGAGTCATCCTGAATAGGATTAGTAGAACGCTGGACGAAGGACAGCCATGCGAACAAGCAGGATTTCGGAGAGGATTCAGCACGATCGACCACATACACACCATTACGAAGCTCATCGAAGTGTCGCGAGAGTACAAGCTGCCGCTGTGCCTTACGTTCATCGACCTGAAGAAGGCATTCGACTCCGTCGAGACTGAAGCGGTCATGAAAGCCCTGCTCACCCAGGGCGTTCCTACTCAGTACATCAGAGTCCTTCGAGAGCTGTACAGTGGATTCACGACCAAGATCTCACCATTGTACAACGACGTCGTCATTGACGTGAAGAGAGGGGTTCGACAAGGGGATACCATATCCCCGAAGCTCTTCAGCGCCACCCTCGAAAACGTCATGCGCGAACTAGAATGGGAAGACATGGGAGTGAAGGTCGACGGCCGGCAACTGCACCATCTTCGCTTCGCTGACGACATCGTGCTCATAACACCGAGCATCAGTCAAGCGGAACGAATGCTGGCCGACTTCGATCGTGTATGTGGAAGCGTTGGACTGCAGCTGAATCTTACGAAGACGATGTCCATGAAGAACGGATGGGTTTCTGATGCCCCATTCTCGCTCAACGGAACGAACATATCCGAATGCTCCAGCTATGTGTATCTGGGTCGCGAAGTCAACATGGCCAACGACCTAGCACCAGAGCTGAGCAGGAGGAAACGAGCGGCTTGGGGAGCTTTCAAGAGCGTCGAAGAAGTCGCGAAGAAAACGAAGAACGTCCGACTCCGTGCCCACCTATTCGACTCCACTGTTCTTCCTGCCCTAACATACGCCTCAGAGACCTGGGTTACACGAAAGCAGGATGAACACGCGATCAGCGTCGCGCAGCGTGGAATCGAGAGGACGATGCTCGGAGTGACACGACTCACGCAAGTGAGAGAAGGCCTCCGGAGTTCCGAGCTTCGCCGACGTTCGAAGATCAGAGACGCTGTCGCATGGGCCAAGTCGTCGAAAATTAGGTGGGCCGGCCACGTAATGCGATTCGCAGACACCCGCTGGACGAGAGCCGTCACAGATTGGATTCCGCGGGATGTCAAAAGAACACCAGGACGCCCACCAACGCGTTGGTCGGACTTCTTCGTGAAAGCCCTGAACGACCGATATGACGCTCTTCGTGTCCCTCGAGCGATGAGGATCCATTGGACCACTCTGGCACACGACAGGGACGAATGGAGACGCTGCTGGCGCCCGCTCGAGCAAGTCGATGATCAACGGGACGACAGGTGATACAGGTGAATGTACTGCTACGGGCACGTGTAGCGCAGTCGTAGGAGGTGTCCGCTGTTGCGCGCACCCGATACCAGGTTCTTGGTTCGGATTTCCCGCCCAGGCCAACCATACTTTCCAACCTCCGGAGTCGGTGAAATGGTGCCAGACTTGCCTGGGAAGGGTAAAGCGCTGAATTGTTCCCCTGCTGGCTACCGCAAGTGTCATTGTATGGCAAAACACATTCAAATCGCCTCCACGGCATCCCGTAGAGGTAGAATGTATGGCGCATCCCGTAGGTAATTGACTAACGTCGTCCTTTATCCTTAGCCTTATTGTACTACACACCATTCGTACGAAATGCGTTGGAGGCAATGAACATGTTGAGCTTACCTATAACTCTGTCCGACTTCAGAATATCTCCTAACTGCCCATTGGGACAGTATTCCATCACCACGCAGTAACATGGAGCCTGGGTACATACACCTCTGAAACGACGAATTCACAAAGCCCTCCGTAATACGACAAGTTCATTATAAACTCACAGAAATTTTATGATATTTGGATGGCTCAAGTGACGCAAATGTTTGATGTCTGTCTCCTCTTTCAACTTCACTTTCTTCACCGCCACTGTTTGCCCGTTAAGCACACCCCTGAAACATTTATGTAGCAGGCCCACAGAAGAGATTCGTAAGAAGTAAATTCATACTTAAGGAAAGTTCTTCAAGCACCATTTTTTAAGTGGTGGCTTTCAAATTTTACGTCAAGCAATACCAGCCAACTGAGGAGATTTGGAAAAGGTAGTGAGACAGTGTTCTCCGGATCTACCCTAGTAGAATGTGAGGGGGAGGGGGAGTGGGGTACTGCTAGAAAATGGAAGCAAACAAAACAAATACATATAGAGTGGCCTATCTGCGGAAGGAAATTGCATAGAAAGGGCTTTTCGCTGACTAGGTCAGTGTTTGGTTTGTGTCAAATAATGCAGTTCCGGATCACATTTTGTGGTAGTTTAGGCCGTTATCATGTTTATTTTGCTCGACTAGTTATATTGTATTATATCAGTATCTGTATAGTACAACAGCTAAGTTAATAGACATTCCTATTTTGGGACCCAAAAAAGGCTCTGACGAAGACGAACTTGCTGAAACGTAAATCGAGCTAGATAAACTTGATAGCAGCCTTGGCTATGAACTCAACTAGACAACATTGATCTGAAGCCAATATGCCAAGGTTTATTCAAAATCGAACTTTAGCTGTTCTACGCGAAATGCACTTTCAATTTCACCATCGTTGTCAATACCAGTGAGTGAAATACTCCCAGCGCATTTGAATAGATACTGTTTCTTATCAATATTGAACATAAGTATTATATTGATTTATTTATTTACTTATTAAAAGCACATGACAGTGCGCTCAATACCAAGCGTTCAAAACAGTCATTATAAAAGCATGAAAGTGATAATGGCGAGTTATACTAACAACACAGCCGAATGATCAAGAACAACTTTAAAACCCTAGCAAACAGAAGAAGCTAAAGCGAAAAAAGCAAGGACTGCAACTTGATTTTTAGCAGTAACAAATGTCCTGCAAAGGGTGTTCACAACATCTGCTTGTAGGAACAATAGTAAATAATTTGACTATTGAATAAATAATAAAGAATGAATAAAGAATAACTAATAAATGAATATTGAATAAATAATGAGTGAATAAATATGATAGTTCAGTTCACCTTTGATAACAGGATCATGATTAAGATAGCCTCTAACCAATAAGACAGTAGAATAAACAAGAAAATAATCTATAGTTTGTCATAAAATGAAGTCTGAAATTTTTTTCCAATTACGAAGGATGGTATTAGTCCTGCTGAAAAGTAGCCCAGCATTTGCTTATCCCACCATATTATTTATAAAAAAGAAATCTTCTGTAAAAGCCTATGGAAAAGAGTATCAGCTTGCATTTAATTTTTTTATGAGCATGGTTAGAATTCCTACAATGATGTCTTTTACAGGTCGACAGCGTCGTTTCTACAAGTCGAGAAGAAGCTTCTGCCTGCTATTATAATGCACTTTCTAAAGTCCATTAGTCGTGGGCCGGGCTCCTGCCTAAGCCTACCACTCCTCCTTATACTTCTTGCCACAACTCCCCCTGATGGGTACCAAAGATCTGAGAGCTTACTTGAACACCGCTCCTTGAGATCCGGCTCCTAGCCATTCAAGTCCCGTAATGGCCTCGAACGGAATCTCCCAGTCGTCTTCGATTGACTTGACCCTGAAAAATAGAATATGAGCTATCAGCATGCTTAGAAAAACCTTATAATGGTAGACACTTACAGGTCATTGTTACTCCGTCCGAAATATCCCCACACAGGTCGGAAGCACGAGAAGATGCCCTCATATAGTGTACCTGGAAAGTCTTTCTTTATACTACCAACTGGCAACCGGACAACCTGAGCACATTCGCTAACCGATTCCAGCCCTGTAGTAGTTGTTGTTGAGCGGCTTTCCCTGAGGTGCTACGACGTCCTGAATGCGTGGCGCTTCTGAAATAGCGACCGATTCGTCAGCGGCTAACAATGTTTTCCAACGGTCACTGACTGCAGAGAATAACAGCTTCGGTAGATTCCACCGGCATATGCAAACACAGCGAGCTCCTGACCAGCTCAATAACAGCCCAGGAGCTGGGTGTGGGTTTTCGAATTTCAACTCAGAATAGGAAAACTCGCACCAGAGACAGCAAGAACGATCTGATTCCTTCTGAGGAATTGATAAAATTTTTACAACGTAGACGACGTTAGAGACGTCTCCACGCCAAAGACGGGAAAGGGTCGACAACGATGTAAGAGACATGATCTCAGCTAAACTTCCGAAGGGTGGATGAGCAGCCTACTACGCTACGATATCCCGCTTAAAATGTTTGTATTTTTTAAATACAAAAATAAAAATTGTCCTATTATATGTAGAAGATTTAATACGTTCAGTAGCATGCGGGTCTTCGATCTGGACAGAAAGTGTTGCACCACCGTACATATCTCTCAGGTATGCGTTAGTCATTCATGAACTCCACTAACCCAGGCGGTTAGACGGGCACCTCTAATATATCTATTGAAGGTAAAAATACGCGTAATACTATCCGCCCCTCTGTTTTTACGTCCACGCAAAATTAATGGCCGTTCGACGAACATCACATGTAAATAGGCACTGCTCAGGCCTTTTCAAGATTGACCGCTTGAACATGATTATTTGTTTATTTATTTATTTTATACGTCAAGAAGGCGTGCTCCAAATTCAGAAAAAAAGGAAAGGCAAACAACCATGTGCAGAAAACAAAAATAAAGAAAAGAAAGCTAGTACATGAAAACGTTAACAAAAATGGCAGTGGCCGCTATTCAGTCTCCATTAAAATGCGTTAAAGACTTACCCATGAGGCCCCTGGCGGCATGTAATTTTAGGACAAGCTTTGATAATCAAGAAAGTAAATATTAGGGGGGGGGGCAAAAGTAATGAGACACCCCATGCCGTGTCCATATATCCCGTGGCTGGAGTCTGCTTTCGTGCTTATCGTATTTGTATGTTTGTATGCTACTTACTGAAGGCCACCGGAGAAGTGACCACTTTCGCCCCTTCCAGAAGCATGCCAAAACCCCAGTCTGTCTCATGCCGAAACCCCAGTCTGACGAGTCGACTTATGTCGCGCAAATCTCGCCCAATTCCCAACCCCGAGCAGCCTGGGCTCAATATTTACGCAAGATGAGACGTACGTCTTCTACCTTAACCCTGCCAAGCAGCGAGTCTGGATGAGGCCTGGTGACCTGTCACCGACCTTCGTTCGGCGAGATGTTCACGGCGAGAAGCACCTTTGGAGCTTTTGGGTCTGCGCCCATGGACCGGCATTCTGGAAGCTGTTTGCCAAAGGCACGGCGATGAACTCCAAAGCCATGGTGAACGAAATAGAAGAGATGGGCCGGCGACTCGCCCTTATTCATTCGCAGCGCTTCAGGAAGGTTCTCCTCTTCGACAACTATCGGGAACAAGTCACCACGGATAAGCTTGCCCAGCTGGGCTACCTTCACATGCTTCACCCATCATATTTGCCGGACATCTCTCCATGCGATTACCACCATTTCTTGGGCCTACAAGACTTCCTGGTCGGAAGGGACACAAGAACCCAAGCAGTCCTTGACAACCATATCGAGCAGTTGATCAACACCAGGCCCAAGCAGTTCTGGAAGGATGGGATCAGGAAGTTGGCTGAGCGATGGCAGCAAGGTCATTGTCCTCAATGGCAAATACATCCCTCGGCATCGTTGAGTTGTAATTGAGTTATAGAGAGATTAAGATTTTTTCAATTTGTCTCATTACTTTCCCCCCCCCCCTAATACATATCACTACGTGCCAAAGAAGTTTGTTTGTGCGATGGTCTTGTAGACAATACCGACCGGGTTGTCGGTATCGGCTAATACTACCAATTTTCGCCGCAGAGGCTTAGTTCTGGATTAATGGGGTGGAATTCGCTGGAGTTCGATGAGCTGTGCTCAGGTCTCACAGTAAGTCAATAGCATCGTTCGACCAACTGCTATCAGGCCTTTTGATCGATTTCTGCCCAGAGTACCGGAGTTAACAATGGCGTCATATGAACCCTTTGCCGCCAGACAAGCTTTACAGCATACGGCCGTCAGAGAGGCCGTTCGGCCTTCTCAACAGCTTCGCCGTGGTAATAACTTCTCATCATCAATTGTAGCTGCCACCTGTATCATGGTTTCCTCAAGAAGAACATCTTAACTACGTCGATTGGGGCAAGTTAGAAAGAAAATAATAAAAATATGAACGACATCCCCAAAAACGATTACTTAACCAATATCGATTAGTGGTGATCGATACTTCAAAAACAAACTTCAGATTCGTGTTCAGCAATTACGAGCACCTCCATGGCTGAAGTTCCGGACCGTTTAAACGTCATCCTCAGAAAACCGATAATTTGATCAATACCAATTGATGGCGATCGATTCTCATTAAGAGGGTCGTCTGACTAATCGATATAAATCGATTATTCCTACCTTCTCTAGAGGGTCCCTAACCAGTAGTATATCTGGTTACTAGGCTTATTCAAAACAAAATATCTATCGTAGATAACAGAAGATGCGGGTTCAAGACACACAAAATTAATGGCCGTTTGACGACCATCACATGCCAACAGGCATTGCTCAAGTCCTTTCGAGATTGACCGCTTGAACATGATTATTTATTTATTTATTTTAGTTTGGATCGTAACCAAACATCATCGCAACATCATTTACGGCTCCATAGCAGTCACTTGAGGCTTCAATAAAATGAACTAAAGCGCGTTGTTTTGCGTGCTTCTTTTTTCTTTTTCTACCAAAGAGCACCTCTACTACACGGACTCGCGGTGCCCGGCAAACAGAAATCAGACCTTTAAGCCTCACAGCTCTTCAGATCCATTCCAAGTGGGTCGCTCACCTGAATTTGCGTCGTGCCTTGCCATTCGATGAGCAATCGGAGTGTTGGGAGCGCTCTGGGTGACCAGTGGCGATGGCAACGCTGCGGCAAAGTTCGCCGTCTCTGAAAGCGTCAGAACTTCATCTGGCTTCTCCTGAAGAGCGGGATTCGATAAGCACAAGAACTTGGAAGGTTTGAGTCCATGTATAGCAAAACAGTTGAAAGTGCTCAAAAGCTTATGGTGATCGAAAAACTGGCCAGAATAGGCAGAGGAGAAGGTGAACCTGAATAAAAACGTGAATAGAGAACGAAGAAATTGCTGCGTATACAAGATGGGCAACTGAGAAGGTCATCTACGACTTCTTCGAATTCATCGATAGCACGTCCATTTGCCCCGTGCCATCTTCTGCAGGATAGATGGAACACGTGTAAGTAATGTAGACATCGACTTCAACTCGGTACCGTGTAGGCTTCCGTAGAAGCATCAGAGAGAGAGAGAGAGAGAGAGAGAGAGAGAGAGAGAAAGAGAGAGAGAGAGAGAGAGAGAGAGTACCGGCTTCTGTCGCTCCAACTCTTCACGTACTGGCGAGCGAAATCCTCCAGTGCGCTATGAAGTCGCGGGCAAACAACGAGTAAAAGTGAGTAAATAGGAGGGATGCTGCTAGCGGGTGTCAGCCGTTCGCTATCAGCAGCAGCAGCAGAGACGGCTACACGTGTCCAGGATGAGTCAGTCCGGCCGCATAGTGCAGCCGTTGCAGATCCCCGAGCGACGTATGAGCTCTTAACAGAGTGATAATGGGGAATGTGTCCCTGTCTTGTCCTTTGGCGACAGGAAACCACGACGCACAAATGGATAACAAAGCACAAAATTGGCCAAGCGTACGTCGGAATTACAAGGGCGTGTTTATTCGTTGGCAATTTTTCGCCGAGTCTCGTCAGCAAACCCATCAGCCCTCCACGATCGTTGAATTGGAGCAAGTCCTGCCTGTCAAGCACGGAACAGTTTGTACATACTATGAGTGAGCTCGGACCAAAATAGGCATCCAAGAGACCCTTGTGGTGTCGCTTAGGAGCAGAATGCATGGGGGATTTCAGGAAATTGGATCTAAACTCATCCTTACCCACTGTTATCCAGAAATACATAGCGGAAACCGTAATAGTATTCAAAAAATTGAAGAACGGCAACAGGTGAGAGTACCTTCTCTTTATTTAGATTTATTTGACATCAGTTCAGCACCTTGATAAGGATAAAGGCTAAAAGACGACGTTACTCAAACCATCTTGGGATGCGCCACGCATTCTACTTTTACGGCATGGCGTAGAGGCGATTCGAATGCGTATTTGGCCACACTATGACTTGCTGCGGCCAGCCGATGAACAACTCAGCCCTTTGTCCTTCCCAAACAGGTTTTGCGGCAATTCACCGACCCCGGAGGAATGGAAGGCTTGGTTGGCCTGGGCTGGAAATCCGAGCCAGGAACCTGGTGTCGGGTGCACGCGGCAGCCGGCATCTCCTCGGACTGCGCTACACGCGCCCACAAGCCAATTGTGATTCAGTCTTGGCGAGAGTCAGTCGATTTATATAAAAAATTCTACTCAGCTCGGCATAGCCCTCCAGAAAGGTAAAAAATTGCAGTTGATTATTTGTTGCCATAAAAATGTTTTCACCAAAGGAGAATCCAATCCGCCCGTTGCTTTTCGGATAAGATGCCCACTCATCTGCAATACTGGCGCTATTTGATCCGTTGCCTATATCAAGCTATAGAAGGGTTATTTTATACCAGATCACAACGTGAAAAGTGCCCTGAATATTGTGCAAAGACGGAGGAGGTTGACTACGGTTGCTAAGTGGAACGAATCGTTGACGTCGAATCGAGCTGGCCACGTGTACCGCACCGTGTTGGAGGTTGTATCGTCATCTCCACGCAGCCAAGGTAGTAGCTACGACGACGTGCGATGTCTTGGCTATTTACGGTCACACAAAACGATTACGGTAGTTTGATGTGTGCACAGACGGGGAGCTACGTCATTGCGAGTTGTCCGATGATGTCACTGAGCGATTGAGAAGAACTTCGACAGTGAGTTCTGTTCGCCAAATTCGAAAGGAAACTTCTACTTTGCGGGAGATTTACAGAAGAAAAAATCGGGAGGTTTACAGAAGAAAAATGGAAAGGAAAGAAAATTATTGGGAAAATTTCATTATAGTATCTGCTATTTACAAAACAATTGTACTCGTATTAAAAATCTATTCCAGGTTAGCCAATACGCTTTAATCCCGTATAACACGTTATAATTGATCAGAAGAGAGATGGGCATGTTCGAGTTCGATTTGGAGACCAATTTCGACCAATTCTTCAACATCTAGACACCAGTAAGGGTAGCTTTTCTACTCTGTGTTTCGAAGGCAACTCATTGAAGAGTTTTCTAGTAAGTTGTGGACGGTAAGCAGTCAGGCGAGGTCGCATCGAGCGGTATTTTAATCGAATTAAACGCAATCCGGAGAGTACGGTAGCCGACGAAGTTTTCACGACGGAAAAGAATGGGTTGCCTTATCAAGTTCTTTAATCAAGAATTAAGAATTGCGCATCGTACAAAAAACCCTTTAGATTCATCTCCAACTGGAGTCGAGTTGTCTTTTGAAGGCGGAGCTCCCCCCAAAGAGCAGGTTTTTTTTTATAAATGATCAGAGTAGAGACTGTCATGTTCGAGTTAGATTTGGAGAAAAATTTGAGTAGTTTTTGAAGATTTAGATATCTTTTTTTTTATAAAAAAAGGGTAGTTTTTCTACTCTCCACTCTGATGGCAAATCACATATCTGCCGACTGGATGGACCCTCATTACCTATTTAGAAGATGAGACAAAAATTTGCATATAGTGCCACCAAAAAAAGCATACGCCCAAGGTTATATTAGTGATGAAAACTAGGTTACATGTCCTTAATTTGGCTCAAATTGGGAAACGGAAACGCGCCAGCCAATCAGCTAGTCAGAGCGCCGACTGAACAAGGGCCAGCCAATCAGACCGTACACGCCTGCTCCGGATGGCAAGCCCGTTCAGCGTTGCCTAATTAGTCTGGTGCGTTCCGACCCTTCGCGGGGGTAGGCCACATTAACGACACGTTTTAAAATTAGCAATAAACCAGTTTCCCCATAAGCTGTATGCAATTGAACAAGCCTTAATACAGACGAAGCATGAAGTAGCCTACCGGCTAGTGCACCAACCACACATTCAGTATGCATCTTCCGCAAAAATAGAATGCGTGGCGCACTCCAATAAAGGATTGAAAAACAGTGGCTCTTTTACTTCATTTTTACTTTGCTTTGTCTGCTTCATCACTGACCAAACCTAAGATGTATATTGTCCATGTTATTTACACAGCGTCTAAGAAATTGGGTTTAATGAAATGTATGCCGGGCAATAGGTACAAAACGGCGCACGGTAGCGCAGTCGGAGAAGGCACTGAATGTCTTCTGCATTGGAATCAGGCTCCTTGCTTGATTTTCCAACCATGGTTATCCTTCCGAGACAAATCTTGAACCGATTCACCGAATCCCTTTGGGTTCGGTGAATGGTTCAAGATTTGTCTCGGAAGGACAACCGTTCACGTTTTCATTGCTTGGTCATTGTATAGCCTGAGTAGTCTAAATTGCCTTTTCAATATTGCTTGGAAGTAGAGTGCGTGGCGCATCCCAAAAAGGGATTCGTTAATGCCTTCAATTATCTTTAAGCCATATAAGCATTATGAGGAACTCTGATGTCGGCCGAATTAATAACCAAACCGGACGACAAGAAACCGTCGCCAACGCATCTTTACGAAAATCTTTGATACTACAGGGTGCGCCATAAATATGGTCACTCAATAAAAAGCGAATTACTCACGGGGAATTTGTCAGGGAATAGCGAAACTTCCTTAACAATTTACTAACAATCTAGTTAACACACAAAATGGATATCATCTAATATGATCTTCCTTGGCACGAATGACAACCTTCAGACGCTTAGGGTAGGACTCAACGGCGGCACGTAAGGTTGCTTGCGAAATTTTCTTCCATGCTTTTTCCCGTGAAGATTTCAATCCTCGAATCGTAGTGCGCCTTTTAGCGCAGGCTTCACCCTCTAGAATGAACCAACGCAGTTATCCATAACACTCAAATCTTACGAGTTTGTCGGCCATTCAGAGGCAGGGATGAAGTTGGGAAGATTCCTTGCGCACCACTCCTGAGTCTTCTTGGACTTATGAGCGGGTGCGCCGTTCTGTTGAAAGGTCCATTTTGTATTTAAAGGGTGTTCTTGAGCCTAGGGAAGCAGCTCCTTCATCACAATGTCGTTCACGTAGACATTGGTGTTGACCTTGGCTCCTTTTTCAACGAAAACGAATCGTGTCCGTCCTATGGCGCAAACTCCGGCCCAAACAATCAGGGAAGCTCAGTGAGAGTTTCCGTTAACGGTGTCTGCATCCTCACCACTTTCAGCCAATAAGCGCTAGTTTTGTCGGTCAAAATGCTGTTCAATTGAGAAAAGGTTCTTATCAGTGAAGAGCGTCGTGCAGTGGTCGTGCCGCTCGAGGAGTCTTGGACATTTTTCTTCTTCCTTCCATCTGTGCAGGCGTTTGTCCGTGCAGCTGACGGAACTTGTAGGGGTATAGTCCAAGTTCATTCTTAGCAACTCGCTTCATCGTGGTAGCCAATAAGTTGAGCTCGAATGCCATCTTTCTCATGCCGCGGCCTGGATTCCACTTGAATTGTTCTTTCACGATTTTTCAAAGACTGCTCGTAGCTACGGGTACCTGGCAGCCAGGTCGGAAACGATCAACGAGAGAGTTACGTTCCACACAGCGATAGACTGTCATCTTGTGCAGCTTCAGCAGACGAGCGATGTTGGGAACAGAAAGTCCTACCCTTCTCGGATCCAAGATTGCGCCTCTTTGACAACAAGACTTTACCATTTCTGATAGAAGCAGTGTGGAGATGCAAAAAACACTATGTACGGTTAAGATGACACGTAGAATCCGAATAAACAATGGAAACATAAAAACGTTCACAAACAAATACAAAAAATGACGCGCGAAAAAAGTGACCATATTTATGGCGTAGTCATTAATATGGCCTGCATGGGAGGGGGCGGGAACGCGCCAATCAACCACAGGCAATCTTAAGGCACTAATCGAAAACGCTTCCTTTGTATGATACACCCATTCTATGTGGTATGATCGATGCAGTGGTTCTCCTTCTCCTCACCAGAATATTCAAGACAAAAAAGAAGCGTAAAATGTAGGTGTAAGATGGTGTGAACCAATTACAAGCTCCACAGCAGGTAAGAAGGGCCTCATGAAATATAGAAATTAGGTTTGATAATGGTAACGAAATAGGCCACAGAAGACGCAGAACGTCGAAACCTCCAAGCCAACCAGTGACGCCATCACGTGGCAGAACAGCAGGTGATTCTATTAACGCCCATGTGAGCCATATGAATAAACAGCTGAAAAGAGGCAGAAGCATCTGTGAAGGCCAAATAGGTTCGCACAGCGCTTTACACGCCTAATTCAGACGTTGCGAAGTTCTGCGTGCGGACTTGCGAAGGGAACACGAGCGGCTGCGCCGTGGTGGCGACCGGTCGTCGTGTTTGCACGCTGGTGAAAAACGCCTTATCAGGCGTCCGAACTGGCGCGCCGACGGACGCCGTTTCGCGCCGTCCGGCGACGATCAAGTGCCGACAGAACATGGTGTTCTCGATGCCAATTAGCCGAGTAAACCAGACGCTGACAGTATCTCTCGAAAGCGATTGGGTCGGAGTATGTGGTTCGGAAGGAACTTCTATCCTAGTCGGGAGGGGACAGCGCCAAGGTGACAATCAAGTCAAGCATCCCACGACACGAAACCACAGTTCCTGAGTCAACAACCTCTATCGTATCGTCTGGCAGTATTTAAAGCTCTGGGACAATTTCAATGAAAGGGACTGAGGACCCAAACAAGGAGTGAGCGTATAATAGAATTTTAAACCCGAATAATGGATAACGGATAATTTTGCCCGAAAATGACCGGATAACTGAAAAACGGATAACGAGCCAACAATAAAAATGAAAATTAAATTTAAACCATTCTCTCTCCAACAGTGGGTCATTAATTAGGACTGTAATTGTAACACTTTCCATGTCACCTGTCAAACAAGACACTTTTAACCTTCTTATTGGTTTTTTTCTTCAAGGAAGGGATAGCGCAGTCGAAGGCGCCGACTGTCACATGCTCTCAGATTCAATGTTCTTGGCTTTCCTCTCTCTATCGCTCCGGAAGTGTAAATTGCTGCGGGGGAAGTGTATTTGGGAAGAACGGTAGCAAATTCATCAAGCTATGGAACCAGTGCTGTTGAACAGACTTCTCTCGGCTGTCACAGGCGTCAAGACGCCAGGACGAAGAATCTCCAGAGCCTGGATAAGAAAGGAAAATTCAGAGGAATTGCTAATCCAGTTGCATTTCAAGTACAGTAGTTTAATACTGCTGGGAAAATAAGACGAAAGAGGCGTTCTACAACGAAGATGTCCTTACGAAGACAGGAAAAGGAGGGTAAAAATCTTCGGATAGAGAAATATGTGACTCATTCTCCTCGTTCGCCGACATCGGTACTCATCCTAGGGTGGCTTACAAACCTTTCGGCTGTTTCCATAGTCATTCTCAGTTGGGTTGTTTTGCTCTCCTCCTTCGTTTCGTCCTTCCATTAGCTTAAGAAACTATAGCAACCAGTAGTAATTCCCGCACGAGTACTCCTTCACGCTTTGCTTGTATTTTTTTTCAGACTCAGAAGGTGGTGGTGTCAAAACATCGGCCGAATTAAGTTTGTATAACAAGTATTGGACCCACAGCTAGTCGATAGCTACTTCTACATTTCAACAACTACCCTTAGACCTACAGACGAATCTGGAATTATTAGGAAATATTAAATTATTTGATTTCCACCTGGAGCCAGGCACATGCTAAACATAGTTTCAATGAGGTAAAAAATCCAGTAGAAGTTCAATACACGACACATCCTTGAAACGAAGTGATTCACATGAACGCTTATCCTTTTCTCCACTGATCGACTGGTTTATCCAGATCGTACATTATGCTAGAAGGAATTTTGGTGGAAACCCCACAAAGAGAAATGAGCAAGGCAGTTTTTTGCTCTTTAAAAAGCGCTATGAGCAACTCGATAGTTTACCCTAATTATACCATTGAAAACTGGGAAAAGGCATCGACCTAGCATTGCAAGTGTATCTCAACTAACAGCGTAGAAAGCAAAAAACAATCTTAAGAAAATGCCCTTGCATTTAAATAAGCATTCATAAGTGTGCCAGGTTTTGTTGTTCGTTATCCGGCCTTCGGATAACGAACAACAAAACAATTAGGCCAAAGCCTGGAAACCGGATAACGGATACAGATGACAGTCAATCCACTCATCCCTGATCCAAACACCGCATGACCTCCCCGACTAGGAAAGATCCTAACTTTAAGGTAAGCAGGGTGACGAAAAGAGAAAGGAAAGGATAAGGCTGAAAAAGCGGCACACAGTCAGCAATTTCTGCAGAGAAATTGGCACTGGAAGTGTTAATGACGGTATGTCATGTATTGAAGTACTTAGTGTTTGTGGATTCCAGTAAATGAAAGTACATGAAAGTATGAAAGCGCAATACAAAGATCACGACAAAACAGAAAGCTCAAGCGATACCTATTGATTTAGTTGTCGTCAATTGTGAGATAACAATTTTTAATAATAATTATTTGCACGGATAAAAAGCTCCTTTCAAACATTATTATGTATTATTACTTTATTATGCAAAGCCTACTATCCTATGTAAACAAATCATTTTCACGTAGAAGTGGACGCTTTTCAAATCAAATTGGCCACTCTTCTAAGCTAGCCCTAGATTTCTGATATCAAACTGAACTCTTCCAAATAGTCTTTCTCTACGTTAAACTAGAGACCCTCCAAAAAGGTTAGAATAAATTTTTGTTCAAGGAAAATTTTAATATAACTTTCTTTGATGTTTTATAATAATAATCTTACTCAATAAGCATTGTTTGAAATTTTATAAAACTTTTATTTTTGGAGAAAAATAATGCTTTAAAGCTTGTTTTGGAAAGCAAAAAGGCGGCCATTTTTTAGTGCCAAAAATATTGCGCCATGCCTTCTTCGGAAACGCCTCGATTTTTATTCGATTGATAGCAGATTTTCTGCTGCATAGGGTTTGACAACTGTTAACAAAATAACAAAGACAGGTTTAAAGAACACACATATCCTCACTGATTCATGTAAGTGGCATTTACCCTATTAATCAAAACTTGCCTCAAACTTTTAGGGCGCACTGCGCGGTCTGATCTTTCAATGCGCTATATTCTTGTTTTTTGTAGTGCTTTTAGACGAATTTGAATTTACTATCTTTTCTCTAAAATTAAAAATTTTATAAAATCGCTACACTCGTTGGGGCAGCTAAGCTTAAAAATTTTGAAAGTTATCCAAAATGTTCATTGAACAAAAGGTTATCTTATCTAACCATATTATTGAGTGTGTAGTTTAACCTGCCTGAAGGTCATTTCGATTTGAAAGAGTTCGCTTTGGTGTCAAGATCTTGAAAGCTAGCTTAGAAGAGTGTCCAATTTGATGTGAAAGTGGTATATAAAGCGGATAATGGCAGTCGATCACTTTTTTTGATGCGAAGTGAGGGGGGCATGGATGGAGATCGTGTGGTAAGCGCCCGGATTCAGAAGACGTGCCAGACCGATGTGGTGCATCAAACGTACGGATTAGGCAGTCGTAGACTCACAGACGTGCAACGTGCGTCCGGGTTCAGGTACGTTCTATAGACGTCGAGCAACGAATATCCGGAATCAGAAAGCATGTCGCAGTCGTAATAGGGTGAGCATCCATATTCAGAAGAAGCGTCACCGACGTCGTGTGGCCAGCGTCCCGTTTCAGAAAACGCGGGTAGGAAGAACTACTTCAGGGATCGGCCGTATGGTGCAGGAGGTTTGGCAGAGAAGCATGGTAAAGGCGATTCAACCCTATCGGACTGGGTTCCCCCATGACTACTTCTGCTGTTCCATATTTCCGGCAAGGCCTTGTTTGAGGTCGAGCGCTAAGGTTGTAGGGCAAAATGAAACAATTGCTACGAGGGTCGTGATTCCATCTTAATGAAAAAGGTGAGTGAAGCGATAAGAGCTGCGTGACCTAATGGAGGAATTTGCTGTTTGAATTGGAAGCCACTTGGAGGTACCGCGTCAATGTTGTCGCTGCTCGACAGTCGTGATAGTTCAGCTGTGAGATGAGTTACAGCACGATCTTCAGGGTATTGATCGGAAGCGATGAACTGTGCTGTAAACCGTCAGAATGTCAGAAGATTGCGAGAATCGATAGCAGAACTCTGATGCTCGACAATCACGCAGGGATGTCGTCATTAGGAATGCAGTGCATGCGAATGAGCTACAGATCTATTGATTAAGATGAATTCTGAAGAAGATAGTGCAAGAAGAGGAGGTGCACTCTGTTTGAGCAGCTCCAGAGACGTCAGCTCCGCGTTCAGACGCCTTTTTTCAAGCCTGCAGCCACAGCCGTCGACCGAGTTAGCAGCGCATGACGTTGCCCACTCGTAGGATCTGGCGGCGCTTGCGAGTACAGACGCCGCTTCAAGGACGGGTCAGTTACTGTAGACAAGAAGGGAGTCCTTCGAATCAGAGCCGATGTGGATACGAGATGGCCTTGGTGCTGACGTTTCCTGGCGTGATCGGCAAAACGGCGACATGCACGGGGTGGCGGTGAGTCAGCTGACTGGTTCCCAGCGCCCTCGTTCGGCGGCCGTGTTGGCCGACGCGGCGGTGGCGCCAGGCCGCCAAGTCGCCTGAAGCCGCGGCGACCTATGCTCGACGACCTCCACGTGTCCTCCTCGTCCTCGTCGTCCTCGTCGTCCTCGTCGTCCTCGTCATTGCCGTTAGTTCAGGTGAAGATGAATTACTCGCCTCAAGATCGGCTACACAGACAAAAATGCTGGTTGAGTCATAGTAGTCATTGGATACGAACTGTCCATAGAGTTTTCGCAGTCCGGCTGGCGATCCAACGGCAACTTCGACGTCGAAAACAATCTATTAGGATGGTCGAACCGTAATACCGGATTCTCCTGAGCTGCTTCCGAGTGCCTATAGAATTAAAGGACGCTGAGGTGTAGCAGAAGAAGGAGCTGGCTGTGATCTACATAAGGGTCGAGGTTTCTGGGTTCGGGTTTGCCGCTTAGGCCAACCAAGCCGTGCATGGGTTTGGTGAGTAGAAACCAGACACATCACGGAAAGATAAAACACTAGTAGTTCAACGGCTGGCCACCGCAACTTATTGTATAGGACAAACACGCCTTCAAATTGCCTCCACGACATCCCGTAGAAGTGGAATACGTGGCGCATCCCAAAGGTGATTGATCTACGCCGTTCATCCTTTATTCCTTATCATTTACAGAATTCGAAATTTAGAAATTTCTAGAGAAAGGCGGTATTTTTTGAAAGTGTGCCTGTAACAAACGCGACAGCAACAAAAAGATGTGGATTTATTTGGGTTTTCGGAATGTTTTTATGACTAACAAGGTGCGGATTCATGATGATTTTGTTACTTTTAAAATCTTATATGTAGTCTCAACAACAAATTGGGAAGCAAATGATGTCAGAGTGGATGCCTCCGGAAGAAGTTCGGTGCAGCTTTGGCATCAGCAGATTCGTAGAACAAGTTTCTTTAGTACATCTGTGTGAACAACTCTATGAGAGATACACAGATATGGACGAGCTCACTGTGGAGGAAGTAACAATAAATACGCCTAATTTTCTACTGTTCCAAAAGAGTACGAAACGTGCTTTCAGACAAATGTATGAAGGATAAGGGATAAAGTCAATTCCTTGTGGGAAGCGATACGGATTCGACTTCAACGGGATGATGTGGAGGCGACTTGAATGCGTGTTTGGCAATACAATAACTTGCGATGCCAACCGTCGAACAACCGGAGGAATGGAAGGCCTAGTTCGTCTGGATGGGCAATCCGAACCAACAACCTCCTATTAGGTGCACGCGAAAGCCTTCTTCGATTGCTCTACTCCCTCTCAGACGTATTTATACACAATTCAAATACTTTGGCGTACAAAAAGCCCGAAAGTCTTGGAGCCTGACAGTCTTGGTCTTCACGACCTAGTTTCCTAATGGAACAGCACGAATCTGAGGGAGGAATTCTGTTACCATTTCGTGGCACTGCAGCTTTTCTTTCGTTTTTTTTTTGCCTACTGTCAAGAATTGGGTATTCTACGAAAAAGGCTGAGCTAATACGAAAAAATTTCGGAGACGGATTTGCACCCGAATTTGGTGTTAGCCAGTTTTCATACGGATTTATTTGTTAGAACTTGTACAGCCTCAGGAAACAGTTATTGCGGCATAGGACATCCTCGACCGATAAAAGGTTTGCCAGCGGCTGCAAATTTTGAAAAATTCAGTCAGAAGGCATAGAAAGATTCAGATACAAGGTGGTGCCTGATCGCGCTTTTGAGAATCAACTTTGCATGACCAGACTGATCAGGCATAGAAAATATTCTGCACCTATCATACTCTGTAGACGTTTCAGAAACTAAATGCCATTTAGCTAAGTGGTTCCCTAATTTCTCATTGATGACGTACAGGGTGCGTAAAAAGTATTGACGCACCTACTTTTTGTTTCAGCTCCAGCTTTCTGTTTCTACCCCTCCAGGTTTTTGTGTGTTATTTTTGTTGTCTGTATTGTGCTCAAAAAAACACTCACAAAAAAACTGAAGAAACATGATCGCCATCGTTACGGTGGCGCTTTTTTTGTCTGTTACCCAAAGAGCTTAATACTTCCTTAACAAGAGAATTAGGCGCTGTTCGAAACGGTTGGTGAGGAAAGGGGTCAGCAACCTAAACGTCAGCCACGGCTCTGTCATAACAGATGATGATTACAATATGTTCAAGCACGATAACGTTCGAATCCAAAATTATCAATCTCTGTCCGATAACGGTAGACAGATAGCGCGCGCAGGTGTGGACAGCTTCTCAGGCGAACACAGCTTAAACATGAACATGAAATACTATTTCCACAACCGTCATTTAGTGCGTCAACACTTTTTACGCACCCTGTACATAGGTTAAACACTGAGGCAATGACGAAGCCGAGCTCCACGGGTACAAACAACTCCAGGTTGTCAGCCCTATAGCAGCAATGTACGTAGTTCAGAATATCATACAGATTATGGCAAATTTTATTTGAGCTGAAACACTGTACTCTGGAAAAAGACTTCTTGTTTTGGATACAGCGGGTGATATCCGACATTATTTTTGTGCAAAAGAAACAGTAAAGAGGAGCTTGGTAGCGCAGTCGGAGGAAGCGCCGACTGTCGCGTGACTCTATTCCAGGTTCCTGGCTCAGATTTCTCGCCTAGGCCAACCAAGGTCGCTCCGGGGTCGGCGAATTGGTACGAGGTTCGCTCTTGGAATGATAAAACACTGACTTGTTCGTCGGCTGGCCAGCGAGATCCAAAGAAAAGGTCGAATACGCATTCAAACACGACATCCTGGCGTGGTGCAAAAAGGATTGATAAACGCCGCCCTATCCCCTTTTAATAACAAAGAATGGTCCTGGAATCAAGAACTGTCCAATGCGTTCCTTTGTTCTGCTTGAATGCCAAAGTTATTAATAGTTTGCGCGATCGAATTATTTTCTCTTCTTCGGATAATTGGATGATTCGGATGCGTGCAATTTCGGGAGCTCCGGATTTTTGGTATCTTGGGATCGTGACAGTCGAATTGAGTATCCGAAAATGATTAATTGGATGACGCAAGTATGTAAGAGGTGGTTGGTGGTAAGAACCGACTGCTGCTCAATAATTTTCTTCTCAGTAACTTCTTACGCATGAAATGATAATGGACAGCGTTAATCAGACCTTTTGTGGGATGTGCCACGTTGAGCTTTAAGGACAGAAAATCGTGGATATATGGTTTTTTCCTGTGCAATGAATAGAGATGATGGTGATTTATTGAAATGTCAAAACGGACTGCTAGGCTGACAGTCAAACTGGGTGTAGCACCGAGCTCGGAAGCCGCTTCTTAATCAGGTCGTAAGGAATGAACGAGTACGTTGTCTCATCAACATATGTAGGTTGCTCAAACCGAAGGCGAGCCGGAAAATTCAAAACCGAACAAGGTAGGAGGGCTGCAGGATATACCTGCTGAACTAAAGGAAGGTTACTGCCGATGCAAGGAATACATAATGTTTACCCTTTTTGAGAGAATAATTATTTACTATAATGAGGAGCAGGATGGCAAAAACCTTGTTCTTACCATCCTGCTCCTGTTTTTTTTTGCTCCTGTTTGTTTTTACCATCTTGCTCCTGTGTTAAGTCTGATGATGAGATCGCGCCATGCCGCAGTGGAGTGTTTTACAATGTTTCTGGGTGTAGCTTTCCTTTACCTGAGCTGCAAATGCCATCGACAAAAAGTTTTTCATCTGAAGAAAAGTCATTTGTTACATCTTATACTCCTATAAATTTTTTTTCAGAACCATTCTTTGTGCTTCCAGTTAGAATACATGCAAAACCGTGAATAGGAGATAGGGTTCCTCGATAAACCTGGAAGCTCGATTAGGCATGATTTTTCTCCACTCAAGTACCATTAAAGCTGAATACGTAGCAGACAATAATGAAAGAATCGTGGATTAGGTTTTGATAGGTTGGCTTTTCGCGTTTTTCCAATCATACTTTCGGTCCTCATAATCGTATCTTCGAAACCAGGACACAATTTACGCCTGGGAATTTGAGTTTTTAACCTATCGCGGTCTGATCGTAGCATTGCATTACCAAATGTCGGAGGCTATCCCAGACAAGAAACATTTCTCTCGCAAGAAGACGATGGAACTATGGGGTTCAGCTCAAAGTGTTAGATCATGCTCGAAGATTAACTATGATTTTCTCCCATAATGCTCAAAGTGTTGGTTTAGCCGACTAGGTCACCAGATCTCTTTCGTTCTTTAACGACAATGCTTCATGTAAACTGCATTTTTTGCACTACCAATTAGGAAAACATTGCAACACATGGGACGAATGCAAGGCGCGAACATCAATCGAATTTCGCTTTCTTGTTCTTCAACATAGGGTGCAGAATTTTTTTTATAGCCGAATTCAATGTCTCTCCCTACCACCCCCCCCCCCATCTCCACGTGCAAAAGTAAAAGATTAAATTCTGGTTTTTTCTCCTTGGGGATGCGCCATGCATTCTACATTCTTTCACGAGATATCGCGGAGACGATTTGAAAGCGTATTTGGTCTATACATACATTCTCTCTCACAAAAAGACGGGAAAACACTATTGAATTACTATCTAGTCGTTAGTTGGATACACTACTTAATTTGACGTTCAGTAGATGCTAATAGAACAGAGACAAAGATTCTTCAAGGTGCTTTCCGGGATGATGACCAGGTAGGTGGGGAAAGGATGCGCCTTACCAATCGCGGAAAGTCTTTGTCTACCCTGCTAGGTAAGAGGCGGAGCCACAGTTCCCTGATTGGTCGAGATGGTGGTCCGCTCCTGGCCATCAGCTCGTAATGTGCCTGCCTTAATTTGTACTCAGGCTTAGGACCAATTGGCCACCCTAAAACAGTGCAAAGTCCAACTGGCTTGCCCTGAATTGAATCCCATTGGAAGCGATCAATTACTAGCGCCTGGGCTGCCCCACAAGCAGCCGTCAATCGAACACAAGTGGTGAATGGAAGCACAAATAATCGGTAAAAACGTGGTGGTAGAGGAAGACTACTCTCTTCTGATCGAAGCGTCTTGGAGGCAGTTTGACTGGGCTTTCAACAAGGTCTCTTCTCCAGAATACTATAAATGGTGAAGGAACAAGAAGATCTAGTTCTGTGCGATTCAAGAAATTACACTATAAGGTCAGCAAGAATACGGTAAGAGACAAAGTCAGCAAACGTGGAGAAAACGACAGAGATCTCCGAGAAAAATCTTTGAAGCTCAAAAATACCCACCGTTCGGCGGCGTGATGACGTCCAGTGACGTGAGCATGGTGGTGGTCGTCATTTCCGTTTGGCTCGGAACGGGAGCGGCCGACGGCGCAACGGCTGCAGACGAGGAACGCCTCTTGCTCGTCGGCTTCTGCTTCTTGGGAAGCGCTGCTTCGACAGTACCGCCGGCGGTTTTGCTCGTGTCGGCCGGACGTACGTCGTCGAACTCCGTGTAGCAACACGGACACCAACGCAGACAACTGCTAGACAGCCTGAAACGTAGCCGCGGCATTCACTGAGATACCCGGGAGGACGACGACGCTGTGACGACGACGACATTGACGTCGGTTCGATCGAAATTCCGATTCATGACGATGTGCACGATGACGCACGGCGCCAGCGTCGGCTATGTAAGCGGCATTCAACTCGTGCGGTGGGACGTGAATGAAATTCGCCTCTCAAGCATTATAAACAGGGCTTTTTGATACAACTGGGTCCTAAGGAAGGAGGAGAGGAAGACTGCGAAGAAGGATATGATCACGACACCAGCCACAGATAGGCAGAAATTGTGTTTTAAGACATACAGGGTGTTCCAAAATAAAGTGATCAAGTTGTGACGTTCTCCGAAGCGATCTGCAACATGATGGAAATAGCGCCATTTTTTGTACGTATCTTTCTGTCCATGTTGTAATTTTTTAAGTTCTACTTTGTCCCAGTTACGGTTTTTCTCAAGAAGTAAAACCCTCGCACTGCGATTTTGGAGCTTCATTGCCAAGGAAAGCACGAATGCAACATCATTAACCAGCTCGGTCGTCTGTCTCCACAGAAACTCGTTGATGTGAGGAGCTTGGCCATGAAGGTGATCATCCAGGACAAGGAAGAAATCGCACTGTTAATACGCCGCAGATCTGGAATATCATCAAGAAGCGAAAAATCTCAAATTCGAGGGCTCCTGAGAAAAATCGCCCGTGAGGTCGGTGTCAGTCTCACATCGGTCACCGAATACCCGGAAAGAGACGCGGACTGAAGTCGTACAAGTTCCATAAAGTCCAGCTGCTGATGGGCAAGAATAAGCGCGAACGACTCCATTGGTGCCGACAGCTCAAACTGTGGGCCGCAGGTCGCGGGTGGGAGCGAACACTTTTCACGGATGAGAAGCTGTTTACCGCGGAGTGGGATCACAACCGTCATAATGGCAGGATCTGATCTGGAGAGGCTCCAGCCACCTTCGCCATTGTCAAACATCGTCAAAACCCGCAGTCGCTCATGGTTTGGGGAGGAATGTACACCAACGGAAAACCCCCATGTTTTGTGGAGGAAAGAATAAAAAATAAATCAAGATGTGTACCGACGGGACATTTTCGAGGCTGTGGCACTTTTCTAGCCTTAGCAGCATGTCAGAAATGGACGCTTCAACGGACTCAATCCCTGCTTACAGGACGAAAAGCACGCAAGCATTGTGCAAGGCCATTTTTATGACTTCATCATGTCTGCGGAATGGCCACCGCACTTCCCGGATCTGAATCCAACGGACTACAGCGCGTGGCCCATTTTGAAGGGCAGGGTACGAGCCAAACCCCACCACAGCCTGGAAGCCCGGAAGCAATCTCTGCGTGGGGAGTGCGAACGACTGTCTCCGGATGACCTGCGGCCCATGCCCAAAAACTTCACCAAGCGTTTTGGCTTCTGTATTCGCGCCAAGGAGGGCCACTTCGAATCCGATAGAATATAGTGTTGCCTAGTGTTTATATTAATATTATTCATGTATTGTTTTGTAAACTTCTCAATTGTTTCGTAGTTGTAATGTAAAAACCTTAATCACCTTATTCTGGAACACCCTGTAATACTGCGATTCACATGGCACAATTGTACCTTCAATGAATAGCCCTCTTTCACGGTATAGTGGTGAGCACCTCAGCAAGTCACACCCCTACTTGTCTTGAAAGGTTGGCAGTCTTCCCTACTGTTAGCTTCTTTTAGAAAATTTGAGCAAAAAGAATGAACGACAAGTTACAGTTCTATTTGGAAACTATTCGAAATCTTTCGTATTTCTCGTAAATCTTGGAGGACACGCACACAATCATCGTAAGTGGTCTGTGAAAGTAGCTGTTAATCAGCTGAACATTTTATCTATCTCCTCATCAGAAAGAATCCACACTATACCTATTCAGAAGAAGGTAATCCGGGAAACTCCCAGCGTGGAAGAGCTGCAAAAAAGTTGCAAAGAAAAGAGAAAATCATTCGAGATAACGTCTTACAAACATGCGTAAAGACGACGACATTAATCGGCAGTGAACAGCTTGCCGGGCCTATTTTTGTCAGCAAAAACGGCAGCTATGTAGAGAAGGAGTTTTGATACGCGTAGCTGGCCTAAGCGGGATAGTGTGGCTGTGAAAGGTCGTTGATCGGCGGGGGTAAGCCCACAGAAATCCTTTCTGGAAGGCGACCTGAACCCTTAAATAAGATGAATCTGTGTCATACAGTTGTTAGGGCTGGTCTCCTCTACGTTGAAGATTGGAAATGAGCAAACAGAAAGATAGAAGAGAGAAGGGGGATGGAGCCGAGGAGATACGAATTGCAGTTCCAATCCCTGGAGATTCTGAACAGGCAAGGGCTGACGCAGAACAGAACAGGCATATTAAACCAAAATGACCGAAGGGTCAATCAGGTCCAATGGTTCGAAGTATCCTCCATTTTCTCCCACTAGAATAGAAGGATGTCTGCCGATGGTTATTCTTTTTCACTTTGCTACAAACAATCAGAATGCATTGTTTATCGAACGGATTTTGCGAACATTCGGAGTTCTTGTTGTTGATGATCTGTCTGTTTTGTTATAGAGGTGGGAGAGGTAATGAAGGTGATGAACTGTTTCTTGTTTCTTCGAAATCGGCAACGAGGAGCCGCACAGAAGAAGTGGAGGGACGTCATCAAGTGAGAACTCGTCCAATTCGGCAGGGGACATCCTTGATAGGATGACATGAGGACGAGCCAGAGGAATGGCAGAATTCCTCAATGCGATGACAGAGTGTTCATATAAAGGATAAGGATAAGGATAACGGACGGCGTTACTCAATCCCTTTCGGGATGAGCCACGCATTCTACTTCTACGGGATATCGTGGAGGCGATATGATGCGCATTTGGTCATACCATGACTTGCGGTGGCCAGCCGATGAACTAGTCAGCGCTTTATCCTTCGCAGACACGTCTGGCACCAATTCACCGACCCTGGAGAGATGGAAGGCTTGGTTGGCCCGGGCGGGAAATCCGAACTAGAAACCTCGTATCGGGTGCATGCAACAGTCGGCGCCTCCTCCGACTGCGCTACACACGCCCCTCCATAAAGAACACGTTTCAAAATCCACGCTAAAAAGGATTCATCGATTCAAAAAGACCACGCTGAGTAAAGAAACGAACGTGATAATAAACAATAACGATCTACTACGGACGCATGGATGCACAGTTGGGGCACGTGCCGTCTGTCACGCACGCTCCGATTCAAGGTTTTTGGCTCCGATAACAAGCCAACCAATCTTTCCATTCCTCCGGGGTGGGTGAATTCGGACCAGGGCTGTCTGGTAAGGATAAAATACTGAGTTGTCCATAGGTTAGCCACCGTAATTCAATTGTATAGGTCAAGTGCATGCGCATTCAATCGGCCTTCACGACACCCATGGAAGTAGAACGCGTGGCGCATCCCGCAGGAGAGGACCTTATACTTTTATGTCACTTTCACATCTGTATGGAAGGGAATTGTTAGAAGTAGATAGTTCTGCGAAGTGTAATATGTCGTAAGCGCTTTACTGCGTTTTCGCTAGCGCATTACCAAGGAGGTGTGGATAGTAGGCATTTGTCGTCTAGGTGTTGTTTTTGTTCATATTTTTACGCTAGACATCCCTCTATTCCTTAAGTAAAATAAAGCAAAGAAAATACGTAGCCGCCGGCGTGAGGATATCAACTGTGACAATTGAGCCGATTTCGCAAGTGATAGAGATACTCGGTACGGAGACACGGCTGTCCGACGGAGTAGTGGAGCGTTGCTAAGGCAGCCCCTCGGGCGTCAGAGGTCCAGCGACAGCCGGAGCTTTGCAGGCGCTGGCGATTACGAAACAGAAGTGGGCTGATTGAGCTGCGCAGCGAGCAGAAGTGTCACGTAAAAGGCAAAGAACGCCTTAGTCATGGCAGTTGTAATGAGCGATAGCGTTCAGCAGTCGCGAATCGCGAAAACGCGGCCGTGCCCTCCCCTAGAGGAAGTGGGTAACGAAAAGGATTTCAGGTCCTGGTAAAAGGCTAGCTCATAACTCTGAGGTCATTATACTTTTCTTCCTGTGGTAGCTAGAATACCATAATCATGCTGAAAGAGGAAGTTATTATAGCTAACAATAGAGCTTTCTTTCTCACAATGGCCTCCTGAAACTCTAAGGCGCACATCCTGACAGATAAGAAAGAACAAGAAGGAAGAAAAACAGGAGAAAACTGGAATGTAAGGCTTCTAGCACCATCGAGTACGTCATAAACCACATTCATTTTCCCGAAGCTGCTTAGTAAGATTCAGCATCACTGGTCAAACACGGCAGTATTAGCATCAAACTATGTATATAGAGCATGCAAGAATGGAAAAAATGGAGCGCGTGGTGCACACCAGTGCAAGAGAGCAATCTAAACGATGTGGTCCGTCGCCGCGTCACCGTTCAGTCCTACGTGGTTGCTAACAGAATTATTCCAGAAGTTTTCGTCAGAAAAATCAAAGGCCACTGGGCGAATGTGGGTGGAGGGCGATCGTGCTCAGGGCAGGGCGCATACCAACAACTGAGTAAATATCGGATATCACTACGATGAGGAAAAGGGATAGAGCATTGGCTCTCTTCTAAATCTGAACCAAACCACATCAAGAACCCATCAATGTTCGATGTAGTCTACTGAAAATTCCGTTCACATACTCGTCACAAAGTCTTTACTATGGCTACCACGTTAAATGTGAGGAAAATAATAGCGTGTGTGGCGCAGTCGGATGAGGAGCTGACTGTCGCGTACACCCGATACAATGTTCCTGGTTCGGATTTCCCGCCCGGCCAACCAAGCCCTTCACCCCTCCGGTGTCGGTGAAATGGTACCAGACCTGTCTGAGAAGGACCAAACACTGACTTCTTCGCCACCGCAAGCCATTGTAAGGCTAAATAAGCATTCAAATCGCCTCCACGACATCCCGTAGTACGCGTGGTGCCTTATAGAACTTTGACGCAATTTTTGCGCCTGTGATGTGCCATGTTGGCCAAGGTAGGATTCACACCAAGAGCTTTCAGTTAAGTACAGCGCGTCCTCCGATTGTGCTATCTAGAAAACCTTTTCATGAGAATTTTAGGAGTCTAAAAAATCTGCCCAGAATTATATTTGGAACAACAAAAACGTTCTGATTCAAATCAGTTTCTTTGAGCCTCAATTGGCTGGATGTAAGCTGTTACCACGATGTTTTGTTGCGATCAGAACTTCTAACGCCAGGCGAAACTCAAACCACACCTCCCTCTGACCGCGAGGAAACTGATTTGAATCATTTCTATCAAGACCTACAGCTTAACTGGTTCCATGCTGATATCAGCGGCCGGCTCATCCCGATATACGGGTGAGTGCTGATGGGATCTACGAGATGTGGATGATGCGTTCGATCAAATGACGCCGGTGGTATAATGGCGTAGAGTATTACCGCCCGGTCAGAGAGAGTTGCGGGTTCGAGTCCCGCCTGGCGCTAAAAGTTTTGATCGCAACAAAACATCGTGATAGGAACGAAAACGTTATGTATTGGCTCGCTACATAATCACTCCACATCACAGAGATGCTAGAATTCTACGCTGAAGACTATGTGGGAGACACTGGCAGATCAGTAACCATCCGGGCTTTCGATGTAATTGGAAAGCAAGAAGCGACTGTCGGAGGGAAGAGCCGCTATCACGGAAACCCGCTTCGACATTCACTGAATAAGGGCCGTCGCTTCTGTACAAGAGCAGCGTTGAACACACTGCATGTAACTGCTGAGAGGCATGAATTGGCTGAACAAACCGCACTTGTTAGGCGACATGTCGGCAGCACATCGCAGACAGCGAAATACGAGATACGGGTATCCGATCGCCCTTCTCCCGCTCACGTTCCCAAAGAAAACTACGAGAAAAATTACCAAATCTGGGATAGTTTCACCTATGTTTTACCACCTGCACTCGTCCTCACTTTTCAGATAAGTCTATGTTTACGAACAGAGATAATTGAATCTGATGGTACCGTCAAGCTGAAAGCGACTACCTCGTAACGCCCTCGTCAAGAAGTCAACATGCTGCCGGATCGCGAATGAAGGAAAGGAGTGACTTGAGGAGCTTCCAAGAACGCTGAAGAAGCGAGGAGGACAAAGAACGACCTGCTCTGTGCTTTCCTGCGAAAACTAACGCACGCCTCAGAACCGCGTACTGAACCTACGGTCAATGACGACTTGACGAGAGGACAATTTTCTACAACTAAAAGAAAGCCATGGGCGTTAGAGCTTCTCCGACGAACCGATAATCGGAGGTGCTCCGTCGAAGCCAGTTCATCGAAGATGATATGAGACGAGTCCTGAACTTCCGATGATGCCCTCTTAGCCAAAACAAAACTTTTCTGTCCTACTTTTTTTAGAGAAAAAATGCAATGATGAGAACCAGCACCACATATCTCTGCCTATTGAAGTCTTCAGTGGTTAGCTCTCTGAGTATTACTGCTTCATCTTTCTATACGTAGCTTCCCCATGGAATCTAAGTTGTACCACCTTCGAGTGGAAGTGATGTGATCATGATTATGGGCCGGATCCATCAACGAGTTACAGCAAATTAACGGAGAAAATTACAGCCGAAATCGCTGATAGCGCGGGTTATCAAACGACATAGTGAGCGATAAGCCGCGCTATCAGGAATTTCGGCTGTAATTTTCTCTGATAAGTTGCTGCAAGTCGTTGATGAATCCAGCCCAGGAAGAGTAAGACGCTCTACTCGCTGCTTCCACATTACTGCTCTGGTCGATCTTCAGACGAGACTCATCGTTTTCAGCAGGAGACAATGAAAGACCATGCGCCCTCTGGTACTACGTGCTTTAGTTGGTACCACAGCTTCGACAATGGTGACGAGGTGTTTCAATATCTTCCTCGTACCGGCGTGTACCCCATCTACGCAGAAAAGGCGGATCGTAGTCGCAATTGTGAGCTCGACCTGGTCTTACTGTACGTGAGATTGCAGCCATTACTCCACTGGGAGATCCACTAAACAAGGCATTCAGCAGACTTCTGACAAGGTGGCATAGTTGCCGCAAGCTCTCCCACATGCTTCGACTGACTAGTACAAGAAGAAGCGTGTTGATGTGAGCGCTTCTCTTTTCAGCCGTCATCGTACGTTCACATGGATCAACTCCGCTGCCATTATTGTCGAAAAGCATTGCCTCTACGACAGTACCGTGCGACGCAAAGTGCCGAAACTTCAACCAACACATCCCGATCACTACAAAAAGAAATTGGTTTCCCTGAGGTGGGCATCATGACCCGTTCATTTGGGAATTGACTCCAACCGGTTCTGTGGGGTTGACTCAGGCTCTGCACCTATCTTGAGAACGTAGGTGAAATCCTGCACAAACGTATGCCCAGAAGATGAAGAATACTCCTTCTCATGGATAACGCTAGATCACATACAGCGAAGGATAAGGATAAAGGATAAAGGCGGTGTCACTCAATCCCTTTTTTGGGATGCGCCACACATTCTACTTGTACGGGATGTCGTGGAAGCGACTTGAATGCGTATTTGGCCATACAACGACTTGCTGTGGCCAGCCGACGAACAAGTCAGTGCTTTATCCTTTCCAGACAAGTCTGGTACTAATTTTCCGACCTCAAATGGATGGAAGGCTTGGTTGTTGATCTGGGCGGGAAATCCGAACCAAGAATCTTGTATCGGGTGCACGCGACAGCCGGCACCTCCTCCGGTTGCACTACATGCGCCCATACAGCAAAGAACACTCAGAAAAAGCCGGAAGAACTCGGAATTGAACATGGGCCACACCCATCCTGCTTACCCCACCTTACGACTTACCCACTGGCTACCATACGTTCCGGTCATTTCAGCCTTTTTCGCCGGAACAAAGTTCATTACTAGGGAGAAGGCTGAATCCTCTGTCAATAATTTCTTACTATCCAAGCCTTTTTGCTCAAGGAATTCGGTCTCTACCGAAAAGATGGCAGTATGTGATAGAACACGATGGCGAATATTTGCTGAAAGATATCGGTTGATATAATTATAAAGTTGTTAACGAAACATCTTGCTCTGACATTTGTCTAAAAAAATTTCGGACATCCTGATAATACTTCTACGGATAACGTGGATGCAATTTTGATTGGTATGTGGTCTACACAGTGACTTGCAGTGGCCAACCGAGGGATAGCTCTGTGCTTTATCCTTCACAAACAATGGGTTCCAATTCGCCGACCTCGGAGGGATGGAAGGCTTGGTTGGTCTGGAAGCCCAGACCATGAACCTGAGTTCACAACAACTAGAAGCTCCGTCGATTCAGCTACCACGTGATTGATTAGCCAGACAATCTCGAGAGCAATCCTTGAAATAACGAAAAACCATGATCGAAATCAAATTCGTTCCGCGGAAGGAGGAAGACCTGATGGGTGTTCATCAAGCACTGTATTGTAATCGAGGGCACATCGCTGCGCTGGATTTTGTGAAGCAAAAACGAATGTGATTGGTTTTACCGCGTCAAGCATCGTGCTAGACAATGCCGAAAACTATACAGCAACAGACCTGAGGTCAGGCACGCTGTTCAAACTGCAGAGAACGACTGATCCGCCAAAAAGTTCGGGCGAATCTCGATTAGAATCCGAATCTACCGCACAAATGCTCATTCGACACGTAGCAATAAACCGTTAAACTTACCCAGGGACGGAACAAAGTTCGAGTTACTGCTGTTGAACAAGAAGTGACGGTGCATTCCCAATGGGGGGTCCACCTTATGTATACATTTCAATAGTAGCTGAAATGGAAGCACATGCAACATAACGTACAAAGCAAGGAAGCCACCAGAAGCCGAATTCATCAACGACTTACAGCAATTCAGCGTAGAAAACTACAGCCGAAATCTCTGATAGCGCGGCTCATTAAGCGATATGATGAGCGATAAGCCGCGTTATCTGATCGTGATTTTTCCGCTGTGAATTCCTTGTTAAGGTTATGTAAGTCGTTGGTGAATCCGACCCCAGTCTGTCGAGGAAGTCCAGGGGTTGGGTGGATGCGCCAAAAGGACGAGGGGTAGAACGAACTTCCCGTTATAAGGTGGACCTCCTCATTGAGATTGCATCGAGCAGGCCTGTTCTAGTAAGACGATTTGGGCGAAAACAGATTAAAAGGGAAGGAAACCAACAAGGAAGAATACCTGGGTCAGATTCATCGACCGCTTATCGCCCTCTGTAATAGTGAAAATACTGCCAAATCTGATGCTGATGAATGTCATATCAGGGGGTTTGGCGGTATTTTCACCGTTAGAGGGTGGTAAGCGGTCGATGAATCTGACCCAGGATACCACCTCATCTCAAGTTGCATAGGCCCCTTGAGCTGAGACGCACATCATTGGATGGAAGTTCGAACTCCGACTCCAAAGGTGAGAGCAACATCTTCAACAAACATTTCGAAACGGAGTTGAGGACCACTTTCACTTCGCCTTATTTGCGCTCTTCTTACTTTAAGAACTCGGAGTTCATGTAGAGCAAGTGTGGCAGTTGGTTAGATATGCGCTATTCTGAGAAGCTCGAGGTTCGCGGAGAGGAAGGATACGCATTCAGACTGCCCCTCCACGACATCCTGTAGAAGTACATCCTAAAAACGCCTCCTTTATTGCTTATTATTACACGGGTATTGTTATGAAGATGAGGCAGTTGTGCCCTCGAGATTTTTTCGAATATTCGAATAGTTTTGAATGCTCACAAATTTCGTACATTCGAATTTTAATCTATTCAAAAAGCAGTTTTTTCCGAAAACTCGAATTCGAATACATTCGAAAAACGCGATTTTTGAATAACCGAATTGGAATATTTAGATTAGAAAGTCTATTTGAATGATCATTCGAGCACAACTATAGGGAGAACTGACTGGAGTAGTCACAATTAGATGGACATGACGACTCTCAAGCAAGATCAGGTGCAGACGCAGCTTTTCGAGTAGTCTCCTTTTTATGAAGGCAAGAAGTATGACAGAGGAGCTAGTCGGAACAGTGTCATTGAATTGAAGTGAGCTTTCCCTCGAGAACCACACTGAGGTGAGCGCCCGCGAGAAGGGAAACCTATCGAGGACGTCGAAGAATAATTGTCAAGTTCTGCGCGAATAATGGGCGACAGAGGCGCAAAGGCCGAGTGGAAATTGACGAGGAGCGACTGCAGTGGCAAGGCAGGGGCTGCACAGCACGGTGACTCAGCGTCATCGTCATCGGGTCCTCGCGAGACAAACAGCGGCAAGGGCGACACGGGTAGGCGAGAGGAAGTGCGAACACCGTGGGGCTGCTGCATTCGGGGCCACACTGGTGTTTCACTGCCGGCCACCGGAAAAACAATGGCGATCAAGAGCTGACATGAGCCTTTAAAGTGAAAAAGAAGCAAAGATTCTAAGAAATTTCCCATCTTCAGCCAACTGCTCGTGCAGTGTTTCTCGACGAAACGATCATAAGTCGTTGAATGGAATGGTCTGAGTTAACAGTTTCAGAAGGGAGAAGAAAATAAATCCAGAAAATTGGCTGGAGGATATGAATTATTAGATGGAAGGGCGTAGAGAGGAAGAACTGACAGGATACCACATGCATAATTGTGCCCTGCAAAGCCGAAGAGGAGCCAAAGAAGACGTTGACTGTCGCGTGCATCCGAAATCGAGGTCCATGGTTAGGGCCCCGCCCAGGCCAACAGATTGTTCCATCCTCCCTAGTCAATGCGTTGGTAGCAGAAATATCTAGCTACCGTACCTTACCGTATAAGCCATGTACGCAATCAAAGTGTATCCATGACATCCCTATTAAGTAGAATACGTGGCGCATCCCAACAGGAATTGACTAACGCCGCTCTTTATCCTTTATGCTCCACTGGTAGCTTCGTCAGAAGATTGCGAATAAGGAAGCTTAAGTATGGACGGCATATTGAAAACATGAAAAGCAGATAGAAAGGGAGCAATCTCGCAATCTAAAATTACCAACGTGGCTTGGTTGGACATTGAGAAACTTCTATACTTGGTAAGAGAGTAAACTGATTAGGTGTTGATGACAGAGAGCATTGTTCTTTGAGCCAGCTACTCCTTGAAGGGAGGTTGCCTAGAGTAACGCTATTCACATACGTCTACCGGATGTTGCGGAGGCGATTTCATTGCTTATTTGCCTAACCAGGAGACCAACAATAGGTCGGGACGACCCAAGACTTGTACATTGCCAGTACCGCCCCTCTCTGGGAAACAGCAAAATGCAAATATCTAGACCTCAATGCAAGTGTGCGCAGAGTTAGGGACGACGGAAGTTGGGCCGTTGGCGGCGTTAGCCCTCAAGTTCGTCCGATAAAGACAAAGCGGGTGGATGCCACAAGTCTTCTAAGAATCAGTTAGAGACGGTTATGAACTACTTGTCTGCGATATATTTGCTCACACAACTAGCGTTCGACTTATTGGTGTTTACAGAACTCCTAGCTGCTCCATCAACAATTCAATTCAGCTGTTAAAGGCTATGAGTGATTTCTCTGCTTTTGACGTTCCATGCATTCTTCTGGGCGATTTTAACCTGCCTGATTTATGCTTTTCGACGGGAAGCATTTATCAGCATTCTGCTCCATCAAGCACCAATATTACGCAAAAGTTTCGTGACTTTACTATTGCTCATGGTTTTCTACCGTATGTGACATCACCGACACGAGGCAACGCCATTCTTGACCTTTTATTTTGTAACGAATCATCGCTAGTTAAGAATGTGACTATCAGTGCTCCGATCGGCAGCAGTGATCATTCCACCATCACGTTTGACTTAAGGCTTCAGCATCTCCAGGAGCGCATTACGTTGAAGCCTGACTTTAAGAATGCTGACTATCCTGCGATTGAGCGCTACCTGTCTACTATCGATTGGCTTGGAAGTTTTAGCTCGGTCTCAACAGTAAATGAGATGTATGAAATCTTCCTTGCTGTTCTTCATCACACCATTGAGCTCTTCGTTCCAATTCGTAAAGTAGTTCCCATTCAACTTGGACTTCCCCATTATCTACGCAATAAGCTTAAGAAACGTGCTCAAGCGTGGGAACTAGCTATTTCTATGAACGATCACGTTACTTGGGATAAATTCAAAGAGGTAAATGTCAGGACTGAAAAGGCAATCAATAAGTACAACATTTATCTAGAAAAGCGGCTTTTAATGTCAAAAGACAAGTCCAAATTCTTTAGGTATATAAGTTCTAGAACGGGCAAAGGAAATTCTGCTTCTTGTTTAAGACTAGACAATGGCGAGATTGTCTTAGGTGATGAACCAAAAGCTAATCTTCTAGCTAAAGTTTTCCAAAAGTCGTTCACTAACCTTAGTTCTAGTGCTCGTTTTGACGAAAAACAAGTTTGTCCTTCTATGGGCCCAACTCTATGGTTCCATAGAGATGAAATTATTGAATTGCTTTCAAATTGGAAAAACTCGTTCTCCTGTACTCCGGACTTCGTTCCTCTAATTTTTGTTAAGAAGGTTCTTCCTTACATCGGGTATCCATTAGAATACATTTTTAACTTCAGCTACATTAAAGGTGAGGTACCGGCTCGTTGGAAGCATGCTCTTATCAGTCCTATACCCAAAAAAGCTCCTCTCGATGATCCCGAGAATTACAGGCCGGTGAGCATTACCTCAATTTTTGCGAGAGTTTTTGAGAAAATCATGAAGAAGAGGATTTTAAACCATCTAGAAGAACATAATATTATCCCGAAAGAGCAATATGGTTTCAGAAATGGCAGATCAGTTGAGACAGCCTTACTAACATCTTTAAACGACTGGACTGCGGCTCTAAACTGCAAGGAAAGCGTGGACATTGTATATTTCGATTTCGCTAAGGCGTTCGATAGAGTGCCTCATAATAAACTGCTAGAGAAACTCAGGGTCGTGGGTGTTTATCCAATGATAGTGGCATGGGTGGAAAGTTTTCTCTCTAACAGGACATACCAAGTGAAAGTTGGGTCAAGTTTTTCCCATGTCTATCCGGCCCCTAGCGGAGTTCCGCAGGGCGGAGTCCTCTCACCTCTTCTGTTCTTGATATACACGTATGAGATACCCGAGCTGGTCTCTACCTGCAACGTTACTTGCAAAATGTATGCTGATGACATCAAACTATATAAGACTATAGCAAGTAATGTTGATTCGTTAAGCTTGCAGTCAGCAATTGATGTTATCAGCTGTTGGTCCAAGCGATGGGGTTTGCCTCTTGCCGTTGATAAAACATACGTGATGACTGTTGGTAACTGTTCTTCAGAGAGAATGTATTTGGTGGATGGCATAAGGCTAAGAACTGTATGTGAGGTCAGAGACTTGGGCTACCATTTTGACTATAAACTTGACTTCAAAACCCACTATAAAGTGATAGTAAATAAAGCCATGTTTCGCATATACAACTTATTCAAGATTTTAAAAACACGTGACCCACAAGTACTTATCCGAGCATTCAAGCTCTACGTGCGTCCAATTATTGAAGGTGGCACCACAGTCTTTAATCCTACTAAAAAGAAGGACGTTGATTTTCTAGAAAGTGTGCAAAACAGTTTCACTCGTAAGCTGCTAATGAGATGCTTTGGTCTTAGCTATTATTCAATTCCAAACGGCGCGGAAAGGGCGAAACAACTAGGCTTGCGTTCCCTAAAAAACAGGAGAGAAAATAACGACATAATTATGATGTTCAAAATACTTACTGGTAGGGTTGATGTCAACGCAAGTGATTTTTGTTACTTCGCTGATACCAATACTAGAAGTGGCGGTATAAGGCTAGCTGGCTCGATGAGTAGATGCCAACCCAGGTCAACTTTCTTCTCTCACCGGGTGTTTGCACGCTTCAGGATGTTGATGAAGGACCGCATACTCAGTATGACGTTAAATCAACTTAGGTCTCATCTTTCTCGTAGACAGATTGCAAGGTAGAGTTCAGACATCTATTGCAGTTGTTTCTGTTGCACTGTCTAATCTTTTAGGTTGCATTTTTTTTAACTTCATGCTTGTTCTGGACATTAGAGTCTACTGTTTTTACTAAGCACTGGTTTTGCCTTCCGTTATGTTATTTTCTAAACAACACGTGATGTAGTCATCGTCACGTCCTGAATAAAGAATAAAGAAATAAAGAATAAGTCTTGTGTACGCTTACCAGGAAACTATCTCAACGGTAGGTCGGAACGGTATGTTGTCTATGGGCAGAATCGCCCCTCTCAAAGAAACAGCAAAATGCAAATATCTCGACCTCAATACAAGTGTGCGCAGAGTTAGGGACGGCGGAAGTTGGGCCGTTGGACGAGGGCTTGGTCCGGCAGGAAATCCGAACCAAAGACCTGAAATCGGATGCCCGAAACGGCCCGCAGCTCGTCTGATTGAGATACCACGAGTCCAAAATCTAAATAAAATAATTAAAGGGAAGAACGCGCAGGAACGTGTCCCACCACTCATTACATCAGGTCTTGAAGTGATTCAGTTAGCAAATGTGCCTCTTGCTATTCTTGCACAAGCTCTTGACTATAAAGTACTTAAAACTGTAGAAGGTAAAGCGCCAATCAATACCAACTTGTTATACATCACTTATTTAACTTCTAAGGGATATAAAGGAGGCGGTTTGAATGAGCATTTTGTCTACGGCGGGCGGCCAACAAGCCGATCAGTACTTTATCCTTCTCAGCGAAGTCTGGTCCCAATTCACCGATCTCGGAAGATAGTCAGAAGGCGTAGTTAGCCCTGACGAAACCCGAAACCAACTGACCAACTGTGGAGATGCTTGCGATAGCCAGCGCATCCTCTGGCAGCGCTACCACGAAGAGCCATAAAGAACTAGTCGCGACTAACATAAATGGTCAGATAAGGTAAGAGACAGCTGCAAACAAACCGCGAATAATGAACGGCTTCGTTGAAAATCCAAGAAATAGACGCCTGCTTTCGTCCACATTGATTTAGCGCATACTGGCCTTGGAAGCGGAGCAGAATCTCATTATTGGGTCGTGCTTTTGCGGATGGGACGAGCAACAGCAGGGTGACGTCAGAGTGGGCGGAGAAGTGAAGGAGATAATTTTAGCCAAGCGAGCTCTGGGCTGTGAGCGAAGCGGCGAGTGCATGGAAGCGCATGAATCTCGATGTGGAGCGGGCCCAATCCGCTCTCGAATGCCTGTTTCTGCGGGACGAAGCAGCCCCTTGGGACCAGTCGAACAAGAAGGTACACATGCAAGCTGCAGAGCGTGCCCCAGGCGAAAGGTCGCAGCTCGTCCAGCAGCACGGGACGTTTCGTGCTCTCTTGCGCCCTTCTGCTTCAAAATATTTTTTATTTGTACGTGGATACGGAAAGAAAAGAAAAAGGCAATTACAAACCAATTTAGGGTGTACCACATGATGACAGTGCACTCAGTACTTCAAACAGCGCACAGAAATCAACAGGTCTAAAAACGCAGTAAACTATCAGGAAAGCTCTTGGGAATATCGCTCAACTAGTGAACTAGTGATCCTAGTTGAGCGGTATCTCCAAGGCTTATTGCGTTAGGTATAGTGTTCTTCTTGGAGAACTTCTCTTTGAATTCACTGCTAGCGTGACCAGTGAAATATTTACATAACGGGTTTAGTAACAAATGGCGATCGGTGCTAAGGATCAGAATAGGGCTACGCTTGAAACACAGTCCTCACTGTAAGAAAAGTGGGGTAGTAGTCGCCTATTTGGCCTACATGGGTGGGGCGGGAACGCGCCAGCCAACTTGCAGCCAACCAGCGCAGCGATCGCACACACTTCTATGTGTGGCACGCCCACTCGCTCCGACCTGATTGATGGCATGTGTATTCAACTCCCCAAGTAGACCGGATTCACGACTAGTGCTAAAATGCGGAAATTAAAAGTATTTAAAAATATCATAGTAGTAAAAATTAATAAATATAGTAATAATAACAATAATAATAATGAAGCCTAGTGCCCAAAGCAGTTTTCCTTTAAAGACTTTTTTAAATTTAAAAAAATTAAACAAATATTTTATTCAATTATTTTGGTGATTTTAAAATCTAAAAGTTATAGCACCTCCCTCTTCATTGATGAGCCATCCGGGAAGGTGGTATAACAAAAAAAGGTTCGTCTGAAGAAAGGGAACGAAACGAGCCTAGCGTTTAGTTGACATTGTTCATTTTATTCATTTTAACTTCTACTTTACTTACTGCAAGCACTGTGTTTTTCGAACGAAGAGAAGTGTTCTGGGAAAATCGTATACAGCAGATCAATGCAGAAAAAAGAAGGCACAAAAAGCAGAAATTCATAAGTTCCAATGTCTTCAAAGTGGATATAAAGTTTTCAGTCCTTGTGCGAAAATCGCGGCATTAGTGATGATTCCAAAGCTTGGAAAGGTCTATAATGTCTAAACGTCGGCCGTTGTATACACAATAGAATAGTTGCTTATCAAAAGTGAAAACCAAGTAAGAAGCAAAAATCTGACAAGAGAATTTTCCTAACAGTGCCTCATTCATAGCCGAAGACCTCCTGGAGCTCGAAGTCTTACTATGCATCTCCAAAATGTAAAGAAAGGTTACCAGTATTGTGCCATTCAAAGCCTGGTCTTTCGAAATTCAAGAATGATGGGCTTCGATCAGCAGAGCGTTTTTTTCCGAGAAGTCATCTAACTGAATGAATGGACACATACATCCATCCGAGCCACCCATCAAGCGCAAGCAGCTATGGCTCCAGGGGGATTAGCGGCTCGGTGAGTCATTCCCGGACTCTATGCGCGTAAATCGTCTATTCAAGAGAAATACAGAGCGGAAGCGTTGCGAAATGCCTTCGTCTATTTGGGAGGTAATTGAAAGTCGGATTAGCACATGCAGCGGAACACGCGAAATGGTGGCAGCGGCTTTTTAGGGAGTTGTTCGCGGTACGCTCCGTGCAGCGCCTAGACTGGAGGTTGCAAGCTTTCTAGGAGGCAACGAAGCACCACTATGAAGACCTTTTGGGAGAGCTCGAATGGAAAGAGCTGAGTTGAACGACTACGACCGGTAGCTGCACCATCAATGTATGCATGCGCATGAAGGAGCCCTATGCAGTAACTCAGACAGAAGGACTGGCTATACAGAAGACTTTGAGAAGACTACGCGCTTAATCTCATTAACCCGATGTTCGTCATGAACAGATGGATGTCTGAGATCTACACCACCTTCAACCAATAGAATATCTCCATGGCCTCTCACTCACGTCAATAGTGACCCTCCGAGCATCGTTCCCTCGATTTCTCGCTGCGCAACGCTGATCGCGTATTCATCCTGCTTCCCTATGGCCAGGTCTCGGACGCGTACGTTAGCGCAGGACGAACAGTGGAGTCGAATAGGGGGCACGGGGGCTTCGTCTTCTTCACGACTTCTGCGACGCTCTTGGAAGCTCACCAAGCCCGTCCTTTTCTCCTGCCCAGCTCCAGCACTACGTTGTTGGCCTTGTTGGCTTCGCGACCCTGATACACGTAGCTGGAGCATTCGAAGATGTTCGTTCCGTTGTGGGGCATCAGAAGCTCGTCCGCTCCTCGTGACATCGTCCTAAGTTTCGCAGCTGAAGCAAGGCAGGAGGAAAATATCAGTTTAGGAAGTCTCAACAGGTCGGGGTTAAGGTAAAGACGACGGAAAAGATCGGCTTCGTGATGACTTATTCCACTACCGCTGAGCTAAGACATAGTGAGCAACAACACAAAATTCAGAAGAATCAGAGTAAACGATCCCACAAATGTGGGGAAATTCTTAGGAGCAAGCGACCTCACTAGCAACCAACCTAAGCAGAAGACCGTGGATAAGCGACGGCTTCAGCTGGGTAGAGCAACTATAGGGTAGTGCCCCCTCAGGCCGAGAGTGAAGACTGGTGAGGAGGGTTGCTAGGAGAGGACTGACAACAACGTCTGCAGAGCCGGCGATTTGCCATCGTCGCCCATTGGGTGCGTATTAAATTTCGCTGCAGTAGAAACGGCATTTATGGAAGGACGTGAGAATGCTTCGTAATCAAGGAGGAGTTTCAGCGATGTAGAGGCAATACGAGTCCAGTAAAGAGATGTAGAACATCCGCAGAACCTTCGGTAGGCGCATTTTTCCTCGTATTGCTTACAGCGACTTTTATGGTAGAAATTTTTAAAACTTGGGATATTGTACAGATTGTTTCCTAAGTGTCAGGCTTTAAACAACGGAACAGCTATTTCGTTGGTGTTCGTAACAAATAAACAATAAAAGCTGTAAGCTGAACGAAAAGAAAGGAAATGCCATGCTATACAAGAATTAGTGACTAATTAAGCCCTCAGAACATTTAAATTTGCAGATGTCAGAGGTTAAAAAAGTATGCACGCACGTTGGGACACCTTGTAGTTTAAAACGTTGGGGTTGAAAATTGTCAATATGTGATATTTACCTATTACGTCGTTGCGTATGAAATGGCCGATTTTGACTGAAAACGTTGACAGATCATAACTTTTCTTGGAAGCAATACTAGTAGTCAAAAAAGCATCATTACTATGACACAGTTTTCCCAACGCGACAATGCTTCGACATTCCGTCTTTGTTAAAGAACTAGGAGAATTAATAAAACATGGGAAGTCGTTTTCGGCATCATGTTGGTTTCTGAATTTTTTATCATTCACACGGCGATCTAAATGCTTGAACACGCGATAACTGGTAGGGGACAGATCTGGTGATTATGCTGAATGTGGCAGAGTTTCGTATCCCAGTTCATTCTGTTTCTGGACAACAATTTTTGAAGCCTACAAACGCGCGTCGTCACGCAGTAGGATTGTGTCTCTTCGATTGACCAAAGGCGACTGTTTTTCAACCAGCTTCTAATGCATCACTTCACTTCAGCACAGTACCTTTCCGCTGTGACAGTATCGCCAGTCTTCAAGAATTTGTAATGGACTATACCAGCCATTGCCCACCATACGGTCACCATGGCCTTCTTTCGATGGAGACTTGGTTTCGGCATCTCCTTGGGACTCTCATTCTTGTCCAGCCATTGTGTGGAACGACGACGATTGTCATAAAGGAGCCGTTATTCGTCACATGCCAAGATTCGGTCCAAAAAACGCTCCCTTAGATTGCGCAGCCTTAACGAAACACAGGTGTCGTGGCGCTTTAGCATCTGGTCGGCGGTCACTTCGTGAAGGATCCATTCATACAATTTCTTCACTTTTCTGATCGCATTCAAGTGGCGAGTGATAGTGCTCCCGTCAACGCCGAAATGCTGTGCCGGCTCTCTCACAGTTTGGCGGGGAACCGATTCCACCATGGCTTTGAGTTGGTCGTCGTTAAAGAGTGGGGATGGCGGCGTACCTCGGTCTTCATCTACGAGGCTTTCATCTCCAGATCAAAATCTTTCGAACCAGTGGCGGATTGCGCGTTCCTTAGCGAAATCCTCTCCAAATGCAGCGTTGCTGACACAAGCTGCAGCCGCGTCGTTGTGTCCACTCTTCCATTCAGATAAATAGAACACTCGAATATCACGTTGATTCATAATGTAAAAACTCGGCGAGAGCAGTCATGTCACAAGTGCTGTAAACATTAAGAAAGCGGAGATTCTGCGCTTTCAGAAACCATATACAACACCTGAAACAGGGATGTCAAAAGGCATGAAAAATCCACCAGAAATGGAGGTATCAAGATCGACCAATTCATATGCAATGACGTAATACATTCACGGTTAATTAAGCCTGAATCGTCGCAGTTTCGATGGAATAGAAAACTCATAGTGAAGGGCTAGTTCATGAATGGTCACAACGTAAAAAGGCAGACCTTTTTGAGCCGAAAATCATACCTCGCAAAATGCTGGACCTGGGTTTGATCTCCACCAGAGGCGTTTCTTTTGCGAAAACTCACTACCTTTGTTAGAGTGAGAGCCTAGCAGAGTGAGAGTCTTCGGGCTGCTAGACCAAAGCATATTAATATCAGTGACCGTCCCTTCCGAGATAACAAGGAGTGTTGAGCGCTATCGGACGTTTGAAGGAAATTATCTTAAGCGGAGAGGATTAATTATTGTAATAAGCATGTCTAAGAATAAGTGGAATAATGGGCAACAGCTCATCGCGAAAAACGGTGGAGGTTGGTTCGTCTCCCCCACTAGGCCAAATCTATGATCGTATCCAGTGATGTGTAGCGCTTTATTGCGTCGTTCTACATGGAATTTCCTATTAAATGGACCATATCAATGCTTCACTGCCGCCGGCGATAAACCGAAAAACGGCCACCCAGGCCTGCGAAGCTGCATTTGCAAAAAAAGCACCAAAATGTAGAGATAATGCTCCGGTACAAGTGAATATAAATTCTGTGTCGAAATCTAATAAAAACTTGACATAATAATGAAAATTCGGTGGCTGAAATTGAATTTAGAATTCAACAGTTTGGCTTTAGGCAAAGCCTTATGTTCCAATGTGGGATGTCGGAGTGGGATCCACTCTCCTCTTCAAATCGCAACAGTACAACTTCGTCCTAGGTCTATGTCATACCATCGCTCACCCTGAGCAAAGCCTAATGATAAGCTCCCATGTCGATCGCGCGAAGCGATGAGTTGATATGGGAACCTATCATTAGGCTTCGCTCGGGGTGCGCGATGGTATAACATAGGCCTTATATTGATTGCAAAAAAGGCTTGGGATAATCTACGAAAGCCCCGAGCGAGTAGCAATCACTAGATGATAACCAAGCAGTAGATAAGGATTGAGCTAGTAAATACGTCGAATGTCTATGCACTAGAGAGGAGATCAGGCCCCGCAGTTGTTTAGATTAGTTTGTCCCATAAGTCCTTTCAGTTTTTTTTTTCAACGATTCACTGCAGGTTTCCCTAGCAGTCCCTTGCACAGCGTTGCATAGCCTTCGAAAGAGAATTGCTCTATCAGAATATGTATTGCATTTCTTTTTCGTTACGAATTTTGTCAATTTTTAGGTCGTTGAAGTGAGAAGTCAAAAAGTGAAAAAGTAGCCAATTGTGCACTTGTTCTCTTCGCTTAGGTTTGTATTTTTTTGCGCAGTTTTTATAGCATTTGGAAGACAATGCCTTGTTCTACAAAAATATGTGTTAGTGCTATTTGCTCATTTGTTCTTTATTGATTTTTAGGTCAAATTGGAACGTACGAAGAAGGATGGTTAATTTTGCCGACAGCTCCTGCTCTGCGGTTGGACTTTTGGGTTGATCTTATATTTCATTCGAAAGAGAATGTCTTGCTCTATAAGAATATGTGTCGCGTTTATTGATTCCTATTGAATATCAATAAAATGTCAAAAAGAGAAAAACCGTGTTCACCAACAACTCCTTCTCCTTCTTCAGCTGTTGATATTCGACAGAAATCAGCGTGAGCCAATAAGCGCTACACAAATTCTTACTGAGCAAGACGTCCTCTCCCAAACGACATATAACACCAAGCAAAAAAGTCCAACCACAGAGCAGGAGCTGTCGGCAAAAATAACCATCCTCTTACGGACGTTCCAATTTGATGACCTAAAAATCAATAAAGGACAAATGAGTAAATAGCGCTAACACATATTCTTGTAGGACAGAACATTTTCTTTCAAGTGCTATAAAAAACTGCGGGAAAAGTTACAAACTTAAGCGGAGAGAACAAGTGCGCAAATGGCTATTTTTTCACCTTTTCACTTTTCACTTCAACGACCTAAAAATTGACAAAATTCAGGATGAAAAAAGAAATGCAATACATGTTCTGATAGTGCAAATTATTCTCTTTCGAAAGCTATGCAGCGCTATGCAAGAGACCGCCGGCGAAATCTGCAGTGAATCGTTGAAAAAAACGGCGGGGAGTTATGGGACAACCTAATACTTTGACAAGTTGGAGGGCATCGACTTGGAGTCGCCAGTTTTTGACAGCCAGAGGGCCACGTTTTGGAAGCACAAAATCGAATCTCTCCCATTTTATTGGTCTGATATTCAGCTGATGAGTTATTGTTGTTTGAAATTGGTTATTAGTGAAGGGAGAATAAGAAAAGGAAAGAGAGAAGAAGGAAATCCCATAACTTATGAGCTTAATCAAAAATTTAGAAGAACCTATAAGGACGTGGAGATATACCTCGACAATCGACCAAGTTTCACTGTTAAGTTAACCTAAATGCACCTTGGGCGCGTGTAGCGCAATCGGAGGAGGCACGACTGTCGCGTGCACCCGATACCAGGTTCCTGGTTCGGATTTCCCCCCCCCAAGCCAACCAAGCCTTCCATCCCTCCGGGGTCGGTGAATTGGTACCAGACTTGTCTGGGAAGGATAGAGCGCTGACTTGTTCATCGGCTGGCTACCGCAAGTCAATGTATGGCCAAATACGCATTCATGTCGACTCCACGACAACCCGTAGAAGTAGAATGCGTGGCGCATCCCAAAAGAGATTGAGTAACGCCGTCGTTTAGCCTTTAGATAAGGCTTAAGCTAGTAAACACGTTGAATGGTCCATGCACTAGGAAGGAGATCAGGCCCCGCAGTTGTTTATATTTTTTTTTAATTTCGCGAAAATCCTCCTCCAAAATGTTATATACCATGCAAAAGAGAGCACTATGCAAAAAATAAAAAAATTTTCTACCATGGTTGTTGCTGTTTCTTTTCTATCACCAAACTGTTAAGCCCGTCTTCTTGCCGTTGACAAATAAATAAATAAATAAATAAATACGTTCCGCTTTTTCCAATTTCGACTTTTTTTCAATTTTTGGACATTGAAGTAGAGGTTTTTCTTTTTATCTGCCACTTTAATGGCCTAAGAATTGGCCAAAATCGAAAACAGAAAAGGAAAGCCATAATTCCTAATGGAGCAGGTAAATTTCTTGCAAATAGTGCATAACATTATAAAAATAGAAATTCAGGCTAAACATAGAATGAAATGTCTAAAAAACGGCGGAGACTTAGCTTCCAACCTTATATCAAGCAAGATTTTTGTTATTTTTCTCACCGTTCAATTCAATTTTAAGTACTGAAAGGTGAGCATAAGAATTCACGGACCCTTAAAGGATGGGAGGTTTCATTGACCTCAGCGGAATGTGCGAACTACAAACCTGGAATCGAATGCGCTGGACAGCCGGCGCCTCCTCCGACTCCACGCGTCCTTACTGAATTCTAAGAGGAAGAATGTTGGATGCAAGTCAATTGTAGTGGTTCAATCCTCTTACCTCCATAACGTTCACAAGAATTTTACGTCGACTTTTAAAATGAAAACGCTAAGCACTATTGGACACAAAGTGTATCTTAAGAAGGAAACCTGCATACTCTTGCAGTGGCTATGATAAAACCGTCTCTTGTAAAACGACATAGGGTGGACCCCACTATAGAAATCCACCTAATGTTGGACCATCTACTGGTCAGAATAAATGGGACTGTGATAAAAAAGGCGAGTGCCGCAGTCTCAACATCCTAGCGATTTAGAGATTTCCTCTCAACTGGGAAGGCTTCAAGACGATGGAACAAATGTGATCAAAACGAGCTACAGGATCCTTCTCCCCTGCTTAGAATGAATCGATTTCGGCAGAGGGCCCGAGGTTTTCAGGGTACTTCACGCTTCTTCGGTGGAGGATGATTGTTTGCAGTATACACTCACATAATTAGAATGAAACAGTAATATTTCATCCAGGTTAAACTTAGCTAAACTTGAAAAATCCGGAGCAGCTTCACTAGAAAGCAATTTATCAGGAAATGCGGGTTCAATTACAGTGCTGTTCTCGAGTGAACAGTGGACCTTGGGCTGCAGACACTTTCATACAGACAATTATATGCGAGCACGGTATGGCAGAAAAAATTCTTCTTGGATTGTGTGGGCTTGAAATTTGGGTTCTTCAAGTTGAGACCATCTAGAACCCGAGGTAGAAGACATAACAATTTTTTTAAATACAACTAATTGATCAAAACGACATTATTTTTTTGTTGATCGAGCAGGTTCAGATTGTATGAAACATGTCAAAAACGCAGTTATACCAAACAAGTTAAGGTCATTTAACAACGCAAGTCGTTTCGTAAGTAATTCTAGGACATAACAGAATCTTGGAGAGAGCTTCTCTTAGTTTTTTGTACCTTTGAGCCCTACTAATATTTCGGGATATTTCTTATTGTATGCCCTCTCAAATTATCCTATTATATTGTTACAGGATGTCTTGTTACGATCAAAACTCTTGCGCCAGGCGGGACTCGAACCCGCATCTTCTGCTTTCCGGTCAGCGATGCTCGCCTTACACCACCGGCGCTGTCTGACCGCACGTAACATCCGCGATATCCTCGAGGCCTGTCAGCACCCACCCGTGATACGAGATGGGTGCCTAGCCTCTCTACCAGCCGCTCCAGGCTTAATCAAATGTGTCAGAGTATCCTATTATATTTTATCCCAGAATGTTAGTCAGTTCTATCCTGGACTTCGTTTTATACAGTTTCTGACAGCATTGTTCTTAACGTAGATTTCAGCTTGTAATAATATCAATCTATCTTCTACCACTTTATAATCGAGTTGAAGTTTGAGTGATCTTACTCGAGCGAGATACGCCTCACCATATCCTAAGCGGGCTAAGTTTGTCATTCAACATGGGATGTTGCTGCAGGAGGGGATCTTCCCCCGGCAACTGCACGCGTTTATGAGTGTCGGGATTCAGAGGACGTGTCATCAAGGTCATGCAAGGAAGTCTGGATTCGGAAACCGTGTTAAAGTCAAGTAACGAGTGCTGTTGGGCATGGAAACTTTGGCGAAGCAACCTGAGAGACAAAAGTACTTAGCAGCACCAGCCAATGACGTTGCTGGACGGTCCGGAAAGAGTGCTTATGATGAACATACGGAAGTGCTAAACGCCTTTATTTTGTTGAGGCAGGCAGCGGAAGCTAGATGCTAACAGATTTTTAATTTTACAAAAATTGATCGCGCGAAACGCGCATGTACGAGACACGCCTCGTGTCGGAGCACTGAGCACATGGAATATATTTTCATCGCACAGCAACATCCAGAACACTTTTTCGTTACGATTCTAAAAAGCGACAGGAAGGCTTTTATAACGGAACTCGGGTGTATTGACGGCTTTCTTTTCAACATAACTTTAAACACAGTGGGCTAGAGGTGAGTGTTCACACCGTAGTTGCCTTATCTGTCAAGCAGTATTATAAACGTTCCTAGAAACACCTTCCATTACACATGTAAGAGCTGATAGGTACGTAAGTCGCCCTTTCGGATCCGTCTTGTTTGAGAGGGGGCAGCGCTAAGGTGACAGTCGAGTATGCCACGACGCGACACCACAACCAAAGTCCGCGTGACCACCATCTGGCACTATTTAAAGCTCAGAGGCAAATTCAAGGGAACGGACAGAGGGGTCAAACACCGTATGCCCCCGCCCACCTCCGACTAGGAGAGATGAGCACCTTCTTATTGCTCTCTGTAGGGACCCATTGTCAGGACAAACTTGCGAGTACCTAGCAGCTGGCGAAAAATAACAGATAACCACTAATTGTTAGTGCGAGAAGGTCAATTCGGTCTTCGCTCCCAAGAAATTCGCATCGCACTCTAGCTTGACTAGATCCACTGAGCCATAGCCCACCTTCTTGGAGTGTCCCGACCAGAGAACTTGTAGAGCCGTTCAACGCCACTCTGGCCCTTACCAGGGAACTAATCTATGTGTCCCTAGCTGAGTGAAGTGCTGATACTCACTACCAACTCTTTAAGTAGAACAGAGCACCAATTTTGGTCACCTCGCCATGCAAGTTAAAAGCACTAAGCAGAGGAGGCCCATTGAATAGATTTTTCGGAGGCTTTCAGGGCCTAGTATGTTCTAACTACACGACGGGAAGAAGGAAGAAAAACCCACGGACGGTGTAGCGGCTATTTTTGATAGAAAGTGGCAAAACTTTTCAGCCGATCCCGTGGTTATTGAACTGTGTAAAACAATCGTGGAATGGAGACAATTCCGTTGATGGGGTAGGAGCGGGAAAAAAGAGGCTTTGACTCTTGGTCTCTCTTCTAAATTTCTTAACGCGTAGGCTTCACAGAGCCGGATCATGGGTTGACAGACTAAGCCTGTTATCTCCGTAGAAGAAAAAGATTCATAGAATGGAGATCCTAACATCAACTCAGCTATCCGTAAAGTGAAGAAAACATGCAGAGCCCGCAGCGTCTTCAACGGTGGGAAGTCAGAAGAATGATTGATCAGGTCAAGCGATGGCTACAGTGCGTATATGCAGGCGAGTTGTACGAAAGAATGTGGCCACATGTGGCAGAGGAGCATTGGAATTCTATCTGTCTTGAAGTATTAATAGTTAGTATTAGGACTGAAAGAACATCAGGGACCGGATTCAGCAATGGTAAGGTAATGGGTTAATGGTGAGTGGTAATGGATAAGTTTACCAACAGAGGATAGTGGGCAGAAGGCTAATTTGGTATTCATAATATGAAATCAGTCGGTTTATGATGTCATATAGTAGGAATTCTGGAAAAGGCCCACGAATCCGGCCTCAGGACGACACCAAAGTGTTGGACGGACTTGTTCGCGAAAGCTCTGAACGAATGATATAAGGCTCTTCGTGTCCCTCGAGCAAGGGGGTCCATTGGAGCATTCTGACACGCGACAGGGACGAATGGAGACGCTGCTGGCGCCCGCTCGAGCAACTCGATGATCTAGGGGACGACAGGGAGAGGTCTCATTACGATTTTTGAGTCAAGCAGTGATCTGAGAGAACAATCGGAGTAGGGGCGCTTGGCGAGAGAATTCTGGAGCTAGAAAGTTCATGAGGGGACTGGTGAAATTGAAACGACCAAGCGGATAGGCCAAACAAAGAGTAACGCATGGAAGTTTTAGCCCGAGGGAGTTAAGTCCTTCCTTAATGTCAGTCGTAAAAACCCGCAAGAAAATGACGCTTGGCCATGAGAAGTCATCAAAGGCCACGCGATGGGCCAAAACGGACGCTGAAGGGTGGTCAACAGGAAGAATTCGTGTTCGAGAAGCGAATTACCGGAAGATGTCGACTAATAGCCCACGGCATCGTATACGGAATCGATGGCCACGTCCAGCAGTGCCGGCGGCCGGCCGGCAGCCCTTTTCGGCTCCTCCCGTCGTGTCCGTCGCGCTCCACAGTCCGGCCGCCGACCTCGTCCGGCTCCATGCACTCTGCGTCTCCGTCGCCGCTGCTCATACAAAGCGCATGTTTTAATTATTCGCCTTTTTTCGCTCCACAATCATCGATCAGTGGCGCCATGCTGAAGCGGCCGACGTCGAGGAATGTGGTGATGTGGACAGCGAATGGCCTTCCGCTGCGGGTGGTTGTCTGCAAGAAAAGGTGTCAGAGCAGGTCGTATCGCGATTGCAAGAGGCAGGTTGCGGAGACTCACGTCAATGGAACCTCAAAAGTGGCAACGAACGGCAGAGACAGCCGCAGTGGAGATTGGTGAAATGAAAGGAGCAACCAAGGGTGATAAGACAGCATGGTTTAGGGATTATGAAGTGAAAGGGCACTAAAGAGCCAGATGAAAGCATAGTACTGCAGCAGAGGACGAGTGCATCCTAGCATCCCGCAGCCGGCAAGAATCTCAAGAGGCCTTATCAAATGCAAGAAATGTGGAGATGGATGCCCTGTACAAGAAGCTGGACCTGACACAGGAAGAAAAGTTCGCCATTCAGCTGGCAGTGGTAAGGCATCGAGCTGGCCTCGACGCGTTGTAGTAACTGTGAAGTGTGATGAAGACACGCTACCGCTGAAGCCAGCTGACGTCAGGAGGCGTCGGGCAATCCTCCCATTTCCCAGATGCACGCCAACGCCCCAACTTTTTCACACTAATAGTCCTCCGCAGACGAATTCTCAGCAACTTAGTATTTTGCCTCCTCAAGGGAGTCTCGACTGAAAAATAATAAGTACTGGATCTTTTTGCCTACGCTGGGTCATCGTAAGCATCCGCTTCCATTACCCAAATATAAAGAGGAAAAATCTAAAAAAAATCTAAAAAAATCTAGTTCTATGGTGACTGAAAGTGAAAAGGATTAACCCAAATATGATTGACGATTCCATTCATTTTGCGAGTGGCTTGCGATGAGTGGTGAGTTTCATAGTTTGTGCTAGGTGTGTGTGATATTGTACAGTGTCTGTATAGTTTCGGTTTCGGTTTAAGTGTGTTGTAAAATTGTATTCTTTAAGAGTTAGTTCAGATGAATAGTCAGTGCCTTTTGGGTCATTCAGTTTATACACTTGTGTTAACAACATGCAACATGTTCATTTTAAACTGTAAAACTTAGTTGGTAGTACATAATTAGAATGCGATAATACATTGTTCTATATTGTACCAACAACTAAATTGATTAGTTATCTTCTTCACTGATGAGCCAAAGTGGTAACTAATTATAAACATGTTTTGTATGAAGATAAACAAGATATGTTTATTAACGTTGTCTATGGTAACTGTTGTTATTGCTATTATTGTCAGTTTTGCTACGATTGCTGTTGAACTATAATATGTTTTGTGTCGTTGTAATGCTGTTGGAATTTGAATATTATTTCCTCACAGATTTAAACCTAATTCTATTTTAACTCTTTTTTGCCGTGGTGAACGTTGGCTGCAAATGTTTCCTCCTGAAGCCAGATTCATTAGCCGCTTACCACCTTCTAACGGTGAAAATACCGCCAAATCCCCTGGTCTCCCTATTTTATTTATTTATTTGCGTACGCTGTATAAGATAGGCATCAGATGAAACAACAACAACAACAACAACAACAACAACATGGCAATTGAGCTCATAAATGCTCTACAATACAACTATGCTGAGAGAATAGACTTTGCTATGACATTCATCTTTAGCATCAGATTTGGCTGTATTTTCACCGTTAGAGGACGGTGAATGGTTGATGAGTCTGGCCCATGGTGACCTTGGTGCTTACCTCATTTACCGACCCCTACGTTCATTTGACAGAGGGCGCGTGTAGCGCAGTCGGAGGAGGTGCGACTGTCGCGAGCACCCGATACCAGGCTCCTGGTTCGGATTTCCCGCCCAGGCCAACCAAGCCTTCCATCCCTTTGGGGTCGGTGAATTGGTACCAGACTTGTCTGGGAAGGATAGAGCGCTGACTTGTTCATCGGCTGGCCACCGCAAGTCATTGTATGGCCAAATACGCATTCATGTCGCCTCCACGACATCCCGTAGAATCCCAGGAGGGATTGAGTAACGCCGTCCTTTATCCTTTTATCCTTATTTTACGTTCATTTGCGCGTCTTTGGTGTTCGACTTGGTGCCCACATGAAAGGCTAGTCATCCATTTGGATGCTGTAGTGCCAGGGTTCGCCTCTATTTTTGTTGAGATTAGTATTCCCTACTTTGAAATGGTGTTGGGGCTGGTAGTGTTGTAGAGGTTTTCGACTTTTCCGGGATATGACGAAGGCAAAGAATAAACAGAAGCCAAATAAAAGTGGATAACAATTTTGGACTGGAGACGAGCGTTCTACGTCCTGGCCCGCCCACTCCCAACCCCCTGTGCTTGCTCGAGAGTCCAGTTCCTGTCTTAGGAGCTAGTGGAGACGCAGACATTTGCCACGCCTCTGTTTAACGGGCGGAGGTAGAACGCCACTCCGCCATTTTGGACAACCGACGCACTGGTGTGTGCATTGCCTGAGAGTGGCGACTTGCTGAACCGGTCGAAAAAATGTGCTGGCCGTGAAGAGACCAAAGACTAGCACCTAACACGCGCTGAGGAACATAAGGGTAGGTAAATGAGCTTAAGCCCCAAGGTCACCAGAAGCCAGATTCATCAACCGCATACCGCCCTCTTACGGAGAAAATACCAGCAGGCCTGATGCTGATGCATATCGGAGGGATTGGCGCTATTTTCAACGTTAGACAGCGGTAAGCGGTTGATGAATCTGGCCCCAGGCCTATTAGAGTCACCAAATGTTTTCGTTTTTCGGAAAACGTGAAAATAGCTTACCGCCCTCTAATTTCATCACTGCATCTACAGGCTCAGTCTTTTTCCATGACCTCTAGTTCAGGGTTCTGATATGCCTCGTTTTCATGTAACATAGGTGAAAATGTTGCTGTGGTGTAATTCTGTTTATTGTTGTGTGTTCTTATGCCCTACTTCGTGTTTCCGTTTATTTTTTAATTTTTTTTACAATGGCTCCGGCACGCCTAACGGCGTGTCTCGCACTTGGGCGCTTCGCGCGACTTTGCAACATCACTTACCTACGAGGGGCAGTTTGTAAAATTTAAAATTGGCTAACATCCAGGATCTGAAGTCGTTCACCACTTCGGTGCGTTCAATATAGACATTCTCTTCGGACTGGCCAGTAACGCCACTGGTGTGTGCACCGCGGTGCTTTTGTTCCTCAGGATGCTTCTCCGCAGCCTTTCTCATGCGCGACGTTCGGGTCTTCGGATACCGCTGACACGCATTCCGAATCCGGATTCAAGGTTCTCTCTCACTCGTTTCTTCTTAGTGGATCTAATTGCTGGTCCGCCTTTACTGGTCTCCCTCTCCCCTTCCCTCCCCCACCTTCCTGGTCCCAACACTGGCCCACTTCCTAGTTTCCAGTATTGACCCCCTTTCTGGTCTCTTCTTGCTAGTTTCCCCTTCCTGGGCCCTCCTCTAGGTTGTTCCTTCCCTTCGTGGTAGCTCTCCTGGTCCACCCTAGAGGTCTCCCTTACTTCCCTTCTTCACCACCCCCTTAGTGGTCCCATGCTCACCGCAGACGTCGGTGACACGTATTCAGAATCAAGACTCTCAGAAACGCGCTCAGAAGCCGCTGTGTCTAGCAGTAGGAAGCTGCGCTTCCTCGGCTGCAGCAGCATCCCACGTTGAATTCTGGCCGCTCGTCGTACGACACGGTGTCACCTCTTCTGATTCCAGACGCATGTTGGGCGACGTAGGGTACCTGCCTTCTGGATCCACACGCGCAGACGACGCTGAGTCAAGGAGGAGGAGAATGCACTTTCTCCGCTGCATCCCATGTTGAACGGCAAACGTTTCCCTCGCGAGGTACGCAGAGGCGTATTTCAAGCGGATTGCTAACCTGCGTGAGATACGCCTCATCATCTACAGCGCGGGCAATACTTTGCGCGAGGTTCGATGAGGCGTTTCTCATTGAGGCTTGATCACTCAAACGCCATCGAGGACTAACTCAATTAGTGGTAGATAACCGTCTAGTTCTCTGCAGTCCTTTTTGTTCCTGCTCAGTACTGTTGCTTTTATCCTTTTTTATGACAATTCTGTTTCGTTCGCTATGTAGCACTAAAAACATTCACTTTCTCCTCTTCCTACAGCAGACGTTACGCGGGTGACGATGGAGTAATGGAGTTGACGAACCTATGTTCTAAGCTAGTATCCGGAGCGGTTTTCGATTGCGACTTGCAGTGTTTGGCGGGCCATTGTTCGTCTCCATCAACAGCTGCACTATTCAGCACATCAGTCCATAATTTTGTCGTTGTTCTTCTTGTTCTTCTTCTTCAGCGTCTGCCCCGCCTCGTAGCGGGGTCTGCTATTCTGGTGTCATTACGCCACCTTTCCCGATCCAGCGCTAGATCAGGGTGGACACCAGCAACCTTCAAGTCCATATCTAACGTGTCAGATTAGCGCTGCTTCGTACGCCCTCTAGTCCGCTTTCCAGTTACCTCGAAGTTAAGGCCTATTTTGCGGATGCTATCCTTTTCCCACGCAGAACGTGGCCTACCATCGTAAGCGAGCTTCGCGCATCTTGTCAGCTATCGGCGCGACACCGAACTTCTGCGAATAGCATCGTTTCGGATGCGGCCCATGCGCGTGACTCCAGCCGTCCAACGCAGCATCTTCGTCTGCATGACGCTGAGGCGCGTTTCAACTTCCTTGGTTGCTGGCTCAGCGCCGTACACTGCTACTGGCCGGACGACTGCGCTGTAGATCTTCGACTTCAGGTGCTCTGGTATCTTCCTATCGCAGAGCACGCCAGTCAACGAGCGCCAGTTGAACCAAGCTGCGCTCACGCGTGAATTCACTTCAACCACCAGTTTGCCGTCAGACGCGACTGCTGATCCCAGTTACTTAAAGACCGCAGTGCGTGGAAGCAAGCTGCCGTTAACCTTGATGGAGCTGGACTCGTTCATGTCCGTCGTTAGATACTCCTTCTCGAAGAGCGCAGAACCCAGCCGCGGACCCCCATGAGCGCGCAGGGCTAAAGAGAAAAGATTTCGCGCTCTGTCGCGAAGATGCATGAGAACGATCGCGCGGATGTCAATTCGTTAGCCCGAATATTGCGGCAGATGCGCGCGTGCGGTGAGCGCTCGCGGCTTAGAGGAGGAAGGATAGCCGCGATCTTCAGAAACTCCATGGTGTCGCAAGGCGCACCTTATCACTTCACGCGGTACGCGGTCAAAGGACTTCTCCAAGTCGAGAAGTCCTTTATGCACTGGCTTCAGTTTCTCGCGGTGCTTCTCTATCAGGAGGAGGGCGGCGTGTATGACATCAATGGTTCCACAGCCAGCTACGAAGCTGCACTGATTGCTGGAAAGCTGGACGATATAACGAATTCGTCCATCGACAATTCGCTCAAAGATCTTCATGCTGTGCGAAAGCAAGCGAGTCGGACGGTAGCTGGAGCTGTCCTTTTTCTTCCAAATCGGAATCGTCGTGCTTTGGCGCCAACACTCAGGCACCTTCTTCTCCGCCACAACCTGGTTCAAGATCTTCGCCAACCACTCAGCCGGGTATCAAAACTTCGACTTCCACAGTTCTGCTGCCACGTCGTCGGGCCCAGTCACTTTGCCTGGCCTCATCTTCTTCAAAGCCGCTTCAATCTCCTCCACGATGATCTTCCGGGGCCGTGGGTTGGAGCCGTTGAGGGGATGGCTGGATGAGGAAATTCTACTGTAGAGATTTCCTCAAAGTAATCTCGCCATCGTTTCAATGCCTTCTTGCGATCCATAAGAAGATGGCCGTTCTCATCATTGATGCCGAAGAACTTCTCGATGTCCTCGGTCTGGCGATGGCGATTCCTTGCGAGTCGGTATAAGTACCACTCGCCATCGCGCGATTCGAGCTTCTCGTTGATATCTCCATAATGAGTGTGTTTTGAAACAGCCACGGCCTTCTTTGCAGCTTTCCTCGCTTCTCTGTACTTCCGCCAGTTATCGGCTGTCTTGTCGCTGAGAAACACGTGATAGAGCGACTTCTTTTCTCAAACTTTTGCTTTCACGTCGTCTGTCCACAGCCAAGTCTGCTTTTCGACCTTGCGTCGTCCTGGCACCGTGATGCCGAGCTCCAACCTTGCAGCTTGACGTATCGCGTCGGTCGCCATCTTCCAAGTTTCGTCGACAGTTGTCGGTAATCGCACGCGAGAAATCACAGCTGCTTCCTTCTCTCTCATTCGCCACCACTTGATTCTCGGTGCACCGCATCGCTCGACCTGCTTCTGCGTTAGAGGAGCGATCTTTAGGGTGCAGATCAGCGGTCGGTTCTGTGATGCGACCGCCTCATACAGCACGACCTTCGCATCTGTAACAAGACTTCGGTCGCGATCATTCACAAGGACGAAATATATCTGAGACTTCGAGCTCCCACTATAGTATGAGATGACGTGGGAGTCTAAAGAGTTTACGAGATGCGGTGTTCATTATGGCGAAGTTATGCGATTCCGCATATTCAAGGATACGCTCACCATCTTCGTCACGCGACCCGTAACCGAATCACCATGACAGCTATACCCGTCCTTCGTCGCGCCGACGTGCCCATTAAGGTCATCAGCGACTATGATGATATCTCTCGACGGCACCTCTGCTGTCTTCTCATCAAGCAGGCTCCAAAACTCATCCTTGGCTTGATCGGAGCAGCCAGTCTGCGGAGCATACGCAGAGAAGAAGTGATAGAGTCGCTCCTTAGCGGCGACAACGACCTTCATCAATCGATCGTCAAAGCGTTCGACGCTTACAATCGAGTCACGAAATCGTTCGGAGACGATTATTCCGACACCTGTGGTGGTCCTGCGACTTCCGCATAGAACAGCCTTAAAGCCACGTCCTATGTCCCTTGACTTGCTGCAGGACCACCTCGTCTCCTGCACCGAGCAGAGATCAACTCTTGTATGCTCCAGTGCTTCAACCAACTCGCACGAGCGGCCCGTCAACGTACCCATATTCAGCGTTGCTACGCGAGTCCTGCTTACGTTGCGGGACTTTTGGACTAGCTCAGTTGCCCCCGATGCCGTCCTCGCATCAAGGACCCTCGCATACTTTCCACACTCGCCAGGCTCTCTCCCGCGGACGCCGTAGCACTATCTCGATAAACGTGAACTGTCACACACCATGCGATGTGACATGGGTGTTCGTAGGGCGGCCTATCACAAGGACCTGTCGCCTGCAGTGTCCGTGCTTAGCTTAGCTCGCAAAGCGAGCTGTTTCCAGTGGCACCACGTGGAGGAACGGACATCTCCACCTCAGTTCATACTTTTGTCTGATATCAAAATATTCTAAAATATTATGCGGACGCTCCATAAATACTTAACTGCGATGGCCAGATGACTCTGTGGTTCCTGGTTCTGCAGTGCTAAGAGTTTCCATTTTATGAGAGCAGATGGTCACTGCGGTTGTCTACATTAATATGAACAAGAAAATAGCAAAAGTGATTGAAAAAACGAGAAGGAAAGCAGTTGGATTGCTGACGAGACTGCTCGACCGCTCTTTATTTCAGCGACCCATCACAAATTAGAGAAACTTGGCTGAATGGCAGTTTCACAGCCACTATATTCCCGCGACATGGTCTTCTTGGAGTCCCTATCCGACAAGTGCTTTGACATGTTGGAGGGCATCGACTTGGACTCGCCAGTTTTTAACAGCCAGAGGGCCACGTTTTGGAAGAATCGAACCTCTCCCATTTTGTTGGTTTGATATTCAGCTGATGAGTTATTGTTGTTTGAAATTGGTTAATAATGAAATGAGAAGAAAAGAGAGAAGAAGGAAATCCCATAACTTATGAGCTTAATCGAAAATTTAGAAGAACCTATAAGGAAGTGGAGATATATCTCAAAAATCAACCAAGTTTCACTGTTAAGTTAACCAAAATACACCTTCTGAAGGGATCTCAATGAGGTCATAAAGGGAGGTCAACAAGAAACATATAAATGAAATGAATTCCTGAAATTCTCTAAGAAAAATGGGTTATCAAGTTCTATAGAGCAATGCAATATCCTCATTGACAGGTGTCTGGAAGAAGTTATTTAGCAGTGTGGTTAATCGATTATGTTGTTCTACGAATTGAATTCTCCTGTTTTCTGCTTATATTCTCTGTATTCTGTATTGATTTTTGTTGTTGTATTTTTTTGGATTGCCATGTACAATAAATTATTAAATAATAAATATGGCCTGCTTTCCAAGTCGGGATTTTAGCGGACGGCTCTTGATTTCCATAATGAATCGCGCTGGTTGTAGACACCGCGCACCACGAGTATTCTCACTTCAGTTTTTGATTCAATTCTTTAAACTTCATGAGGCTGGTACCGAGTCAATACTCGAACTCGACAAGCGGATGGGTGCTGACGGATTTTACGAGGTGTGATTGTTGTGCTCAATCAAACAGCGGCGGTAGTGTAGTGGCGTAATTCATTTCCGCTCGGTCAGCAGGAGGTGCGGGTTCGAGTCCACCTGGCGCTAGAGATTTGATCGCAACAAAACATCGTTGCAACTACTACAGCTTTTGTTCCCTCATCTGGCAATGATTGCTAAAGGTAATCACGAAGTCCAGTGGACGGCTATGTCTTGTATATGAAGGAGCGGTTACTGCGAGGCAAAAATTCTGATCGCATACCGTTCTTCTGTCCTCGCATTGAATCTTGCTTAATTCCATGAAGAACAAAGCATGGATGCGCGTAATTCGGACAGCGATGAGACGTAATGGCTAACACAGCACAGCGCTCCAAATGGAATGGATATTTACTATGAGCCATTTCGTGAAACTCACATGAAAGCTGGTTGGTTACGGTGGCTTACTAGACCTCGAAGCCGCATTTTTTTAAGCTCAGTTAATCAAGACTAACACGTCGAGCTAGGGTTAGAGTTTTGTTGCTATTCAACTATATAGAATACCTCCAGCTTGCATAATCAAGGTAATTTTATGAATGCAACCAGGTAAAAGAGCCAAAATGGGGAAGATAGGTGATTGTGAGCTGATTCGGTTGTCGTCGGCTCCACGATTTTTTTGGCTGTCTTTGAGAACGATATGAAAAGAAGATGACATAAATGGATTTGCACCTTTGCGACATCATTTTCTCTCATCTCTTCTTCTACCTACCCTCTGGGGAGTGGTGGCTGTATAAGAACCACACTGCGTTAAGTGGAAATGTTTGCTGACGATGTGAAAATATAAAGAAGTATTACTAGAGCAGAGCACTATCAGGCTTTCCAATGAGCATTTTTAGATGTTGCCGATTGATTGGACAGGTGGAAATTACCTATCTCAGCACTAAAAACAAGAGTATTTCACATCGGCAATTCAAATTCGGCCAAGCGCATTTACAGACTTGGTGGTATCAACCCACTCAGTTGAAACATTAGGGGGGGGGGGGGCAAGAGTAATGAGAAAAATTCAACAAATTTCTTTATCTCGTTATAACTCAATTACAACTCAACGGTGCTGAGGAATGTATTGCCATTAAGGTCAATGACCTTGCTGCCATCGATCAGCCAACCTCCTGATCCCACCCTTCCAGAAACCTGGTGCTGATTCACTGCTCGTTATGGTTGTCGAGCTCTGCTTGGGTCCTTGTGTCCATCATTATTGTATTTACTAATGTTTGTTGTTAACATAAATATATTCGTCTTGAGAAATATGAAAAACGATATTAATTATCGACATAGCATAATACCTCTAGTGGACCAACATTGCTTTATCGTTCCCGTACAAGTCTGGTAGCAATTTAAGCTGTCATACTGTATATTGCCTATGAAGAGCGTCCAAATTGACGTGAAACTGGTGCTGGTCATTTAGTTAGTTACTCATCCTATCTAGCGTCTGCTATTAAGGTGGGGCAAAAGCAATGAGACAATTTCAACAAATTTTTTATCTCTTTATAGCTCAATTACGCCCTTATAACGTTACTGAGGAATGTATTCGCCATTAAGGTACCTACCTAGGTAAGGACCCTGCTGCCATCGATCAGCCAACTTCCTGATCCCATCTTTCCAGAACTGCTTGTGCCTGGTGCTGATCCACTGCTCGTTATGGTTGTCGAGCTCTGCTTGAGTCCTTGTGTCCGTCATTATTGTATTCATTAATGTTTGTTGTTAACATAAATAGAAATATGAAAAACGACATTAATTATCGACATAGCATAATACTTCCAGTGGACTAACCATTGTTTTACCGTTCCCATTCAAGTCTGGTAGCAATTTAAGCTGTCATACTGTATATTGCCCATGAAGAGTGTCCAAATTGACGAGAAACCAGTGCTGGTTATTTAAATAGTTACTCATCCTAGTCTAGCGTCTGCTATTAGGGTGAGCCAAAAGTAATGAGACAAATTCAACAAATTTCCTTATCTCTTTATAACTCAATTACGTCTTTATAACGTTGCTGAGGATTGTTTTCGCCATCAAGGTCAATGACCTTGCTGCCATCGATGAGCCAACCTCCTGATCCCATCCTTCCAGAACTGCTTGCGCCTGGTGCTGATCCACTGCTCGTTATGGTTGTCATGGTCTGCTTGGGTCCTTGTGTCCGTCATTATTGTATTTATTAATGTTTGTTGTTAACATAAATATATTCGTCTCGAGAAATATGAAAAAAACGACATTAATTATTAATTATCGACATAGCATAATACTTCTAGTGGACTAACCATTGTGTTTTGGTGGCGATGTCCGTTCCTCCACGTTGTGCCACTGGAAACTGCTCGCTCTGCGAGCTAAGCTAATCACGGACATTCGAATGCAGGCGACAGGCCCTTGTGACAGGCCGGCCTACGAAAACCCATGTCACATCACATAGTGTACGACAGTTCAAGTTTCTCGAGATAGTGCTACGGCGTCCGCGGGAGCCGACGTGCACTTGCAGAGTCCGGCGAGTGTGGAAAATATGCGAGGGTCTCCGTTGCGAGGACGGCATCGGGGGGCAACTGAGCTAGTCCGAATGTCCCATAACGTAAGCAGGACCCGCGCGGCTACGCTGAATGTGGGTACGTTGACGGGCCGCTCGTGCGAGTTGGCTGAAGCACTGGAGCGTAGAAGAGTTGATCTCTGTGCGGCGAAGGAGACGAGGTGGTCCTGCCGAAAGTCAAGGGACATAGGACGTGGTTTCAAGGCCGCTCTATGTGGAAGTCCCAGGACCACCAGCGGTGTCGGAATAATCGTCTACGAACGATTTCGTGACTCGATTGTAAGCGTCAAGCGCTTTGACGATTGATTGATGAAGATCGTTGTCGCCGTTAAGGAGTGACTCTATCACTTCTTCTCTGCGCATGCTCCGCAGACTGGCAGCAGAGGTGTCGTCGAGAGATATCATCATAGTCGCTGGTGACCTTAATGGGCATGTAGGTGCTGCGAAGGACGGGTACAGCTGTCATGGTGGTTTTGGATACGGGTCTCGTAACCCCGATGGTGAACATATCCATTATGAACACCGTCTTCCGAAAACGCGACTCCCACCTCATCTCATTTTATAGTGGGAGCTCCAAGTCTCAGATAGACTTTTTGCTTGTGAAGGATCGCGACCGGAGCCTTGTCACAGACGCGAAGGTCGTGCCGTATGAGAGGGTCGCCCCACAGCATCGACCGCTGATCTGTACTTTGAAGATCGCCTCTCCGAGGCTGAAGCAGGTCGAGCGATGCGGTGCTGCAAGAATCAAGTGGTGGCGAATAAAAGAGAAGGAAGCAGCTGTGATTTCTCGCGTGCGGTTACCGACAACTGTCGACGAAGCTTGGAAGATGGCGACCGCGCGATACGCCAAGCTGCAAGGTTGGAACTCGGCACTACGAAGCCTGGACGACGCAAAGTCGACAAGTAGGCATGGCTGTGGACAGACGATGTGAAAGCGAAGGTTCGATATAAGAAGTCGCTGTATCATGTGTGTCTCGGCGACACGACAGCCGACAACTGGCAGGAGTATCAGAAGGCGAAGAAGGCTGCAAAGAAAGCCGTGGCTGTCGCGAAAGCCACTCATTATGGTGATGTCTACCGAAAGCTCGAATCGCGCGATGGTGAGCGGTATTTGTACCGACTTGCTAAGACCCGCCATCGTCAAACCGAGGATATTGAAAAGTTCGTTGGCATCAATGATGAAAGCGGCCATCTTCTGACAAACAGCAAAAAGGCGCTTAAGCGATGGCGTGATTACTTTGAGGAAATTTCCACTATGGAATTTCCTCATCCGGCCGTCCCTTCTGTGGCTTCTGTTAGCAAAGTTATCACCTTTTAAACAGTTTATACATTTTTTTTGAGACACCCTGTATATTAGCATGATTCTCACAGAATTGGTAAATCCAATCGATGATATCAATCGATATTATTTTAGCAGTTGACTTCGCTCCCTTGTTGTGGAGAGCCAGCCGCCCATGCAGTTGCCGCCATATTCGTGCAGAATGACAAGGATTTGTTGACTGACTCTGATCACTCCTGTTAAGATTCTCTGGCGATCTTTAATTTTGCGCGGAATGATGGAGAGACGCACGCTTGAAGCAGTTGTGGTCCCACTTCGATAGACACTATAGCTACTATTCTAGGGATGGAGGATTCTTGGGAGTATTGTTGACGCCTCCGGTGATTGATTTGACCAACACCTATCGGTCACGCAAAATCCTCTTTTTACCATTCACTGGATCCCAGTGTTTACCGATTGATGTCATTACATACACTGATCGAGACATACCGCTCTCTATTTATAGAGAAGTTGAAACGGGAATTTTTTTAACTACAGTGCAGAAGAATTGGCGGTCCGAAGCCTCCTGCCTCCACATTAGGCTAACCGAAAATTATTAACACTTTCTCGGATGGAAATGGTCATAGTTCTGCTGAATGTTAGTCCTTTAAATGGAAATACGAATTGCACAAAATGTAAATTTATCACAATTAAGCCTAACTAAATGCAAAAATAAAGACATTAACACCAAATATTAAGCGTTAAGTTTTCAATAACTTTGCAACAAAATCCGTTACAACGAATGCTCCATCTTCTATGCCATGTTCCTTTCGATTGTCATGCTGATTCTTGGTATCTTAGAGTCTTTTGTCACTGTCACTTCTGGCCAGCGTAATATTTCGTTCTAGGAATCTTAATTATGATATGTTTATTCTGATAAAATTGGAGGATCTTGGTATCTTAGAGTCTTTATCTTAGAGGCGAGGTCCGGGGAATACGGCGGATGGACAAAAATCAGATCTTCTTACTCTCTCTAGGAGATCCAACTTCCATTGTATTAGCATGGTTCTCGTCGAAGAATTACCAGGCTGTCCAATAATTCTTGTCTGAAAATTTCACCATTTTTAATTTTTTTCAACTTTATTGAAAACAAGTCTAATCAACAACATAATCACCACAGTTATCCACAACAGTGGCCCATCGATTGGGCAGGTCGCCGATGCCCTTCGCCCAGAACTCCGGGGGCTGCGACTCGAAGAAGTCCGCGATGTCGGATCTGAGGTTGTCGTAGTTGGTGAATTTTCTTCCGGCCAAATGATGCTTCAGCGGGCGGAACAAGTGGTAGTCGGAGGGGGCGATGTTCGTGGAATACGATAGATGGGCAACCGTCTCCCAGCCGCGCGTCGCCAACTTCTGCTGGATCCCCTTCGCCACGTGGGGGCGCGCGTTGTCGTGCAGCAGGTGGACCGAGGCCCGTCGGGGACGCTTTTCTCGGATGGCGGCGGCTAGTTTCTCGAGCTGATCGGTGTAGATGGAGGCGGTGACCGTCCTGCCTTGCGGGAGCAGCTCGAAGTACAGCATGCCCTTGGCGTCCCACCAGCAGCAGAGCATGATCTTCAGCGGGTGTTCCCTGTCCTCGAGGCTCGTGTCGCCGCTCTCGAAACGATTGAACCAGCGCCTGACCGTGCGTTGGGACGCTGCATCCTCCTCGCACGCTCTGTAGATGTTGGCGACCGCGGTGCCCGTGTCGTTGCCCAGCAGCCACTCGTAGTACACGATCGTTCGAATTCGACCTTGGTCCATTTTAGCTTGTACTGGTAGCTAGACGCGGTGCCTGCGCCTTATATACCCCTAGCGGGAAACTCTGGAGAGCCTTCTAGAAGGTTTTTACACACGCCTGAGATTATAACACTTCTAAGGAAAATTTTAGAATTTTGAAAATTTTCGGACAAGAATTATTGGACAGCCTGGTACCAAATCCAGCAGAAAAATTGATGATATCAATCGACATTATTTTGGCAGTCCATTCTGTTTACCTGCTTGGAAAGCCGCCATTCAGTGGCTACTACATCTGTTCGCGTCCACTTACCATGACCGATTGTTCGTTGATTAATTCTGCTCGCAAGCTGTGCTGCTCGTCCGAAAGCGAATAATTTTACACGGGTATACAAACAGACGCAGCATGGTTGGATAAGACTGTTTATAGTGGAGAGTTTGACGCCTGAATCTCCTGTTCGACCTATTGCAGTCCCAAGTAGACAGACACTACAGTAAGCACTCTCAAGGACGGAGGATTCTTGAGAATGTGGTTGACGCCACTGACGAGCGCGCTTCGCTCGACCATCTCCACTAGATCATCTGCCAATGCTGCATCCATTTGAGGAGCGGTTACTTATAGCTGCGAACGGAACAGGCCTGATCCGCTCCTATTTATAGAGAAGCTGAAATGGGCTTTTTTTTTACAACTGCGCAGAAAGAATTGCTCGCATGAACCCTCCTACGTTTAATATGGAACGAACTGAAATGTTTTCTAGCTTACGAAGTCAAGAAGGCCAATGTCCTGGTGCCGGAGATCAGGGAGAGGGCTTAGTGAACTTTTATGGTAACATCGTCGAAAAAGTCGTGAAGAAAACAAAAAACGTACGACTCCGTGCTCACCTGTAAGAAATCAGAGTGAAAACGATATCAGTGTAACTGAGCGAGGAGTCAAGAGGACGACACTCAGAGCAAAACACCGCACATAAGTGACAAAAGGCTTCCGGAATTCCCATTTGCGTCGATTTTCAAGGGTCGTAAACACTGCCGCGTTTGCCATTGAAAATTACGTGGGCCGACCACAAAGTCAGTGAGCCCAGGGATCAGCCGACCGGCATCAGTGAATGTAGGCCGAAACCCGGGGCCGACATTGCGATGAGCACTTACCACACGCCAATTCTCATTCCTATCATGCGCTCCTACTAGCCTGAGGCACTAGTTCCCCAATCGTACGGCGATAGACATTACCTACACGACAGGTATACTCCTCAGCGTGTTCGAATCTCGATCTGGAACCAAGGTCGGCCGAGGAGCTCCTGTCCATCGAGAAGTCGCTCCACACCGTCCAACATCAGGACTCCCTCTCTCCTCCACCTTGTCCTTGTGTCACTGTTTGGCATTGCTCCTACGGTGGACTTGAGAACATCCAGGCTACTTTCGACGCAACGACAACCTCCGCGCCCTTTGCGCGAACCGAAATCATTGGGCTATTCTGGCACGGTACAGGGATGAGGTGGGATGTCGCCGACGCTCACCCAAGGGTCTCAACGTTCCATGAGACCGCATGAGACAGCTGGTACAGATGAACTGCAGATGCTGACGGGCATTATGACGAAGAACTCTGCTATGCTTCCTTATTTCGGTCAGAAAGGGTGTTTTTCCCCATATCCCCTCCTCCTCGGATCTCTCTCTAGAATGCCTACAGCATTTCACCGCACAGTTTTCAACTAACAAGCTGCCACCTCTGTTTGAGAATTGCCAACTCCCTCTTTTAACTTTTATATTTTCTTTATTACATTAGTGTGTTGTCGGTGTCTGCAGGTACAGCGACCTAGGTCATGCTCATCCTCTAAAGAAGAGCTACGAGGCGATCTCCCTCCACCTGTCTGATCAAGAACGATCTTCCTGTTTTGTTTCCGCACCTATGTAAAGAGTACAATAAGCGAACCATGACAGTGTTTACTGCAGTACCCATCTACCTGCGACTACAACTAGTTTAGCAGGACATTCATCTTTAAAAACTCTCACCATAAGCAACCCCCTCCAACTAACACTCTGCCACCTCTGTTTGAGAATCGCCAACTTCCTCTTTTATCTTTTATATTTTGTCTATTAGATTAGTACGTTGTCGGTGTTTGCAGTTACAGCGACCTATGTCATGCTCATCCTCTAAAGAAGAGCTGCGAGATATAACGAGCAACCCCCCGCTTTTCGGTAATTTATAGAGCACGTGAAACGGGAAACTTTTATCTCGGAACACCACCAATGTGCAAAGGTAACTGCCTCAGCTTCTCCAACTTCGCCTACTCTTGTTAGTCTCAGCGTCTCTGGCCACTTAATCGGACCTCATGTGTGGGCATCGTCAACTGGATAGGAATGGTGCAAAGCTGCAAAGAAGAAGCGATGTGCACGTTCTCCACCACTTACCAGACTTTTCCGAGATATATTTTCAATCCATTTTGCGAATGTAAGCGGCTTTTGCCAGTAGGCAAAACATCTTCGCGATGTGGGTATCAATATCCAGTGTTAATGGCACAGAATACGCATTGGAGAGACAGTTGGATATTTTAAGCAATTTGGTCAGTCCGAGACAACAGAAATCCGCTCGTTGTTTGTCCTCCTGAGCTTGTCTTCCTTGAGAGGCAACCCCTAAATGGGCAACGTTCCACCGAATCTATCCAAGCTTTTTGAGCTTAAAGAAAAAGCCTGGCTGGACTCCAAAAAAATCCATGTCCTCAGGTTTGCGAACGTTTCAAGTTTATTATAACTAGATTTGACCTTCTTTTCAGAAAATACAAAAGTTACGTTGAACGGAAACTTTTGGACGATCCAAAAAACGCTCGCTAAATAAATTGTTGAGTACTAGGATGGGGCAGTTAACTAAGATCACTACGTTAGTACTGATTAACATTAGATGAAAAAGAAAAGATTAACATCAGATGAAAAAAATTAAGTTGTACTGCACTACTGCTCAGGTAACTCTTACGATTTACGGTTTACGATTTTCGATAGTTTTCCGTAATTAGATTTATGATTTACGAAATTTAAAATTTCATTTACGCACACCCCTGGTCCACATCCTTCACAAGGAAGTGTGCTGTGCATTGTTCGCAAGGTAAACTTGAAAATGAGGGGTCACAAATTAAGCCATAGACAGCAACATCCACCGTAAGCGGATGAGCAGCAACAGGTACTGATCTAGGAACTGCTAACAAGCCGATAAACTGTATGTCCAACTTGTAATTAGCCGATCAGCGTTGTTTATCGAGAAAACAGAAATTTATGCGAGACGGTCAAGGCATCCGTAGTAGTCACAACTCGTCGTGCAGCGTGGAGCCGCTCTCGTATCTATCGTGGTACGGTTTCCGCGTTTTGTATCGTTTCGTCTGATGGACGTTCAGGAACTGGTCGGCGAGCGACGGCGTGTCCGGAATCTGAGAGCATATCCACCGTGCCTGCGGAGTGTCAGCGAGGGCTGAAACGCAGAATTTGAAAAGAGATCCACTTCGCGATTCACAGACACAGGGCCAGATTTAGCTCATCAATTCGTTTAGGAGTTACCCAGGCACGGCTGAGGGCTTTTCAGCACACACTTCTAGTTCAGACATTCTCAAAACTGGAACAAATTTATCTACTTCGATCCTGCCTCTGAAAGAGCTGAGAATATCTATCTGGTAATATTACTACTTTGTTAAGGATAAATTAGGAAGAACGACGTATTCAATCCCTTTTGGGATGCGCCACGCAGCTTATTCTATTGGCACTTTGGACACGCAATTGACCTATGCAATTGCTTGCTGCAGCCACCTGCTGGGAAAGTCAGTGCTGTACCCTTCCCAGACAAGTCTGGCACCAATTCACCGAATCCGCAGCGATGAAAGGCTTGGTTGGCCTGGGCGGGAAGTCCGAATCAGGAATCTGGAGTCGGGAGAATACCCCAGCTGGAACATCCTCCGACTGCGCTACCACGCGCCCTCTATCTCGTTATTAAAATTCCAAGCAGAGTGATCATTCTATCCTTACACATATGAAGGAGCTAATCCGTCGGTTTGTCTGTCTGTCCACCTATCGTCCTGCCCACATGTCCTTGGGCTCAACGAATACCACGTGCTTATTGAAAACTAATTTTCAGCAGGGAAAATGAAAATAGGTGATGGACGATAAGTAGATTACTCAGCAGATGAGCAGTATCGATGGGACGCCTCGTTTTGATTGATTTTATCGCTTTTACCTAGGGTCCACCGTTTTAAGTAGGATCACGTAACTAATAGTTGCCGATTGGTAGGCAGACTTCAAAGCAGTTAAACAATATCGACCGGACAGCCATTATTAAACGATTTTATTGATTTTTGTTGCGAGAGATCTCAAATTGAAAATCGCTTGAATAGACTTAGTTTTTGGGGTAGCGCTCTAGGTTTCTGATTTAAAATATATAAGTACATCTATGCAGTAGCAAAAGAACGACTTCATAAAGTAAAATAAAATGCTACAGGTGCCTAGAAAGGCAAAAACAGGTGGCTTCCATTGAAAGTGCTCATTGCTCGGTTTGATGAATCTATTAGCAAACTCAGATTTTCTGGCTCTAAATCCTAACGATAAACGCAGAGAACCATGGCACAGTCTCGTACTTCTCGAAGGAAAACCTACATTCTAGGCACAGTTCACGAAGACAGTGCAGGATGTTCGGTGTCTCATTAAGTTCGCACCATTTCAGCTCCTGAAATGCTAAGTCTCTAACGATTTCCGCCATGCACGCTCCAAGAAGAAACCAGAATAACTCACGAGACTACAGAATCGTTCGGGTCTCAAAATTTCAGTGGCTACATTGATCACACCTTGGTAGCCATCGGTTAAGTAGTTCATGCACTGAAAATGTGAAAAATGCGTTAAATTAGATGGAAAATTAAAGAAAGTTATTGTTATTATCAATACTGCGCCAACGTGGTTCTTAAGGTGGATCTTTAGTCTGGCCTTACGTTTCCACTAATTCGTCGTCGTCAGAGGCCTGAATGTGGAGCAAGGTTCTTTATATGTAATCTACACCACCAAGCGCCCAAGCCACTATAACGGTTTTGACATAAATTTACGACCCAACGTAAAAAGTCTAGGAAGAGAAATAAACTCTCACGTAGATCCACCAATCTTGTTGAGCACAACCGCCCTCGTTAGTAGACCAGTTAGAGCGAATGAAACACACCGCGCAGTCTACCGTATAGATAAAATTCTTAGAGGTGCACGCCTAATAACAGGTCGTACTACAGTTCGCAGTGTGACACAAAGGGCAAGAGTTCATTTGTTACGGACATGCATTCATTTCGGTTATTCATTACTGGGTTTTTCGTGAAAATCCAGAGCGCTTCTAATGCTTTCCTTGCGGTGATCTCTTCCTCCACGGCCAAAATCCTACACTTCACGCCAAAGTCATTACCACCACGCACATCAACCCTATTTTTACCAAGCGGACTACTTAACGATACGCGTGTTTTACTAGCAAGGTGCTCCCTCATGCGCAATGCTAGCATCCTTCCCGATATAGTTTGCGCTACAAGCTATGTACATACTCAATTTCATAAATTACTCCTGCGTTGGAACAACTCTCACATTTTTATGGACATACTACGTAATTCTCCGAAGAGCACTGCTTATCATAATGTCTGTTTCGGACCAGTATGCTCTTGGTATTGTCATTAGGAATATTTACCAAAATGACATCATTTTCGTTTGCTTTTCTGATAGCGGCGGACACATTGTCGGAGATGAGAACAAGAGGTAACCCTAGTTCGCGATCTTTGAGGGGCGTTAGGGCAAAAGCTTCTTCGACGTTGTGGTACCGGATAGCCATTGTAAATAGCTAGACCCGAAGCTATCCGAACTGATTCTTGGCTTTCCAGAGGGACTGTACACATTTTTTCGAGGCCGTGCGAAACGTGTTGCAAACTACAGCGCGTTTGATGGCCGTAGGGTTACCAAACCTGGAAGGCAAAAAGTTTTGAAATTTACGTCCGAAATGCCAGGGCGTCAAAAGTGTCGGACTTGGAGGGTATTGTCTAGGTTGTATAGTTTACATGTGCAAAACTCCATACAAGGAGAAATTTTGCCATCAATCGAGTAAGAATTGCGAAGTCTTGGACGAGGGCATGGCCCAATCTTCTTTTTTATAACAAAAAAGAGCTGCTTTTTTGTTTTTCGGCAAAGCGAGCCTTAAGCCATTGTTTTTCCTTAAATTATAAGGATTCTATAAAATTTCAAACAGCGTGTTCACTTATTGGGAAAGTAAAAAAAATTTCAAAGAAAGCTATACTACTTGAACAAAAAATTTAAACCCGTTTGGAGAGCCTCTAGCCTAATGTACAAGAGGCGACATGTTGGTTTGGAGAAGTTCCCTTTGATTTCAAACGTTTTAGGCTAGATTAGAATAATGTCTAATTTGGTTTGAAGAGTGTCCTTGACCAATTTGCATCCTACACGTCTCCTACACATTTATTTCACTCTAAATGTCAAAAGGGTCAGACGCGTGATCAACACCCCGTGACCTCGACAGCTCTAGTCACCCGTACCCGCTGTAGCCTACCGTAATCTGCCTTCATTCCAAAAATGTATGCCAGATTCGTGATCAGCACGCCAAATAACCCCCCTGGGAGAGGTTTTGGCAAAATCGGTGTTTGTAACCTCGACAACCGCGTCATCCGTACATGCTGTGAGGTCACTGTTTAACATTCGCTGGAAAGCACAAAACGTTGTATTGGTTTGACCGAAAGATCATGAAACACTAGCACAATAATATTACAATACAATACAATATAATACAATATACAAAAACCAGTCCACGATATATTTCGCATCCAAGTGCAAGATCCTGCCCCATTTTTCAGGCAGCCTTTCAATTCCTTTCCGCCAGAATTCCGAGGGCTGCGAGGAAAAGAACTCAGAAACCTCCATTTCCAGTGACGTCGACGTTCCACGTGGTATCTATATTGCATGGGCCGAAATTTGATTTAGGCCTTCGTAAAAAAAACTTTCTAATACTTCTCCAGCTTCCCGCCATTTCAGCTTTCGGGATCTTCAAGATTACAGCGTTTAGCTCCATATGATGATGTGTCGGAATCGAAACTACTGAACAAAACGACACCGAAGCATAGAAAAAGGAGTGTTATTTTTAGTCTACTGAGCATTTTTAGTCACAAGCCCTAGATTCTAGATCAGTCCTAGATCATTCTTGTAGTCAGATACTGACCTTGGTTTACCACCTTGCAAGCATCGAAATCTCTCCAAGTTCTCGACGATCTTCTTGATAGCACCTGTTGTGAGAATTGGATAGTGGCGATTTGGGATTACGGTAGATCGCCTGGTGCGTGTTGCAGAAATCGATAAATATGGCGGGAGCGGGAACTTAGGGTGATGACGTCGAGAGAGACGAGAGGGAAGTCAGTTTGGGCTTTTGGAGTTCGCTCTGAGAGCATCTACTGATGGCATCCCGTATGTTGTTATATCAAAAACATTATTGTTGAAATTTAGGGTCCACTATAATTTATTTCCAATCGTTTTTTTTCAACTGCAAAGTCCTTCTGTATGGAAACGCTCCATCATAATTCCGCTTCCCAAGAAGGATCCGCTTGCTGATCCAAATAATTTTAGGCCTATCAGTCTCACCTCCATTTTCTGTCGGGTTTTTGAGAAGCTCTTAAAAAAGCATATTGTTGCCCATGTTCACTACTTCAACCTTATCCCGTCTGTACAGCATGGCGTCTGCTCAGTTAAGTCAGTGGAGACGGCACTCCTCTCCTGTTTTAATGATTGGACTAAAGCTTATGACATCAACTGTAATTTCGATGTAGTCTACTTTGATTTCAGTAAAGCTTCTGATAAAGTTTCGCATGACCTTCTCATTTGTAAGCTCCTGTCATATGGTTTTCGCCTTTCCATTGTTAAGTGGATCGCATCATTTATTAGCAATAGATCTTACCACGTTCTTTTAGGTAATGCCCTCTCATCGCTTCATTCCGTTACAAGTGGTGTCCCACGGGGCGGAGTGCTCTCACCCTTACTGTTTAACATCTACACAGTAGATCTACCTCGCTCGTTTCGTGATCTTGAGATTATTTGCTGTATGTATGCTGATGATGTCAAAATATTTACGGCCACCTGCGCTACTCGCCCAGATGCCATAATTCGGCAAGCGATAGGTAAAGTAGGTGAATGGTCCTCTTGCAACGGTCTTCCTTTGTCTTGTGAAAAGACTTGTGTCATGGGCAAGTATCCTAGAATGCCCACATGCACCATGAGAGGATCCCTTCTCAAGGTGGTTAGCGAGATCAAGGATTTAGGTATTACATATGATAGCAATTTGAACTTTGATTCTCACTATAAAGTCATAATGAACAAGGGATTCCGGAGTTTACAAAATTTTAATGCTTTTTACTTCTTTTATTTCTAGTTAGCAGAGCTATTGTTTAGGTCTTGTTTCCACTTTCTTTCTAATGTTTTTTTTTGTGTTTCGCTGGGTCAGTTGACACCCGTAATAAATAAATTAAAATAAAAATCTCGATCCGCCGTGGGCTGCATCGTCTCTACTACTTGTTGTCACCGTACTCAACCTTTTAACCTTTTAATCGTTGTACGTCTTAGTGATGTGTTCCTTATTTTGTTCCGTTCTTGTTCCATGTTTTCGTAATAAACCGTTTTATCCACACAGTCGTTGTCACATGAGGCTACCGCGTGAACGATAAGGAGTAGGCAGCCAAAGTTGGTAAATGAGTGGGAGGGCCTTTTCGAGTGCTAGAGACTAGCGATAATTCGGCGTTAATCACGCGAATTAGGATAGAGGAGGAAGTCTTGTGCATACATTTGGATTTGCTTAGGGTATGCCCAGGCGAGATAGGCGATGAGCCCGTAGAGGTCAGCGCGTGGCGGAAGCGGCGAACGAGAAGCAAACGTGTGATAGGAGTGAAAGCGGTACGGTGCGCGGTAAAGAGCGGTAAATTGTGTTGTTTCAGGGACGATGTACGAACCTGCAAGCGCGAGAGCTTGAAGCGCCAAGGCGCGGTCAACTGTCAAGGAGGGGCCGAAAGCCCGGAAGAGACGCGGTGGGACGGAGGCGACGGACGCCAGATAGTAGTCATCATTCCAGCTGTTTTGCGCTCGTTAAAGCACGTGAAACGGCCGCAGAAACAGAGACGTCTCTTCATAGGAACATCAGAGACATGCACATGAGAACGGCTGGACTATTCGTGGGACAAGTTAAGAATGTGGTCATCATCCCGCCGCCGGACGACGCAAGTGCTTGTACTTGGATGGCCGTTATAGAGACAATCAGCCTGCGCCTTGCACGAGGAGGCGGGATTTTCCTGGTGGCTGACCCGAGAGCAGTAGATGATGACGCGTGGTTCCGCATCATCAACAAAGCAAAGGAGTGCCTCGAGACGCATGTGCTCCCGCAACACAGCGAAGATAGTGGAAAAACTGCCAGTACGGGTAGATAACATAGATATTCATGCGCCGTGCTATGAGATGGGTATCATCGGAGACATGAGCAAGATGGTCCAGTTAGTAGCAAGCTCTATATGGCGACGGCGAAACGAGCGGCCAAATAGGTGGTAAGGTAAAGTCTGATGTTGTGGCCTGTTCTTGTGAAAAGTATCGTAATGGCCTCCTTTTTTGTGACCTATTGTGAGACCGAGTGGGACAGTCTAGACGCGGGGGAGGCATGTTGTAAGAATTGGAGAGTGCGCAATTTAGGATTACGGTAGATCACCTTATATGCGTATTGCAGAAACCGCTAGAAATGGCGAGCGTGGGAACCTAGTCGAAAGAGGCTAGAGAGAAGCCAGTTTTGACTCTGTGGTGTTTGGGTGCGCTCCGAGGGCATCTCGGTCCGCCGTGGGCTGCGTCGTCTCCCTACTTTTTTCACCGTAACCAACCTTGTATTCTTTTAACCGCTGTCTTAATCGCTGTCTCCTAGCGTTGTGTTCCTTATTTGGTTCCGTTTCTTGTTGTCTTACGTTTTCTTAATAAACCGTTTTATACAGGCGCCGTTGGCTCTAACTGGTTTCACACCAGACAATATCTTAGGTCACGTAACCAAACCTTCTATAAGTCTTGTTTTTATTTGGAGGCCAATCCGCTGATTGCGGTACTTTTTTGGCACAGACGCTTTTTATCCTTCAGCTCATCCTTGCTGTCGACTACCATATCGATGTCTTTCTCACAGATGATGGTGTCAAGTGGGCCTTTGTATTGGTTCATTAACGGTCGAAAATCAGCAGGAATAAAAACTGGATTAGAGTCGAGTCTTGCTAAACCCCCACTGTGATCTACATCTTCCTCATTATACTGTGTACAGTTCGTACCTCCGCTTTCAAACTTTCGCATACGCTCCTCATGACCTCGATCAGATGTATGGGGGATCATCTCCCTTGAAATGACCACTAGCATTTTGCGGGAAGCCTACTGTTGACCTTTCCAGGTTCACGAAAGCCATGTAGCAGGTCATTCGGTTTTTTGTTGAAAACGACGTCTGTGGCAAAACTCTCGGCTCTCTTCTACGTGTGCGAGAAGAATTAGATTCTTGAAATCGTTGGAGCTTTCGCCTACTTTCTTAAATATGGGAACTACGATACTCTTCCTGCGGTCGGCCATCATCTTCTCCCCCGCTGAGACCCTACTGAGCAGCTGTAAGTTAACTGATTTTATAGCTACCGTCGATAGGTAGCATATTGTTGCCTTGTTTTCGGTGTCACCTTTTATTGAGGCTAACGTTTCGGCGTCCTAACCCTCTTCATAGCCTGGAAAAGTCGAGGTTGTTTAGGAAACGATTTCCACAAACATTTTATCTGACAAAATGCAGTCCTTCATCGTTTGATCACGGTTCATCTACTCGTCGATTAGCCACTGACAATCTGAACGAGCCGCTAGCTCCTCGTTTTTACTATGCACGGCGTAAGTAAGAGAACTCGATTATAAACGAAGAAAATACTGACAACGGGGCTGTCATAGCGGTGGCCGAGCAGGTCACCGATTATTGGTACCGCCTGTTGGCCAGAAAGGGCGCGAATTCAAAACTGCCAAGAGGAGTCCGCCGGGGATCACGCATTCGTCTCGAAGGAGCGCCTCGCAGCCAGTGTGGCTGCGATTCTTTTATCACCCGCCGTAGCCTGTGTGGCTGTGTCTGTGTGAGAGTTCCCACTCTCGAACAGTCTGTGGGGATGCACTCTTTCAGTCTAATTCCTCGCGACGCTATACAGCCGCGTGGATGGGTTTTACTGCGAATTGGAGGACCACGAGGCCTCAGTGGCCACTGCTCCGTCCTGTTCTTTGAGGTGGGATTGGGCTAAACCTTTCAGACTCTGGTTCAGGATTCACCCTTCAGCGTCACCTCCACGTCTGGACATCAACAACCCAGTAGGCTCGTCAACCCAACTCGGAGTTTTCTACATCTTCTCGATGGTGTCTTCTAGGTAATTTTGTTTGTGTTCGTTTATTTTGTGATAAATTTGTCTCACCAACATTCGTTCTCTAACCCAGCACAAATTACTCGTACACTGCTGGGCGAGTATGAAGATCTAGGGAGAGTCCCCGCTCAGAACTGAAAAGGATTTGTCAGATAATAAATGTCAAAGATGTTAATTTTATGCTGCTAAATGCTAATTCTAGTAGTTTTTTTTTACATGGCCGATGAGCACTATCACCCAGTTTTGTTTTCCTTTTTTAATCGTTTCCTTACCATCTGGGTGTTAGACAATTGTCTATACCTTGAACAAATAAGTAAATAGCTAGTAGGCTTGTTGGAGATCTTGTCCCCAATCACTTTTCTCGTTCCAGGAGTGCGTATTAGATGTGGGCTACGAGAAACTTCTAACTGATTGTCTAGTCAGTTGAGTGGTTGCTTCCGTTCCGTCCACGGTTTGCAATTACGTTGCTCTAGAGGTTCCGGCCAAGAATGAAAACTCGAAAAAACGTCTAGCACAAAAGCGTAAAATTAAGTTTTACGCGTTTGAATTGAAAAATTGAATAAAGGCGTAAAACTGAATTGGTGTTCCAAACCATTGTTTGGCTTCATGAACCCATTCTTCTAGTCAGTAGCAGGTGTTCTTTTTTCTTTATAAGGAAACTCCCGGAAGTTTCTCGTAAAAATACTATGGCGAATATGGGGAATTTTTTCAATCCTCATATTCCTCTTACATATTTTTGATGTAAAATGGTCACTGAATATTATACGTAGCGATCTGATCTGATGAGGTAGTCCACGTGTCCGGTCCTCCACGTGGTGCCACTGGAAGCTGTTCGCTTCTGCGAGCTAAGCTAATCGCGGACATTCGAGTAGAGGCGACAGGCCAGCCTATGGAGATCCTATGTCACATCACATGGTTGTTATGTGAAGATCTACGGCGTCCGTCCGCATACTTTTCGCACTCGCAAAGCCGGGCGAGTGTGAAAAGTATGCGACGGTTCCTGGTCCGAGGACGGTATCGGGGGCAACTGAGCTAGTTCGAAAGTCCCGTATCGCGAGCAGGACCCGTGTGGCAACGTTGAATGTGGGTACGTTGACGGGCTACTCGTTCAAGTTGGCAGAAGCACTGGATTGAAGACGAATCGACTTGTGTGCGGTGCAGGAGACGAGGTGATGCTGCCACAAGTCAAGGGACATAGGACGTGGCTTCAAGGCCATTCAGTGTGGCAGTCCAAGTACCACCAGCGGTGTTGGTGTGATCGTCTGCGCACGTTTCCGAGACGCGATTACAAGCGCGGAACCTTATAATGACCGCTTAATAAAGGTCGTGGTCGATGCTAAGCAGCGGATGTATATATCATTTCTTCTCTGTGCACGCTTCGCAGTCAGGCTGCTCTGAGAGAGCCAAGGATGAGTTCTGGACTCTGCTTGAAGAAAAGACAGCAGAGGTACCTTCAAAAGACGCTGTCGTTATCGTAGGTGACCTCGGCGGTCATGTTGGTACTGCGAAGGATGATCACAGCTGTCATGGCGGTTTCGGTTATTAGGCGCGTAACGCTGATGGTGAGCGAATCCTTGAGCATGCGGACTCGCATAACCTCATCATCGAGAATACCGTATCTCGAGATACGGTTTCGCGAAATGTGACTCCCATCTGGTTTCTTTCTATAGCGGGAGTACCAAGACAGATCGACTTCATCCTTGTTAAGCATCGCGATTGAAAGCTGGTTATAGATGCGAAGGTGGTGCCGTACGAGACAGTCGCTACTACTCCGCAAGATCGAGAAACAGGCATGGCTATGGACTACCGACGTAAGAGAAAAAGTCCAAGAGACGAAAAGATTATATCACGTGTTCCTGCGCGAAAAGACTGCGGACAATTGGCGTATATACCAGAAAGCGATGAAAGCGGCCAAGAAAGCCGGAGCCGTTGCAAAGCCGCTCATTATTATGAGCTCAGCGATACCTCGAAACGCGCGATGGTGAACGAAATCTTTATTGAGTGCCAAAGCACGCCATCGTCAAACCGAGGACATCGAGAAACACTTGAGCGCCAACGATGAAAACGACCATCTAGTGATAAACCGCAAAAGGGCTATGAAACGATGGCATGACTATATCGAAAGAATTGCGGCAGTAGAGTTTTCTCATCCGCCTATCCATTGCGTCCCTCCTACACACGGTCTTGCGCAGAAAATCACTACTATACAGGAGACGGAAGCGAGTTTGAAGAAGATGAAACCAGGCAAAGCAACGGGCCCCGACGATATAGCGGCCGATCTATGGAAGTTGAGGTGCTGGAATCCTCCTGCTGAGTAGCTAACAAAAGCTTTTAACCAGGTTGTTGCCGAGAAGAAGGTACCTGGTAGTTGGCAGGAAAGCGCGACAATCCCGATTTGGAAGAAGAAAGGAGGTCCTGTGGACGGACCCAATTCGCTTGCTCTCGCACGGCATGAAAATCTTCGAGCGAATTGTAAATGGACGGATTCGCGATATCGTTTGGCTTTCCATTAACCAGCGGGTTATGGCGCTATCGATGCCATACATACTGTTCACCTTCTGGTAGAGAGACATCGCGAAAAGCAGAAACCGCTGCACCTTGCTTTTCTCGACCTAGAGAAAGCATTTGATCGTGTGCCGCGTGAGGTTATATGGTACGCCTTACTACAACACGGTGTTCCCGAAGAGCTTATTGAGTGGGTGCGCCTACTTTACTCTGGCCCAAGAGTAGTGAGCGAGCGCCAGCCGGCACAACGGCGGAGTTTTCTGTCTCCGTCGGTGTTCACGAGGGCTCTGCGCTTTCCCCGCTCCTATTCATTGTCGTAATAGATGCCATTTCGAGAGATCTTCAGAAGCCTACCCCTGGACGCTGCTGCATGCAGATGACGTAATGCTTGCAAGCGGAGAGAAGACCGAACTCGAGCGACTAGCGCAAGCTTGGTGCGACCGCTTAGCGATGTTCGGGCTCAGGCTAAACGTCAAAAAATCTGACTACTTGACGACAGAGATAAGCGAGGCCGGGTCCACATCCCTTGTACGAGCGAAACACTTCAAGCACCTTTGTTCTGCAATCGCGTCCGACGGTATTCTGACGTACGAAGTTAACTCACGCGTGAGCTCAGCGTGGTCCAAATGGCGCTCGATGACAGGCGTTTTATGCAACAGGAAAATACCGGAACGCCTTGAATCGAAGATTTATAGAGCCGTCGTCCGACCAGAATGACAACAAAAATGCCGCGCTGCACGGCTGGTGTAACGCGTCTGGACCGTATTCGCAACGATGAAATACGTTAAAGATGGTTTAGTGTCGCCCCAATTGCTTGAAAGTTACGTGAAGCCCCCCTTCGGTGGTATGGCCACGTACTTCGTGCTAGTGATGACACTGTTCGGAAGAATGGTCTTAACATAGATGTGGCCGGAAAACAGCATAAAGGACGGCCGAAGCAGCGGGGCTTGATACGTTGCATGTGGACCTGAAGGTGGCTGGTATCCACACCGATCAAGCACTTGATCGCGCGCGCAAAGTGGCGTCACCATACCAGAATAGCGGACCCCACTTCGAGGCGGACAAACGCTGAAGAAAAAGAAGATCTGATCTGATGACTCAGCGGACTAGGCGATCAGTTAGAAGTTTTTTGAAACCCACATCCAATATGCACACCTGGAACGAGAAAAGTGATTAGGAACAAGATCTACAACAGGCTGCCAGTTATTTGCTTATTTGTTGAAGGTATGGGCAATTGTATGTGCCTGTGCTATATGTTATTGCTACTGCTATATGCTATTGCTTGTTGATGGTTTTAAAGGTGATTGCAGTTGACTAATGTGTGGTAGTGTTTTGTTCTTGTTTGATGTTTGCGTTGCACTCCTATGCGCAAATCATATTATATTAACGCTTTGAATAAATAAATAAATAAATAAATAAATAAATAAATAAATAAATAAATAAATAAATAAATAAATAAATAAATAAATAAATAAATAAATAAATAAATAAATAAATAAATAAATAAATAAATAAATAAATAAATAAATAGACATCTGTTAAGGCGTGATCCTGTTCACTTCCGTTGTGTTAGTGTTGCCTAGCATTGATTCCCTGGTGCCCGTTGTATGTTGTATTTCGTGGACTATGGGCCTTGACTATCCCTTGATCGTCGACATCTGCCGCGCTACCGTAGACCTATGTGGCTATATAAGGCGAGTCCCCGGTAGCGAGTTATTCATAAGACGTCTGTCTTGGCCCTGCGTGGCCGGAAATAAACCTTCCCTCAAGCGAACGTGTTCTCCGGCCATTCCAGCAGGTCGACGACGTCGACTCATCCTTCTAACGTGCCGTATTTTGAAGTATCATATGAACTTAAACTTTTCCTCACAGTTGCTGGCCCAATATTTTACAGCGAGGAACGCCCTGGAATGTGGCTGATATTTGGGCCTCTATACATCTACTTCTTTTGTTATCCAGGCCTTTAATTCGAATTCCTTCCAGCCACGTTTTTATAGCTGCACTGCTTGGTAAGGGGACTATTTATGAATCACCGATGAGAGATGCACTACTATGCCCCTACCTTTCAGTCCCATTATGTTTCCAAACAAAGTTCAGTTTTTCTCTATTTTTCGGTTTTTTCCGTTTCTAAAAAAGAAGGGTAAAAAGGAAAAAGAGAAAACATCTGCTCTGCTGAGACTTGATCACTGAATAATCAATTCAATAAATGTGTGAGTGAAAGTAACTCTTCTTGTGCCTTTTATTGTCTATTGTATAATCTTTGCATGTACTTTTTTTACTGTATTACTACTGTGTTGGTTTACGGCACGCCATTTGAATAGCGTAAGATAAATAAATAAATAAATCTAAGAGCAGCTTCTCAAAACGCATAGAACTCACCCCGTCATATGTGAACCCGTTCGGGAATAGGGTGAGATTCATCGGTTGCCAGACGAGGCACAGTTCGGCGCAGGTGTTGTGGAAAAGTGACGACCGAAGAAAAACCAGGAAGTTCTGAACCCATTGCTTATCCAGTAGGAAGCTGTGCTGAAATGTGTTCCAAAGTTAATTGTCCGAGGAAAGAGATGAAATGGACGTGGCCGGGAAGCTGCTATCCGTGGTCTCTCCATACCTGAATAACATTGGTAATAGTCATACATGCAGTGCATTCCAGGCACACAACAGCTTCCGTGATGTTCCGCGCTGAATATAGCAGTTGTTAAGGAAATATCATTCTTCAGCCTTAGACAAACTGGGGCGAAATCTTTATTTGCGGTTTCCCTTTGTTATGCCGTGCAGCGCGCGTTTGTGCTCATTGTAAAAAGACAGTAAATCTAAAGTAACGCAATATTGATAAGATTAATTTTTTCTGCGAAAGCCAGTGAATAACCCTGCAAGCTCTGCAGTTCCAGAATTTGATAACAATTCGTATTTCTATAGGTTTTTGAAGGCAAAGGAAACTTATATTGTCCATCATCTATGCTGTGCCGCGAAGACAATAGAAGCTGTTTGAATACGCATTTAATATAAAACTACTCTAATATTACATTGTCCCACACGGAATGTTGCATACATTGTAGGCTTCTTTTCACAGTTATTCGCATCGGTTGTGGGTCACTTAGGGTTAGTTCTTTTTACAGCGTTTCATCTTCCACATTTCCTATTTTTTCTATTTTATTCCTTCAACGGTTTCCAAAATTATAGCCTTCAGACTACGTTGGACCAGAAAATGATTGTGCTCGCGTGCCCCTCTACGACTTCAAATTGAAGAAACCCGCTGCGGAATCGCTTCGTCCGTTGCATTTGGCAAAGATGTTGTTTTCAGAAGACAGTGCGAGCGGTGGTTTCAACGTTTTGCCGCCGGCAACAAAAGTCTTGAAGACGAAGGGCATGGGAGACAGGCGCCTGTCCTGGATAGCGACCTTTCACGGGCTGCCGATGAAGCTGATCCGACAAGGAACTTGCAGTAGGGCTTGTCTGCTCTAAATTCAAATCCAAATCGAGTTGACACGTCCTCTAGCAACTTGTTGAACGATAATGCGAGGCCTCATGCCGCAAAAGTCGTTCAGTATAAAATCGAGAAACTCGGTTGGGCCGTTTTTCCTCATCCGCTGTACAACCCCCACATTGCCCCAACCGACTACCACATTCCGCTCGATGTAGCACGCCTTGGCTGGGAAGAAGTTCGCTGACTACTACGAAATCCGCATTTGGGTGACCAAGTTCCTCGATTCGCGGTCATCTCCTTTTATTTAAGGACGGGATCCAATCTTTACGTGTACGTTCGGGAAAGGTTGTTGATAATTGTGGGGAATATATTACCGAATTGAGTTTTGTTTCAGTTCCTTTGTATGAGTTTAACTTTTCGGTCTGAAGTGACATTCCGTGTGGGACACCTGTAGTGTAGCGCCTATAAAGCCACCACCGTTGTTTTCCACCGGGAGCTCAACCGGGAGCCGCACAGAGCCGAACCCCTCGCCACTTCGGGGATCTGGGTATAAAAGACGACAGCAAAACAACGTCTGGGTCGCTGGCCGCGTGGTCTCGGCTCCGGCGCCTCCCCGTCCCTGAGGCGTACGGCTTCTCTCCGTCCGGCTTCCCTTCCGGCCTTCCTTCCTTCCTTCCTTCCTTCCTTCCTTTCAACCTCCCTCCCTTTCCCCTTTTTCCGGCGGTATACACCTACGCGACCCCTCATGCCAGTCCAAGAGCATTTACTGTGTTGTTAATAAAATTGTTGCATTATTCCGGTGTTTAGGGCGCGTGTAGCGCAGTCGGAGGAGGCGCGACTGTCGCGTGCACCCGATACCAGGCTCCTGGTTCGGATTTCCCGCCCAGGCCAACCAAGCCTTCCATCCCTCCGGGGTCGGTGAATTGGTACCAGACTTGTCTGGGAAGGATAAAGCGCTGACTTGTTCATCGGCTGGCCACCGCGAGTCATTGTATGACCAAATACGCATTCATGTCGCCTCCACGACATCCCGTAGAAGTAGAATGCGCTGGCGCATCCAAAAAAAGGGATTGAGTAACGCCGTCCTTTATCCTTATTTTATTCCGGTGTTTTGTTATGTAAGGGCCCGAGAGCCCGTGCGATCCACAAGTGAATAAACCTCCGGAGTCAGGTTTATTACACACCCTAATAGATCTTATCACTACGTGCTCCTCTTATAATACTGTACAACGACAAGTTCGTGGCGCATCCGGCAAAGGTGATTGGGGACAACGTCAATCTTGATTCTTCCTCGATTACCTTTCGCCTCGTAGTCTTCGTAGCAGGCCGGAGCAATCGTGGAGCAGAACGCCTTCGCCGAGGGGACGTTGGCGTATAGTAGACGCATCAGATGTCGTTCGTCTTCCTCAATAGACGTGGTTTTAGAACACATTTTCACCTCCGGTTTCATCACGTGTGTTACTTAAATCACACAATACCAGCAAAAACGTGTCTATTTATTCCAATTTTCCTTCAGAACCTCCCAGTTCTTTTCCGATATACATAACTTTCCGATATTCTTGGACTCCTTCCTAATGCGTGTTTTCTAAGAAGATGATCGGTATAAGAAACACTTCGTCTGGTAAACAAAATATGGCCTAGGAAATTGAGTATTACTAAGGCCATGTAAATAATTTTTTGAACGTTTCAAGCTGGATGAGGTAAACTGTACCAAGATCAATGTATTACTCTGTGCTACTCTTCGACGAAGAAGTGGACTTGTCCCAGATTATCCACATTAGCCGGTACAGAAAATGTCTGATGAGCTGATATGTGTGTATGACAAATGAGAAGATAGAGTTGGACAAAAGAGTTATTAAAACCAGTCCTTGGAGAACTCACCTCCCACATCGGATGAACGACAAACACTCGCTTGCTCAGCTCTGCCACGAAGTGGTCGCACAACGAACAGAAAGGACCTGTGTGAGAAACAGCATGTAGCTATAGAGAACAAATGCACATAGTGTCGAGGAAGTTCGAGCTCATGGTCTGGAAGAAGAGAAGAAAAGAAAGGGCAGCCTACCTGGATGAGCTGCGCCCAGCGTCGCGAAGAAGCCGTACATCTGATCCTCGGTGATCGAGTTCAGATCCGTGATGCGGGCATTGTCACAGATCTCCTCAGCCTTCGACATGTATTCCTTAAGCGATATTGAGTGAGTGCTGATTCTTGATCGATAATTGATTCACTCCTACGTAAGTGGATGACATCCAGTTGTAGAACGGGTCGGTCTCGCTCTCCGAACTGTACACTACCGGCACTCTGAACGGCTTCTTGGAGCCTGGAAAGTTTCACTGTATGGAATTCCTGATCCGCTTACAACTTTAGATTTTTTAAAGGATATTAAAAGTCAAAAATTAAATATAGAACAAGCAAAAATGCAGATGAGAAAAATATATAACAGTAATTTAGGATTAAATAAATATGATTTATTGATTTATTTATTATTTATTTGTTGCTGCACATTAGCGCATTGCAAAACATTATCATCAACAACAAGAATCAAAAAACAGAAACAGTAAATAAAACAAAAACAAAGCTTACTTTTTATCCTAAAAGTAGTGTTATTAAAAGTATTACTTTCTCACCACATTTATACCTTTAGCTATAATATGGTAATTTTCACGCTGATAAAACCGAATTTCGGAGTAGGGCTTTGCATAGACTCCTTTCGCCTCTGAACCGACGTTGCACCGTCGTCATAATCACCTACGTGATTCATAGCAGTCTAGGTGGTTCTACAAATTCGATGAGGTCAAGTCCAGGTAATGGCAAAAATTTTATGATTTCGAGAAAAACAGAAAACGGAAAGATTTTCAGAGAGAAGAACTCAGAAAACAGGAAAAGCAAAAGTTCCATAAAACAGAAGGCTTTTTTAAACGGTCGAGGTTTCTGTTTTTATGTGGAGACAGTGGATCTTATGATTTTGTTGAAACACTAGCTCTTAGGCTTGTTTGTAGAAAACTTTAAATGACTTTGTTTTCAGTTTTCTTCTAAATTCTGTCCATTCTCACAGAAAACGGGAAAAATCTCCCAAAAATCAGAAAACAAAAATTCCTTCTACCTTTAACGCTGCCCCGTACTACGAAAATCTACCCATAGGCCTTTCCGGGATGGATAAGACACTGCACTCTCTTTCTCAGATTCTCCAGGTATTATTGCTCTTAATTTTTCTGATTTGTGTTTCTAGACCAATACACTCAAAAAAGTAGTAAACTTAACCGAAACCTTTTCCCTGCTGATCTCGTGGGATGCACTGTGCTGAGGATGTACTGGCAGTTGGTCCTGACGGCGATGACGAAGACGAGGGTGAGGATGATGACGACGATTTTTGCGCAGCTGAAGATCCAGCAGATGACATTGGTGCTGATGACGAAGTGACGGTTGTTGTGATGACGTCAGCCTCTTCAGCAGCCACTACTTTAGTCGTCGCTGATGCCGAAGAGATCGTCTGAGTTGCTCCAGAGCTTGCACTGGCCGAAGCAATGCTCACTGACGCCTTCTGCTTCGCTGAAGATGCAGTAGCGGACGCCGCCGTGGCAGAACTGTCTGGGAAGGTCGCCGCAGTTCCTTGAGATGCTCCCGACGTCGTCGTTATGGTGGCGCTGTTCGTTGTAGTACACAGTTCACCGGGCTGTGGTGACGTCGGCTCATCTGTCGGAGGAGCAGCTGTGGTGAACATCGTTCGATTCGGTGCAGGGCACGGTGGTGGTGTCGCAGGGTCATCCAGTTGCATGTAACGGGTCAAGCCCAGCGGCTCTGAGCTGCCTATCTGAAATAGTGGTGTTTTAACAAGAGGAGATCTATTCAGATACAAAGATATTCCGATATTCAGACACAAGCATAACATTAGAGAGGTTGAAAAGTGCAAGTCGTTAATACGGCCTACATACGGTCCCGGGAATGCGCCATCCAACCAGACTTGATCAGAGCTCGACTAATTTCGCAACATCCAATCAGGGCGCTGACCGTGCATGCCCTACTGGATTAGACGCCGGTATGACGTGTATTATCTATCTGGTGCGTCATTCTTTCCCATATCGGCCACTTTGGCTACCAGTACCCATAATGTTAATGATCCTGTGCACTTTCGCGCCTTTAAAAATTTATGATGTGAAGGGTCTCCAAAAATATACACGAAATAGAAAGCAAGCCCTGAAGAAACGAATTAGCTCTTTCTATAGCCTCAAGGCTCACCTCGGCGTTCAGCATCTCGTCCATCCTTTTCTTCAGCCGACGCCTCATCCTCATCATCTCCTCCTGCACCAGAGCCGGAACATGCTCTTCGATGGTCGATCTACCTCGATCGAGAGCTGCTCGACAGTTGCTCTTCTGAATTCAGTGTCAGTATGTAGGTGTGAATATCTGCTAACGGAAAGGGATATTCTGCCAAGCTAACCATTACGACTATTCTTCTCGCAGGGCTTTCAAACCGCTTATTTTTAGCATTATAACTGCAATGGTGCACAACTGATTCACAAGGTAAAACTTCACGGGCATGATTACTCGTTACATTATTAATATCAATATCTTGGCATTACAAAGAAATATGATCTTCACATTATGTCTGGTCCAAAAAATCTATCTAATCTAATTCTAGACGTTGATAAATGGCATGGTGCGCCTTCCTATTCAGGATTTCTATTGGGTCTTCTCAGTGGGAAACCTATATTTTCAAGCAAAGGCAGTGTTACATCCCTTAAATACATAGATGCTCTGAGCTTCATGGTAACGGCTTCGATTTTGCAATAACGAAGTTCGAACTGCTCAATCATTTATTGACCACGTTTCGTGATTTAAGCCCTTTATCAGGTTTGCAAACATATCTTCCTTCTTTGCAACAACATACATACATACATACAAAAACACCATAGAAATGCATACAAAACCCAAAGTTCTTGTACGATCCTCTCTTTTCCACCATGAAGCGGGGGCTGCTTTTCTGGAGCATCTACGAAATATAACCAGCACTCTAATAGAATTCAGAAAGCTAGCTCACAGGTGTCTTCAGGTAACGTCACAATTAGGTTGGGTTCTAAAGGCTTAGCGTTTTTGTTGTAACCTCCTAGGAAGCTAACCTAAGAACTTAGGTTAGTTCATAGCTAGGAGTTAAGCCTGCTACTTGGAATGTATGAGGATCATACAAGGCTCTCTGCGCAAGCTTGTAAGGTGTTCATAATAAGTTCGACAAACGGAGAACAAAGGATAAAAATTGGAGTCACTAAATCCCTTTTGGGATGCGCCACGCATTCTACTTCAGCGAGATGTCTTGGAGGCGATTTGAATGCGTATTTGACCATGCAACTTGTGATGGCCAGCCGACAAAGAGGTCAGTGCATTATCCTAACCAGACAAGGGTGGAGGCAATTCATCGACCAAGGAGGAATGAGAGGTTTGGTTGGCCTATCCGGTCCGAACCAAGAACCTGGTACTGGGTGTACGAGACGACCGGCACCTCCTCCGAGTGCGTTACACGCGCCCATTCTAAAGGAGATATGTAGAATTAATATTCTTGAAGTCTCGTTCATGTTGAGTATTACACCGTACTCTGATGTACTGCTATTGTATGCTATCGTACTGTTATCTGTCCCCTGAAATAAATAAATAAATAAATAAATAAATAAATAAATAAATAAATAAATAAGAAGCACTTGATCATTCCACCGTTGTTGTGCGTCCGATTTATATCTAGTCTATTTTGTTTGTTTGTTAGAGACGAGTGGTCATCCACGTACAGAATAACTAACTAACTAAGTAACCAAGTAAGTAATGAAGGATAGAAGTGGATAATTAAAGAAAGCGAAAGCTCCTATGAACATTAATCATCTGCTCTGTGCAGTCTTCTGCATGTCTTCCATGCGAAGAGTATTCCTTGGCCATCCCATGCGGGACTTTGGTAAAACTCGCCTGCCCCAAGAAAGTCTGTACAACCCCATATGGCTGCTGTTCATGTGATTAATCTTTGGAACTTGGCTAGCGATGTAGTGTCTAACCCTCTCAAACAAAATTGCATTTGTACTTGCCTCCTCAGAAGTGCACCAAGTCTTGGTGCACCTTTTTTAAGGTGATGGTCTGCAAGCTGTGATTACAAGCCCGTGTTCGGGTCTGCAATTGCGGCACCCTCGTTTTCGACAGCTTGCTGTGTGTGTGTTTTCCGGCCGTTCACATCATGTGCAATTGCCCTTGCGTAGTCGCTTCATGCAAGAGTAGCCACCAAGTGCTAAGGAATGTGGCCATTTTGTTTCTAGCAGTGCTGCTGCTGTACCCTGCACGTGTATCAAAACACATGCCTCAAGTGAAAAACTGTCCTACCCTCTCTCCCTCCCAACACCCGTCATGACGGGTCCAGGTGAGGCAAAGCTATCTATTTAATGAGAAAATCAGTCAATCAGAGGAAATTTAGCCCCGAGAATCTGACAAATTATTGTCAGAACAATATAATAATCCCGATATTCGGATGAGTGCTGCTGGGTCCCTCGAGATGTAGATGTTGCTTTCGATCAAACAGCGCCGGTGGTGTAATGGCGTAGAGCGATCTCGCTCGATCAGCAGGTGGTCCGGGTTCGAGTCCCGCCTGGCGCTAGAGTTTTGATCGCAACAAAACATCGTTGTAACAGCTTTCAATCCAACAACAGTTAATGCGCCTGCGTATGTGGCAACTCCCGCTACGCGTTGTGCAAAATAAACGCGCACAACTTTCCACCACTGGACTTCTGCAAATCCTTGAGAGCAGTGGGCCTGTTGTTCACTATTTTTGCACAAGAGATTTTCATCGGACTATTTGAACGCCCAATAATGGGACGGGACAGTGAAGACAACAAGCTGGGCAATTCTGAAACGGTTCTGAATGGCAAATGCGTGACGAGTTCTTCATGAAGGTGAAGTTGAAGAAATTATTGCCCCTGTTTCCCATAGACTCATGACTGCCAGAAACTTTGTTCCGACGTTGTTTAATCAAACAGAGCATCGCCCAGCTATGTAATCAACATCAGCTCACATACTCAGTTACCTCTTATGTTTTGAATCATTTCGAGCATGGAGACATTTGATTCGCGGTTTAATTGTTCGAAGGATGGTTTACAAAATTAGAGATTACAAGGAAGCGCTTAGAATTGCCTCCTCAATCAAGCTGGCAAATGATAAAGGATAAGGGTAAAGAACTGCGTTAATCAATCTCTTTTGGGATGCGTCAGGCATTCTACTTCTACGGGATGTCGTGGAGGCGATTTGAAGGCGTGATTGGCAATAAAATGACTTGCGGTGGCCAGCCGATGAGCAAGTCAGTGTTTCATATTTCCCGGACAAGTCTGGCACCAATTCAACGACCCCGGAGGGATGGAAGGCTTGGTTGGCCTAGGCGAATATTCTAACCAGGAACCTGGTATCGGGTGCACGCGACAGCCGGCGCCTCCTCCGGCTGCGCTACACGCGCCTTGGCAAATGATATGACGTATGTACGTCAGGTGAAAGTTAGCTCGTCGTTCTGAAGCTGGTTTCTTCTTCTGTTTTTTTTTTGTGTTTGATTTCTGTTCTAATCCATATTCTATTAAGTATGGAACGCCATTATTGACATGAATTAATTAATTAATTAAAGGAAAAGGACGAAAGTTGGTGGTTTAAATCAATCCCTTTGAGGAATATGTCGCAATTCACGGAACGTATTCTAGTCGAAGGTGAAGAATTTGAAAGGCACCTATTGCTGTAAAAGATGAGCGAAAATTCTAAGTAAAGCGCATATTTCAGTGAGAAGACCTTCCCAGCTAAGAAAGGAAGAAGATACAGGAGCTGTTGCTAGTCCATTTTCAATGTAGAACGTGAAAAGAGTACAATGGAAATTCACCAGCTTTAATTTTTGATGTTCCCTTATGAATAAGGTTGGAAATGCATAGGAAGGATTCGCAAAATCTGTACTTTTCCGAAAAAAAGCATAGAATTCCGCAGCAACCGCAGCTATTTCGCTAAAACCCTACTCGCAACGAGAGAAGACTCCAAGAACCAAATACCACCCGTTATGAGTATTACGTTCAAGTCGTCAGTGTGTGAGTGAGAGTGTCGTATCAGCTCTTTTCAACTCTCGCGTTAGAGCTGGTTTTTTTTTACAGCACTTGGTAGCGCAGTCGAAGGAGCCGCCGGCTTTTGCATGTACCTTGGATCAGAGTTCCTGGTTCGCATCCCGCTCAGTGCCACCAAGGCTACTATTCCTCCATGATCATGAAATTGGTACCAGACGTGGCTGGGGAGGGAGGGAAAAACAGACTTGTCTATCGGCTGGCCACCTGAGTCATTGTATGTCCAAACACGCCTCCACGATACCTCGTAGAGGTGGAATGCGTGGCGCATCCTGAAAGAGATTGAGTGACGCTCTCCTCTATCCTTTGTTCTTTATTTTTTTCCTTCATCGAAAAATGCAACTCCCGAATGCAGATAAGCTCTAGTGAGAATCGCAGGCTAAAGATTGAAGGGTAGACGTGAATAAGCATGGCCTCATATTCTGCAGGGTACTAAAACTGCGAACACTTTCGAAATGAGATGTGCAACGACGACTTCAAACCTTTATAAACTACAGCAACAAATGAAGCAACAAATGATGGTTTGTTCCAGGTATATGGTTTTGGCTTACTTTTGACTTGACTTTGGGGTTACACACTGACTGGTGAGTTCCCAATCTGTGAGCCATTCCAAGATATTCTAAAGGGGTTAAGGCCTTCTCCTCCAAATCAGAAGTTCATCTTTTGCAGGACATTCACAACAAACAGTTCGATGCCTTTTGTTCCTTTCTTTTGTTCCTTAAGTCTCCCCGTGAAAGTCAGGAAAAAGTCGACGAATTGTTGTCCCTATAAAGGCCTAATACTCTTTGTGCCTAGAAGTAATAGTTTAGCGTTGAAAAGAAGATTGTAGCCGCTAATTGTCGTTTTTAATACCCGGCTCTTCAGTCGAACAAAGCCCTCGGAAAGTGCCCAAAACGGCGTCAAGGTGGACTCACGAATTCACTGGCGTCGACCCATAGCACCAACGGGATCAGGATGAGGTAGACGGAGCGCATCTATCGATCGGCGACGGAAGGAGCTGCGTCAACGGACGTTATCAGCAAGTAGCGCTGGAATTCAGCCTTTATGAGCAGCGCTGCCCGTCAGTCCTTCCGTCCTTTGCAGCCGACCGTGCCGGTGTGGCTGGGAGCAGGAAACATTTTAGGAAAATTTTAAGAATCGCACGCCGCGCTCATCGCGTCGCAGATTGTGTGCTTGTTTAGACTATTCATGGATACGTCCACCGTTGGCATTTCATTCTTGAAACAAAAGCTGATTTTTTCATCGAAAATCTACCATATTCACGCAAAATTGGGCACTTTTCAAAACAATTGGACATTATTCAAACAAGTTAGCATCTTCCAAATTAGAACAAGCTTCTTCAACATTATTACACTAGAGACTAGAAAATGAAATAAAATGAAAATAAAATGCTTTTGTCCAAAAATAGTTGTTTGACTTTTTAAACTCTGCTGCTTCAAAAACGCACGCGTCATTAAACTTTTTATAAAATTTATTTTTTTAACAGGAGTAAAATGGGAGCGTGTAGCGCAGTCGGAGAAGAGGCTGTGCACCCGATACCAGGCTCTTGGTTCGGATTTCCCGCCCAGGCCAACAAAGTCCTCCATTCCTTCGGATGGCTGAATTGGTACCAGACTTGTCTGGGAAGGATACAACGCTGACTTGTTCACCTGCTGATCGGAGCAAGTCATTGTATGGCCAAATACGCATCCACATCACCTTCACAACATCTCGTATAACTAGAATGCGTGGAGCACTCCAGAAGGAATTGAGTAGCGCCGTCCTTTATCCTTTTAAGAGAAAAATGTTGTTTTAAAGCCATTTTTTGAATACGATAGGCAGGATTTTTTGCGTGGTAAAAGAACAGACGATTAATTGATGGAGAAAACTGGACTGAATTTATACGCAACTTTTCAACGATAATACAAAACAAATTGAATACACTATTTTAAAAAGCTGACTCCCGCAAAACCAAAAAATGGGTACCTCCTTTTAATGAATGAGCATAGCATTTCTATACCTTAGTCAAAGCAACATTTATAGGTACACTCTGAAAGAGGTACCTATCCGTTTATCCGCCCGCTCCAACGTTGCAATCTTTGATTGAAAGCAAAAATGCTGGTTACTTGATTTTACGCAGAGAAGAATTCTGGTACCATTACTTCTGCCGTTTCTATTACCGTTTCTAATAGATGGAGTGGCACAGCACTAACTCTTTGACAACGACAGCAAGACTGAAAGCAACCCTGTTTATTAGAGTGTTGAACTCGAATCCAAGATGGTACAAACTCTATTGATCGACAGACGTTTCGGCGATGTCGTCCCATCAGAGTCTCAAACTTGGGTACTTAAACCAACAACCCTACAGTAAACAAGCGGACATCGATCAATGCAGAGATTCATCGAGAGTCGAACTTGAAAGCAAATTAATTTACAAAGACAACGCCGTGAGGTGGCCTATAGCGTGGCCTTCCTTCACAATTTCCTAGCCGAGTGAGTCCACACTATTTATATTTGCTGCGCTTTTCTAATGATGCGCCGCTTCGACTAGAATAGATTCGCAATTTCCTATTTTGCTTTTAAAGATGTCCAGTTTGAGGTGAAAATGTTGTAACAGATGAGCAGTTTTTCCAGAGTAGCCAAGATTGTTGCAGGTCTTTATTGCGGCTCAAGTTTCGGCGTTCTGCCGTCTTCAGAGCCTGGAAAAGTCGAAGTCATTTGAGAAACTACCGTCTCAAACTACTCTTTAGTTAAATGACTTCGGCGTTTCCAGGCCATGGCACATGAAGACGACCACGCCGAAACTTAAGCCGCAATAAAGACCAATAACAATCTTGGATACGCTCAAAAACCTTAGTCTAACAACATCGACGATGCAAAGATTCATGGGGATTCGGACGTGGAAGGTCCATTTTTTCGCCTAAGTCGAATACGAGCAATCGGCGCTTCCACTACACCGTACGCATTGTTGGCCCTGTGGCTGCTTGACCCAATTTTGTTGATGATTTTGTTGAAAATAATGTTTTGTTGACAACAGTGAGTGCTAAACAACGAGGTCAAAACCCCTCTAAGGCTTCAGGCTACTGTGGCTTCACGTCGGCTTTGTCGAAGTGTGCGTGGGAGGGAACAGCGGAGGTCGGTTGTCGCGCTCTGTGCCCATTTCTCTCCTTTGAACAATCCCATATATTTGCGTTTATAAGACGAGCAATTCACCACCAGAAAAAGCCCTAAGAAGAACAACCGCATTGATCTGGGAAGCGCTTCGTTTGCTCCGTTTTATGAGATCTCGGAGTGAAATGCCAAGAGTCAAGATTTGGATCCAATCTCTACGTTGTTGGTTAACAAGATAACCCTTACTCTTCTTCAAGGAGCGTAGATGGTGAACCAGCCAAATTAGAAAGCGGTTACGTAGGAAGGTGGAAAGCAGGTGTGGCGAGGGTGATCCCGAAACTCCTAGCGAACAAGTGTGGGTGAATTTCCGATGAAGTGAAAGGACGACTCCTCGATGAAGTTCGCTCTTCTTGTTTTTGAACCCCACATCATGCAGAAAAGTGTCGAAATTTCCTCTGATAATCTTCCCTATCCTCTGAGTGAGCGAGATCCCAGCAAAGTTCTCGTGGGGACTCTTTCTTCACAGTGAACCATGTGACTTCGATTCTGAAAAAAACGAGGAAAACTGAACACTGGAAAGACTGTTGAAATAAGGGACAAACACAAAGTTTTAAAGGAAAATAGAAGCTATAAAAGACGGCATTCGTCTAAGCATGCTGCCGAGGACCAGGAACCCGGAGACGGGTGCATGCCACAGACTGTTACTGACCTGACTGACTGGTGAGCCCCAACGCGACCATCGGACAGACCCTCCATCCTTCAAGGGCCGGTGAATTTCTATCAGACTTATTTGAAAAGATTAAAAAACCGACTGGACTGGGTTGCGCTCCCGAATCCAGAAAGCCTGGAGAGCCTTTCTGTGCATTTAATCAGTCAGTCAATCATCACAGTCTACCGGTGCGAGTTGCGACAACGAGTTGATCGATCACGACACGGTCATGTTGAAAGTGCACGCGAAGACAAAGTTTGTTTTCATCTGCCTTTGTCTACTGCCAGCAAATTTCAGTGTACTTGTACTGGTTAACAAACCGAAGAACAACAACAAACGACACCTTGCTCGAAGTAGCCCTTACAGACGTACTTGTGTGATGAGGATGTGCGTGATCTGTCCATTCTGGAAAGATGAGGAGGGCGCACAGAAGGATGTTGCTTACCAAATTCAGTGTTTGACCTGGTCCAGATTCATCAATCGCTTCTCACACTCTAACGGTGGAAATACTGCCAAGCCACGCCAAATAACGCCATGCTAATGAATGTAACATCGGGGGCTTGACGGTATTTTCACGAGCGCTATCCGTATTTGGTATGTTGAATAGATGCGATAAGATGTGACAATAGGGTGCCTCGTATTGCTGGCAACCCCTTCGACTGCGCTCCATACATAATAGTCTCGAGGATTCAAATCCGGGTCACTCGCGGGCCAGAGTTCCTTATACCAACATGTTCAAATTATCGGACAGCCAGCTTTGGACTAGATAGCTTGTGTGAGCCGGTGAGTGTCGTTCTGTTGGAAGACATATGGCCTCCCTGAGGCTACAGTCACCATCCATGGTATCGCCGCAGTTTGCAAAAGTATATATATATTTATTTATTCATTTATTTATTTATTTTTATTTAGTGTTGCTTGGATGAGTATCAGCCAGTGGAGCAAGTAGGGTTTTGCAAGGATTTCTCCTACATGGACCATATTCAGACTGTCTCACAGCTCATCGAGAGGAGCCGCGAATACCACCTCCCACTTGTCCTTGTCTTCGTGGATTACCGGAAAGCGTTCGACTCTGTGAAATCAACGCCGTTCTGAACGCGCTTGTGCATGCTGGTATACCATCGCCCTACATCCGACTTCTCGACGAATGCTTCTCGATCACATCGACTACCACCCAGTTGTTCGATCGAAAGCTCAAAATTCCTATCGGGAAAGGATTACGGCAGGGAGACACGATTTCTCCCAAGCTATTCACAGCGGCACTCCAGGATGCCATGAAGGACTTGAACTGGGACGATAAAGGCTACCTTGTCGACGGTAAACGGATCAGCAACCTTCGCTTCGCCGTCGATATTGTTCTCATCTCTACCAGCACGGCAGAAGCCGAGGAAATGCTGAACGAGCTCAATGTGGCAAGTATGAAGATTGGATTAGACATGAATATGTCCAAAACGCAATTTATGGTCAACCAGTGGTGTGACACGGGACTCGTAGGGTTAAATGGAGTCGCTCCACAACAGGTCGACTCCTACGTCTATCTGGGAAGAGAGCTGAACATGGATAACGACCTCGCTCCTGAAATCGCCCGCAGGAGACGCGCAGCATGGACAGCCTTCAGCTCGATTCGCGAAGTCACCGATCAGATCAAGGATCCCGGCCTCAGGGCCTCGATATTCAACGCCTCTGTACTGCCTGCGATGTGTTACGCGACGGAAACTTGGCTCGACAACAAGACAATCGCCAGAGCGATGCAAACCACGCATCGTGCATGGAGAGATGTCTTCTGAGGGGAAGCCTTCGTCAGCAGTGGCAAGAAGGCCTACGAAGCTCGGAGCTACGGGAGAAGTCGCAATTAGCAGACCCGCTGCAGTACATGAAGAAGTCCAAATATCGCTGGGCCGGACACCGACTTCGACGAAAGAACGATAGTCTCCGTGTCACAGAATGTGTCGTGACGTTCGCCACGCTCCATCACGACTCTTCAAGGGCACACACGCTGGGAGGCGCAGTGGTCCCGCCGCGCAGGGCATACGGTCGCGCGCACGCGCCGCGACGCACTATGAACGGCTTCCCGCGCCCACCCGGCAGTCTTCGGCTTCGTCGTCGCTCCGAGCGGTCGGTCCGCTCTCCGCTCCGGCACTCCATCGTCAGTGCAGTGTCCATACCATCAGGACTTCGACTCGGCAGGCCGCGCAGGACTCCAGGACGACCAGGACAGGACGCGCAGAGACGACTACAGAGGTAACCGCAGAGGCCGACCGAGCCACCGCCCTCGTGAGCGCAGGATCCAGGGCAGGAGCGAGGAAGGATCTGCGGCTTGCGCTTGGGGCTGACCCGTAGGTAGGCTGGCGGGGCTCAGCCTTAACTCGTAGGCATTGTTCTCCATATTGATGTATTGTCTGTATGTTGGGTTGATATGAAGTGTAGTGTTTGATGCGCACTGTCATGTGACTCGAGAGTGGGGGAAGGTTTATTCTGAGCGCAGTGGCAATACTGCAGAAGGTCAGCTGGTTCAATTGTATCACGCGAGTGATGTGAAGATGAGCGAGAGTCGCCGGGGGGGGGGGGGGGGGCAGCGCAGGTGTAGTCCGCGGAGAGATCCTAAATAACATCCGCATTGGTATGAGGTGTGCTAAGTCGGGGCAACAAGGGCCTCACCCTTGCGTGGCAGGTTAGGTAAGAGCTAGCGCGCATAGGTAAGACCTCGACACCGGTTGTGCCTCACACGTGGCCTCGGGTTGAGGGCCGCATGAGTTCCACCACCGATGCAGCGGACTCACCCGGGGCACGACATGGTGCATCGGCCGGGAATCGAACCCGGGCCACCCGCGTGGCAGGCGAGCATTCTACCACTGAATCACCGATGCAGCGGACTCACCCGGGGCACGACAGAATGGCTTCCGAGAGACCATAAGAGACCACTGGGACGACCGCCAACGCGTTGGGCAGACTCATTCTCAATATCTTTCAGAGAGCGGAGTCTGCCTCACTGGATGCAAGCAGCCAGAGATCGAGCGGTCTGGAAGAGTTGTGGTCCCCGCTGAGAAGACCTCCAGCCGACAAAAGGACCATCAAAGTATCAAAGTAAGTTAATTTATTACACGAAAAATATCGTGTGGACAACCAACTATCGTAAAGACACAAATCAAAGGAACGACCATAAATTATCTATTAATAAGCGAAGACTAAACAGTAGAAGGAGTAACTACTAAGCGAACCTAAAAAAAGAAAGGAGAATAATGATTAGCGACCGAGTCGACGTTTAAAGCTGCGACGGTATTATAGCCTGAAATGTAATTTGAGGAATGCCTTAAAGGCATTGCAGCTCCGTGGTAAATCGTGCTTCTTGCGAAGCTTCTCAAACGAAGAAAGTGTCCAGTGAGTAAAAAGAAACGCGTACAATTTAGTTTAGCAGTGACAACATCATATTTGATTGGACCGCCTCGAGTGTTTGTTGCTCTCACAGTCACAAGATCCTCGAGTTTGATGTCAATTTCCCGATGAACGATTTTTGAAAATAGAGGAGGTCGTTACACTTCCTTCTAATAGACAGAGTGGGCAATCCAAAATTGAGATTTCTCTCAATACTCGAAGAAATTCGGTCATATAAGAACCCTAGCGCACATACCATGAGCTTCGTTGTGAAGCTATTCTGAACTTTTTCTAGCAAAGCAATTATCGCTCTTTTGTGGGGATTAAAACAGGAGTACCATATTTCAATATAGGCCTGACGTATATTTTTTACGCTTGAAGAAAGACGTTGGTACCCTAAGTTGGTAATGCTCTAAACAAATTAAATATTACCTGAGTGGCTTTGATGGCTATCATAGTGCAATGCTTTTCGAAATTGAGATCGCTGCGAACAGGAAACCCTAAGTCCAGCAGTTCACTCACACATTTAAGCGAAGTTCCGTCAACAGTGTATTGATGCTTCTTGTTTCTATTGCCTAAATGAAGTACTCGCGATTTTTCCTTCGACAAAGGGAGGTCCCAATCTAATGACCATTGATAGACACTGGCAACCGCTTTCTGAAGAACGTCTGTGTCACCGGCACTGGATACTGGCTTATACATAGATTTTGAGATCCTAGCAAAGCAGCAGATAAACTTCATTTCGGTCAGTTAAAAAAGAAATATCCAGAATCAGCGCCTGAGTCTTTTCCGCAGTTCGCGACAAGCATTACCGTGAATGGATTTCCTCGCCAACCTTGCGGAATCTTCCTCAGATTCCTCGGCTGATCTCGAGTACCCGAAGAATCGAATTATTTCAGCTGGCGAACTCAAATCGCGAATACTTTCGGTATTTGCGGCCCTTGCTGTACTGCGAACTTCTATGCCATATTGAGACCTTTCTGAGGTTATGAATGTTTACTAGTAGCTTCTTGCTTTCAAAGGGGCAAATTGCAACCTCCGTCGGAACTGCGGCATGGCGGGACATTTGCATCTAAAATTATACGGATTTGGGAGCCACACCTTGTAAGCGCACAGGTGAGACAGGAAGATTAATCAGGGTTCGCACTAAGGAACACCTAGCTGGCAAATAAAATCTAAGCTTGTTAATTCAACTAGGTCAGCATCCACAATGAACAGACGGTAACGTCTTTGAAATTAAATGCACTGCATTGGTAGCTGAAGGAGTAATCGGACAAAGAAACACCCTTGAGGCTTTCTGGACTCGAGTGCGCAATCCAACAATGAACCACCAAAACGACTGCATTTCAAATCAGTTTCTATAGGCTTCAATTGGCTGGTATCGAGGTTGTAAGCTGTCACAACGATGTCTTGTTGCGATCAAAACTTCTAGCGCCAGGCGGGACTCGAACCCGCACCTCCCTCTGACCGGGCGGGAATGCTCTACGCCATTACACCACCGGCGCCGTTTGATCGAACGCAACATCCACACCTCGTGGGACCGATCAGCACCCACCCGTATCCGGGATGAGCTGGCCGCTGATATCAGCATGAAACCAGTGAAGCTGATGGCCTTGAAGTTTTGATCGCAACAAGACATCGTTGTGACAGCTTACAACCTCGATACCAGCCAATTGAGGCTTAAAGAAACTGATTTGAATTGTTTCTATCAAGGCTGGCGCTAGAAGTTTTGATCGCAACAAGACATCGTTGTGACTGCATTTCAATCTTCGGTGACTTCTTCCCCTTCAGCACACTATATGAGCTCTGAGACTGCATTCTGTACCATTTAGTATAGAGATTGCAGGGTCTCAGTTGATCAGTTGTGTATGGTTGTGCTCTCTCTGATGGAACAGCGGTGCATTTGGTACGCCGTGGAGGGGCATCTGTTGACATTCGTGGGAAGCCATTGCAATTGGAGTTGTAGAAAAATGGCTTGGACGGAAAGGGTGCGCTGTGCAAAGACTCGAAACTCTTTCAGGCATTTGGAAAAAACGATTTGTGTCGAAGCTTCAGGCCAGTGTATTTTCATGTTCCATCATTACAAACGTGCTGGGGAAAAATAAAGCTAAAGCTAAGACAAGCTAAAAAATTAAAGCTAAGAGATTATTGTTGCCAAGAAAACGCGGTCGCTTGAAGATTCCCCTGATTCCTTATGTTGAGGTGTGCGTTCGCGGTAGCCTGGAGAGATGCGGGCTGTCGCATGCACCCAGTGCCACGTTCTTGGCTCGAATTTCCCCTCCAGGCTAATCAAGCCCACTATGAAAATTTCTTCTAAGTGGTTAGTGTGTGAAGGAGAGTGGTCTTTCAAGTCGTGTCAGTTCTGGTCAACATTTACCAATAGAGGTAGGTTTTTACAGCACGTGGTAGCGCAGCTGAAGGAGTCGCTCTCTGACTTTAGCGTACCTCGAACAGTATTCTTGGTTCGGATCCCGCAGGCCCACCATGCCTTCCTTCCCTCCGGGGTCGGTGAATCGGTTCAAGAATTGACTGGGAAGGATACAACACCGACTTCATCGGTACCGACAAATCATTGCATGGCCAAATACGAAATTCAAATCACCGTTTCTTGTCCTTTATTTTAATACTATAATGCGTGGTGCATTCAGGCAGGGATTGATCAACGCCGTCCTTCATCGTTAAGGTAAAAAGCCACGGAGAATGCTTGCATCATACACTGCTCCCAGTCAAGGAAAACGAAGCCAGCTACCTGCCAGCCCATAGCAGTCCTACTCGCCATATATTAACCGGACCACAGTTGAGTTTACTACTCGAGAGATTGAAAACACTGAGGGCAACTGAAGGTGCTTAAGCGGGATTGAAGGTTTTCAAATTGAACATTGTGATTTTTCATAGTTTATTTTTATTTTTTGGGGATTTAAATGACCTGAGACTTTCTTGAATAGAAACGTCTGCTCTCGTGGCTCCTCCACGGCGGCAATGGGAAGGAATTGAGGGTCTGGAGGTGATTTCCGGCTCCGCTCTGATAGCCCTCATAATTCACATTAAGATGTCGAATGAACCCTCAATGACCTTATGTGACGCCGTGCCGCCTAGGTGACAGCTCGCCGCGAATTTATAAAAACTCAGGCCGCAACGAAATTTGTTCCTTCCTAGAAGACAAGAGGGATTGTAGTAGCTACGGACAAAATATCGGTTGTAAAAAATTCCTCAAGCGAGGAAAACGCTTCCAAGCAAGGATACAAGGTAAAGGTCGGCGCTAGTCAATGTCTATCTCTATGGGATGTTGTGAAAACAATATGGATGCGCATCTGGTCTGACAAATGACTCGAGGTGGTCGGCCGATGAACAAGATAGTGCTTTATCCTTTTCAGACATGTCTGGAACAAACTCGCCTACTGCGAAGGGATGGAACTGCTGGTTATCCTGGATCATACCCGAACCATTAGTTTGGCCTGAAAGTTCTGGCGGTTTCGACTGATCCACTTTAAGGGTCATAACTTTCTTCACACTCCTCGGATTCAGTTAAAATAAGCACTCCTCGAATCAGCACACTTTTTTGCCGGTGTAGTTCGCGCAATTTTCGGCACATTTTGTCGATTTTATCACATTAGGAGTTTGCCTGAAATGGTTGGGCATGGCTCCAGAAAGTTGTAGTGAATCATGCCAGAACAACACCCAGCATTTGTCACATGTGACAACTCGATCCAAAAACGTGTTGTATTGATTCCGGAGAAGCAAAGAAGAACAGACTTCATCGAAACGCGACAATTTCTGGCAATCACCCCAGCCGTGAGGTACTTACATTTCGAGCTTTTTCCTTTCCGAGGCGTTTCGAATCATCAGTTTTACTGACTACTAGACCTTGCCCAATCTCACGGACCGTTTGAGATGGATCAACATTCGCCAGGGCCTTCAAGTCATCGTCCTGGATTGCTGTAGCTGTGCGGATTCGCGGCGCAGCTTCAAGGTTGAAACCTCCAAAACGAAATTTCTTAAACCGCGTGGCGCAGCCCTTCTCCAACGCTATTCGGCACCACACATGGTTGGTCCTCCGGGCTGTTTCGACGGCGGATCGGCCCAGTTTGAAATTGAAACAAAATATTGGCAGGAATTGCTCTTCCGACATACTCCAACGAGTCATCGAAGAAACGCAATTATTAAGCGTAGATAGAGCGAAGAATTGCGCATTAGAAGTTATATATATATCATTTCCATGTCACACTGGCTATTTTTCAAGCTCAATTAGGCACTTTTCCCATCAAATTGTACACTCTTCTAAGCCTAAGCCTAAGACTTTTGAAATGAAACCCAACTCTTCCAAGTCGAAACGACCTTCAGGCAGTTTGAACTACAAATTCACTAAAACAACTAGAATAATTTTTTCTTTGAGGAACATTAGGTAGAACTCTCCCTGAAATTTTAAGTCTATCTGCCCCAATATGCAAAATAAACTTAT
>OX377205.1:21197158-21616069 GCA_947396885.1 Heligmosomoides polygyrus polygyrus | reverse complement strand
CTAACTCGTTCGCTTAGGAGATAGATATTCGCAGCCGAAGAGTGCTGTTTACCAAATGTTCACTTGCAGTTTGATGAACTGCAAAAAGCACCCAAATTCGCAAAATCAAATCGCCACGTAAATTTTCTATGTCGTTTTCCTTCTTTAAACATGAGTAGATGGCAATCTACAAACACAGGTTTTAGATTGAGAATTCTTCCGTTGAAAAAACGAAATCGGTTGAAGTTCAAAGTGAGCATATTCCTGCCAAATGTGGTACCAAAAGAATTGTCGCAACCAGGGGAAGACCGTTTATGGCAGAAAAATAAAATTTAATTATGTTTAAGAATTTTAAAATTCAACTGGGCAGCACCACTTGTGCCTGGGGACATAATTAAGCGAGACTCGGCGACGGTTTTGGGGTCAGGTCACAGTGATTAAGGCCGCCTTAATTGCGGCACTGGTTTTCAGGCTTCCACGTTCGTTCCTTCGACGTTTGCGACGCAAAAACGCGTTTTTGCGTCGCAAACGTCGTTTGGTTGAATGTTTAGCGGCGGTACTGTACAGTCCTTTAAGCTAGCCTAAGACTTTTGAAATGAAGACCATTTCTTCCAAATCGAAATGACATTCAGGCAGTTTGAACTACAAACCCACTTAAACAACTAGAATAATTTTTTGTTTGAGGAACATTTGGTAGAACTCTCCCTGAAATTTTTAGTCTATCTGCCCCAATATCCGTAATAAACTTATAAAGATTTTATTTTTTAAGAAAAATAACAAATTAAATTTTGCTTTGAAGCGCAACAAGGCAACAATTAAGTAGTCTACAAAATACTGGATCCCGGCATGCATTCAAAATGCTCACCTCTACGTTTATTTGATAAAGTAAAGACTGCCTACATACGGAATCAATGTGAGAATATGTGTTCTTTGTATTATTGTTTATGTTGCACCGTTCGCAGAAGTGAAACTACATGCAAGCAGAAATTTTGCTATCAATCGTCAAAAAATCGCGAGAGCATGGAGCAACCTCTGTTTTGTTTTGGCAAAAGTTGTTTTGCCTTACTGCTCTTAAAAACAAGCTTCAAATCACTGTATTTCCTCAACAAATAAAAATTTTAAACAATGTGTTCTCTTATTGGGAAGTAAATTAAAACTTCAACGAAAGTTATACTATCCTTGAACAAAAATTGTTTTAACCTTTTAGAAGAGTCTCTAGCTCAATGTAAAAGACTGAGTGACGATGAGTTCGCTTTCATTCCAGAAGTTTTAGGCCAGCTTAGAAGAGCGTCCAATTTGACATGGAGGTTGTCCAATTATATTTAAAAAGTGTCCAATTCGACGTGAAATGGTATAAAAATGCGAAGTACTTTGAATATTAATATTGATCATTAATAAACCAACAACAAGCGGTTGCACTACTAGCCAGCACGGTAGTTTTTTTATTAGTCCTATTTTTGGCATCTAATTTTTTTGGCATCTAAACATCTAATTCCAAGCCGCTGCTCGCTTGTTCAAAGTATATCGAAAGGTATTCCGCAGTGTTAGACCTCTAAACCCGAATGATCATAGCTCCCTTCTGAACTAACCGTTTTGTTTATAGTAAATGTTAATACGTAATGTGTTTACCTTCGCTAAGGAAACCCGGTAGGATCTTTCAAACTGTGATTCGTTGTGTTGTTAGAGCTGATTAACTAAACGAACACATTTTTAACACCCTTACGCACATTATGAGACTTTTCCTGTGCAAGCCTTCCACGAATCCTTAAAATAACGCAGTGTAAGCGAATTCTGTGTAGATTACGCAGAGTTAGATAGAAGTTCAATTTCCATTTCGCAGGGTTTTTCCCGGACGAGTTTGCCGATGTGCCGTGTGAGGATGGGTAGGAACTTTTGCATAATACATAGCTTATTCTGAGATTCCCACCAGAAAACTTTGCTCTAATTCACCAGCTTATTGCTTGATTTATTTGCAAATAATTCCGCCAGTATACTATAGAATACCAATAATGACCCTCATACTTATATTCTTTCGGATGGTTCTAGGAGGCAAGTTATATGTAGTTTATAATTCTCAATATCTTTTATCTTGTCGGGCATGACCCGTGCTTTGTAAAGCACAAAGGAGTAATCCTAGAGTAGCGGGTTCATCTCGTATTTCTTTCCATAACTGGTAGCTTCACCTTGGCCGAAGTAAGCCCAGGTGTGCTTCTGCAGTTATAGTGTCTTAAATCGTTGAATGTTGAACGTTGAATGCTTAGTGTTTCCATTGAAAACACTCTGTACAAAATCTTTGACTATTTTTGATTTTGGATTATTATTCGTGATTATTTAATTTTTGATTGTTACTGATTATTTGTTATGAAAAAGAAAGAGATGCCCACAGTGGTCCTATTTTGGAATAATGCTTATTTTTTCATGTGAGAAAGAAACAAATCAGAGTGCCATTGACATCGCATTTGTCAGAGAATCAGGTCACAGATAACAGACCCCGTCGTTGAGTTTCTCTCTTTTCCCTTGCAGGAAACTAGTTCAGCACCGACTCTTTTTGATACCTCAAGTCCTTAACTAAATTATGTGAACACCACTTGTGCTTTTCCACCTACCTATGACTTTAGGCGACCATTTACTCTGAGCAAGGTTCTCGATCATTTAGATATTCTCTCTATCACTCTCTCAAATTCTCGCATATCAATAATTCGGCGACACATTTTTAGACGACTCCCTTCCGAAGTAACTGCCAAATTTGCGTTTCGGATAGTCGAGTCAAAAAATCCCATGAGACGAAGGTCGGGCTTCTCGGTTGCCACAAAAAATGAGTTAAATCTCACAGCTTTGGAGCAGTTCTTCGTTGCCGATCGTTAGATGAAGTCTTTCATACACGTCCAAGACTTTGTTGAAACGTCGTCTTATCTTCGCTTTACTGTACTAATCCAGCGGTAAGTATACATTTTCAGCTTTAACTGAACTTTTTAAAACTAACTCTTCTTAAACAGAAATGACATATCTAAAGATAGAATAGAATGTATGCAGTGCCGTCTCCTCTCGCATAAAATACGGAGAGGCATGAAATCCCCTGTATCACTGTCGTCCCGTTGATCATCGGCTTGCTCAAGTGGGCGCCAGCAGCGTCTCCATTCGACCCTGCCGCGTGCCAGAGTGCTCCAATGTATCCTCCTCGCTCGAGGGACACGAGAAGCGTCATATTGGTCGTTTAGGGCTTTCACGAAGAAGTCCGACCAACGCATTGGAGGGCGTCTTGGTGTTCTCTTGACATCGCGCGCAATCCAGTCGGTAGCGACATGAAGCATGAGGCACATGCTTCACGGGTGCACAGAGAGGCATGAAATATGAATAAATTTTTAATCAAATTTGTATGAGAAAACTCTTATCGTGTTAAGGGGAGAAATGTATACATTTCTTGAGCAGAGACTTTCTTTCTTTATTTAGACTTTCTAATCCTGCAACCACAGCAGTATCTTAGGTGCACAGTGCTTCAACACGTACAGTTGTTCGTGCGAAACATTTTGCCGTGCGCTCGTCCAAAATTTGCTGTATTGCTATTGCTTTGTTAATTGTGTAAAAACGATTGATAGTGTAAATACTGTTCACCTGAAGTATGCAGTTAAGAGCTTGAAATCTACTGTAATCTGCTTTGTTATCTCTGGGTTAATTCGCATTTGAATAGCAGCACTTCCAAAAGATAATGCAATGTATAGAACAAGTGCGCTGCACAGCCTATCCTTCTAACACTCCATGCACCAACCAATTCACTCGCCTGCATGTCGGGATAAACCTAAAAATGCTCCTTGAGGTGAATGATGAAATTTTTGGAAATGTTTGAGCAGCGCTGTTATTTTTTCTTAAAGCATTCTAAAAAAGTGAATTCCTCATTTAAAGAATTTGAAAATATGATTCTAACAGTCGGCAAGTGCAGCGCAATCGGAGCAGACGCCGGCTGAAGCTCGCATCCAATTCAAGGGTCTTGTTTCGAGTTTCTCGCACAGGCCAACAAAACCTTCTAGCCTTCGGTCGCTGAATTGCTACCAGACTTGTCTGAGAAGTATAAAACACTGCCTTCACCGTCTGGCCACCGCTCGTCATTGTACGCATTGAAGTTGTCTCGACGACATTTCGATAGAAGATAGAAGTAGAGTGCATGACGCATCCCGAACATAGGTTAACTTAGACTGTCCTTTACCCCCTATACTTTTAGCTTGGCCTAACAATGTTTTTTTTTAGGTTTTAGATAGTTTTTGCTTAAAAATGTTTATTTTATTAAGAAGGTTTCCTGTTTCAACTAAAAAGGAGAAGGGATAAAAGACGGCGTTACTCTATCTGTTTTGGCATGCGCCATGCATTATAGTTCTACGAGCTGTCGTGGACGCGGTTTGAATGCACATTTCACCGCATAGTGACTTCAGGTAGCCTGTCAATGAACAAATCAGCGCTTGATCATTCTCAGACAGGTCTGGTACCAATTCATTGACCCCGGAAGAATGGAAGGCAGAGTTGGCCTGGGCGGGAAATCCGAACCAGGAACCAGGTGTCAGGTGCACTTTACAGCCGGCACCTCCTCCCACTACGCTGCAGGAGCCCACTTCATAAAAAGAGTGTCCAGTTTATAATGAAAATGGCATAGTAAATGGTGGAGTTTACTCTTCAAATCAGCGCCGGATGCTGGCCGTCCCAACAAAAACAACGGAGCTACTTGATCCGGTCCTTGCTCAGAACGCTGGCCATGCGCGACTCGAGAGCTCCTTAGCTCGGCACTCAAGACGCCCTCGATCACTCTCCACTTCCACTACCAAGGTCCGTCCGTTCACGCTTACGCGAAACGAAGTGATCAATACGCATAGCCACCACACGGCCATCGATCGCGTGTACAGATGTGAGTGTTTTTCGGAAGTTTTCGCAAACGAACTCATAAGGGCCGCAGCTGATGAAGTGAGAGCTGGAGCTCCGGCTTCGCTCGTCTCCGGTGTCTCCGCCCAGCCGCCAGCTGACCCCGCCCACCGACCGGCTCCTAATAGCACCTGGTGCTCGGTGGAGCGCAGAAACGCTGCCAGAGTGCTCGGATGCTGTTACTCGTCGCTGTAGTACTCCTGCATAGATCAGGTTTGTTCAGAATAGCAGCAAAGAGGGATATTGTCGAGGTCGTTGCAGCTCTTCTAGACTCACTTCAAGTCCTTTTCTAGAATTTATGGTTCTATTCTTTATTAATATTTCGTCATATTCACATCAGTGGCATTTCATCGTATTACAGTAATATTGGGAAGGCAACAGAACTCATTCGGAACTCACGCTTACCTGTAATAGTTGTTCGCGGAGCACTAATGACGTCATCTTCTACTGTGCTTCTCAATGACACTATTTGACCTACTTATTTAATTTTTATCATCAGTTTTTATCCTTGATTCTTATCATTCTAAATTTTTTGATTTAAAGCCACTGCTATGTAGGCATTCTGTGACCACACAGGAATACGCCACGAAGTCATTTTCTCTCAGAATTCAAAGTTAAGATGCATGTTGTGCCCAAGGGTGCTGGTGTTTTTTTCATCGTGAAATACCATATAATAACACTCTAACGTCTTGAATGCGTATCAGGAGGTTCAGGGCCTTCCTATCTTCCACCACTATTATCATATCTGTCTTTGAACTAAACGTTTTTGACACTGCTGATAATCATTGCGCCGATATATGATCTAGTCCTAAATATATTTCATCCTGTATAAAGGGCCAATCCGCCTTGTTTCTCGAACTGTCCTTCGGTCCGGTCGCGCATAATTAATGGCCATTTTTCCGCGCCTCAACTTGGAGTCAGAAGCAACAAACCTATCGACATTATTGGCTTTCGCAGCGGTAATGTGAATATAATGGCTGCTTGTCCGGGTTCATAAAAAGGGAACAATACCGTAAGGCTAATCGATATCCTTCTTCTTCTTCTTCTTCTTCTTCTTCTTCTTCTTCAGCGTTTGTCCCGCTTTCTTGCGGGGTCCACTTTCCTGGAACACTGGCGCCATTTTTCCCGATCAAATGCCTGATCAGGGTGTAACCTAGCAATCTTCAAGTCCTGTGGCCGTATTCATGAACGTTCCCGGGAACGTTCAAGGCTTCCCGCGGGAAGCGACCGGGGCGGGAAGCAAAATTTCGTATTCATGAACCTGGCGGGAAGCAACGGGAGCCTCCCGCGCAGATGGCGGGAGGCTCCCGGCCTACCCGCACTCAACCGTTCGGGAACACCGGGAAGTTGTCAATGAAGGGGTGTGTGTAATTACACGCAATAGGATTTGATGGCTGTTTTGGCATCGAAAGCCATCTTAACGGGGAGTTATCTTCGCCGTTCGTCACATAACGTTTTCCTAGGCCATCTTCGAGGGTGAGGGGTGGATATTCTCTTCCTATCAAGTGCGATTGCCGATTCGCAATTTATTAGCATAAATTGCTTGCTAATTTAGGAAAGAGATAAATTGAAAGGCAAGTGCTTCAAAATGCATAAAACTAGACGATATTTGACACTACTAGCCATGGTGAATCAAAACTCGAGGGTCCGCACGAAGAAAATGAAGAATCGACAATCTTCAATGTTCCGGACAGCAAAAAGTTTTGCTGCTGAGAAGCGCAGCTAAAATATGCTCTGCAATCTATGTTGACCTAGAAATGCAGAGTATCCCAGAAAATGTCGTCACTGTCTTATAACCTACTTCAAAAGCAGAAAAAACAAACTTCCAATGGCTGGCTACGAGTCGAAATCATGCTAGCCTTTTATTCGTTGTACACAAATCTGGCGTTAAATTACCTAGAGATCGTTGAAGAAGACCTTCGTAGAGGCAAAGGAATTGAACCCTACCTTGTTCGAGCATATATTTGCAGTTCCACTCATGTAATTTCTAAAAAATTGATAAAGCAATACCTCAAACACCCCACACACAGATTCTGAACGGCTGCAGGAGGTGCCTATTGTCCAAAGGCAAAAAATAGGCAAACTGTTAGGCAAAAAATACACAAACTGGAGCGCGCTAGATGTGAGCGTCTGATCACATTTACGAAAATTTACGATTTACGACTCAAAAATTGTCGTAAATCGTAAAAAAAGTCGTAAATCGTAAAAAAAAATCCTCAAAAATCGCCGTAAATCTCAAAATCGTAAATAGTAAATCGTAATTACGCACACCCCTGGAAATTTAGGAAAGAGGTAACGCAAACTAAACACCCGACTGAAAACGGAAATCTCGAAATGTTGTTGTTCTTAGTGTTGACTATAATGCAGCCTATTCCCGTCCACTGCGCTTCTGAGCCACAATTCCGTGTCCTTGAATTCCGGTAAACCCAGAAATACTTCAATATTCAGTTGAAAACCCTGTAATTTGAGAAATTAGTTTTTGAAATCTTGCAATTCCCGCATCCGCTGCGAATCTAACTCGTGCGTCGCGGTCGCTCCTGCTTCCCGGTCGTTCATGAATAGCGACCGGTTGCGGGAAGCCGGGAGCGGGATGCGACGGGAGCGGGAAGGCATCTCCGGCCTTCCCGCTCCCGCCGTTTCATGAATACGGCTACTGGTGCAGCGAATCAAGCCAGCGCTGCTTTGGCCTCCCTCGTGGCCGCTTTCCGGGCACCTCGAAGTTAAGGGCAGTCTTTCGGACAGTGTCACCGCTTGCGCGAAGAACATGGCCGTACCATCTCAAACGAGCTTCACGCAATTTCTCAACTATTGGGGTGACACCAAATCATTGCCGAATGGTGTCGTTGCGCACACGGTCCATACGCGTAACTTCGTCCGTCCACCGCAGCATCTTCGTTTCCATTACGCTGAGGCGCCTTTCAATTTCTTTGGTAACGGGCCAGCACTCAGCTCCGTAAATAGCTACAGGTCGAAGGACTGCTCTGTAGATCTTGAAATACGTGGCAGCTCAATGTCATTTACCTTTATGGAGCTGGACTCATTTTCGTCAGTCGCCATATACTCAGTTTTTCTAATCGATATCCATCATTGGTATTGATTTCCGCTCAGAAAAGTTCATTAGGACAGAGAGTCATGCAGTTCTGACGACTTCCAGATCTTTACAAAAGCCCATAAAAATTGAAGGTGAAAGGGATGTTTGGGATGCGCTACGCTTTATGCTTCTTTGACATATCGAAGAGGGAATTTGGATGCTTATTAAGCCTATATTGTCACTTGCGGTGGTCAGTCGATGAATAAGGCAGTGTTTTATTTTTCCCATGCAGGTCTGGTACCAATCTACCGATCCACAGAGGGATGGAAGGCTTGTTTGATTGGCCTGGTCGCGACAGCAGGTCTCTCCTTCAATTCCGCTACCACGTGCCTGTCCGAAATTAGTCACTCGATATATGGACCCACTATTTCTTGTTCTATTTCTTGTTTTTATTAAACCGAAGAGCTAGAAGATCTCAGTTCCTTTCCATGTAGCCTACTGGGCCTGCTACCTGAAAATGTTTGAAATTGTTAGAAAAATTGCATGATGAAAGCCAATTTTTACGTACTGAACTTGTGCTCGTATTTGAAGAGCCTCAAATTTCGAACTAATTGTAGATCAATTCTGAGTAACGCGATTGGCAAGAAATCTAATCTCGCGTGGCACCATCATCAGTTCGGTTCACATCCAAGACGGCTGGTATCCATCTGTCCGGTATCGTTCGGCAGATTTGAGTATTGGAATGGCAAAACACTGACTTCACCGAAGGGGATATTGGATTAGCGTCCATGATATCTAGCAGAAGTGAAATACATGGCGCATCCCTCGCGTGGATCTACCGACGACGACATAGGTTCCTTATGCAGTAGCAATAAAATGAATTTGAATTCGAATGATAAGTAGAAAATGCGGCATAGACATAAAATAAACCCATGTTACAAAAGGTTTGGATCGCCACTCTTTTCAAGAAGGATGTTCACTTATGATCATTCGTAGCTCTTCAGTGAAGAAGAGGAACATACGTTAAGCTGTCATCAAATTTTGTCTTGTAAATAAGAAAAGTATAAACACAAAAATTCGAAGTGTAAAAGTGGCCTGTGAAATGGATGACACTAAGGATATAAAGTTGACATGAAGGGATTGGAATTGACTGTTTTTTTTTACGTTTTTCCTCTGATATTGTAGCACTCATTTGTTTTACCACACCCTAATTTTTCCTATCTTTTTCATAATTTATCTGTGTGGTCACATTTTTAGCAGACTTCACAGACCATCCAAACCTTCCCTTTCTACCCTTTAGGCTCGGTGTACTGGCGTTGGAGTTGTTGGAAAGATATGGAAAACTGAGTTGCTTAGCCCACTTGTACGGGTCAAATTCGCAATCAAATTGCTTCGATGATATCTCGTTGAAGTAGAATTCGTGGCGCATTCCACGAAATGATTAGCAGAGATCTGTATCTTCAATCCTCGAATAAAATAGTTGACTAGATATTATAGATTTCAGCATCCCTGTCTTTTCTGGGGGTCATTCTTCTTTTTTTCAATGCGGCTGAATAAGGGTAGGCCCACTTTATCTAGATGACGTCTTTTCAGCAACCGCTTCCGCGTTAGGTCTTTTTCTATCCCTTAATTTTCTGCCTAGTCCACTTAAGTGTTGAACTCATATGGCGCAATCGGCAGCGAACGTAAACACCGTTCGCACACGGAATCAACTTTTAGTCCGACTCGTTGCCCAGGCCAAATTCGCCGTTCATAATCCGACTTTCAAGGAATATAGAGACTAGCTCTACCCTCACTCATGCAGCACTTGTAGCGGCACCTACAAATCTATGTATACTGCCTCTGTGACATCATCTCGACCCAGCATTCAAGGCTGTTTCTTAAGGATTTGTTTTTGCACCGAGTTTTCTTGCTCACGCACTATAATTAGTTGTCATGGAAAGCCGCGCCGCTTGTTCTTATTCCAAAGGGCTTAAATTTATTACTATTTCGTTAACGCTAGGGAGTTGTTTGGACGATAGCCGCTAGATCAGCACCACAAGTTCCGGACCTCGAGCACGATGAATGGAGCCATAACGGGCGAAAATATGCTCTTCCTGGTATTGAGCAGCGGAAACTACAGATGCAGTCCGCCGCTCAGAATCGCACTGCTTGCCTAAAACACCAAACAAAACTGTTCAGTAGTGCGTTAGCTCTGTATCGGCGAAATTGGTGCGCGGAAAACTTCATTCTGGGCTCTTTTATTTTAGGATGCTTTGATCGTTTCGTCGTCTCAGAGCATCCTGCTGTGGGTCACAAAATCACTCCGCTATTCACTAAAATGGCAACGAAGGTAGAGGATAAAGGACGGCTTCAATCAACCCTTTTACTAATATGATACTAGTACGTCGTATAAGACGGACGCCAAAATGGAAACATTTCCATTTGTTTCAAATGGAAATGTTTCAAAAAATGGAGGTTTTGTACTACTTGCTCTACAGACGTTGTTAGCCATTACTTGTTCGGTCCTATTTGAATCTCTTTTTGCGTCTGTCCTATACGACGTAATAAGTATCATATCACCTTCTAGAGATGCGTCAGGTATTCTACTTTTACCAGATGTAGTGGTGACAATTCTATTGGGTATTTTGCTCGTTGTGACCAGTTGATGAACAAGTCAGCGCTTCATCTTTCCCAGACAAGTCAATTACCAATTCACCGTTCCCGAAGAGATAGAGGGCCTGGTTGGCCTGGGCGGAAAATCCGAACCAAGAACTGAAATCAGGTGCTCGCGACGCCGGCTCCTCCTTCGACGACGCTGCCTCTGGTCATATATCCTTAATAGGTGAAGTTGCTCCGATCAGCTTGTACAGTGATTGCCAGGTTCAGTGTATAACCTCAAACTTGGGTAATTAATCCTATAATATATAAATCACATTAATAAATTTCATAAATAGTTTACAAATAAACATAAAATAGAAGAGAGATTAGTGAAAATTCTTCCCTTCTAGATTATCCAAGCCTTCTATCAAAAGCGTAGTCTACTCCACATGGTTGTTTTGTCATAAACACATTGTCGGAGTAAAAGCAAATAGTAAATAGATTTTTCATACAGACGAAGAATATACGACCTCGTAGTGGTTCACAAAATTCTCCATTGTTGCTGTGGACTTAGTAATCGTGGTGTCTTCATGTTGAGACCATCTAGAACCCGAGGTGGAAGAGAGAAACTTTCCCTAAGTACTGCAAAATCTTCAATTCGACACAATTTTTTGTTAGTAGAGCAGGTTCGGATTATATGAAACTTACCAAAAACTCAGTTATTCCGTACAAGCTGAAGCCATTTACAAACACGAATGCAAGTCGATTCATAAATAATTCTAGGACATAACGAGATCTTGTGGCAGAGCCCCTCTTGGTTTGTTCTCCTTTCTATTCTTCATTCTCTGGGTGTTTGTTGTCGCATGTACTTTCTAATCGTTTTATTACACTTTGGTCTGGATCGTTAGCCAGTGTTATGTGGATGTCATTCTATGCGGTTTCTATTTATGTCGTTCTTCAATGGATTTTAGCCATGTAATAAATAATAATAGATAGATAGGATAGATAGTAAATAGTAAATAGTAATAGTAAATAAAGCGATCAGGTATACTATAGAGCAATTTCAATCATATGGCACACTCTGACGTAGCCCTCAATACTGAGGGTTTCACATATTTGTTTCCAGTTAAGCACAATCTCTATCTCTTCGATCCTACCCTACCCTACCCTTTTCTTCATTTCTTCATCCATCTTTCCTTTCACCCTTTCTTCCATTTCTTCATTTTTGCCGCATCACAAGTTTCAGTGTTTTCCCTTCCTTGCCTTTGTACATCACCTAACTATGTGTTGGCTAATTTAATAAGTAAATAAATCTATAGGTTGCCAGAGTTTAGGTGCTGCACGTGTCTGGGAGGGATAAAGCGCGCAGTCGTAACTAGCTGACCGCAGCATGTAGTTATATTTATGTGCACATTGTCTAGGCAAGATCACACAGAAGTGAAATGCGTGGCGCATCCCGTTGGATGAACGAGATTAGCACTGTCCTTAACCGTTAATCTTCCATCTCAAAGCATTCGGCTTATGGCTAACGGCGGCAATTCAGTGTTCACAGGCTGAGTTCCGCAGAATTATAGAGCCGTTTAACCCGAGTCGACAACCAGTGTGTTCCAGAAGGCGCGGGAATTCGTGACGAGCTGCTTAATTAGGCTGACAATTAGGTCATCCACTCTCGAGTCCCTCTCAGGCCTCGTTAGTTTCGTAAACGCAGCGCGGTGTCTGACCCTAGTATGGCCGGACGAGTAACCACGTTAGCCGCGCGGCACGGCACGTCTCCACTTCTGCCCCTGGAGACTTCTGATGAATGCGGGTTAATCGCGCCCAACGAAATCGCGGCGTGATTCCCGGTCAGAAGCCGCTCGGTCGTCATGGCGGAGAGCTCGATTCTCATGTTTCCTACGTTGCTCTGCCAGGTCTTCAACGGTGAGTGGTAGTACTTCTAGGAGCGACGCCATCTGGAGTCTTCGGGATGCGCTCCATCTTTCGTTTTCCTCGTCTGAAGCTGCGAAAGTTCATACGCCTCCTGCACCTCGTCTAATACGCTTAACACCTTGACATGCACATCTTTAACGCCTATCGCTTAGTCTGATCTTAAGTGTTATGCCATCGAGCGCACACGTGAATGTTCAGGGCATTTCAAAAGTTGTTGTGCAAATTCATTCAAAGAATAAATGCAAATATAGATAAGGATAAAGGATAAAGGACGGCGTTATTCAATCCCTTTTGGGATGAGCCGCGCATTCTAGTTCTACGGGATGTCGTGGAGGCGACATGAATGCGTATTTGGCCATACAATGAGTTGCGGTGGCCAGCCGATGAACAAGTCAGTGCTTTATCTTTCCCAGACAAATCTGGTACCAATTCACCGACCCCGGAGGGATGGAAGACTTGGTTGGCCTGGGCGGGAAATCCGAACCAGGAACCTAGTATCGGGTGCACGCGACGTCGGCGCCTCCTCCCACTGCGCTACACGCGCCCTATCCAAATATAGATAAAGACATTAATTTATCCAAAAATCGTTCAGTATTTACCTCACAAAAAGTTAGGCTTAGTTTGGTTCTTTGAAGCAAACCATTTGCATCAAAGTTCTTTATTTTATTACATTCTCAATTTGTTTTTGGTCTCATAGAAACTGTGATCGGTTACATTGGAGCGCTATTGCAAGATCTTTTCTCTTTAGTGGTTCACTTACTATTCGCCGTAAAATCTGTGCCTAAAATTAGTGAATATTTAGTGGGTTAATCGCGGTTTCTAACTTGTAATTTTTGGAGCTACCTGTTGTGAATATCTAGGGCCAATCAAGTTTTCCATCTTTCTCGTGCTCAATGAACTGGTAAGAGAAGCGTTTGGAGTGGATAAAACGCCGAATTTTTAAATCGGCTGCCCGCTGCAAGTCATAGCATAGGCCAAATGCGCATCCCAATGTCTCCAGGATATTCGGAAGAAGCAGGGTGCATGGCGAATCCCACAAGCGGTTTGATGATTTTGACTCTTTTCCTTCCACATGCAAAGCTGTTTTAGACCAGACTCAGAGTGTTTTAGAGCGCACATAAGTAGTCTTCTACCCTCTCATTCACTCCACTTTCTAGCGTTCCGTCTGTATCATTAGTTGCGTCTCCTCATTCTTGTCCGAGACACTGCGGTCAACCTGCTTCATAATGGTCATCTCTACCTGTGCCGAAGTGAAGGAACTCCGACTTTTGCCTTTTAACTGGTGCCGTCTGCAATTAAGGAGTTGCAAGGTGCATAGTACATTTACTTTGGTCTACACTATTGCACTATTAAACCTGCATCCCAGGGTGCTGGAACATTTGGACAACAGCCAAGAACTCCTGAACACGTTGTGCTCTCCGGCGAAATGCTCGAGCGAAAAAAGAGCCAAAATTCAATTCTTACTCAATTCACTTAGTTTTTCAGTGGCATAATATGCGTACTTTTGCAGAGTTTTTCATAAGGACCTATTTCTTCACATTTATTGAATTCGCACCGAATATTTTGCCGAAAATTTTGTTCGAAGTGCACACAAATGTAATGCGATTTTGAAAGTCCCCCATTTTTTATTCCTCCTCTATGGCCGCAGCTTATGCTTATCGAACTTTGATAAGGAAAGTCCACAGAAGTGTTCCATACCATTCGGCTTCCAAGTACCATCGGCCTGAAAATGGCTCCTGTTAAACGGAGGAGAGTTGAAGTTTGGAAGCATTCCATTACGCGATGTTCTGTGAGCAATCCACTACGTCTTTTGTTCATCCCTGGAGGATGAAGCTGGAGCACTTGTAGTCATTCCGGCGACCTATTCTTTAAAGTATCTTTTCATCACTTATGTATGAAGACTAGTTTAGACCGGCAACTTTTGATAAGATCAAGCGTATCGATTGGTACATTGATTTATTGATTCAGTAGGTTCATCAAGTGGGGCTCGTCTCTGAGAACGGCGCCTTGAAGCCGTAGAAAGTCCGGTTTGATTGATCCTTTAACGATTCTCCCGACTCCTGCTGCGAGTTGATTCATTTGTTTGCTCGTTCGCCATGCTCAGCGTCTTTCCAAATAAAGGAGTCCATGTTTAAAAGGCACTTGTGTAGTGCTTATTCTAATATTAGGATGGTCCTTTAGGGTTCGCCAGTTGGACCTCTGAAGATATAGCGCCTTCTGCGTGGTCCTTAGTGCTTTTGATGTGAGAACATGGACGATCCACGTCTCCGCTGAGTAATGGAGCATAGGGAGAACAGCCGGAGGACGAGTTTCGTCAGATGGCCTGTAGCCTTCCTGAGAGCAGTACATCCAGCCCGTCTTTCATACCGTTCTTCATGTTCAGCGAGCGCTAGAAGTGCCCATTGGTCTAACCATCAGTCCCTGTTGGTAATGTCTCCTTCAGTTGAGCTCCTTTCCTCCCACAATCAGAGCTGTCACCACCAGCACTGCATTTTATGTGCGTGTAGAACTCGCTTTTCGAAAGAAGTTCTTATAACGTCGACACCTTCAATAAAAACACACAAACTGATTTTGTAAGCCTTGTCTGTCTACGCTTTTTGAAATTTTCATCAAGAAATTGTATGAAAATCCATTTTATGCCGATATTTTTTGGGCGCGTGTAGCGCAGTCGGAGGAGGCGCCGTCTGTCGCGTGCATCCGATACCAGGTTCCTGGTTCGGATTTCCCGCACAGGCCAACCAAGCCTTCCATCCCTCTGACGTCGGTGAATTGGTACCAGACTTGTCTGGGAAGGATATAGCGCTGACTTGTTCGTCGGCTGTCCACCGCAAGTCGTTGTATGGCCAAATACGCATTCAAATTGCCTCCACGACATCCCGTAGAACAAAATGCGTGGATAAAGGATAAATAACCTGGATAAAGGATAAATAACGGCGTTTCTTAATCCCAAAAGGGATTAAGAAACGCCGTTATTTATTCTTTATCCTTTATGCTGATATTTTTATTTTTTTTATTTTTCATTTTTTATGCTGATATAAGAAGAAAATTGATTGCGATGTTCAATAACTCGATTCTGAATTTGTGAGCTGGAAGCTGTATGGAATCCTCTGCTTATCTGCGGCTTTCCGTCCTGGAATAGAATAGAGTCACTGCATTTGCAAGAACTTCGTCTCGAAGCCTTCTGATGGCCACTGCGTCTGCGATGCGAAGGGTTTTTGCTACGGCTACAATCAGATTGGACGTTCCCTCAGAATCCACGTTTTGTTGGATGTCCAACAATCTGTTTGTTTCACTAGCCAAAAGGCTTGACTAGCTGACTATTAGAGAGTGACCTCCAGCATCGGTGCGAGAATATTTCATGAAGATTTATTTATTTATTCATTTATTTCAGTTCAAACACGACTCTGTAGAAAAGGTAATTTATAAAAGAAACAAATTAAATTGTTTAGAAAAAACGACCAAAAAAAGAAAACGGTAGAAAAGGAAAGACTAAGAACGTAAAATTTGTGAAAAATGGAGATTAGGTGAGACCGCACTTCACAGAAAAATAGCAATGGCACCTTTCAGAGAATGTACGGCTCTACCATATCGGACTGAAGGAATTCATTACCGAATCAGAATGAAGATAACGAATGCTGCCAATGCATCCCCTTTTGGGATGCGCCATGCATTCTAGTTCTACGGGTATGGTAGAGGCGATTTGAATGCGTGCTCGGCCTACGCAATCACTTGCGATGGACAGCCGATAAATAAGTCAGCGTAATCACTTTCCAGATACGTCTGTTACAGACATGGTTGCCCTGCGAGACTCGAACCAAGAACCTCCATTCAAGACCCTCCATGCGGCGGTCGGCATCTCCTCCGATAACGCTGCCGCGCGGTCATTGTTGAAATGACGATAATGTTCAAGAAATCTGCACTTGGAGAAGTATCACATTCTAAAATGCTATTAATAATGGCGCTTTACCCTCATAGTCTCCCGTTTCTACTAGTCGCTAGCCTAGCCCTTCTCTGAACTAGGTGGTTGCCACGGTGCTGTGTTCCCCTAGTAATTGTTGTTATTTACCGGCTGCTCCCAGTTTTCTGGTGTGTGAGTGCGTTGTGTCTGGGGCTAAATTAGAGCGGCGCTGCTGGCTTTGTCAGCTGGAGTTTTTGCTAACGCACAATCCGTCAGTGACAAGGGCGACTACGAAATTGCAACTCTCTCCCTCCGAATTTTTTCGCGCTATGAAAAAACGGCCTCTTAATTAAAATGCCCGTTTTGGGAAACGACTGCAGCAGGTAAGGATTTTCTAAGTAAGGATACACTCTCAGCCTGGTTTTCACAGCATCCTTTACTGGGAAACAGTATGGAATGCATGGTGTGAACGAGAAGGCAGGTCCGATTTTTCTTTTGAGGTTATTAGGCCCTTTAAGAGCATATTTAGAAAGTCAAAATCGTACCCAAAGTTCTCGAGAACAAACAAACTTCTTAACAACCCAAAGGATGACAATTTGATGTTAGCGTTGAGAAATGCTTTTTACAAGGGCAAAACATCTTTTCCTTAATGGTAATTAGATGACAAAAGATAAAGACTGTGATGATCAATCACAGTTTGGAATGCGCCACGCATTCCATACTTCTACGGGTTGTAATGGAGGCAACTCCAGTGCGACCCATGAAACGTCTTGCGCTGGTCAAAAATTAGACAGGTCGGTAAGGGGTAAAGGATAAAGAACGGCGTTATTCAATCCCTTTTGGGATGCGCCACGCATTCCTCTTCTAGGGATGTCGTGGAGGCGATTTGAATGCGTATTTGGCCATATAATGACTTGCGGTAGCTAGCCGACGAACAAGTCAGCGCCCTATCCTTCCCAAACAAATCTGGCACCAATTCACCGACCACGGATGGATGGAAGGCTTGGTTGGCGTTGGCGGGAATCTCGAACCAGGAACCTGGTACCGGGTGCACGCAACAGCCGGCGCCTCCTCCGACTGCGCTACACGCGCCCATGTGGAAGTGTACAATGATACCGCTACACCATTGCTGCGTTACTAGACTGGTCTGGTACAAATTACCCGACCTCGGCTAGATGGAAGGCTTGATTGGCCTGGCGGTTGATTGGGGTCCGTACCAAGCACTTCGATTCGAGATGCACACGACGGCTTGCGCCTCCTCGAAGTGCGCTAACGCGTATTCCTATGCCAAAGACGCCTCAAATGTAGTATCTTCGAGAAAGCGTGCTTGATCCCACCCAGGCCAACCAAGTCTTCTCATTCTCATTTTCTCTGCGTTCCTCATCGGAGAATTGGCACCAGACCTCTCTAGGAAGTACTGAACAGTGTTTTCTCCATCGGCTGGCCAACGCAGTCCATGGCGTGGGCCGAATACGCATTCAATATTCCCCTAAGATATCAAACGGAAGTAGAAGTCGTGGGGTATCATGGACAACGTTTGACCGACTTGTAGCGTTTTATACCTTTAGGCCTTATTATGTATTCTCCATTCGTTTAAATGCTATTTACAACCGATTCAAAGAGAAAAGCACGTGGAAGCATGCGCCACTTCTGAGGACGGACTCATGGATGACTTTACCCTGGGTTATATGGGTAGAGGGTGGAAATTGAAACATTACGTGGACTTTACAAGAGCGTGGATATGGGCGAATCTTGGGGTAGAGTCATATCATTCACCTGATTATTGAAGGCTCAGAAAAAAAACTCATGAATAAAACTCTAATAAAGAGAAAAAGGAAAGCGTTGATTGCGACTTGGATTTTTTTTAGAATAGGCAGTAAATGTTCTGCTCTAAGAGAGATTGGACAACATTTTAATATTTTGGGCGGTGGATAAGATTCACCTTACTGTGTTTTATAAATCTAAAAGAAGCTAGAACGTAGTGTAGAATATAAGAAGTTTTTTTTAGAAAACTTGACAATGCTAAGACGTTCTACAGAGGAACTGGTGAGGGCTGACACCCATAGTCTCTCTTTGATCCTCTCAAGAAGAGGTCAGTTACGCGTGTAGAGCAGTCGGAGCAGGTGTCGGCTGTCGCGTGCGTCCGATACCAGGTTCCCGTTTCGGATTTCCTGTCCGGGCTAACGAAGCCTGACATTTCTCTGGAGTCGGTGAATTGGTACCAGACTTGACTGAAGAGGATAAAGCGCTGACTTGTTCATCGGCTGGCCACCGATAGTCGTCGTGTGGCCAAATACGCATCGCCTCCACGATATTCCGTAAAAGCAGAATGCGTGGCGTATCCCAAAGGGGTTTCATACCGCCGTCTTTCATCTTTTTATCCTTCAACAAGAAGCGAGCACTTAACCAGCTTTACAATCTCATGCAAAAGCACGACACTGCTACTCAACTAGTGCACCGCAGTAGTGCTAATAGCATTGGCGTCTGCAATGAATCAGCTGCTCCTAAACGTGTTACTTCGGCTCTCAGGGTGAGTGCATCCGTCGGTGGGTTGGCGAACGGTGTCGGAGGCGGCTGCGACGGCATTCGCAGCCGTCGGCGACCGGCCGACAAATTCCAATTTGCCGATTCATTTATCCCTGGCCAACGTGCGGCCCTCTCTCAGTGGAGTCCTCTCCGAGTGGATAAAAATGGCTGCCACTGCCACTGCTGCTGCTGCTCTTGCTCCGTCGGAGTGGTGGCAACTGGGGGTTGAAGTGGATGCCATAAATTGACGACGAGCGGACCATGGGTAGGATCACAGATTCTAGCATTAATGGCAGTGCTATGAGTGCTAGCTTCTGAAGCAACGTGCTCAAGAAGCGTAATAGAGAAGCCTACAGGATTATTGAATCCGCCCTAGTGGGAGGGAACATCGTTAGAAAAGCGAAGCAAAAGTAAACAGTGTGACATCTGCTGGTTAAGAAATTACAAAGAAAGGTCCAGTTTGACCTTGTAAACTAGTCTACTTTTAATTTTGCCGCCGTTGTCAAAGGGTCGGAGAGCAGTGCCCCCACCAATACGATATTTTTTATTTATGTTATTCAGTAGTCAGAGGAAAGGTAAGAGATTGATGATCTCTCAGGCTAGATTCAGGGCCCAGTATAGATGATGAACAATGGAATAATAGGAAAGTTGGTGAGCAGTTTGAAGATTACTCTGCCTCCTATTGTTAAAGTCTGGGAGCATGGTAGCGCAATCGGAGGTTCCGGCTGCCGTGTGCACCCCATTGCTGGTTCGAATTTCCCGTTCGGGCTAACCAAGTCTTTCATCCCTCTGGAGTTGGTGAATTGATACGAGACCTGTCTGTAGCGGATAGAACACTGTCTTGTACTTCGGCTGGCCACTGCAAGTCATTGTATTATAGGTGCTAAATACGCATTCAAACTGCCTCCACGACATACCGCAGAAGTAGAATGCGTGGCGCATCCCAAAGAGGATTGAATAACGCCGTCCTTTGCCCTTATCCTTTACTAACTTCATATTTTATCCTCTTTTTTCAATGCCGTGTCTTTTGGCTGACACTAGAGGAGTTGAAGCCATATAACAGGGTTATGTCTCCATAACACCCACATACCCCACATAATGGCTCGGGTGGTGTGTTTACATCCGGGTAGTTAATTGAACTATCCGGAGTAATGACCCTTTCGCCCGGTAAAGGTCAGATGGCTTAGAAGAGGGCCGCCAACCTGCATGAAACACAGAAGACAAGGTTATCGTCGTCTTCTGCTGCTGCCCTACGTAATTAGGCTGTAATTATGTCCGATTAGATGTAATACCATCCTGCTTACTGTTGCGCTCAGTATTCTTTCTAGGACGTATTCTGTTTTGGGACCTGCACGGTAGGGCTCTAATATACTGTGGTTTCTGGAAGGTCCATCTCAACCTTGGACACTTTAACCATGAAATTCGTTCTCAGCTATCTTCACTAACTATGCTCGGCAAAAGGATTTTTTCCTTCTTTATTGGGTTGAAGTGAACTCGTTCGGAATTCTACCAATTTCCGTAACATCAGTCTGTTGAACAAAAATCGTGAATGTGTCCCCAAATTGTGCATGTGTAGTGCAACAAGGAGAGCAGCAGGTTCTCGCGTTCACCTTGAATCGCTCCAAGGTTCGAGTCCCACCAGGGCCATCTTCTAGCTCTAAAAAATGGAACCCATATCTAGTAAGAAGGGTAAGAAGAATAAAGGGTAAAGGACGGCGGTACTCAGTGACATTTCCGATGCACAACGCATTCCACTTCTTTGGAATGTCGCGAAAAAGATTTGAATGTGTAGTTAGCTGGAAGGCCTGGACGGGAAATCCGTAGCATGAACCCACTATTGGCACAGAACAGCCAGCACCTTCTCCTGCTGTGCTCTATGCGCCCTAGGAAGATTGAACGGGTAAGGTCTTCCAAGTCTAACAAATTTAAGTGGAGGAACCAGGCCATCGTCTTCGCTGACGCCAACAGCAAACCTCTTCGTCCGAATAAGAGCCTCTCCTCGGCGGATTTCACGTCGCGTCTCGAATTACACCGTCGGAGCGGCAGCGGTGAAGTGTGCTCGCACTTAGCACTATTTGATCCGCTGTTTTTTGGAGAAATCTGAAGACAGGACCGGCGCGCTTAGTTTCGGAATGTGACTCGAAGGAGGGGAACATGGGTGCGCTGCTCGTCGTCTAGAAAGTGAAGAGAGAATACGAACAGCGCCATTAATCTGGGGATTCTGAGCCACGCAGTCATAATAGAAACGATTAGCCGAATAGGCGTAAGGGATATAGGTCGGCGTCAATCAGTATCTTGTGTGGGTTTTGCGCCAAGGATTCTACTTCCTCTAGTTGTCGTGCAGGTAATTGAAGGCTTATTAGGCCTACACAATGACTTGCACCTATTAGCCGATGAACATTTTATTCTTCCCAGACGAATCTGGTAGCAGTTAACCGACCCAGAAAAATGGAAGGCTTGCATGGTTTGGGTGAGATCCGAACCAAGATCGTACGCTACAGTTGGCGACTAATCTTTTACTCGCTCGAGAAGTTTCGGCATCCAATTTATTCGTTAGTTCATTCGTTCGATAGAATTTCTTAAAAGCACAGCTATACCACTTAGATAAGTTGGTCAGTTGTAAAACTGTCCGCTGTGCACTAGGTCTCACTTCCTGCATTGCATGGCTGGTTAGCTTAATCAAACTGTATCACTACTGTAAGCATACATATACATGCTACACACAAATAAGGATAAAGGATAAGGGACGGCGTTCCTCAATCCCTGTTGGGATGTGCCACGCATTCTACTTCTACGTGATGTCTTGGAGGCAATTTGAATGTGTATTTGGCCATACAATGGTTTGCGGTGGCCAGCCGATGAAGACGTCAGCGCTTTACCCTCCCAGACAAGTCTAGTCCCAATTAACCGTACCCGGAGGGATGGAAGGCTTGGTTGACCTGGGCGGGAAGTCCGAACCAGGAACCTGGTGTCGGGTGCAGGCGACAGTCGGCGCCTCCTCCAACTACGCCACACTAGCCCAATGCACAGATACTGTGTCGCCCAATGCACAGATACTATTAGGATATACTATTACTATTAGGTATCATAAGCGAGCAAAGGCTTTGGGATCATTTTTAATGGATTATTTTAATTGCGTTTTTATTTCATTTTGAGAAAAATATTAGAATCTTTGAATTTTACCATTATTTATAAAAAATTTCCAAACTTTAAATTTTACCATTATTCATCTGATGACCTAAATTTTTTGGTTTTTTTCTTACAGTATGCACACGACACTCACCACCAGTGATCGTCGGAGATTCGATGGGCGACACAGTAGCGCTGCTGGGACAAGATGTCGATCTCACATGTAAAGTTGACAATCTCGGGCGGCATATGGTAGGTATACAGTATTCCATTAACCCCATGAAGTCAACAATAAGCTACCTTCAGGTGGCATTCGTCAGGGCCAGTACGCCGCCGCGACTGATATCATTTGACGAGAAGGTACTTACTAGAAGTTTCTTGGCTAATGATATAGAAGACGTTGCTGATGTTTGTGTAGTTCATTAGTTGAATTGTATTGTTTTAGATTTTTCGACAAAAGGACAAGTACGAATTGAAGTCTAAGATGGGCCCGTTGAACAATGAGTGGATATTGACCATCAAAAACGTACAGGTAGGTACATACATTCCCTATCGAGCGTCGAACCAGATGCGCTTCTTCAAACCCCTTCCGGACATGGCTCTCCTGAGAAACCTTCAATTATTTCTGTAATGTTGTCCTTAATACCATTGCTTTCATATTTTTTAGGGCATCACTTACTTGATCGACTTTCATTAAGTTATGTTCCTTCAGATGAGCCGAACACACTCTTCTCAAAATCGTTTCTGAAAGTGCTGAAAGTTCCAAACCGATAGTTTTTTTTTCGTTTCGCTTATGAGCGAAAACGAAAGAACTGCCTCATCCAAACGGCAACTGCAAACAACCCGCTATATTCATCCTTACAAAAACTGTGGAATTGGTTTTAGAAGCTTTTACTTTTTTGTTTTTTATATTTTATTAATGTTTATTTGCAAGGCATTGACAATTTTCTAGCATGAGGAGTTTAGGAGAAAATTCAAGGAAACAGCACACGCCGAAAAGAATTCGATCATCAGCCATGTAAACCACAAACCACGAAGAATACTTTTGAAGCAACCTTTGATACTTGCCGTTGATAAATGCTTAACATTTGATGCATCTTTCACAGGTATGAGCAAGGAAGAGCCTCCTCAAAACTTCACATTTGTCCAGCAGCATGGTGAACTACATGAAAATTCAATAAGCTAAAAAAATCTGACCAGATTCTCAATTTACAACTGAGATTTGAAGTTCTGATTTTCCTCACATGGATCTTGTCAGCATCCCAGCGAAAACTTTGCTATGATTTTTTTCTTTTTAGCCGTCTATCATCCGCATTCACAATTTTTAAATTTTTTTAGGAAGAATTCTGAATTTTTCTTCATTCGTGAAATCTCACTGTGTACCGGAAGATGTCAAAAATGGTGCATGGGCTCTAACTGCCCAATTGCTGACTACTAGGGCATTGTTACTGGTGGATTTCTTTAGCAGAGTTTTGCTGAGCATAAAAATTTCTTCCTAATTAAAGAAGTGCACCAAACAGAACTGTGTTGATATTAGGAGTTGAAAACTGCGGAAACTTTGGGTCCGACTTAACAGACGGAAACAATGGAAGCGCATTTTGGTTCGCACTCTCACGTTAAATAAATGTATTGAAAGGATAATAAAGGGTGAAGGCGGCGTAACTCAACTCTATTTGAGATGCGCCACGCATTCTATTTTCGCGGGATGTCGCGGAGGTGATTTGAATGCGTATTTGGCAATACAATAACTTGCGGTGTCCAGCCGATGAAAAAGTCGGCGCTTTACCCTTCCCAGACAAGTATGATACCGATTCACTGACCCCGGAGGGAGTCTGGATAGGCTGGGCGAGTTGTATGATACAAAGACATTATTAGGGTGCCCAAGATAGGTATGGGTAAAACCGATTGGCTCAGTGAACACCGTTAATGGCCTTGCTATGCAGGTTAGGAGAAGCTCACCATTAGATGAAACCCTTCCACTCCACTTCGACAACCGTTCAACGTGCGCATTCGTTAAATTGTTTTGGTTTTTTTAAAGTTTAGCCTGGTTAAATTTAGTTTTTAAATGATTGGCATCAACAGCGCATTTCCATAGACGTTAGAGGAACCAAGGAAGAGTTCCTAGTGCGATATGTGTCTTGTGTGGTTGCTTTTCATAGCTGAATTGAGTGATATCTTCTTTCAGGAAGCCGACCGAGGCAACTACTCGTGTCAAGTGAACGCTGACCCGGTGCTCACCGCCACTGCCGAGCTCGACATCAAAGGTGGGTTGTCAGCGGAAAGGGGATGGGAACATGAAATTTCAACATACCTTAACCAACATATTTATAAACACAATAACGTGACAAGATTCCGAAGCAACTTCCTCTGGCACGGATACAGGCCTTCAGACGACGTGGAAAGCATCCAGCGTGACTCGCACGTACTCCACTGACACTTCCTCCCACCCTTCAGAAGGCTCTCTTTCAGCGAGTCGACGAAGTGATGTTTTTTTTTTAAACAGGCCTCGGTCTTCAAGTAGGACCAAATAGAGAATTCCATAGGGTTGAGGTCGGGGCTATACGGAGGCCATTATTCTGGGCCTACAAGAGTCAGGAATCATATCGCGGCTCCACTCCTGCACGATTTTCCATTTATGAGTAGGTGCCGAAACCTGTTGTAAGATGTCGGTGAAGATCGTGCTGCTCCAGGGGATCAATGTCTTTTCCAAAATCTATTTTAAGTGCATTTTGGAGTCCATTTTCTCTCCCTTTTCGACGAAGGACAACGGCGACTTTCCGCATGGCTGTGTCAGCAGCCCAAACCATGACTGATTCCGGTTGTCCGCAGCGTTCATGGACCCTTCCCGCTTCATTGGCTTCGGCTACGGATTTGACAAGCGCACGGTGGTTTTGGCGCTTTAGCGCTGCTTGGGCAGTAAAAATTTTTGAGATGTTGCTCGCCGATGCTCCGCTGACATGCACTGTCATGATGGGAACCCTCAGAGGATGAGAAGGTGCCACTTTGTAGCCGGTCAGTATTGCAAATGGATATTTAGCGTTTGAAATGTGGGTGAACATATCAAGCACGCGAAACCAAAGCAGAACATGTCGTGAAGGTCGAGAAAAATGACAGGCCGAACATACGAGAATTTTGGGACACCCTGCACATCCCGGCAGTGTTAGTCATGAACTGCGGGTGAAGGATGATCTATAGATGGAAGCCTTTCCAATGAGCTGCTGACGGCTGCGACTTCTTAGGAAGCTTCCTGGGTTGCTCATGTTCTTCAGCCTTCATCCTAAGGCTCCAAGCTCCACATGAACAGCCGTTAAGGACATTATCCCGATGAGTCACGCTGAGTGCGACAAACACTCCCTTTTATAGGTTTCGGAGCAGTTCTTTGGAGTCACACACTTAGCCAGCGCCTGCGCGACTTCCATTAGCATGCAAATCGTCTGCGAGCAGATAAATCACACGGTCTATAGAAGACCGAGAGCCAGGAAAAGTGCCGGGTCGAGCCGGTCGCGACTCGGGGGACAGGTCCTAATTACCGTTCCAACTAAAGGGTGCTAAAAGAAATGTGTACTGGAGTCTGCAGAACAACTCATCAGTGCAGGTTTATGGGCAGGAAAAGGAAAGGGCACCACAGGCGGCGTAAGCCATTTTGTTTCATTGTAATACGGCTATACTCTGCTAAAGTTAGAAGATGAACCATTCATGCGAGGGCCACCGAGTTCAGAGCTTGTCTCAGAATGCGCTTCATAATTCGACCAAATATTTGCCTTGTTTTAAGGGATTTTAGAAACTTTATTAGGAATGCGCCGTGCACTTAGACTAGTGAACGATGGATTTATATATGACGCGATCTTTTCAAACAACGCCCGACTTCAAGAAACCTCCACAACATCGAGTACAATTAAAAACATAAAAAGCGGCGTCAAATCATGATAGTCATCTATATAAGGCGACGAATACAAGATGAAGACGATAGATGAAGTTAGTTCCTGGTGGCATAGCTCACATACAGAGAGCGGCCGTTGAAGTTCGTGCCGTTGAAGGTGTTGATTGCATTCTCAGCATACTCGCGTCGGTGAACTCGCCGAAGCCGATGACGAAGCCACCAAGGACGTCCGTTTTGCGATCGGCGACGATTCCGGCGTTGGTGAGTTGACCGGCTATGCTGAAGAAGTTGCCGACGTCTTCCTTCGTGCACTGGTAGGACTGGTTGCCGACGTAGACGGAGCATCCGGACTGTTGTCTATCCATTTCTGTTCGTTAGAGACTTTGGGGAGCAATTGTTATCAAAAACTCTCAAACTTGGGTAACTGAACCGACAACATTAATCAATCCTTTATGGGGCATTAACATTAATCAATATACCGTGATACAATACAATAACATAAATCAATCCTTTCTGTGTCACGCATTCTACTTCGGGATGTCTTGGAGATAATTCCAACGCTTATTTGGTCTATACAATAACTTGTCGTAGCCAGCCCATGTACAAGTCAGCGTTTTATCCTCTCCAAACGAGTCAGATACTACACCAACCTCGGAGGGATTTAAGGCTTTGTTGGCCTGGAAGAAGTTTCGAACCAGGAACCTGAAATCAAGTGAACGCGAAAACTGGTGCCTCCTCCAACTGCGCTACCACGCGCCACATGTACTGTTATCGCTGAGTAAACAGGCTGAGTAAACAGGATGTCTTTGGCATATGTGATTTTCACATTTGCCAAGAGTAAAGTCACGAAAACTGGCACATACCTATTGTTATAACGTCTGTTTCGACTCTTTGTATCAGTTGTTTCCTCAAAAGTCAGAACAGCAGGACACCCAGAAGCATTTGCCTTTTTTGAGCATACCAATTACCGCCGAATTGCAAGTGTAGGTTTGGGGATTTGAAAAAAAAACAGACGAGCTCTAGACTTAGATTATAGCCCGTTTTTTCAAACTTGCTTGCCGTGTGAAGGTTTTTATCTAAATATTAGTGTCTAGGATTTCAAGACGGAAGAACATGGTTGAAGGAAAACCCTAGCTTTGGAAGCCTAATTACCAACCTCTGGAAGGTTTTAATTACACGGCCACGCCTGTGTTGTGAGTGTAGAAGTCAATGCATCAACTAATAACGTTGCTACGCTGTTATTAAGAAATAATTACCCTCTAAGACAACAGCGAGACACCTCGCCGTTCAAGGATGTTCATCCCATTAGGATCGGAACACTAGGGGTGCTCGGCGCTCGACCAAGAAATTATTACCTCGATCGAAAAGTCTGGCAACACTACACATCAAACCAAATCACAAACTCATTAGATGATATAATCCTCGTTAAACTCCAGGATTCTTCCCTTCTCCATCTTAGGGCTGATTTTCGATTCCTCTACAGTTTCCAAGGCGGTAAAGAAAAAGGTTGGGAGACCTTCATCCCATCGTCGGCTGGTCCTCGAACTCTCTATCTTGGGAGTTTTTCTGGTTCAACGCTCGACACTAGTCAGAAGATCAGATCCATATCTGAAGACTAGGGTTGTAGAGGTAGAAGGGGTCGCGAGGGTTTTCGATCCAGAATAGGAGCTTATCTTATCTATAGTTGTAGTTCATTTGAAAGTCTTCTGCTGATGAAAGCAGTTTTCTCCTTACCACCCCGTATATGGACGTTTGCTGCGTCCTTTAAACTAATATGCAGTTTAAAGGCACGTAGTATTAGAGCTCACTCGAAAGAAGCGTCGACTGTCACATGCGCTCCCATACAAAGTTCTTGATTCGCAGCCAGCTAAGGCCCACCGTATTCTTCCTTCGGCGTTGGCAAATTGGTACTTTAAGTGTGCAGGGGGGGGGGGGGCGCGTGGAGCGCAGTCGGACGAGGTGTCGGCTGTCTCGTGCGCTACATATCAGGATCTTGGTTCAAATTTCCCTCCTAGGCCAGCCAAGCCCTGCATCCCTTCGGGGTCCGTGAATTGGTACTAGACTTGTCTGGGAAGAATAAAGCGCTGACTTGTTCATCGGTCGGCCACAGCAACTCATTGTAGAACAAAATATACATTCAAATCACCGCCACGACATCCCGTAGAAGTAGACTGCATGGCGCATCCCAAAAGAAATTGAGTAACGCCGTTTTTATCTTTTTTATCCTTTAATTGTACAGGAAGGGTAAAACACTGACCTGCCTGGCTACCGTAAGTCACTGTTCAGGCTGAAGGCGCGTTCATTTTGTCATTATAACATCCCATAAAGTAGAATGCTTACCGCATCCTGCAAAGGGATTAAGCAGCGCCAACCTCATCCTTCATTTCTTTTCAAAATTTGAAGAACCAAATGAGCCATATTAATGATGTATAAATGCTTTTTTTCTGAATCTATCCTAGTCAGGGCGATGGGCCACGTTTGGCCACCCCGTTTGGTCTTTTACGGTTGAGGAACTGACAGTAAACAATAATACAACGATAACACGCTGAAATACCTTATGGGTGAACAGTGTCTCGCAATTTCCTACCAAGGAAACAGCACCCAATTTGTATTGGATTCTCTTTTCTAGCAATACCCCACCACCTTTAAGACAGAATCGAACTTCTACCTAGGAGAAAAGGAAAAATCAATTATGGAAACACTTGCTGTCAAGTTAAGCCATAAACTTTAAGCGAAAGTTGTTTGTAACCAATACGGTATTGGTGAATCTCTACCCGAACATCTACCCGAAAAAATCACTCCTCTACTTGTTACCCACCAAGGCACCAGAGGTACCCCACGCTCCTCTTGGGTGACCACAGCTGTTGCAGAACTTCGCGGTCAGCGAGCTTTAACCTAGTGGCGCTGCGGTGTTCGATAGAACTAGTGCTACAGGGGCCATCGGCGGTCGCCGGCCTAATTACGGGTGTTCGTCACGATAATTAGCCACCTTCGACTGTGGGCGCTTGAAACAGGTGATGTGGCAACACCTTAAACGGCGTGTAATCGCTTCCCGTTCGGTCCGTAACGACCGCCGGATGTGGCCCTTACAATTAGACGGTGACCACCAGGGCCAGTAGTAGCGCTGCCGACCTTTGAAAGGACTATTCGTAGGAAGCTCATGGAGTTCAAGCTCTTGAAAAGCCGCTTTGCTGTAGAAAGGCAAGCAAAGTAAGTCAAGCGCTGTCTTGAATCCCTAAGGGTTACATGGAGTTTCCTTTGCCAGCCCTTCAATGGACTCCATCATTCTGTAGTCAATGTACTACGACGTTCCAAAAATTACGACGGACTTTGCTATCCTATCTCCAACCGCCTATAGCATTAGGGTGAGAGGGTAGGACAGCGTCAAGAAAAGGTTTTCTAGCTGCACGTGTTATACTTTCTGAAAGCGTATGTTCGGCGCTAACAAAATGCTGAATGTCATTCAGAAAGTTATGCGATTCTCTTCATTTTTATATATATATTTTTCTGCTACTGACAATGCAATTTCGCAATTTTTTAATATACGAGTTACTGGAGCAATAACATCCCAAATAAAGGATCAAGGATGGCGTTACTCAACCTTTTCTGGTATGCGCCACGTATTCCACATCTACGAGATGTCGAGAAGAAGATTCAAACGCTTATTTGGCCCATGCAATGACTTTCGGTAGCTAGACAAACAAGTCAGTCCTTTATCCTTTACAGACAGGCCTACGCCGACCCTGAAGGGTTGAAAGATTTGGTTGGCTTGGGTGGGAAATGCGAACCAAGAACCTGGCATTGGGTCCAGGTGACAGTCTCCACCTCCAGCGAATACGCTTCAGCCGTTCAAAAAAAACATGGGCCATTTCCAAGAATGATCGAGAAACGGGTCTTGAGACAGTTACATACTCAATGCAATTACTTTGGAATAGAGAGTAGAAAAAAGCCCAATAACTGCGACCTTCATATCTTGAACGAGTATATGAACAGAGGGAAATTCACACCTATCCTAGGTTTTCACGAAAGAGAAGTGTAGCGCAGTCGGTGGAGATGCCGGCTGTCGAGTGCGCCCGATACCAGGTTCCTGGTTCAGTTTTCCTGCCCAAGTTAACCAAGCCTTCCATCCCTCGGGAGTCGGTGGCTTGGTACCAGAGTTGTCTGGAAAGGATGAAGCGCTAACTCGTTCATCGGCTGGCCACCGCAAGTCATTTTATAGCCAAATGCGCATGCAAATTCCCTCCATGTCATCCTGTGGAAGTGGAATGCGCGGCGCATACTCAAAGGGATTGAATAACGCTGTCCTCTATCCTTATCCCTTTAAAAGTTAAATTTTCGTAGACAACATGAACTGTTCTGTAAAGCAGGTGTAGAACCTCCATACATATTTAACACCTTTGACAGTGATTTAACACCTATATATTATATTACGTTTACAGACATATATACACATATATATCATATATTAGGGGGGGGGGCAAAAGTAATGAGACAAAATGAAAAAATCCTTATCTCCTTATAACTCAATTACAACTCAACGATGCTGAGGAGTGTATTTGCCGTTAAGGGCAAGGACCTTGCTGCCATCGCTCAGTCAACTTCCTGATCCCATCCTTACAGAACTGCTTGAACCTGGTGTTGATCAACTGCTCGATATGGTTGTCAAGGACTGCTTGGGTTCTTGTGTCCCTTCCGACTAGGAAGTCCTGTAGACTCAAGTAGTAGTGGTAGTCGCATGGAGAGATGTCCAGCGAATACGGTGGGTGAGGCATGTGAACGTAGCCCAGCTGGCCAAGCTTATCCGTGGTTACTTGTTCCCGATGGGGTACGGCGTTGTCGAAGAGGAGAAGCTTCTTGAAGCGCTGCGAATGAATAAGAGCGAGTCGCTGGCCCATCTCTTCTATTTCGTTCACCATGGCCTTGGAGTCCATCGTAGTGCTCTTGGGAAACAGCTTCCGGTAAACCGATCCATGGGCGATCCATGGGCGCAGACCCAAAAGCTCCAAAGATGCTTCTCGCCGTGAACATCTCGCCGAACGAAGGTCGGTAACAATTCACCAGGCCTCACCCAGACTCGCTGCTTGGCAGGGTTAAGGTAGAAGACGTACTTCTCATCTTGCGTGAATATTGAGCCCAGGCTGCTCGGGGTTGGGAATTGGGGGAGATTTGCGCGACACAGGTCGACTCGTCAGACTGGGGTTTCGGTGGTGCTTCTGGAAAGGGCGGAAGTGGTAACTTTTCAGATGGGCTTCAGTAAGTAGCATACAAACATACAAATACAACAAGTACGAATCCAGACTCCAGCCACGAGATATGGACACGGCATGGGGTGTCTCATTACTTTTGCCCCCCCCCCCTAATATTACTATATTTTGATAGTTATTTAACACCTATATACTAATATTTAACACGTTTGACAATATTGACAGTCACTGTTGAAATGGAACTTTCCGTAGTCCATCAAAACGATTTCGACAGCATAGGTCAACCTCGTGTTGTAAAATTCAATATATGTCACCATCCGCAAAATTAGAGAAAGCACGTCGGGAAATCTCTTCCTTGAAGAGTGGAAAGTCTTCCTTACAGCAGCCTTTGTATAATACATAGTATGAACCCTTAGAACTATTTACTATCGAACCATGTCTGTCAAAAATCTTCCAAACGACGTATGTTGAACACACAAGCAATCACAAGACCCTCCCGAATTCACAAACTCCAGAAGCTTAGGGTTTCGTGCGCATGGAATTCTAGCACAAGCTCGTGACTAGAAATGCCATGTAGATCGTGACTGCTTTTGTTGAGGCTGAAGATCTGGCCTATGAGCGGAGATATCTTAATTTGAATGTGACGAGTCAAATCCGACCTCATTTCTGGAACAGCTTAAAAGCAACTTATTCGTGCTTCTGTTTCAGTGCCTCCGGCCGTATCTCGAGGCACGCCGTCTGCGGTCGAGGTGCGCGAAGGCCATAACGTGACTCTGACGTGCAGAGCGGAAGGCAACCCGACGCCGACGGTCGTCTGGCGTCGTCAGGACAAACAGATCATCCGATACAACGGTGCTACCGGATTTGGAGGTGAGCCAGCAGCTCTAGCCCTCGTCTCCCACCGTATCCGGTGTCGCGCGACCAGCTGACGTCATTTGCAAGCCACTTCCAGCGCACTTCAGTCGGGCCACTGACTGCATCGGAAAACACTTGGTAGTCTTGGTTTCTGGGCTGATGAAGTGGAAAGTAAGCGTGGATGACTAGGAGAAGCGTGGAGCAGCAGGATTTTTAGATGTATTGGCTTGAAGAAGGCTGCTTAGAAGTTTTCCATTTCTAATACTAATCTCTGAGTCTTTAGCGTCCTTCCAATACTAAATGGAGATTTTCGTGGTGGCTCTTTTTTTGAACTCTGGTCGAGGTTGGCAACCGCGTTCATTAGGCTTACGTTTCGCCTCCTTCAGAGCCCAAACGGAAACAAACCTAAGAGTGACCTATTGACCAAGGGTCTCCTCAACCGTACTGGACTTTGAGACCGATTAGACCCACACAAGATGAGATGAATGAATTTTGGAGCACTTAATGATTTTGTAGATATGGCATGTGTTACTCCTTCAGGACGTCTCTAATTAGTAAATAGGCGAATAGATAGCGTTGCATGAATACAAAACATTTAAATCTCTTATATTAGGGGGGGGGGGCAAAAGTAATGAGACACCCCATGCCGTGTCCATATATCTCGTGGCTGGAGTCTGGTTTCGTGCTTATCGTATTCATATGTTTGCATGCTACCTACTGAAGGCCACCAGAGAAGTTACCACTTCCGCCCTTTCGAGAAGCATGCCAAAACCGCAGTCTGTCTCATGCCGAAACCCCAGCCTGACGAGTCGACCTGTGTCGCGCAAATCTCGCCCAATTCCCAACCCCAAGCAGCCTGGACTCAATCTTAATGCAGGATGAGAAGTACGTCTTCTACCTTAACCATGTCAAGCAGCCAGTCTGGGTGAGGCCCGTTGACCCGTTACCGACCTTCGTTCGGCGAGATGTTCACGGCAAGGAGCACTTTTAGAGCTTTTGGGTCTGCGCTCATGCACCGGTATACTGGAAGCTGTTTCCCAAAAGCACGACGATGGACTCCAAGGCCATGGTAAACGAAATAGAAGAGATGGACCTGCGACTCGAAATTATTCATTCGCAGCGTGTCAAGAAGTTCCTCTTCTCGACTACGCCGCGCCCCATCGGGAACAAGTGACCACGGATAAGCTTGGCCAGCTGGGCTACGTTCACATGCCTCACCCACCGTATTCGCCGGACATCTCTCCATGTGACTACCACTACTTCTTGAGCCTACTGGACTTAATGGTCGGAAGGGACACAAGAACCCAAGCAGTCCTTGACAACCATTTCGAGCAGTTGATCAACACCAGGCCCAAGCAGTTCTGGAAGGATGGGATCAGGAAGTCGGCTGAGCTATGGCAGCAAGGGTATTGGCCTTAATAGCAAATACATTCCTCAGCAGCGTTGAGTTATAATTGAGTTATGAAGAGATAAGGATTTTTTCAATTTGTCTCATTACTTTTGGCCTCCTTTCGCGTCAAGGAGAGAAGGCCGCGAAGTTCAAGAAGAGGAATCCCAGAACGACCATCAACTGGGACCTTTACATCTCTCTTGTCGGTCTTTGGGAAGATGCCGTCATGGACAACGTCGACGAGGAATACGATCGCTTCGTGCACCATCTCCACGATAGTGCTAAGGGAGCCGAGAGCTTAAAGACCACCAAGAGACGCCTGTCTCCGGAAACTCTCGAGCTGATACGCCAGCGTGGAGCAGCACGAGCGTCAGGCAACTACCAACTGACGTCCGAGCTTGCAAAGCTATGCAGAGCGGCGATAAAGGAAGATCTCAAGGAGAGAAGGGCGGAAGTGTTGGCTGAAGCAGTAGAGGCAGGGCTGAGCATTCGCAATGCCCGCCGGAACTTCGCCAACTTCAAGACCAAGATGACCGCTCTCCGACGTCCTGACGGAACCATCACCTCTTCCAGAAGGACCATGGAGAAAGTCATCCACGACTTCTACTCCGATCTCTTCGATAGCCACGTCCACCTGCCCCCATGCCATCTTCCGCAGGATGGATACGTCGTTCCCTCTGTTCTCTCTTCCGAAATCCGACACGCCATCTCGTCGGTGAAGAAACGTACAGCACCCGGTTCTGACAGGATCAGAGCTGAACACCTGAAGAACCTCCCGCCAGCGCTCATCAACACCCTGGCGCGGCTCTTCACACGCTACCTGTCCGAATGCAAGGTTCCATCTCAGTGGAAGACCAGCAAGACCGTTTTGCTGTACAAGAAGGGAGACGTGCACGACATTGGCAACTATCGCCCGATCTGCCTGTTGTCCGTAGTCTACAAGCTGTTCACTCGAGTCATCCTGAATAGGATTAGTAGAACGCTGGACGAAGGACAGCCATGCGAACAAGCAGGATTTCGGAGAGGATTCAGCACGATCGACCACATACACACCATTACGAAGCTCATCGAAGTGTCGCGAGAGTACAAGCTGCCGCTGTGCCTTACGTTCATCGACCTGAAGAAGGCATTCGACTCCGTCGAGACTGAAGCGGTCATGGAAGCCCTGCTCACCCAGGGCGTTCCTACTCAGTACATCAGAGTTCTTCGAGAGTTGTACAGTGGATTCACGACCAAGATCTCACCATTCTACAACGACGTCGTCATTGACGTGAAGAGAGGGGTTCGACAAGGGGATACCATATCCCCGAAGCTCTTCAGCGCCACCCTCGAAAACGTCATGCGCGAACTAGAATGGAAAGACATGGGAGTGAAGGTCGACGGCCGGCAACTGCACCATCTTCGCTTCGCTGACGACATCGTGCTCATAACCCCGAGCATCAGTCAGGCGGAACGAATGCTGGCCGACTTCGATCGTGTATGTGGAAGCGTTCGACTGCAGCTGAATCTTACGAAGACGATGTTCATGAAGAACGGATGGGTTTCTGATGCCCCATTCTCGCTCAACGGAACGAACATCTCCGAATGCTCCAGCTATGTGTATCTGGGTCGCGAAGTCAACATGACCAACGACCTAGCACCAGAGCTGAGCAGAAGGAAACGAGCGGCTTGGGGAGCTTTCAAGAGCGTCGAAGAAGTCGTGAAGAAAACGAAGAACGTCCGACTCCGTGCCCACCTATTCGACTCCACTGTTCTTCCTGCCCTAACATACGCCTCAGAGACCTGGGCTATACGAAAGCAGGATGAACACGCGATCAGCGTCGCGCAGCGTGGAATCGACAGGACGATGCTCGGAGTGACACGACTCACGCAAGTGAGAGAAGGTCTCCGGAGTTCCGAGCTTCGCCGACGTTCGAAGATCAGAGACGCTGTCGCATGGGCCAAGTCGTCGAAAATTAGGTGGGCCGGCCACGTAATGCGATTCGCAGACACCCGCTGGACGAGAGCCGTCACAGATTGGATTCCGCGGGATGTCAAAAGAACACCAGGACGCCCACCAACGCGTTGGTCGGACTTCCTCGTGAAAGCCCTGAACGACCGATATGACGCTCTTCGTGTCCCTCGAGCGAGGAGGATCCATTGGACCACTCTGGCACGCGACAGGGACGAATGGAGACGCTGCTGGCGCCCGCTCGAGCAAGTCGATGATCAACGGGACGACAGGTGACAGGTGACAGGTGACTTTTGGCCTCCACCCTAATAAATTCAACTTGGGCCCGTGTGGCGCAGTCGGAAGAGGTGTCGGTTGTCGCGTTCGGCCAATACCAGGTTCGTGGTTCGGATTTCCCACGCAGGTCAACCAAGCCTTCCATCGCTCTGGGGTAGGTGTATCGGCACCAGACGTGTCTGCGAAGGATAAAGCGCTGACTATGGTTCAAATCACCTCCTTGACATCACGGTGAAGCAGAATGCGTGCCACATCCCAAAAGAGATTGAGTGAAGTCGTCCTTTGTTTTTTTAATCATTTTATAAGTTTGACTCGTTCTGAGAAGTCTTAAAAAACGTCAACACTATCATCCTGAGAGCTTGTTGCGGAAAACGGTTTTCATTTTCCACTAAATTTCCTTAAACTAAGTGTCCTGCTCTATGTGAAAAAGATTTGTGCAAAATTTATGAAATACAAGGTTCCTTCCTTGGGCCCGTGTAGCGCAGTCGGAAGAGGCGCCGGCTGTCGCCTGCACCCGATACCAGGTTCCTGGTTGGGATTTCCCGCCCAGGCCAACCAAGTCTTCCATCCCTCCGGGGTCGTTGAATTGGTACCAGACTTGTCTGGGAAGGATAGAGCGTTGAATTGTTCATCGCTGGCCACAGCAAGTCATTGTGTGGCCAAATACGCATTCAAATCGCCTCCACGATATCCCGCAGAAGTAGAATGCGTGGCGCACCCAAAAGGGATTGAATAACGCCGTCCTCTTTCTTTATCCTTCATATAAGGTTTCTTTGGAAGCTACATATGGTTCGCGATTGGCTTAAAGGATGAAAGTGAGCTATCAAAAGGTGATAAACAGATTATTTCGTGACAATGCTCATGCGAGCAGTTCCCATGCACAGCATTTTTTCTCCAAGAGTTTTAAACTATTTGCAAAGACGAACCTGATGTAGAATTTTGCGGTTAGTATAACCTTAGAAGGAATAAAGGTCGGCAGGCAACCAGTCACTTTCATGGGATGTGCCAAGCATTTGACTTCAGATCGATGTCGTGGAAGCGATTGGATTGCGTATTTCGCGTATACAATCGCTTGCAGGGGCCAGCCAATGGGACGGTCAGCATTTCGTGCTTCTTTGTCAGGTCTAGTACTTGTTCACTGACTCAGGAGGAAAAGGAGACCAGGTCGGGACCCGAACAAAGAGCGTCTATTCGCGGTATGCACGCAGGTGCCGGTCTTTTCCTACTGCGCTACCACTCCTAGTCTAGCGTGCTTATCAGATATCACGCGAAGGCCAGATTTCGCTGGAAAGTTAAGGGTTTCTTCATAACAATACATTTCTTTTATTAGCCTTATCACATATATGAAACTCCCAGACCTAACAGGTTAGCGCACGAGCGAAGAGCACCCGCACAACAAGTCTTATTTCATGAGGAACTCCAAGTCTGAGTTTGAATCCGTCCCGGACACTTCACTGTGGACTCTCAAAAATGATAATAGGCTTGTCTGATTGTGAGATGACTACGCCAGGTATTCGAGTAGGCCTCCTCCCATCCAAAATCCAGTAGAATTGAAGTATGAACCAGGCTCTTCTTGATATTCCAGGATTTTTAAGTGAGGAAGAGGCTTATGGATCTCATGGAGGGTGTTGGTCGACATGACGAGGCGAACAGTCGCATTGTTAAACACAGCCAAGATGGATGTACATAGCAACCCTAGCCGATCCTAGGACTCCTCTTCTTGAACTTTGCGGCCTTCTCTTCTTGACGCGAAAAGCGGAACCTCGCTCGAAGGAGGCGGTGGTCCAATCCCGCGTAGAATTTGGGGACGACGAAGACATCGGTGAGACAATACTTGCGATTGAAGATGATGTGGTCGATCTCGTTGTGGAACTGGCCACCGGGAGATTCCCAGGTCCATCGTAGGGAGGGAGGCTTCTGGAACTGTGAGTTTCCATGGATGGTCATGGTCGACATGATGAACTCTGACAGCCTTTCACCTTGCTCGTTCCACTCCAAACCGTGGGTTCCGATGTGATGTTCTTTCGGCGACCTTCGTGGCCCGATCTTGGCGTTGAAGTCGCCGACGATCACCTTGTAGAAGGTGTGATCTTCCTTATAGAACTTCTCCAGCTCCACGTAGAAGGCTTCGACCTCTTCGTCGTCGTAGTCGGATGTTGGGGCAGACGCGACGAACACGGTCAAAGCTGGCACGGAGCCACATCGCTTCAGTCGCAGACGTCCGATTCGGGTTGTCAGAGACTCGTACGAATCGATGTTCATGGCCAAGTGCGTGTTGACGAGGACACCAACGCCACCTGCTGTTCCGGAGCGGTCCTTCTCCGGAGTCCTAGGTGTTGACGAGGACACAAACGCCACCTTCTGTTCCGAGGAGAGGTCCTTCTCCGGAGTCCTAGCAGCATGTAGGAGTTGGTGTCTTGTCGTCTCGGTTTGCCCGACGTCATAGTTGAGTTCCCTGGTTTGCATCATCAGGTCATCGACTTACGCTTCCGATGCAAGCGTGTGGGCGTCGCAAGTATCGTCAGTCTGGTCCTTCGCAGATTGCACAACCTGTTTAGCTCTTGGAATCCCAGCAGTTTCATGAACTGCAAAATTGGTAGCTCTTTCGAGGTCAGCGGAACAAAACTTTTTTGCTACCGAAAGAAGCTGGACTTTCCAGCAAGTGTTACCCAGGTTGAGTTTCCCTCCGCCTGCAGCTATACGACCTCTGACTTTCTCAGGCTGCCATTTGTCGGTGATCCGCTTACGCGTGTTCCGGCGCCATCTCAAATTCCATGGCCTCGGGCTGAACCGGCGCTCGATAAGAACGAGTGCCTGGGATTGTCGCCATGGCATGTCGAAAGTGTTGTCATAACACGGAGAACCTTCCAAGCGGTGTTGATCACGTAACCGACGGACATCTGTCACATGGAGCGACTTAATCCAAGTCGCCCAGCGTCGCCGCTTTCGGTTATCTAATCCAGCGCCACTGAATCCCGGTGCCATATGTTCCGACGAGAAGGAGATGGTCAATTAGAGACCGGCCAGTCAAGAGGCTGGCCGGCGCCGGCCCGAGGTCAACCGTTTCTAATCTGCCACGCACGCGTTGCGTTACGTAAAAATAACATTAGCTGATCGCCTGGGGACCGCAGGCTGTTTGGTGGGGAAGGGGAGGGAAATTAGTGTCCGCGGATCCCTATGAGGGATCTCACGAGAAGAGGGAGGTGAAAGTTAAGTGGACCTTGACTAATAATGTGAAAGGTCGGCGCTAATTAATTCATTTAGGGATACCCTACGCATTCTACTCCCATTGCGGTGACGAACTGAAGGCACATTTAGCGTAAACAGCGACTTGCGGTGGCTAACCGCTGGAAGATTCAGTGCTTCTTGCTTCCCAGACAAGTCTGGGTACCAATTCACCGACCACAGAGAGGTGGAAGGCTTGTTCTTCCTGGACAGGATCTAAGAACCTTGAACTTCAAGTATATTGAATGGGGGAATGCGACATGTAGCGCCTTCTCCAACTGCGTTCACGCTCTCTACCTTGTATAATATCCCTTGCTAATAGATGAGAGAAAGTGGCCGAACCACATGGAATGCGCCATGCAATTCCAAGTCCAAAAAAGGTCCTTCTGTTGGTTTAAGCCACCCGAGTTCATCCAATTTATCCTTGCACGAATTCGTTTGAAGGAGATTTGTACTCCCCATCCGGGTCAACCTTGGTAGATTCTTTAACTTTACTTCAGCTGGCGCTTCTTGCACATTTTTAGAACCAGCACTATCGTGCAGTTCACGCTTCCAAAATGAAAGCAGATCACCTTACCGTACACATTTTCAAGTCAAAAGTAGGTCAACACCTAATTTTGATTGGCACTGCCTCTCTACACCTTAAATGACGAAGAAAGAAAGAGTGCTAGCACCCCTTGGGTTCGTTCTGGAACGCGCTGTGCATTCTACTTAGGGATGCTCCCATTTTCAAAGGAACGGAAAGTAGAGACGCCTACAAAAATTATTAAGTTTATGTACTTCCACGTACTCCGTGCACCACTCGGAGACCTGGACCACACGAAAGCAGGATGAACAAGCAATTAGCGTCCCTCAGCGTGGAATCGTGAGGACGATGCTCGGAGTGACACGGCTCACGCAAGTGAGAGAAGGCCTACGGAGTTCCAAGCTTTGCCGACGTTCGAAGATCAGAGACGCTGTAGCGTGGGCCAAGTTGTCGAAAATAAGGTGGCCCGGCCACGTAATGCGCTTCGCAGACACCCGCTTGACGAGAGCTGTTACCGACTGGATTCCGCGGGATGTCAAGAGAACACCGGGACGCCCACCAACGCGTTGGTCGGACTTCTTCGTGAAAGCCCTGAACGACCGATATGACACGCTCTTCGTGTCCCTCGAGCGAGGAGGATCCATTGGACCACTCTGGCACGCGACAGGGACGAATGGAGACGCTCGCCCGCTTGAGCAACCCGATGATCAACGGGACGACAGGTGACAGAAGTAGCGACAGATATAATTCTCTTATAGGCCTTGACAACTTTTGTATAGTGATAAAACTGAGGAGCAAGTGGAGATGGCTGATCAATATAATTCAATATATGACAGAGCATCGATTTTTTGCACTCAGCGAGCACTTTATGACGGAGTGTATCAGAAAAATGGAGGTAACGCACAGTCTCAGATTGTCTAAAGAATGAATGGCGCTACCAAACTAGATAACCCAGTGGTTGTCGAACGACATAACAGGTGGTGTTTGGGATGAGACATGTGTTCCACTCAAACGGTCAATCGTAGGGGTTTTGAATGGTATTTTGCTACGATGAATAAGGGCCAGCCCACGGCAAGTATTGAGCGTCGTTATAGATACCGTGGAGAAGTTTCGCCGCACCGTCAGTTCACCTAACGCAGTGGGATGAAGGGCTTTTTCAGCGTGGGTGTGATTTGAAGATGAAATTAATTCAGAGGATGCGCAGCAATCGGCATCTTCTGCCGATAGCGCTATATTGCTCCCTGATCAGTATGTGTATGCTTTTTCCATCGCTTGCGAATTTTCGATCGCTTCAGGCAGAGGGTCAGAGGATCACTTATTCCATTCAGTTTAGCAGACGAGGTCAAAACTTGGCAGCGAAAATTTACATTGGGACGCTCTACTCCTTTACGTGTTATCACTGTGAACATTCCCTTACAAGCTTTTAATCCACTTAGGTTGGAAGATTGGTTCACTCAGTAGAAACATTGTCATTCAGAGACACTGTCGCTCGGCATAGACTAAGCGGATGGTTTGCCTCGGTGCGGAAAGCCTTCTGTCACCATGGCCTGAGCATCTCCCTCACCATCAATAACCTATGCCAGAATAAAAATCCTGAAGAAGATTCGGATCTATTTTTCCCGAGAGAGGGCAACAGTAAAGTATCAATTGCAGACGTCATCCCATGCAACACAACCACATCCTCTGAGTTTAAGCGAAGGCCCTGGTGTCATGCGACAGCATCTGGAGCTCTCAAAGAAGCTTCAATACGGGATTGGAGGCGCAAATCACTATATGCCTCCTCCCTTCGATTACGATAGATCCGAAAATTCTGTAATTACATGCATGAGACCAGATTTTATGTAACCGTGTGATGTTAAACAGAGGAGAGAAACTGATGTACAATATAAGGATCTCAGAACAAACTGGAACCAGAACAACCACACTGAGTTAAAGCTCAACTTCTAACCAGGAGATTATCCCAGCAATAGGTCCGAACATCGGAAGTGTTGTAGACGCACAGAAGCGTAACTGCCTCAGAATTACAAAACTGCAAGTATCTCGACCCGAGTCCTGTACGGGGCATGGCCGAATAAAATGGAGTGCAGTAGTCTCTAACGGGTAAGGGATTGCTTGACCGTTATTGATAGGATTTTCTGAAGCAGAGGCGAGTCTGAGAGTTCTTTTCCGTGGTGTTTAGCCCTGCACATTTGCAGGGAATTCCACAGCCTATATTCCAAAATTGAAGCGAAAAATACAAAAAGAACGAAATTATTACCTGTCTTTTACTGTACTCATGCAGGCCGGCAGGCTTCTCAAGTGCCTCCACAATATACTGTTGAAGAAAAAGATGGCGCACTCCGAAGGGATAGTAAAGTTATGAATTTCAGCCAGCGTCTTCCATGGATCCAGTCTTCATCTGACGAAAGTGAATCGGAAGCATATGAGCGAGTACGTCTGCGTCGCCAGCAACGGTATCCCGCCCGACGAGACGTGGACAGTGAAGCTGCTCGTGACCTGTGAGTGCCTTCTCCTTTTACATCAATATGGCTATCACTCCAGTTCAGACTCACTTCACTTATAGAGTGGCATACTACAATTGGTTCTACACAAAAAAGTTTTCAAGGACGAATTCAAAAAATGCAAGAAAAAATTCAAAAAAAAACTTGAATTGGAAAATGCCCAAAACAGTCAGTAGAGTGCAGTTCTTTATGTGGTAAATTTTTATGTTTAATTACTGACAATTCCGAATGTAACGTTTGTTGCCCTTTGGACGCCTATATAGTGGAATGACGAAGTTACATACGGCGTTATAAACTAGAGTTGAGCTTTTCGACAATTTTTTTCGAAAGTCGAACAATCGAATAACTCGATTTTTCGCCGTCTTCGAAAATCGAGCAATCGAATAACTCGATTTTTCGCCGTCTTCGAAAATCGAACAATCGAATAACTCGATTTTTCGCCGTCTTCGAAAATCGAGCAATCGAATAATTCGATTTTTCGCCGTCTTCGAAAATCGAACAATCGAATAACTCGATTTTTCGCCGTCTTCGAAAATCGAACAATCGAATAACTCGATTTTTCGCCGTCTTCGAAAATCGAGCAATCGAATAATTCGATTTTTCACCGTCTTCGAAAATCGAACAATCGAATAACTCGATTTTTCGCCGTCTTCGAAAATCGAGCAATCGAATAATTCGATTTTTCGCCGTCTTCGAAAACCGAACAATCGAATAACTCGATTTTTCGCCGTCTTCGAAAACCGAACAATCGAATAACTCGATTTTTCGCCGTCTTCGAAAACCGAACAATCGAATAACTCGATTTTTCGCCGTCTTCGAAAATCGAACAATCGAATAACTCGATTTTTCGCCGTTTTCGAAAATCGAACAATCGAGTAACTCGATTTTTCGCCATCTTCGAAAATCGAACAATCGAATAACTCGGTTTTTCGCCGTCTTCGAAAATCGAGCAATCGAATAATTCGATTTTTCACCGTCTTCGAAAATCGAACAATCGAATAACTCGATTTTTCGCCGTCTTCGAAAATCGAGCAATCGAATAATTCGATTTTTCGCCGTCTTCGAAAACCGAACAATCGAATAACTCGATTTTTCGCCGTTTTCGAAAATCGAACAACCGAGTAACTCGATTTTTCGCCATCTTCGAAAATCGAACAATCGAATAACTCGGTTTTTCGCCGTCTTCGAAAATCGAGCAATCGAATAATTCGATTTTTCACCGTCTTCGAAAATCGAACAATCGAATAACTCGATTTTTCGCCGTCTTCGAAAATCGAACAATCGAATAACTCGATTTTTCGCCGTCTTCGAAAACCGAACAATCGAATAACTCGATTTTTCGCCGTCTTCGAAAATCGAACAATCGAATAACTCGACTTTTCGCCGTCTTCGAAAATCGAACAACCGAATAAATCGACTTTTCGCCATCTTCGAAAATCGAACAATCGAGTAACTCGATTTTTCGCCACCTTCGAAAATCGAACAATCGAATAACTCGATTTCGAAGGCACGTTCAACAGAGAACCGAAAGAAGACAGAACAAAACCACAGTTGTGGATGAAAAGGGTTGAACTTAGGAAGACAACTGAATCATCGTTTACAATCCAATTAGAAGACCGGAATAACAAGATACTTAGTCATTTATTTTGCAAGTAGTGGAGATTCTCCAGGGTTGAGCTGCTACCAAAGGAAGGGATTTTCCTCACTTCTACGCGTAATTTGCTATCTGCCACGGGTCCTTCATTTGCGAGTCGATGTCACTAAATTCTCGCATTATCCCATTACCAGCGTCCGTCGCCGGCTTTGCCGCGCCGTACGCTGTACGTGCGGGCCACGTCAGGCTTGCCGGCTTTGCCTGCTTCGGGTAGGGCGGACACGCTGGGAACGTAGCCGAAACCTAGCTAGGGATGCTTCCTCAGCCAGCGTCCGTCGCCGTACGATGGACGTGCGGGCCACGCTAGGCTTCGGGTAAGCGGGCCACGCTGGGAACGTAGCCAAACCTAGCTAGGAATGCTTCCTCAGCCAGTGTCCGTCGCCGGCTTCGCCGGTCCCCTACGCTGGGCGTGCGGGCCACGCCAGGCTTGCCGGCATCGGGTGTATCAAATTTTCTTCAGTACACATATAAATCCGTAAGGTTTGTGAGGTAGCTTCTATCCTATTATGTTCAAGAGTCAGCTCTTTGCTCCTGTTCAGCTCTTTCCAGCTCGGACAAGAAAAGGATACGGATAAAGGACGGTATTAGTCAGTAAATTGATGGAAGAGGCCACCTTTTAGTTTGTGGTTTTCCCTCTTCGTGAGAAGGCCCATGAATGTCGATTTACATCAAAAATGGAACAACACAATTCAATGAAACAACAAGGAGTACGACACAGTATTGTTGAGTAACAGTTCCATTTTCGCGCAACACAAAATGCGTGATCTTCGAGCCCATTTCCATAAATTTAACAAAAAAGCGTGATTCTACATATAGTCACTGTACTCGGTTTGAAATTCGCGCCTGGGTTGGTTTTGAAAAGAATGACGACTTTGACGTTCATAGAGCGCGTTTTCCGACGGCGACAATTCGTCCGCAGTTTTAAGGCACGTTTAATGAGGAATTGCTCTGATCTACACATGGTCGACAGAACATTTTCATGCACTGCGACCGTGGCGGACGCGACGTTCGGCAACGATCTCGACGAGTTTCCGTATGTTCAGAGGCGCGCCGGCCTACACACCCAGACAATAGCATACTACGCATAGCTTACAATACGCAATAACTAAGGAAACCGATGTAGCACGCCGTGTTCCCGTCAGAGCACGCAATAAGAGAGAGCTTTCAACGATGTCCACACTGCTCGAAATGGCCCACATAAATAGTTTAAGCTAGCATTTCACTGATACATCCATACATCTATTTTGTAATACATCATCACTTTTACAATAAAAAAATTGTATTCTATCACTTGTAAACGTTTATGAGGCTTTTTTTTATCAAAATCGTAGTTTATTATCACTTATTATTATCAGTTGAAACAACCAGTATAGGATCAACTATACGCACAACTATAGTTGTGCTCTCGCAAAATTTTCGACTATTAGAATGGTATCAAATGCCCGCAGTTTTCGAGTGTTCGAATTAAACATAATCGAAAAGTGGTTTTATGAAGGTTAGGATTCGAATACATGCGAAAAAACGCGGTTTTTAATTTTCGAATTCATTATCTAAATTCGAATGAAAATCATTGGAATATCTGTTCGAATAGGTCATCCGAACAAAACCATACACACTAGACATGAGGATGAGATGGTACCCAAAATCATAATATCGCCACCAGAATCGACTAGGCAGCAGTTTCGTGACGCTGCTTAATGCTCATGAGATTTTCGAGAATTCTCAGGGATTGTAATAACCTAGAAAAATCGGACTCTTACATCCTAGGTATGTTCAACAGCAACCATCAAAATATCGCATTACCTCTAGTCAACTGCTACTTCTATTCGAACTCCCTCTTTAATTCACTATGACGAATCCCTAGATCTCAAGCATTGTTCGATTTCGAAATACGTTCTAACAAAACTTTGCGATTTTCAAATTCGAACCCTCCAAATGAAATCGCAGATTGATGATCGCGAAAAAGCATTGTTTGAATATTGTTCGAAATCGAACAATGTTCGAACAATGTCAAGAGTCGGCCGCCAGAAACCTCGAAAGGAAATCGCAAATCGTTCCCGCCATTTACCGTACGCGCAGAAGTGGAGCGAGTTTGAACGTGGGTTTCTCGGGGAACGGAGACGATCCATACTCAGGCGATCTACTCTTGATATTGTTCAAACATTGTTCGATTTCGAACAATATCCGAGCAATACTTTTTCGCAATATTCGATTACGAACAATATTCGAACAATGCTTTTTCGCCATCTTCGATTTCGAACAATGTTCGAACAACGTCTTCCTATCTTCGATTTCGAACAATGTTCGAATAACGGTTTTTCGCGAAAGTCAATTTCGAACAATGTTCGAATAATGGTTTTTCGCGAAAGTCGATTTCGAACAATGTTCGAATAATGGTTTTTCGCGAAGGTCGATTTCGAACAATGTTCGAATAATGGTTTTTCGCGAAAGTCGATTTCGAATAATGTTCGAATAATGGTTTTCCGCGAAAGTCCATTTCGAACAATGTTCGAATAATGGTTTTCCGCGAAAGTCGATTTCGAACAATGTTCGAATAACGGTTTTTCGCGAAAGTCGATTTCGAACAATGTTCGAATAATGGTTTTTCGCGAAAGTCGATTTCGAACAATGTTCGAATAATGGTTTTTCGCGAAAGTCGATTTCGAATAATGTTCGAATAATGGTTTTTCGCGAAAGTCGATTTCGAATAATGTTCGAATAATGGTTTTCCGCGAAAGTCGATTTCGAACAATGTTCGAATAACGGTTTTTCGTGAAAGTCGATTTCGAACAATGTTCGAATAATGGTTTTTCGCGAAAGTCGATTTCGAATAATGTTCGAATAATGGTTTTTCGCGAAAGTCGATTTCGAACAATGTTCGAATAACGGTTTTTCGTGAAAGTCGATTTCGAACAATGTTCGAATAATGGTTTTTCGCGAAAGTCGATTTCGAATAATGTTCGAATAATGGTTTTTCGCGAAAGTCGATTTCGATCAATGTTCGAATAATGGTTTTTCGCGAAAGTCGATTTCGAATAATGTTCGAATAATGGTTTTCCGCGAAAGTCCATTTAGAACAATGTTCGAATAATGGTTTTTCGCGAAAGTCGATTTCGAACAATGTTCGAATAACGGTTTTTCGCGAAAGTCGATTTCGAACAATGTTCGAATAATGGTTTTTCGCGAAAGTCGATTTCGAATAATGTTCGAATAATGGTTTTTCGCGAAAGTCGATTTCGAATAATGTTCGAATAATGGTTTTCCGCGAAAGTCGATTTCGAACAATGTTCGAATAACGGTTTTTCGTGAAAGTCGATTTCGAACAATGTTCGAATAATGGTTTTTCGCGAAAGTCGATTTCGAACAATGTTCGAATAATGGTTTTTCGCGAAAGTCGATTTCGAATAATGTTCGAATAATGGTTTTTCGCGAAAGTCGATTTCGAATAATGTTCGAATAATGGTTTTCCGCGAAAGTCGATTTCGAACAATGTTCGAATAACGGTTTTTCGTGAAAGTCGATTTCGAACAATGTTCGAATAATGGTTTTTCGCGAAAGTCGATTTCGAATAATGTTCGAATAATGGTTTTTCGCGAAAGTCGATTTCGATCAATGTTCGAATAATGGTTTTTCGCGAAAGTCGATTTCGAATAATGTTCGAATAATGGTTTTCCGCGAAAGTCCATTTAGAACAATGTTCGAATAATGGTTTTTCGCGAAAGTCGATTTCGAACAATGTTCGAATAACGGTTTTTCGCGAAAGTCGATTTCGAACAATGTTCGAATAATGGTTTTTCGCGAAAGTCGATTTCGAATAATGTTCGAATAATGGTTTTTCGCGAAAGTCGATTTCGAATAATGTTCGAATAATGGTTTTCCGCGAAAGTCGATTTCGAACAATGTTCGAATAACGGTTTTTCGTGAAAGTCGATTTCGAACAATGTTCGAATAATGGTTTTTCGCGAAAGTCGATTTCGAATAATGTTCGAATAATGGTTTTTCGCGAAAGTCGATTTCGATCAATGTTCGAATAATGGTTTTTCGCGAAAGTCGATTTCGAATAATGTTCGAATAATGGTTTTTCGCGAAAGTCGATTTCGAACAATGTTCGAATAACGGTTTTTCGCGAAAGTCGATTTCGAACAATGTTCGAATAATGGTTTTTCGCGAAAGTCGATTTCGAATAATGTTCGAATAATGGTTTTTCGCGAAAGTCGATTTCGAATAATGTTCGAATAATGGTTTTCCGCGAAAGTCGATTTCGAACAATGTTCGAATAACGGTTTTTCGTGAAAGTCGATTTCGAACAATGTTCGAATAATGGTTTTTCGCGAAAGTCGATTTCGATCAATGTTCGAATAATGGTTTTTCGCGAAAGTCGATTTCGATCAATGTTCGAATAATGGTTTTTCGCGAAAGTCGATTTCGAATAATGTTCGAACAACAACGATTTACGATTTTCGAGTAATCGAGCGATTAATTGTTCGAAATCGCTCGAACAATTATTCCGTCCGATTAATCGAGCTCAAGTCTATTATAAACCTACATTAGGTAAATCTTCGTTTTAGGGGTTTTGGTAATGACATGAGACGTCACGTACGCTGCGAGAAACTTTCGAACGTTTTGAATATTTTTCGCAGCATATGTGATCCCAGAGGGCGCGTGTAGCGCAGTCGTGTAGCGCAGTCGTAGAAGGCGCCGGATGTCGTGTACCCCGATATCAGGTTCCTGGTTCGGATTTTCCGCCCAGGCCAGCCAGCCTTTCCATCTCGGTGAATTGATACCAGCCTTGACTGAGAGGAGTAAAGCGCTGACTTGTTCATCGGCTGACCACCGCAAGTCGCTGTATGTCCAAATACGCATTCAAAATGCCTCCATGACATCCGGTTAAAAATAGTAAAATGCGTGGCACATCCCAAAGGGATTGAGTAACGCCGTCCTTTATCCTTGTCCCTAGGTGATCCCATTAGTTCAGAACTTTGCTGGGTTGTTCTTTTTCTTTTTCCGTTCCGATTTTGGGTCATAGTCCAGTTTTTTAGATCCATTTGTCAGAAGAACTGGATGATTCATAAAACTGAATGCTTCCTAGTTTCTTAGAGAAGTCCTGCACTTCCTCATGAACTTTTCTAATAGCGTGCCGTTCTACTAGGAGTACGCGTTTTGATTCGATTCCGCCTGAGCCGGCGACGAGAACCCCTACGCTGAAATGTACCGGCGACGGAGTGTGAATAGACGCCCGTAACTCGATCAGCAGCGGAGTCGCTGGCGATGAGGGGCGCCGGGGCGGCGACCGCGAGCAGTTCGACGCTGGTTGACGTCGCCGTCGCCTCCTCATTGTCCGAGTGAATATGCCGTCGACGAGCGCCACAAACTCAATTTCGACGATCGCATGTTTGCGGGTCGCCACGCCGCCAAGCCTCCTTTCGACGAGTGGAAACTTGGGGAAGACTTTTTTCACCCGGATATTTCTTGAGCTCGCCCTGAGCGGAAGATTTTTTACTGGCCAAATTCGGCTGGATGCGCTGCAGCTCTAGTAGGTTGTTTAAAGATCTGTTTGCCCTCAAAAAGCGGAGATGCTGGGTCACTGCAAAACAATGACGTAGAAAAATTTGTTTAAATGGTGCCCTACTCTATTAGGAAAAGGTTTCGGAGATCACAAATGGAATGAGGTATTAAAATAATTCGGTCCGAAAGTAATCGACATCTGGTGCTCTGATTATTATCGCCTTATTTTATTTTTTACTCCACGACTTGTTAGGCCAAGTAAGAGTGTTAGACATGCAGTTTAAAAACTATTAAAATACGTAAGATGACTACCAGAAAATCGAATAGACTAACACACTTTTCAAGACATCCCTCACTCCCTCATTTCCGTGTCATCTGCTTCATGACTTGAATTTCGAATACGCTTAATGTCTGCTACATACTGCGTCTCTTAAAATGAAGTTTAGGTACTACTTACGTTGGAATGCACGAAAAAACCAGCAACGATGTGCTGACATGAGACACTTAATTTGGACATAGAAATCCCTACGATGAAGGAATAGGAGGAAAAAGCAAAGCCTAAATGACGTTTACTTAATTTATTCCAAGGCATGGCATATAAGAAAACAAAGAGATTAATAAAGATGGCCTTAATCAACTTTTTAGGTTCTTAGGAGTATTCTGCTTCTGTATTTGATAAATTTTAGATTAAGATATTTGGGCAACTGTAGACAATTTGAATGCGTATTTAGCCTATGCAATGACCTTCGTTGGCTAGCCGATGAAGAAGTCAGTGTATTACCCCTCTCAGATAAGTGATAAATGTGGTACCAATTCACCGGCTCCCGATGGGATATAGGGCTTGCTATATCCCATCAGGAGCCGGTGAATTGGTACCGGCGGGAAATCCAAAGCAGGAAGTTGGAATCGGGTGTACGCGACAGCCGGGGCACCTCCGACTGCGCCTCCAGGTGCCCCTTCAAAATATAGATGCATGGAATTTGACTCTTCAGAAAATGAGAATAACAGAGATACCATATCTGTGTAGCAGCAAGTATCGTTTTCCTTATTGGTGGCTAATGAAATCTTCTCATGTGATCCTTTTCTCCTGTGCACGGGCTTGAAGTTTCAACAGACGTTGCGCGAGAAGTCATTGTTCTACGCTTCTCAGACTAGTCTGGAACGAATTCGCCGACCCCAGAGGGAGGGAAGGTTTGGTTGGCCTTGCGGGACCCGAACCAAGGCCTTACTTGCGGTATAGATGCCAGCTAACGCCTCCTCCGGCTTCGCTACCGCGCGCCTTAAATTGAGGGCACACGAAAGCGGCTAGTTTAGGACTGCTATGCGTTTTCTTTTATTAATCTTTTCTTTCAATTCTTCGGTTTTACCAGGATTTCATTGTGTTAGGGAGTCGTGCTATCCGAGGGCCAGAGTTGTTTTACCAGGACCACCTAGATTAGGCAATTGCAGCACGTTATTCTCCTGTAGGCTAGGTTAGGCCTATGTTATTATATTATTACCACACGTTCAGCGGCCTACTGGCCGCCAAACGTCTGGTTGGGGGCTTCGCACCCAATCAGACGAATAGAACACCACGACCGTCTTCTTGTCTTCTTTAGGCCTTCTCTCATTCATTAGAGTAAAAAACTGGTTTTTCTATATAGAATATAATAGCGAGATACGGCAGGGCAGAGTCTTCAAAACTGTCCCTATGGGGCCTACCCATCCTCTATAGCACGTAGGCGATCCATTCTCTGAAGTACTCGTGGCGTACATGGCGAGGAACGATAGAGAGCCTTAATCCGAAGTGTTTATTCTGCGGAAACACAAATGAAGTCCATTGGTATTGGTAGACCGCTAGATACGGTTCAGTGTCCGACGAGAGGTAACACTGCTTCGATTCCTTTACTCATTCTCCCTACTCCCCTCCTCCCCGCACCCACTCCAACAATACCCCCTCAGGCATCTGGCATACCTCCTAGTCGCTCCAGTGACTAGTCGCGGCGATAGTGTTGCGCAGGTAGCTACGAACTGAGTAGCTACCCTCGCAACACTATCGCCGCGACAACTCACTGGAGCGATTCGGAGGTATGGCAGATGCCTTATCCATGTGCCGGCAGGAAACGGAAGTGAGAATCAATTACGCGCACACTCGTTGTTGCACGAACTTTTTAAAAAGTCATCTGAAAACCTCACGGATGCTGTGCAAAGTCTTATGTGGCACGTCTTCTGCAACGGATAACGGATAACGTCTGTGACACTTTTTCTGACGTCTATGACACGTCATTTGCACCCCGACACACGTGGCACGACGTATGTAGCACGTCTCCTGACGCCACGTTGGATGACACTAAGAGAAAATACTGGTCCCCTTATTGGTCACTTTCAGTGATCCCCTTCACTAGTCCCCTTTACTGGTCCCCCTTTAATGGTTCTATTAATGGACGCTTTACTGATCCCCCTTAAATGGTCTTCCCTTTGTTGACTCCCTCTCGACTCTTAATTCACTTGTACCCCATTTATTGGTCCCCTTGGACTGCACCTCCCTCCTTCACCGCTCCCCATTTACTGGTCCCACCTTCACTCTCTCCCCTTTATTGGACGCTTTACAGGTCCCCCTTCACTGAACCCCCCCCCCCCCTCCCCCTTCACTGGTTCCCCCCACCCCTTCGTCGGTCCCTACCAGGGATGGGCGGAAATTTTGAAAAATTTCCCAGAAAACAGAAAACAGAAAATCGCTTTCGTCAGAAAACAGAAATCAGAAAACAGAAAAGCCAAAAACGCCAGAAAACAGAAAAATCAGAAAACAGAAAACAGAAAATTTCGCAGTTATCATACTACCTAATTATTCAATCCAAAGATCCATTTGTCCAGCAGCAAATGCTTTTTGCACGACTAGAAATATGGTCGTGGACCAGTGTTTTAACTTGCAAGCGTTTATAGGAATGGCTTATAAATGATGAATTTTTTCCTGTTGCATTCATATTAAAATATAGCGGTTTAAGGCTCACAGTCCAAATGTAGGTGTAATCTCAAAACATTCGCTCGATTAGGGGTCCCACTAGTAAGAGACTGGCCCTATAGAGCACAAAACACGGACCAAAGATGTTTTGGGTACTGGCTTGATATTTCACAGAACAACACAAGAGTGCGACTGAAGAGGCTGTCAGCGCAAAAACTTTTGTGTGAAAGTGTTTCTTTAAATACGTAGACATTATCTAATAAGGATCAAACATATGCCCTTTTCATCATCATCATATTATTATTCATACATTCATGTCATATTACATCTCGATTTGTTAGGGAGGGAGACATGCCCGACACCGGCAACTATCGCACGATTTGCCTGCTGCCCGTAGTCTACAAGCTGTTCACTCCAGTCCTCCTGAATAGGGTTAGCAGAACGCTGGAAGAGAACGCAGGACGGCCATGCGAACAAGCAGGATTTCGGAGACGATCCAGCACGATCGACCACATACACACCATTACGAAACTCATCGTGCAGCTGTGCCTTACGTTCATCGATCTGAAGAAGGATTCGACGCCGTCGAAACGGAGGCAGTCATCGAAGCTCTGCTCGCTCAGGATGTTCCTACTCAGTACATCAGAGTCAAAGTGGATTAACGACCAAGATCTCACCACTCCACAACGTCGTCATCATTGACGTGAAGAGAGGGGTTCAGCAAGGAGATACCATATCCCCAAAGCTCTTTAGCACCACCCTCGAAAACGCCATGCGCGAACTAGAATGGGAAGACATGAGAGTGAAGATCAACGGCCGGCAACTGACCATCTTAGGTTTGCTGATGACATAATTACACCGAGCATGGCCAGGCCGAGCGAACGCTAGCCCACTTCGATCGTGTATGTGGGAACTCTGGACTGCAGCGGAGACTTACGAAGACGACGTTCATGAGAAACGGACGCATTCTCGCTCAACGGAACGAACGTCTCCGAGTGCTTCAGCTAGTGTATCTGGTTCGCGAAGTCTACATGAGCAATGACCTATCACCTGAGCTGGGTATGAGGAAACGAGCGGTTTGGGGAGCTTTTCAAGAGCGTGAAATCGTAAAGAAGACGAAGAACGTCCGACTTCATGCCAGCCTATTCGATTCCACTGCTCTTCCTGCCCTAACATACGCCTCAGACCTGCGCTATACGGAAGCGGGATGAACACGTGATCAGCGACGCGCAGCGTGGAAAGGAGAGCGCGATGCTTGGAGTAACACGACTTCGCCGACGTTCGAAGATCAGGGACGCTGTCGCATGGCCCAAGTCGTCGAAAATTAGGTGGGCCGGTCACGTAATGCGATTCGCAGACACCCGCTGGACGAGAGCCGTCACTGACTGGATTCCGCGAGATGTCAGGAGAATACCAGGATGCCCATCAACGCGCTGGTTGGACTTCTTCGTGGAAGCCCTGAACAAACGATATGATGCTCTTCGTGTCCGCCCGGCGAGGAGGATCCATTGGAGCACTCTGTCAAGCGACAAGGACAAATGGAGACGTTGCTGGTGCCCGTTCGAATAACTCGATGATGATCACCGGGACGATAGATGATAGATGTGATGTATTAAAATTTTTATGTATCACTATTCTATCACTACACCAGTGAAGTCAAAGGTAACTAAAACGTTTCAGTCTCTCACTAATGTTTGACAACCAAAAGCTGAACAAGGGTTAGAAAAGCAGCTCCGTCAAAGGCTCTCCTTTACGATCATTGGGAAAGACCAGTGAACAATTTTCAATAACCGGAGGTGGAGAATAATCCTACCCACATTTACTCTACGGCACATGGTTAGTTAACATATATTATAATGAAATGCCCCTCAGAACACTAGTTTTCTAGCCTTTGCATAAAGTTCTAAGTAATCGTAGATAGTCTAAACTACTGCAGAAATTTGAGAGAATACAAAGCGAAATTATGAAACTGGAGAAATGTCCTGTGAAGGGACTCCATGTCAGCAGCCCTTACACAATTAAACAAACAAAGCGGCATAGTTTTGAGTGTATGGCGCAATTTCTACACGAGCAGATCTAGAAACTTACATGTTTGCAATTTAAAATACACTAGAAACATTATTTTGAGATGAAACTCATGATTCTATGATACTTTTTGGATTCTCCTTTTAGATTTCCATTATATAATTTTGTTCGCAGCTCTATTTTCTGTTTTCTGGCCAATTTTTGGCCATTTTCCCAGAAAACAGAAAACAGAAAAAATTCGCCCAAAATGGCCAGAAAATCAGAAAACAGAAAACAGAAATTCCGCCCACCCCTGGTCCCTACCACTGCTCCCACCTTCACTGGAACTCTCTTTACTGGTCCCCTCTTCACTGGTCCCCCTATTCCTCACCGATCCTCATTACTGGTCCCACCCTCACTGGTTCCCCTTTTTTTCATCAATACTTTTTCGGTCCCCCTCCACCTCGTCTCCCTTCACTGGTCGACCTTCTAACGGTCTCCCCTTCACTGGATCCTACCCCCCCCCTCACCGGTCTCCATTACTGGTCCCTTCCTCACCTGTCTCCCTTCATCTGATTCCCCTTCACTGGTCAACCTTTTTTTGGTCAAACTTCTGGCCCCACCTTGACTGGTCCCTCCTTTATTGGTCAACCTTCACCGATCCCCCTTACTGGACCCCTGTAGAAGATCCGACGGCGTGAAACAGGTTTATTAGACAGAAGAACACTGAACTACCGGTGTGAGAACGACAGCCTTATATAGGGCCCACAGGGCCGCCTGATTGATAGTTTGATAGTCATAGATCAACAACAATGGCACTCCATATCAACTGTCATTGACACTGTAACATGTGATCATTCTTTCCTCAACAACCCCCATCCTTCATCGGTCCCCCATTACTGGTCCCACCTTCACTGGTAACACGTCGTCTGAATCTGGAAGGCCTTTCTCGACATCGGTGACACCTCTTCTGAACCCAGGCACCTGATGAACGACGTCGGTGACATGCCTTCTCAAGCCGGACGTGCTTTGCGCGACATCGTTGGCAGGTCGTGTGAATACGGAACCCCTGGTGCGACGTCGGTGACACTTCTCAATTCGGCATTGGTGACATGTCTTCTGAACCCAGACGCCTCTTGAACGACGTCGGTGACACCTCTTCGGATCTCGGACGGCCTTTGCGTGACATCGGCGACACGTCTTCTGACCCCTCTCAACACGACGTAAAAGTGACACCTCGCATGAACACGTGTGGCTACTACTCAACATTTACGAAAGGCCAGATGGACAGACGGACGGACAGCCGAAAGAAAAGATGCAACCGCTTACTCTTTTATACCTAGTAGGATGTATAAAATAATCCAGCTTACTTCTTCGCCAAGCAGGATAAGTGTTTGCATAGTTACCATTTCTGCATATCTGTTTTTAAATTTAAAATTGGTTAGGTAACCCCCTCCAAATTGTTTGGGTAATCCCCGAAAATATGTTTCGCAACGAAGTGATATTTCAGTGGTATATATGATGGCATTTCTTAATGACGTGTACGTTCTCTTCAGTGATAGGAGGAATAGCCTTGAGTTTATTTACGCCCGAAGCTTCTTTTATGTTCTTATCTACTGAATGAGACCATTATTTCTTTCAGATGATTTTCCTACCTGCAGCACCCTCCCATCATTGTAACTTGTCTTGTTGCGCACTTGTCAAAGCGTATATGTATATTACAAATATAGTTAATAAAGTAAAATTTTATCGACTTAAAATGGCACAAAGTACTGTTCACGACTTCCTAGCGCTTCTTCTGATCTATCAAAAGGTTCGAGAGTTGAATTCCAGTTGCTCCGCTGATGCAAGCAAAGACGGCGTCTGTTCGAGTTCCACTTGGTGGCCTAGCTCGTTTGGTATGCACCGCGGAATCCTGGCCAAGACCGGACGTAACCTGGGACAAGGAAGGACAACAGATTTTCGACTCCGATAACTACGCCACGGTGAGCTAATTTGAAGGGATTTGCTGCGGCATTCCCTTTATGGGTTCAGCGATGTTACTATGTAACTGTGAGTCTGTGCCAATTATCGCGCTTTTAGTTGGATGCCAATTTGTCACATCCCAAAGTGACTACGGTTTGCGTCGAGTGTGCGTTCTTTTCCATACCACTTTCGCTCTAAACTGGATCTTTCATATTTAAGCGGACACATTACAAGTGAAGTAAACATATCTAAAAACATATAGAAACTCTTTTAACTAGGACAGCATTATCTTTTCTTTCAAGGAAAATTGTGTGATAAAACGCTTATTACTATTACTTTAACGGTAACGAGAATATAACAACCGTAAAGAAACCAAACTGAAACAGAGTCAAAACCGAACATAGGAAGAGACGAAGATAAAACAACAAGAGAACACAACTGAGGTACAAGAGAAATAAAGTGCCAGCATCGGTAAGGTTATACTAAGGAGTGCCCACCAAAACTACAAGTTTAAGCAGCTAAAACTCCGGATAAAATAGAGAGGAGCCTACATAGCAAGGTGACAAGCTGTTCCTATGAGACATGCAGAGCAAGGCGAGGAAGATGTAAATAATAACAATTGGACATAAGAAACGTGCGTGCAACCGCATGCAATAACTAGCCAGAAAGAAACAGCTAAAGCAAGCAAGCAAAAGAAAACGAGTAAGTAGAGGGAGTATGTAATAGAGGGATGAGAAACAAGTGAACCACTCAGCTAGAAGGGCAGTGCCTCCAAACACTGCGAGTTTCAGCTGTTGAAGCCCCGGATCAAACAAGATCCACCTGTATAACCAAGGTGCTCAGCTGTTCCTCTGAGACATAAAGAGCAAGGCAACGGAATGTAAATAGCTATTGGCCATAAGAGAAGGGCACGTGTAACCGCATGCAATAACTAAGCAGAAAGAAAAGCTAAATAAGCAATACAATACTTATACAGAGTGATTTAAGAATAAGTGTGTATATTTTTTGAATGAAAAATAAATTTCTATTTCTTTGGTTAAACAGTTCCTTGGGTGCATTCTAAATTCTTCGCCACAGTGAATTAACGGTGCGAAGAGATTCTGGAGTGCATCTATCCAGAACATTACAATGCTTGTTCGATTGATGGTGTCAATACTGCGGAATGCTTAGAACGACTGCGAGGCACAATCTCTGCCTGTAAGACCAGCAAATTCGCTCATATGCAGCATGTTAGAATAATTCAAAATTATGATACGAATTCAAACAGCGTCGTTATTTTTCTTAAAACAGTCTGCAAAAGTAAATTTTTAGCAAAAATTTTCTCAAATAAGATAATAACTTAACTTAGTTAAACAGTGTCTGTTTGAACTTTAGATTGTCTAACTTTGTTTGTTACAAATTTGTTTATTTTGTTGTTGTCTACTTTGTTTATTTTATTTCTAAGTTTTTGTTTTGAAATCAAAAAGTTCCAGTTTAAAGCAGGAAGTATCCGTTTAAAATAAAAGTGTCCAGATTAAGAGCAAAGGTGTCCAGTTTAATGGGAAAGTTGTATAATTTAGGGAGATCATTGTTTATCACAATGTCTACCCTATTTCCTAGCCTTGGTGAGATAATTCATTAGAGTTATGTTCCTTTAGACGATTTTAATGTTGATCGCAAGCAAAAAGAAGGTGAAAGCCCTTGTGTGCACAAAAGAGGCTCAGTGAACGAACAAAAATGTATTAACAAAAAGGCAACATCAACAACAACGCAACACGAAGGAAATGGGAACGATGCAATGATGTGAAGAAAGGTTGCCGGTGCTCCCGTCCTAGTAGCGCAGAAGGCACTCGGCGAAATGAGTCGCAGTTGTGGACCAAGGCGTCGCCGACCGGGCGATAGTGATAGGCGAGGACTCTTCAACGGCGTCGACGACAAGCGAGAACGATGACGAGATAAATGCGGCACTCGGACACGATGACGGAACGGAGCAGGACAGCTAACAGCTAGAGAATTTGTAGTGGGCCGCGCGCAACCTAAATTAAAGAAGAAAGGCACGTTCTGGATAGAACGGTACTGAGTTTACGCGGCTTTGTCTGACGAGAACGGTGCCCAAGCGGCACAGGCGCAGTGATACTAAGATGCGTGAACAATCCCCTAGGAAATCCAACCTACTCGGAGACTCGGACAGCTTGCTACGGGGCTAGGCGGTTGCACAACAACAGCCTACACGGCTAAGAAGAGAAAGAAACATGTGGGAGCACAGCAGACAGACGGCAAGGAGCGACGAGAAGCGGAGTACCGACGACGCCAGACGACGCCCTGAGCCTTCTAGAACTCGCGGCGCACTGCGGTACGCGATTGCACACCATGAGTCGCTGCCAGACGTGCTAGCTCCACCAGCACACGCCGGTCTTTTCCTAACTCTAGAGGACTACTCATAAAGCTTCTCTTTACCTGCTGTATTTCGTTTTTTTCCTGATGGTCGAAGATGTTTTAATTACCTTTCCTCTACTAAACTAAGAAAATACACCTTGGCTTCATTTCCACCGGTCCACGATTTGACCTAGGTATATCAACACACTCTAACTTTCTTGGCTTTCAATTATAACAATGTATAAAAAAGTCAAGAGGTTCAAACTACACCAAGCAATTTCAGTCACAGTCCGTCTCCGGCCAGTACCACAGCGTTCATGTTCTCGAGATTCGCCGAGTTGAGAAGCACCACTACGGAAGTTACAGATGTACAGCTCGTAACGATAACGGGATACATTTTGCTGACGTCGACTTAGAAGGTCCGAACATAAAATTCTTTTTTTGATCTAGTAATACTGAAAGAAAATAAATTCCAGAAACTGAGCCGAACTATCTGTACACAAACGCCATTCAAGAAGGTGAGCAACTCATTCCCCTGTTTCTTGCCTATCCACAAGTTTCCTGCAGATATTAGGTTGGAAGGAAGCTTGACCTTCAACCTTCAGTTCCTACAAATTGTATATGATGTTGAATCATGATGTCATTTGTGAGAAAACGATGAAAACTTCCAACAATTTTTAAAAGTTCGCTTATCGTTAACTTCCCGAATGAGATACGGTACCGAATACTTTGAGTGCTAAAATGTGATGATGTAATTTTTGCACGATGATAGGCCATCGTATGGCGCAAGTCTTGCATTTTCTATACTTTTTTAATTTTTCCGACCTTCAATGAAATAGCAGCAAATCTGAGCTATGAAATGTCGAACAAACGTAAGAATTTATGCACTAAAATCCACAGCAGAGTTCTCTGCTCAGTTACACTCATCTATCAAAAATACAAACGGCGTAGCGAAATTGTCGTCCATAAAGCGCAATTCTAATCTCTGTTGGTTTTTCGCTGTCCATCTGTTTTCTTGAGGTTTTTAAACAAAAATGTAGGCCTGGCAGCTACTTCCTTTTTCGATTGGCTCAGCGTTCCATTGAAAACAATAATCTTCCTTCAACAATAATCTAATTGATCGAATAAATGTTAGCACACAGCACTGCTCATCTTCTTTTCACTTTTCCTATTCGATTCACTAGTCTCCCTCCCTTTCTGTGTAAAGTGTACGTAATGTGGACCGATTATGTTCTCTTTTCTTTCCGCACGCACCTTTATTGTGAGTGATAGGTTTACCGATCATCAAGTCTGTTGTAGTCTACCTAACAGGGGAAGGATACTAGGCAACCATAGGACTTTGTGATGTGAGAATAACGAGGAATGCGGTTCGAATGCTGATTCCAAATATGTGTTCTGCCTCTGCCGAGCGCATCTATGCACGGAAGCATGGACCATTTCCAGGTTGACTCTTTGGCTGTCTGATTGCGCGCTGTTCGCCAACCAGAATAAGTGCGAGCTCAAGTAAAGTGAAAACTGTCCTAGTCGCCGGGCAGTGTGGCTCAGGGGATAGGGGAGCAGCGTAGTGAAACAGTGTGCTTTGTGGTTGGACTCCCCTTTTTTAGAGAGGCTTTTGCACTTCCTAAAAAAGATCTGCCACGATCAACCAAGGCTCTATATGTCAAATCGCCGCGGAGAAGGTCACCAGAAAGGAGGCCAGTTTCGTTGGTACTACTGTACGTATTGAAAACGAAAGAAAATGCAAAGTGAAACTTTCTTCGCCTAGACCTCGCTCGGAGTACTTATATTTATAAGGCGCCCATCACCTATATGTGGTCCCACTACCCATACTTACATGTGGGTGATCAGTGCCTTAACCCATTGACAACCGTGCGGGCCGATTTCGGCCCGCGGTTATAAAACTGTTCGCTACAGCCAATTTCTCGCTTTTTCATAGTTTACGAGTTATCATTAGATATGTTGGATCCTAGCAAGGCGACTGCACTGTGGTGCGGCATTCGTTCACTTCTAAGCGCTGATAAAAGCAAAAAATCAACACTACACACTATTCAAGCTGCACAAAGAGCAGCACTATTCACATACAGCTGCTCACATCTTGTAAAAATGGTCATGCAGAAAAATAACTAGTCACATTTCTTGTAAAAATTTGCAAACAATCTGTACAAAATTATATCAAAAACCTGCTATATCACTGCTAGATCACCTTATTCGGACGATTAGTGGTAAACATGCACCCTTTTTACTTGCGGACCTTCTTACAGCAACAGATACATATTTTATGTTTTGCTTCAAACCTGCCGGTTCCGGCCTAAACCAATAAGTGGCTAATCCTTGGAGATATTTGGAATATCGTGAAGAAGTGGTACCACGAGATTCTAGCGTCTGTGCGGTTCCAGTGCGCGGTCCCAAGCCCCAGACACGCGATTCGCCGCGCGGTCGCCAATGGGTTAAATAACCCCCTCGGCGAATTTTTCGACACCAAGAACGGTAAGAACAACACTGCCGACTTATCTCCCAAACTATGTACAAAACGGCGGTTGTGTTGGCGTACATAACTTTTGGAGGAATTCGGTTTTTCCGATACTTTACGCGTTCCTACAAGGCTCATTTGCGCTCAGTTTGCTGCCCCAAGATTCAAAACTTTTCTCACATATGCATGGTAGCTGCAGAATTCCTGCACAGTCATCCTTGGATGTTTATTACACCAATTCCGTACTGTTTCCCCACTGACATCATGGAGCACTGCACTGGTGTGTTATCCGCTGTAATCATTGCAACAGCTGTTATGTTTTAAACACCCCGTTGTGCTACTTCATAGCTGCCAGCATAATGCATTGTTTGTCTTCTAGCCATGTTTTCTATTCATAATAAACTGGATTTCCGTGCCAGTAAGTTGTCAATGCCAAGTTGAGTTCCTTCAGGGACCAGATTCATGAACCGCGGTGAAAATACCGCCGAGCCTGATGCTATTGAATGTCATATTAGGGGATTTGGCGGTATTTTCACCGTTAGAGCGCGGTAAGCGATGGATGAATCTGGACTCTGGTGACCTTTTCCGTTGCGGTTTGACATTGAGAGCTTTGGTTGATCACGGCAGATCTTTTTTGGGAAGTGCAAAAATCCTACACCGCAGGGGATGTCGAACCATAAAACATCCCGTCTCACCACGCCGCTCCTCTACCCCGGCGCCACCACTGCTCAGGCGCAGCGCAGTTTCCGGGCCCGGATTCGTGGACGCTGCAGGCGGTAAATCCTACCTCAATTTAACTCGGCGGCCACTTACCGGCCACTTACCGGAAACATACCTATGTTTCTGATTCATGACCGCCAAAGCACCTTTGGACGCCCCTGTCGAGTATTGATTTGGAAGGTGAGTTGGCAACGGGCCAGGTTCATTGCTTTGGGTCAGATTAGCAAGGGAGTAAAAACACTTGCTTTCGCGGTAAATGTTCCCACACGCGCTAGCGAGGTAGGATTTTTTAAAACTTACCGCTGATTTTCCCGTTCATGGATTTCGGCTAAGTGAGAAGTGGCTGCAAATTTAACACTTGCCGACCGGTAAATCGTTCATGAATCAGGGCCCAGGCTATTGAACTCGCCCTTTTGTGATTCGTCGACTCAGCGCGCAGCTAGCGCAGCTAAAGGGCAAAGAAGCCATGTTGAGTATTGTTGGGTCCATAACTCCGTTCACAGATGCGCACAGCAGAAACGAAACATATGTTTGCAATCATTGTTCGATGCTGCATCCCACGATACACAGATATCGTCTAAATGTCACCTGGCCACCTGGTATCCTTCCCTTCTAAATCGCAATCAAGTTGTTACTAGATGAACATGAATTGGTTTACGTAGTAGTGACACATAGTTCACTGTAATGAATGCTGAACGCACTGCATGTTCGCACCACCACTTTGCAGGTTCTGGTTTAGTGATCAGTGATGACGAGGATTCAGATGCAGACGCGGAAAATGTCGCTCGCGATGCCACGTCAGCGCACACACGAGCTGTCGATACACAGCCAATTCGATCAGTATCGACATCAGTTCGCACACGCACCACACCACGTTCTGCTGAAGGCATGTGTTTTCGGGAGATTTTCAAGCTTCTTCACGCATGACTCCTACTGTAGTGCATTTATCACGGATCGCAAATGTCGGCAAACCTTTATCCCTTGTGCTTCACAGTCATTGTGTGTGTGCAACGGCAAAAGGCTGTTAATGCTGAAACTAATGCTAGAAACCACAAACATGATCGCAGTTTTTAGCCATCGCTCATCATTCTATAATATTACCAGACGTTCAAGCCCCCTTCACTGGACCCCTACCTCCCACCTTCACCGCTCTCCATTACTGGTCTCACCTTCGCTGGACCCCAACCCCCCCCCCCCCCCTCCCCCCCTCCTTCACCGGTCCCACCCTCACTGGCTCCTCTTTTACTGGTCCATCTTCAGCGGTCCTCCCTTTATTGTGCCCTTTTCCGGTTCACCCTTCACTGGTCCCCCCCCCTCTTCATCGGTCCCTATTACTGCTCTCACCTTCACTGGACCTCGATTTACTGGTCCGCTCTTCACTGGTTTCCCTATCCTTCACTGGTCCCCTTCACTGGCCCTTCCCCCCCACCCCAAAAAAAATTCCGACCTCTCCTCGACCTCCGAGTCGTGAATATACAATGATACCAAAAGATTAATACCTATGCTTTATAGAATGCACGCAAATGTTTTTTGTTTCAGAACTCCGACAGGACGAGCGCGACGCCGACTCATCAGGAACGATATCTCTAACTACTGTTAGTGTGATTACGGTGTTTAGGTTATTTGTTTGTTGACTGATTCAGTGGACTTTCTTGATCAATTGTACATAGTCGTTTGCACACATCACTCACACAAGCCAGTGTTGATGATCTCTATGTCTGTTTCACTTATTTATAATCGAAATGAATGGTCATTCACTACTGGTGGCAGATTCCTTGGTCTAATAGTGGAGGCAGTAAAATGAAAAGGTGTTGGGATCTGCTGGTGCAGCGAAGCGCTACTAGAATATTATGGTGATAAGATGTATGTTTTCGTTACGATGGGGAGCAGCGCGTATAGAAGCTAAGCCAAGGAACGGTCGAGTCAGTCGGGCAGACGGTCCTCCTCTGCAATATCTTCTGGAGCTTTCCCGAACAGCAGTGATCACCGTCCGTTCTACAGCCTCCGTCTTCATAATAAATAGTTGGAAGATATGCTTGTGTATTTCAAGGAGCAATATCTCAATAAAGGCAATATCAGGTAATAGCCGCAATAACCACAAAACGGATTACTTGGTAATATCGAAATATCCTGCGAGGCCAGCATTCGTACTGAAGAACGATCCTTCCAACAGTTGCCTTGTTGAGGCACCTTCATTAATCAAACCAGAAAGGAGTTTCTGAAATTTATTCGTTATGACGACATTTCTTCGAAATGTTGCCAGGAAAACTTCTGTTGACATGATATGACAGCGGTCTTATTTTTTGAGCCATCAGTTTCGTTCACAGCACCTGAGGTAAACTTTTTGTTTAAACAAAATTGATCTCATTCAACCACCAGCCCTGACTGTGAGTGGTCGTGCGAAATTCGCTCTCCGTTACCATTCATTGGTGATTTCAACCTACTTCTGTTTCAACTGTTGTCTGTTGTGTGTCCAAGTGTTTGTGGTGAAATGCCGCCTAAGATTTCTTTTTTTTTCTGAAATCTGGTGCGTCGTTCCAGCCACCCTCATCAAGCAATACCGCACTATGCCAGTCTTGATCCTGTTTTCCATCATGATATCCTGGATGTCTGCTGGTTCCTGCTTGATAAAGCACTAGAAATCAATAGAGATCCTACGGTGCAGCAATTTCTTCTTGATCTCAAAGATAAAATCCCTGGCGAGTTTTCTTCGTTTCCTGAAACGCGAGAAGCATGAACACAGTGCGGTAATAAGCGGTGCTGAGCCGATGGAAGCTCGAGTCTTTGACCGGCAAAAACGCCTTGAAGAAAAGATCAACAAGGTTTTCGATGCCATAAACGTAGAATGCGACCATCTGAAATCTACCGTGTAGGAAAAATAGACCCTAGACGTCCACGCTTAGTTAAAGCTGTCTTCCCTTCTACAAAGGAATGTGCGGAAACTTTTCTGGAAAAGCGGAAGACGAAAGACGGAACGAAAATGGTCAAAAATGGCCAGAAACTGGAATACGAAACGCGGAAACGGAAATGACAGACGTTCACCATTTTTTCAAAAATTGCTTCTCAAACGGCGTAAGAAGCGGCTTCTATTGCACGTTCTCTTGCTCAGAACTTTGCGAACAGAAGAATCTTCCACAGATTAATGCCCATTCTCATCATATCGTAACATAGCGAAGCGCGAATTCATAATATTGCTGCGGTAACCTTTTAGCTATGACTGAGCAATAAACGAAAACAAATTCTGGGGCTTACTTCAATATTTCTTACTATTTCAGCATGCAGTCTTTCCATATCTTGATCAGAACACCCCTGCCACAGTCTTACTAACGTTAGCATTAAAAGAGCCAAGAGTCAGGTCTTCTTTGAACGCCTTATTTAAGAGCACAGCAAGGCTATTAAATAGAAAAGAATTGTGCACTGACCTGTTTCCTACAAGACGAGACCTTGACTTTCTTCCTACCATCTGTAGTAGAGGAATCAACAACTGTGATAAAATTGGAGGAGTCAACAGAAGCTTACCAGTAAGAAATTTTAATGCCATAATGAGATCATTTCGTTCTCTTCTGAAGTGCAAACTGCGCAAGCCATGCAACCGACGTCTTAAGGCCGCCACAGACTTCTGCGGCGCCGCTCGGCGGCGCCGCTCATCGCGATCGCGCGCCCGCATCGACCGTCTCCGCTCTGGATCCCGCCGCGAAAGGGCAGAGCGCAGAGCGCAGACAGACAGACGCTGGAGCGGCGCCGCCGGGTGGAATGATTCAAGTAATTTCCGCTGGCGGCGCCGCTGGAGGCGAGCTCTGCGTCTCTGCCCTATGGTTAAGCATAGGGCAGCGGCGCCGCCGAGCGGCGCCGCAGAAGTCTGTGGCGGCCTTTATAACTCTGTTTGGAATGAACTCATACCTCACCCCAGAACGCCGCATAACCAGTTTACGCATGAAGTTAATTTAAGCACTTTCGAGGAGAACAATGTCCGCATTTTAAAAAACTGACTCCGGTGAAGTCTAAAATTGGAGTAGCCACCTAGATCATTTCCTTACCAGGAAGGAGATTCCTCTTAACACTTCTAGAAACCAGTGGCATCATGGATGACGTGGTGACTGCACAGATATCTGCATATTCAACATTAGTAGTTACACTGTAATCACCAAAGCTAGTACTCAAGGTTGATTCTGGGATCTAAGATGATAACTGGATGACTGATTAGTCATGGTGGATCCACACTTCCACAGGAATATTCAGTCTGCGCCAGCCTAGAAACCTAACGCCCAAGGTGACACAGTTGGACAGTTTCTACATGGTTCTCGAAGTAATAGTTCTGTATCAGAATTCAATAAGTCACCAGAGTCAATCAAAATAACAGCTCACTGTAGATAGTCGTAATGCTTCATCAAAAATATATCGCATAACTCCATATGGATGAATACCACGCCTAACGAAATTAAAAATCGAAATTTGCACCTTTGTTCAGGAACACTGATGTGATCTTGGAGCAGACAACAGCATGCCACAACCTTCACCGAACCCTTTGCTTTCCTACTGTATGCTTACAAAGTTTTTGTAGCTATTTGTAACTAATAGATCAAAAATTTTATGATCATTCAAATGTTGTGTGCGTTTTCTGTGGAATCAATGTATACATAGCCTTTGTGAAACATAAATTTTGCCTTGCACCCAGCCGTTGTCATTTTGAGTGCTTTTTTGGTAATCTAACCAATTTCAAGAATATTAATGCTAGAGTTGTCAAACAGGATTTGTCTCACAATTATATGAAGGAGAACTTTTTTATTGATAAGTTGATTGTGTTCAATAGAAAACTAGTGTGGAACAGTGCCCATTTCCGTTTTCGCCTTCCGGCACAAAAGCAGGCGGAACACGGAACGAAACGGAAGATTCCAAAATGGCCGAAAACAGGAATTCGGAACACGCTTTGTGTTCAATAGAAAACTAGTGTGTAACAGTGTCATTTCCGTTTCCGCCTTCCAGGCCAAAAACATGCGGAATACGAAACGGGACGGAAGGGTACAAAATGGCCGGAAACCGGAATTGGGAACACGGAAACGAAAATTCCGCACATCCCTGCTTCTCAAGTTCATTGGCGTACTGCTTTAGTAAATGCTAGCTTGCTTAAAGAGACATGATTTCCCAATGTGCACATAAGAAGGAGCATGACACCAGAGGAACGACAACAGGAAAATGAGCTCCATCAGAGGGCAAAAGAGCGAAACAGAGACGAAGGATTCAAAGAGTGGGTTGTCTATAAAGGTAATCTTATCCGTGCTTCTGAAATTCCTCACAAGTACTCGAAAAACTCATATCATAAACCCGCATGGAAGCCCTACTTTAAAATGCTCTTTGTTTAACGCCCGTAGCATAAGCAATAAAATCGATCATTTGCAGTCATTTCTAAACATGAATTGTCCAACGTGGTCTTTATCACAGAGACTTGGCTCTCAGACAAATTCCAAGATTCAGAGATTATAGGTGGACTCCCTTATTCCATTTAAATCGTAAGCTAGAAAAGGGCGGAGGGGCTTGTTGCATTATTAGAGTTGATCTATATGCTGAATTTATAGAGCATCATGTAGCGCTACAGCGAATGTGTTATGTATAAATCTATTGGTTCCTGTACCTTTCTCTCGCGTTCGTTTTATCACAATCCACCAAATTCAACCATAACTGATGACAACTTGCTGTTAGATCTGCTTCGTGAGCTTTCCTCCTTCCACTCCTCTTCTGTTTATATTGGTGACTTCAACCTTAAAGTAAATTGGTCTACTATGATCCCGCTATGCTCTAGAGCGGGCATATTCCTTGACTTCTTTCTGAATACAGGGTACACGCAATATGTAAAAGATCCCACCTTTGGTAACAAGATCGCTGATGTCGTATCATCCTCAACTCTCAATGTATATAATGTTTTCACACTGCCCCCTTAACCACTTCTGATCATGCCGTTGTTAGCTTTAAGATTTGCTGCACTTTTAGCCAGGCTATGAATTCTCCAAACCCTGAATATTCCAGTACCGATTTTTCTTCTCTCAATCGATACCTGTTCAATATTGATTGGTTTGAGGTTTTCGATCAATATTCAACCATGACTGAAGCTTGTCAACGATTTTATGCAGTCCTTTATAAAGCTCTTGCGATGTTTGTCCCCTTCAAGTTTCCGAAATGTTCACACATCAACTACCCAAGACATGTTATGAATCTCGTGGAGCAAAAAACTAGGATTTATCAGCAGTTATGTGAACCACTATCCAACTGGTTCAATAAAAAGGTCTGTCCTGATCTGAATCTTCGCCTCAAGAAATTTCTGGCCAATTACTAACGCCGTCTTGCTAACAGTGCATCATGAAAACAGTTTCATCAATATTTGAGCAAGAAAATTAAGCCTAAGACCTCAACAACTACTCTAACTGATCATGCTGGAAATCTGTACGTTACGGATAATGAAAAAGCGGAAGCTCTTGCTTTGTATTTTGCAAATGTCTTCACTCTCGATTATTAGCCGTTTGACTTTCTTGCTGAAAACTCCAGTGCTCAGGACACGCTTGCAGACATCTACTTTTATCCCGAAGATGTTTCTACTGCACTCAATAAACTCAAACCTTCAACTGGAGAACCTTATGATAGTCTTCCTCAAATAATTTACAAGAAATGCTGTCGTGCCTTGTGTAAGCCGCTTGCACACTTGTTTAACCTCTCCTTCATGTTTACCGAGGTTCCACACTTGTGGAAGCATGCTCTTGTGACACCTATACCAAAATCTCCAAAGAATAATGTTGTTAGCAACTTTCGCCCAGTAAGTATTACACCCGCTCCTATAAAGGTAATGGAAAGAATAATAAGAGACAAAATCACTGCATGGCTCAATAGAGTCTCTATTATTCCCGACGAACAGCACGGTTTCCTGCCCGGAGCTTCTACTTTAACGAATATTCTCGATTCTTTTCATGGTTGGGTTAATGCGTTCAACAGTGGTAGTAGATGTCATATTTTTGACTTCCCTAAGGCTCTTGATAAAGTCTGTCATAGTAAATTAATTGGAAAGCTTAGCTCTATAAGCATTTGTGGTAAACTCCTGGCTTGGCTCGAGTCTTACCTAGATGAACGGCGTATGACGGTTAAGGTTAGACAATCCTACTCTGCAGACCATATTTGCTCTAGCGGGATACCTCAAGGTGCTGTATTGTACCTCTTCTCTTTTTGATATATACCCACGATTTGCTTTAAACACTTAAGACTGATTCCCGAATTCATGTTAAAGCTTATGCCGATAACTTCAAAATATATGGCTACACTATGAGGCGAATAGAACAGTGGTGCTCTCGTCTCTTCTCGCCTTAGCTGAAAAATTGAATCAATGGGCTACTTGCTGGAATATCCCTCTCAACTTAGATAAGAGCATGGCTCTACATATACGCGATTCTGACCCCATCGATTTTTCAGCAATGGTGTAGCTTTGCCAAATTGCAGTTCCGTCAAAGACCTTGGAGTTATTTTTGGCCAGGAACTCAAGTTTTTGAAACACACTGCCTTTTTGACTAAAAAAGCTTATAGTGCACTATTTATGACCTTGCGTAATATTAAGTGCTCCGATGCGGCAGTATTGATACGTCTTTAGAAGATATACGTACTGCCACACCTTGAGTACTGCACACAAGTCTTTAATCCTTATCTCAAAAAGATTTATGATATTTTGCTACCATATTCTAAGGAGAAAGGCTAAGCTACTTTCGAGCAAGTACTAGGTCTATAGGCCTATTAGTCCTAGAATAAATAGCCTAAATCTTCATTACACTAGGATAAATCGAAAACATTAACCAACTATTTTTCATTCTTTTTTCTATTGATGTGCTAGATGGATGAATCTTCTTCCTGTTGAACTACTCCAGGCGAGCACAGCTAAAGCTTTTAAAAAAGAATTATGAGGTTAGATCTTCCGCGATTACTAAACTGCCGGCATTTTTGCTAACCCTGAATTTTCTAGGCTATCGTCATTCCGCGTTTCAGATTGTTTAGTTGACTGCAGATCTACCTCTCCGTCAGCATATGCTCATTGGGTCGCGAGTTTCCTGAGATGTGGTGTCGTGGTTACTATGATCTTATACCTTGTTTGTGTTGTGTGTTTTTTGTCATGCTTAGTGAGTCAGTATGCCTCTGTGCTAGACGTCGGCGGCGGTTATTCAAAGCTTAAGTATAGAGAGGAGCCTATACAATCCACTGATCTTACATTTATGTTTTTTTATATATAATGTATATTTATTCTTGACCTTGATACAATGTACTATCGCAAGTTTGATTTGATTATCTCAGTTACTATGGAAGCAGTCTCGAATGGAACCGTAATGAAGACCTAGGAATGACTGGAATTAAGATCGGACTCCTAGGTGCTTCCGTCTGTCTAGCTGCTCGAAAGTGATTTCCTTACTCCGGAATCATGCCATTGTAATACCGTTCGCCAAGCCGATCATTGCATCCAAGATTTCAAAAAAGTTTTTTGCTTAAGTTCCTTTCAGTTAATTCATACACCACTTTTAAATCTCATTACACTTTTGCTTGTGATTGCAGTCTCTTTGTACTTAGGCTATTGAATTGCTACAGAACACTAGGTCCAACTAAAGTTGCAGTGCATTCTGATAATTTGCTTCTCTTTTTTCACCATTGTTTTTATGGCGTACGTTGTGCATAAATAAATAAATAAATAAATAAATCTCGCTAGGAGTTTTTGGCTCTGGCTAGTGCTATCGCACAGCTGAAAATTAGTTATCTATCCAGTGTTTCCTTTCGTGGTTGCTTGCTAAGTATCAGCAAGGGACGCTACTCAAGTGTTCGAACGCAGTTATAATAAATAAATGAATGAAATTTAATTACAAGAGCTCGTTTAATAAATTTTCATAACTGCATGCTTTTCTAATCCAACATGTAAGGGTGAACGTAAGCGCAGTGCGGGCATTTTGGAGACTTCTGAGGAATTTGATAGAGATTCAAGTCAATTTCTTTAAGTTTCCTCAAGTGGCTGGTATCGAGGTTGTAAGCTGTTACAATGGTGTTTTGTTGCGATCAAAACTCTAGCGCCAGACGGGATTCGAACACACACACCTCCTGTTACCGACAGGAATCAGGGATGAGCGATAACGAAATTTTCAAACCCGGGCAACGGATAATTCTGCCCAAAAATGGCCGGATGATGGAATAACGGATAACGAGCAAACAACAAAAAATAAACTATAGTCGAGTAGTTGGTTTAGCGTAGCCAAGATTGGTACAAAGCTTTATTCCGGCTGACGTTTCGGCGTTGTCGCCTTCTTCAGAGCCTGGAAAAGTCGAAGTCATTTGAGAAACTACCCTCCCAAATGCCATTTCATTCTGCAGGAGCCCATCCAAAAGGCTAAGAGACCAAGAGAACGACAACGTAGAAAGTCAGTAAAAGGCTAACCTTTATGAGTGGACAAATGAGCCCACTGACACCCTAGCTGAACGGAAGATGGGTGAATGACATAGAGCCCTTGGGACCACATGCCTTAGGGACCTAACGGGTCATGACCCAGAGGTCAAAACCCACACAGGGCGACGTACGGCGCCAGCTCCTGGGTCACAGCCAAGCACTCGTCCTTCCTATTGATTTGGGGGGACCTCGCCGCAATGTACAGCGCCTCGAGAGTTCGGCGCGCCGAAATCTCATCTTCACGCGCAAGGATCTTGACCTCCACCCCAAAACAGCTGTTCGCATGCCGCCGCACCCGGTGCTCGCCCAGGGGAGTTGAGACGTGGGACCTGCGCAACCCATCCAAGTGTTCCTTGACCCTTACACACAAGGGTCTACCTGTTTCCCCCACATACTCTTCCCTGCATTCCAAGCATGTAATGAGGTATACTACCCCAGACATAAGGCAGTCTCCCTCCCTTCCGAAAGGGCAAATAACGCACGATGGTGTTGTGCACAGCCGGTCATACAGACGATTTCGGACCAGCTGCCCTTTCAGATTTGTAGGAGGTACTGCTATGATTCTTACTTCCTCTTGCAGGTCTGCTTTTTGAATGCAGCCACGTATTGCTGCAGTCAATTGCTCCGAAATGAAAGGGATGCAGAATGTCACTTTCGACCGGTCGTCCTGTTGGCCTCTTACGATGGCTGATAGCCGGTACCTCCCACTAGCCCCGCCAGTAGGAGTGTATCCGTTTTGTATCGCAATGCTGCGAGCCAAATCCATCGAGTAGGACCTTTCAGCGCCTTCAGACGAGACCGCGCGAGCAGTATGGAGCAGGTTTTGGACGACTGCCTTTTTCATGCTGGTTGGGTGAGCCGAAGTGCAATGAACTATGATGTTCCTATTTGTCGGCTTTCGGTACCACCTGGTCCTGTATATCCCATCGGATAGATGAACTTGCACATTGAGGAATGCGAGCCAGTTCTGTACCGTAGCCAGCTTTGTACCAATCTTGGCTACGCTAAACCAACTACTCGACTATTGCAACATCAAAGATGCCAAGGTTTATCGAGAGTCGAACATGGAATAAAAAATAAACTGTTTGCAAGTTAATCTAATTTCACTAACAGATCAAGAGTTCGATCAGTTTTTTTAATTTATAAGCCATTTCAGTCATTTCCTTGGTTTTTTTCTTTGATCAGGTGCACTTACTGCAGTAACGAGGCCCATTGGGATGCTCTGGGCCCATCAGTAAGAAAAATCGCTCATTTTGTGCTGAACATATCTCGAGTTCGGTGTGCAGCCAAGCCAACTAAAACCCAAGCTGATCGGGGAGGAACAGTAGCAGGACCGACAAACTTTGGAACCAATACTATTTTGCAATACACTATTTTTGCAAGTCTCCTAGGCTGGTGTTGCGGCATGGCCACCTTATTCAGTTGCAGGCGTAGACGAGGGGAGCGAGAGAAATTATTTATTCAAGAGATTTATAGTCTACAATTTTTTTTAACTTCTTGCAATTTGAAAAAAAATAAAAACAGTCGAAGAGTTGATAAGTCACCGTTGAAGGAAGACAAATGTGAAAATCATTCAGTTCCTATTCACTCACATTTCTTTTACCCAACAGTAACTTCCCACCTTTCGCCACTTTCCTCGTGGTTAACTGGGTTGTTTTACTTATCAGCCGCATGGCTATTTCTAAATTTTTCAAATAAAGAAAAACACCACAAGGAGTGATATTTAGTGGAGTAAAGCGTACGACGTCTTTCATCTTTTCCATGTCATCAAGAAGTCGGTATCCCAAAATGTCAGCCGAATAAAGCCTTCGCAGCAATGTTATTTCCGAACCTTGACGATATCCACTATTTCGTTCGACAGTATCCAAAGATTCAAGCCAGTTGGAACCTGGAATTATCTGGGATCGTCAAAATACTGGCTTTCTATCAGCTAGCTACTGCAAGTCATTGAATGTGAGAGCGCATTCGAAAACGTTACGACATTCAGACGGATAAGGATAAAGGATAAAGGACGGCACTATTCAATCCACTCTGGAATGCGCCACGCACTCCACTTCTACGGGATGGCGTACTGGCGAGCTGAATGCGTATTGGCCATACAATGACTTTCGGTGGCAGCCGATGTACAAGTCAGTGCTTTATCCTTCCCACACAAGTCTGGTACCAATTCACCAACCTCGGAGGGATGGAAGGCTTGGCTGGCCTGGGCGGGAAATCCGAACCAGGAACCTGGTATCGAGTACAAGCGACAGCTGGCGCCTCCTCCGACTGCGCTCCACGCGCCCCTAAAAGACGGATAGAAGGAGAAAACCTTAAGCATCCTTAAAGCGGAATGGTTACCTAAAGTAGAAAAGCCTTGCTAGATACTCACAAATCAGAGCGGAGCTACATGTTCTGCAAAACTCACAGTGGGAGGTTAATTTGATTGGTATAGTTTGATGGCACCATTTAGAATTGTAATAGGGAAGGCCAATGCCTTATTGTTACGAAGAGAGCGCCATTATCAGCGGGAATCGGGCAGAAATGCTTCTTGAAAAATCAATTCTGTACAAATACCTCAGCAAAGCAAGGGTGGTGCAAAAGAGTTGTTTATAGGATGCACCAGTCCCTCCACTTCAAACGATCAGTAATTTCAGCGAGGCAACTTGTATGCGTCCTTGGTCTGCGTATATATAGCTTAAGGCAACACGGCGATTAACAATTCAAGGTTCAGTAAGTTTCATAGGTATATGGCGGAAGTTTGGGGAACCCCGAGGGAGAAAACTGAAACATCCATTCAACCATGTCACCTTTGCCCAATTCAGGGAACAGTTTACAGAACTGTTTTGGATCTTGAGATGTCCAGCAGTTGTTCTATTTTTTGTTATCCGCCCGTCGACCACCGGACAACGAACAATAAAACGGATAGGCCGAAATCCCCGGGAAACCGGTTAACGGATAACGGTTAACCCGCTCATCCCTGGCGGGAATGCTCCACGCCATTACACCACCGGTGCTGTTTGATCGAACACAACGTCCACACCAGGGGTGCACATTTAACAGCCAACGATTTAACGAGTTTAACGAATTAAGGGCATGTTTCGTTAAAATCCGGCTTAACGACTTAACGGAAATTTTTAGAAAGTTAACAGAATCTCTAGCGGACTTTTTTCTCAATAAGTTCATACCTTTCTTTTTAGTCTCCACTGATACTGATACTGCAGTCCTCTCCCCCACGGTCCCATGACAATGATAGTTCCTCAAAAAGTTGAAATCAGCAAGAATTAAACAGAAACAATCCGTTCTAGCACAACCTTAAATGACGACAGGATATCTCGTTCCAAGCCAATCTGCTTGGGTATGACCAGGGCTCCCGTGACGTCAGGCTCGGCGCACGAAACCGCCCTGTCTCGAGCCCAGCGCCACTTAATTTTCATTTAGAAGCTAGAAGGGTTCGTTTCCGGGCTTACAGCCTGTGTTTACAAGCAGTCGACAATCTCACTAACCAGGGAATGCTTTCAGCTCCCCATGAAGCTTCGAATAGAAAACTAAGTCAAGAGAAAGAGCTTTAACACTTGGCGACGAGAGCGATTTTCGCGTGTCTGGCCCGTGGGACGAAGCACGTCATGCAAATGTGACACGATATATCATGACTCAAACTTCGTCTAAGGTTAAACCTGGGATGCCAGACATGATGCTAATGTTTGTCTCAACAGTTGTGGTCGGTTATCCCCCTAATTCTATAATTTTATTTTCATTTTTATTTATTATTATTTTTGTATTTTTTCAAGAAAAAGTAATAGGTTAAAACATTCTTTAAAGCACAGCAAACACGCAAGCATATAGCACCTTAAAAGATCAGGTCGCTCCTATACTCAAAAATTTCGATGTAACTTTTGTTCGATTGATTATATTAACCATCAAACTGGAAAAATAGTGTTCTTTATAGTGTGTTGTATCGTAAACAAGCGGCAAACTCCATGCGAACAGAAATTCTACTATCAATCGAATCAAAATCGCGAGCTCTTGAAAGAGGGCATCGCGCAATCTCGTTTTTTTGGCACTAAAAAATGGTCGCCTTCCTGCTCTTTAACGCAAGTTTTAATCATTATTTTCCTCAAAAAATAAAATTTTTATAAAATTTCGAACAGTGTGTTCAGCTACTGGGTATCTGTACTAAAAGTCGGTGGTCCTGACACGACTATAGATTTGGAAGAAAACCGACCCGTAGTCGTCCGAAAGAACACCGACATCGTGTTCTGCATCCTAAATTACCTCTCTGGACGAAGTTTTATGGACCGCATATCATTCTTGTTTAAATAATATACCGTCGCGCGCCATTGCGACGGTATATTGGGTCTGCCTGATCTAACTTATGTTTTAAGATGCCCTACCAACACATATTACACTATGCGGGCACCTGCCCATGAAGAACCGTTCTCCTCAATGATAATTCCGTACCTTTTCTTCTTCCACACTCTGAAGATAATCTGTTGCAGAAGGCTGGTTTATTTTGCTGGCCACCCTTTCTTGGTAGCAAATTCTTTATGTTACGCCGCCTTCGTTGAATTTGAAGTTGAAGTTGGAACTTAAAACGTTTTTACTGATTCTTTTATTTTAAATTATATTCTCAGCTAATTGTGTTTTTTAACGAAATTTAACGACTTACCGGAAATTTAAAAAAAAATTCCGTTAAAAATTTCGTTGAAAAACTTTAGCGCCCAGAATTTTATGTGCACCCTGGTCTACACCTCGTGGGAACGATCAGCCCTCACTCGGATATCGGGATGAGGAGGCCGCTGATATCAGCATGGAGCCAGCCTTAAGCTGAAGGACTTAAGGGCTTGAAGCCTAAAGAAACTGACTTCAATTCAATTCATTTATTGCACAAATTGTGTGTCTTAGACAAACAACAGTAGGCAAAAGAACATGTGGTGCAGTCTGAGTGTTTTTCAATCCTTTATCCTAAATGTTTAGGAATCTTTCATAAGATCTGAGATCGCAGCAAGCTCTTAGACAGTCGATGGAGAGAAGCGAAATGATTATAGCGGCAGCAGTACGAAAAGTAAAACAGAAAGAAAGTAGAGCGGCAGAGAAGAGCGCTGATGTTATGATGACTTGAATCATATCTATCAATACCGCAGAAAACATCGTTGTAACAGCTTACATCCTCGGCATCAGCCACTTCAGGCTTAAAACTGATTTGAATTGTTCCTTCAAGACCATCAGTTTAACTGGTTCCATGCTGATATCAGCGACCGGCTCATCCCGATATACGAGTGAGCGCTGGTCGGTCCCACGAGGTGTGGATGTTGCGTTCGATCAAGCGGCGCCGGTAGTGTAAGGGCGTAGAGCATTCCCGCCCGGTCAGAGGGAGGTGCGGGTTCGAGTCCCGCCTAGCGCTAGAAGTTTTGATCGCAACAAAACATCGTTATCACAGCTTACAACCTCGATACCAGCCACTTGAGGCTTAAAGAAACTGATTTGAATTGTTCCCGTCAAGACCATCAGCTTAACTGGTTCCATGCTGATATCAGCGGCCGGCTCATCCCGATATACGGGTGAATGCTGATCGGTCCCACGAGGTGTGGATGTTGCATTCGATCAAACAGGGCCGGTGGCGTAATAGTGTAGTGCCTTCCCGCCCGGTCAGCAGGAGCTGTGGATTCGAATTCCGCCTGGCGGTAGAGTTTTGATAAAAAAAACATCGTTTGCATAACTTTTGTCAAGGTCTTCCTTCAGGCTAAATAACAACTTTCGTCGTTCAGTTCTCATAGAAAGCTTTGTCTTTGTATCATTGCTAGGATCTGACCGCGTAATTCGTGAAGCAGTGCAAAAACAAGATTCCTCACAAAAAGGAGATTCTAGCGGCTGGAACTAGATGTCGCAAACATTTTGAAGATACTGAAATATCGAAAAATATGGGCTAATTTCGCATCCCCTTCGTGTGCCGAAATTAGGCGTTTGGGTTGCACTTCTCAACTACACAGCACAACGTAGTGCAACATTTTTCGAAGAACCGTCGGTGTTCGCCGAATGCGATGCACTCCGCTCCCTGCTTTACATGGCGTCCTTCAATTTGCAGAGCGGGCGCTATTTAGGGCCATCTGCCGGAAAAGGCGAACAGTGAGCAGTGACAAGCCGTAAATATCGCTTCGCAAACACTTCGGAATAGCCGATCACTCACCGGGGAATGCGTGGGACGTGTGGACGAGCACGTGAAGGTGAACACGAACACAGTTCGGGCGTTTCCTCTTCTGCATCAATCTCGTTCCGTGTCTGTGTTCTATTCATGTCCTGCGACGTAAATATAATGGCCAAAATAATCCTAGTAGCGAAACGTCTGGCTGGTTTCGAAATCAACATGGTCAATAGAAGAATGAATTTGTTCAACAAAAAACACTGCTCTGATACTGAGGGTAATTCCTTGCGACAAGGGGTGGCCGAACAACGACAACACCTTCGTTTCTGCCTGAGCCTGTTTCTGGTGCGAGATGTATGAAGTTCAATATCAATTTTCAAAGCATTACACAGCCAATGTTTATGATTGCAGGCAAGCATATAATAAGATATAGATAACGAGATGGGCGCGTGTAGCATAACGAGATGGGCGCCGGAGGAGGATGTGGGTGTTGCACGCCATACCAGGTTCCTGAATTCTCCGCCCAGGTCATCCTAGTCTTGTTTCACTCCGAGGTCGGTGAATTGGTACCAGACTTGCCTGAAAAGGAGGGAGCGCTGATTTGGCCAAATGCGCATTCAAATCACCTCCAGGACATCCCGTAGACGTGGAATGTGTTATCCAATAAGTGATTGAATAACCGGGTCCAGTACCGTTTATGAAACGAGATATAAATTGCACAGAAATCATAACCATTTATTCTGGTGTTCTCCTGATGGAGCCACATTCGAAGAACGTTGGAGGGATTCAGCACCGGATCGCTGTAGACAGTAGTTGTTGATCTCGTCCCAAACCTTTGCGAAGGAAAATGAGTTTTAGAAGACACGAACTGGATGGCTGGGATTGGCGCCTTTTACCGTAGTGCCGACTTTGGAAGTGTGAAAGTTCCTACTTCCAAATCTACTAGTACGGAGTAGTCGACAAGGATGGAGTAAGAGTAGTTTGTTTATGAAACGGCAACGGGTGCGAGATCGTGCTGTACCTCTTCAGCTGTCATTCTCGCACATGTAGGAGGCCCACTATAGTCTACCGCGCTACTCCGGCAAACCCTCAAAGAAATGAGTGATCCGGAACATCTATGTAGTCACGACCATAAAGGACAAGCGAAGTGTCGAAAGCGTGATACAAGGTCGTTCGGGATAACAAAGAATGTGGACATAGCAATTGGAGTTTAGAAGGTGTCCGCTATAAGCATGTGTCTGAGTAGCGCGCGTGGTAGACATTCAAGGACATTTGTCGTACAGCGCCGACTATTGAAGTTAGTATAGCACTAAACAGCATTTCTTTTTTTTTTCTTGTGGCAGCGCAGTCGGGGGAGGCGCTTGCAATTTGGTTCCGTTTTCCAGCCTACACCAACCAATCCTTCCATCCCCCCGAGGTTGGGTTTGTCGAACTGCTACCAGACTTGTCTGGCAGCAATTCAGCAAACCTGGAGGGAAACACCTTCTTTTCCATCGGCTGGTTACCGCAAGAGGTTAATTAGGCGATCAAATTGCTTATACGCCATCCGTAGAAATAGAATGCGTGGCGCATTCCGCGAAGAGGTTATTTATCACCGTCTTTTATCATCTTTATCATTAGAAACACCGTAGAACATTATAGCTCAAAATGGTCTTCTAATTCCTTCGTTGTTTATGGCACTCCTGAGTTATCCGATCTCTCCGCCATTCGGTGACCACTGCTGGCAGTAATGGAGAGTTCCACAGTACTGCTCTGAGCTGATGTACTTGGCCTTCTTAAAGTTAGCAACAGGCTTTTCTCCCTTTGCTGCGCATTGTTCAGCTGCTCAGGTTGTCGGCTACCAGAGCGGTGTCGTCTGCGTAGAGAAACGGACTGGATTTATTCGTTTAATTCAAGTGCTTCTCTATGCAGTCCAGAGAGGCTCAGACTTTGCTTGGAGTGGGCACCTGGTAAACTGCCACTGCTACCGTGCGGGATCGTATCGGTGCTTTCGAGACCTCGCTTGTCCTTTATGTTCTTGATTAGGTGTTCCGGAGCCCCCAATTCTTTAAGTGCTTTTCGGAGTAGCGCGCGGGTTAGACTATGGTGGGCCTTCTCCATGTGCGAGAATGGCATTTAGCAGGTTCTCCTTGTTCTTTCGGTACTTCTCTGTTCCTTGTCGAGCGGTGAAGATAGCGTCCGTGGTGGATTTCTCGATCATGCAGCCGAACTGGCTAGCTGAAGCCCATTCTGCTTGAAGACGACGACTGCGCCACCGTCCCTTGCATTAACCACTGTGACCCTGTGTGGAAGCTACGTCAGCCACAACCATAAGACCCTGTTGTCTTCTCGACCATCGTCTTTACCGTCCAGCGACAGTTCTGACTTCTGTATTTCCCACACTTCCTTCGACGATCATGTAGCACCGCTCTTCACGGAGAATCCCAATCAACTGCCCCAAATCTCAATCTACTGTCCCAAAATGAATCTCAGAGGCAACGCTAATCCGCCCACTGACAGCCAGAACGACAAATCTTTCCTTAGACAGGTCACATCCAAAGTATCTATAGGATGAGGTCGTACCCAGGAATAACAGGAAGAAGAATTTATCTAGAGGCGACCCCTCCCCCGATCCCACTTGTGTGTTCACCTGCCTCGTTTGTCCCTGAGGTGCGCTTATCTTTGATAAATAAAAGGTAACAAGGACACCTTGTTCAGATCAAGCAAGTAGCAATATCTCCATTTTTCGCAATTACCTTAAGAGATGTAATGACCCTTACTGCCCAGGAGCAGAGCTGATCCTGAGCGACGACATTTAACTAACAGGGCTTCTCCTAGGCTTCCTCAAAAACATACAGGGTGGCTTCTAATTATTTGCGCGTAGTTTATTACTGATAACTTCAACAAAAAACAACAGTTGTACAATCTGATACAACTTCTATATAGAGCAATGCCTAACAATCATCCACTCGAGAAGATGTTCTAAATGAGCTCCTTTTGCAGCAATACAGGCCTTCAGCCTTTTCTCTACCGACATCACTGTGGGCCGCAGGAAGGTGACGTCGATATCGTCCCACGCCTTCTGAAGTGAAGCTCTGAAAGTGAAACTTTGGTGACTCTCCGAGGAGACCTTCTGCTGCAAGCAACTCCACACAGCGAAATCCATCGGATTCAGATCAGGTGAGTTAGGTGGCCAGAAGTCCTTCGTCCAATAGCCAGGGAAGTGACTCTCGCAGAATGAGCAGGTGCCCAGTCCTGTTGGAGCACGCATTGACCACTGACAAAATTTTCAGCAACCCAGTGGAGAAGAACATCGCGCACGATCTTTTCTTGGTGACTTCAGCGTTGATTTTCACTGAGCGGTTCCTGTTGAAAACACGATGTTGAGAAGGCCTGTTTTTGGATGCTGATTCTGTGAGTTGTGTGCCACTTCAATGGTTAAAGTCTTCTCATCCGTCCAGATGACGTTTGACAAGCGGCCCTGCTTGATTTCCTTTGGCAACAACTTGGATTTTTTCAATCTAATCTGCACGGCAGCGTCCGTAAGGGCTTGTCCGAGATAAGGACGATAGCTGCGAAGCCCAAGATCCTGTTTGACGATCTTCTGTATTGTTCTGTGGGAAACCCCAAGCTCTACAGCCATCCGATTCATGCTAACTCTATTGTTCCGCTCGATTCTCTTTTTGATGACCTTTCGAAGGTGCGAAAAATCCTAATAATTGATCTGCCACCATTTTCAAAATTACAGTAGCGGTATGAATTTCTCGCAAATAGTTAGGAGCCACCCTGTATATATTCAACTTATCATAATGATGTTTTGCTGCGATCAAAATCAGTAGTCAAAATGCCGGTCGGGACTTGAATCCACCTGATGCTAGAATTTTCATTATAGCTTGCAAGTTTGGTAGAGTCACTTGAGGTCTAGAGAAGATAGCTTGTATTCAGATTGCTCTTCTACTGTGACCGTTGAAGAAATTAGAATAACTGTGGCCAGCTTCTGCTAATCTGTATGCGCCATGCAACTTACTTCTACCGGAATTGTACACGGACTGGACCTATTTGCTTGTTTCACTGAACCACCTGCTGGTAGCGTATTCTCTCCTCATTGATACAAATTTCATAGGGAAATTACCTTAGAAAGTAGGGATAGGAGGCCTGTTGAAGAACCGCGGAACCGAACAACGATCTCAATTAGGATTAGGATAAAGCAAAAAAGACGGCGTTTGTCAATCCCTATTGGGATGCGCCAAGCATTCTACTTCTACGGGATGGAGAGAATTTGATGATGCTTACACGATGAATTGTGGCGGCCAGCCGATGAACAAGTTAATGTTTTCTTTTCGACAGACAAATCTGGTACCAAGTCGTCAACCGCGGAGGGATAACAGACCTGGGTGGTTTGAGTGGCAAATCCCAACAAAGAACCTGGAATCGGATCAGGTGTGCACATTTGAAGCTTAGCGATTTCAGGAACTGAACGAATTAACGGCACTTTCTGTTAAGCTCTAAGGCCATGGCGTTGAGTTTGACCTGGGGACTTGCTCCATACTAGTTTTCCTAAACGCTAGAATTCCACTGCCTGCTTTTAATGGTATCTTCATTAGTACTTACTTAGTGGGCTGATGCAGGCGTCGAGATCGTACATGCTTATGGAGTCACATACAATAAGGTTTCGTTCAGAACTAGGGAAGTGGAAAAACTCCGGTATCTACCTGATGTAACTGTATCTCCATTCTAAGACACGAGGTTCAAACGTCGGCGCGCAAAGCTCGTGGGGCGTTCTGGATCTATTCCAGGGGTCCCAAGGTCAACCGGATGAGGGAATGCCTGTACATAACGCGCGAGCTCAAGCCCTACCTCACTCTCGCATTCTAACTTGGGGTAGGGGCCGTCCAGTACCCTTGCTGTACCCTGTGCTGCTTCCTCTAGTCCTTCAGTGGGCTGTGGTGAGGTACGGTTCTTGGACTCTCTCCTTTTTTCACGCTTCCAAAAATTTGACTTTGAATTTTGTAAGGCTGAAGAGGTGTTCTGGTGGGGTAACTCCTAATTGACTTGACCCTTTCAGGCCCTGAAGAAGGCGATCCAACCGAAACGTTAGCCACCAATAAAGCCGTTTACCAACCTCGTGAAGAGCTTAGCAACTCTACAGACAGATTCTACCATGCCGATGTTCAAGGAGAGTCGAACATAGCTACTGTATCTCCATTTTTCAATGCTTTGTTGGTGCGATGCGGGCACCAGCCCACGAAGTACCGTTCTCTTGAATGATAATTCCGAGCATGTTCTTCTTCCACGCTCTGAAAAAATTTGTTGTTGAAAACGTGTTTACTTTGCTGTCCTATCATTGCTTATGTCAATTCTTAACGTGAGATTGTAGTTTGTTACGATGCGTTCATTTTTGACATCCTGCTCAACTTGGCACACGAAATGCTTTCCCCGACGCTTTCATTTGAAATCATATTCCTCACCTAACTGTATTTTTGGCGAAACTTAGCATCTTTTAGCAAAATTTTACGAAAATTTACCATGGGAAAAATTCGCCAATAAATTTAAGGTCCAGAATTTTCTGAGCACCCCTGAATCGGATGCACGTAACAGCCGACGCCTCTTACGACCTCGCTGCCACCCGCACATGCCTTCTATTACACGACTTACGATGTAAATGTCGATTGTGCACCGCTGAGTGTAAATTACATAAACAAAAATACATATAAACAGCGACGGCGAATTTCTTGCTTCCCACTCCGAACTGGTGCGCAAGGCCTCCGCGAAAACGACCAAGTTGCTTGGTGGTAATGGAGCCATAGGCGCGTGTAGCGCAGTCGGAAGAGGCGCTCTCTGTCGCGTGCACCAGGTACCAGGTTGATGGTTCGGATTTCCCGCCCAGGCCAACCAAGCCTTCCATCCCTCCGGGGTCGGTGAATTGGTACCAGACTTGTCCGGGAAGGATAGAACACTGACTTGCTCATCGGCTGGCCACCGCAAGTCATTGTATGGCCAAATACGCATTCAAATCGCCTCCACGACATCCCGTAGAAGTAGAATGCGTGGCACATACCAGAAGGGATTGACTAACGCCGTCCTTTATCCTTTATCCTTTTTAATGGAGCCTTCTCTCGACAGTAACTTTCCGAGGCTCACTTCCAGCAACCCATACAGATGCCCAACATAGTGGTGGTACAAAAAAACTGCAAAGAAATAATTTTATTGAAAGCTGTCTAGTACACTTTGTCAGCGATAAGAATAGACACAAATTCAAAACGTATGGCGCAAAATACTACAAACATGCATAGAAACGGCACAACTGCAACTCGTGATGGTAATACTGCTGTCGCGAACTACGATGAAGTGAAGTGAAGTGAAGTGAAGGGAAGACAAGTGACAGTATCGTAGCTCACAGACGTTATGAAAGACTTAACGGGCTTAACAATAGGTTACTACGTAGACGAATATTATGAACGGGACCCATGCGTCCTCGACGGACAGGCGAGACTTGCGGGACACCTCGGTGAGACTGCTGAATGGCGATAAAGCACTAGCGTGACTGCGGAGAGACGACGTGGGGAGCTGCTAGTCAGACGGTCATGAGGCTTTCGCCGCGGCGAACTGCTGCTCGTACCGATGGTCGAATCCGGCCGATCCTGCCCAGCATCTGGAAAACGCTTACCTTTTTCTCAGGGAAACATTCTGTGTTATTCTGATGGTTCAGATTCTAAGATGGACAGGTTGAGATTCCGTCTAAGGTGAAAATTTGGCATTTTGTTGTCGATCTTAAGCATGTCGTTTGTTGTTCGATTGGACGTAGGGTGCTAGTCGGCAATATGGCCTGCATGGCGAGAACACGCCAGCCAATCAATGCAGCGACTGTACAATCTCTCACGGCCTTCGATGCAGAAGGGGCTGCGGGACATTTAAGCCACCTATGTCAAAATTGACATTGACCACGGTCCGGAGCTCCTTCATTGTCCAGTACTCCCCCCCCCCCCCTCCCTCCCACATCACAAGACCTGATCTGCAACGTTGATCGGTAGCACAGGTGCCCTGTCACTGCATTTCGTCCTTAGCCGCATAAAGCCTAGAGGAAGAGTGTACGATTAGCGCTGATTGGCTGACGCGTTCCCTTCACCCCATGCAGGCCAGATTGTCGACCAGTACCGAAATGTTTTTAAAGCTCTTAGCAAAATCTTTTATGGGCACAGATTGTTTCTACAGCCTGTCTCTAAGTCAGTGGCTGCAGGCATTTCACACCAATGTGGCGAAGCCGGGAGACTTCGAGCGGTCTTTAGGCTTCTATAGGAATCCGCTAGAAAGAAAATACACGTATCTTCCTTTTACCAGATCAGACGCACTGAAATTGTAGTTCAGTAGGATCTGACCTGGATGAGTTATCGAATACTAGCCTGATCAGGCGCACTCATGCATCTCCAAAAGCCAACTGCACCAATTCGCTCTTACAGACTTCGCTCATAAGTATAGGAGAAAGGACAGCGTTAATCAACCCCTCTTGTGGATGCGCCACGCATTCTACTTCTACGGGTTAGCATAAAAGCAATCTGAACGCGTATTTGGCCAATGTAATGAATCGCGGTGGCCACTTGATGGACGAATCAGTGTTTATCCCTCCCAAACAAGTTTGTTGCCAATTCATCGACCCCGAAAAGATGGAGGGCTTGGTTGAGCTGGGCTGATTGTGCCATACACGCTCATAGAAGGCTCTCATAAAGTAGTCTGAAGCCAAAGGAGCTTGTCGTTGACATCCACGACCAACCTGAAGTGATAGAGATGCCGAGAGACCTTACGCGACGGTGTGGCGTCGAGATCGGTGAAGATGATCCGCAGACGGCACAGGTTCCGACGGTCCAACACCCAGTTGCATTGAACGCCGTAGTCGATCACTCTGAACACGGAAGGAGTAAGCCATGCACGTGCCAGGTTGGCGTAGCAGCTGGTACTTACCTGGCCAGATGAGGTGCCTGCTGTTCAGTGGTGCGTACGGTCAGATGCTGAATGTTGGGCCAGTAGACCTGCAAGAGTCAGCTGTTAATTTGCACTTTGCCGCGGAGATGCCCCGCAATTTTTCAGTGTCTGGTGAGATTTCAGTGAAAAACTTCGTCAGTCACAAGATCTCTGCAAAAATTGCGCGCCACTAGCGCAGCCTGTACTATCGTCACGCGCAGTTCTCGGGTGTGACCAGTGATTTGTGACGACAAATCCTTTACGGAAAAGTGCAAAAGTGTGGGATTTCTTTCCAATAGAACCATGCAGTTTTGCAGACATTGTCATTGCAGACAAGGTCGAAGGAGCAGCCCTGAGCAATCCTTTAAATTTAAAACGAAGGTATGCCCGCAGAGGTGTAGACAAATGGAGTGTCTGTACGACAACGTAATAAAAACGACAAAAATATATGGCTTAGATTTTTAGGCCTAAATTTTACAGCCCACGAACATCGACGCCAGTTGAGCGCTGGAAATTTCTGCACAAATCACAAATCACCTTCTTAGTCGGGAGGGGTAGCACTAACGTGCGCAATATTTCGTCCTCTTCACAGCAATATCTAGTGGCCTAAGAAACAGTACTTTAACCCGTAATACCCGCCTCCCCCCCCCCTTCCCGAGTTTTTTATTGGCTGCCATAAGACATTTCGTAGTAGGCCTAATGCTAGCCCAACTAAGGGTAACCAGACAAGGCAGGCATTGTGATCCATTTTCGAGCGATATTGTAGACAGTTTTACTGACCCTCCCAACTAGGAGGTCTTGGAATTGATTTTTTGCCGAACAAATTGCTTACTTTCCATGGATAACCGTTCATCAAGTCCCTCAAGGCGCCCTGGCGTTTTTTAGAACCTATAGAAATGCATTCTAGCTCTTATTCTTGAAACAGAATTATACAAGGGCTTTTCCATTATATGTAGTAAATCTTTAAAGATTTGAAAGCAAAAACGAGTTAATTTTCTTTTAAAATCAAGAGTATGGTTTTCTCCGGTGTTACAAAATACATGTGAGACCTTGGCTACAGTAGCAAAGAAACAGGTTTTTCTAAGCAGAGAAAGTAGGCGTGCCCTTGCGTAATAAGGTTATAGCGCTCAAACAGCCTTCTCGGTGCGTGCGCTATGGTTCCGCAAAGTGGGCGGAGACCTGGAGAGTTGGGTGGGGTCATGGAGAAAATGTTGGCTCCTGCTAGCCCTCAGTATTGGCTGGACCCATTTAATCACTACTATGCTTGAAGAATTATAGCTCTACTGAAGAATTCTGGGCGCGTAGAAGAGTGTCTCAGATTCCAGAACGGCGACGCATATTTAAAGGCACAGTTGAATTTTATTCAAAATTTTACAACTGAAGATCTACTATAGAACGACGTTCGTGGTACTTCATTCGAAACCTCTACGAGAGCGATTTACTTTCCAGCCAGATTTTTACGAAATTTTCAGAATCGAAGACCGTCACCAACCTCTCCAGGGTTCACAAAGTCGCAGTCCATGTGCATGTCCTCGTCGAAAACGTCCATCGCTTTCATGTAACACTGGAACGCATACCAACGCTTCAGATCGAGGGCTGACAGCGAGACGACCAGCTGAAACGTCAGATTCAGATTCTTGGACAAAATTCTAGAAACTGGCACCGGCCTGGGGCGACGGAACACTCGAGGTTTCTGTTCTTGCTATCAGAACGAGTTTCACTCGTTCTGATCATCGAACGACGAGATGCAGTTTGACAGAAACCGACCTACTAGGCCCAGTACTGACCAAAGGCGGCGGATGCGTCATGAATCGGTCATCATGCAGATATGGGAAGGGTATATGTCATATATGCCACGGCGACACTACCGTCCTCTCTAATACATTAGAACACCCTACTTGGGGATTCTTCTGCTGTCCAGAACAGAAATCAGGATTTTCTCAACCATGATGGATCCACACAAAGCTACCTCTCCCTGCTAATTCCGTCCCCAACCCACCCAAACCCTCAGCCGGCCGATAATCCGAACCACTTACCAATTCAGCGATCGGAGCGTCGATCGTCGCTTCGAGTATCGTCTTTCGATAGACGCTCATCGCCGCCACCACGGTAGACACGTCACGTGATGTCCACCTGAATCAGGCAATGCGTACCGTAACCACACGCTGCCGAAACCTATTACGGATGGTGATTTATGCGCGCTCACCTCGAGTCCACAACGATTTTCGCCGTATTATGGCGCATTTTCAGCGACACTTGAGCGTTTCGATGGCGCGACCAACCTCTTCCCGTTGCCGTGTCGATGTCGCGTTTCTCGACGCTCAAATGTGTGATCTAAAGGTGTTCTGTTGATAGGAGTATGAAAGTTGAGATGATGGGTGCTGATAGAACTTCCTACTTCATATTTCAACACGTGTTGGTGTGGTACTACTGGGGAATAGTCCCTGGGCGTGTCCAAATGGAGGGCGTAGGGGAGGGACCAGCCAATCACAGACCGCGGAGGGCCAGCAATACGGCGGCGATTTGCTCTGCATCTGCTCGTTCCTCATAAAGAAAAGCAAATCCCTTCCCACATTGCTGTCATCTTGGTTGAGCATAATGGTCGAGCATGAGTGAGCAGTTTGATCTATTTTTTAGCCTTCCATGAATCCACCCGCCCCCCCCCCTTCTCCCCGCCCTTAAAGAGCAGCATAATTTGGACTTTTGTCGTAAAACATGACACTGCTCCCTGAGAGCGGTGTTCGATCGCAGCGCGCTCTGCAGTTTCAGAACGACCCAGTTATCTGATTTGCATGCATTTTTGCGCAGTCTCTTCACTACTCAGGAGTCCCGAGCTTCGTCGACGTTCGAAGATCAGAGACGCTGTCGCATGGGCCAAGACGTCGAGAAATAGGTGGGCCGGCCACGTAATGCGCTTCGCAGACACGCGCGAGACAAGAGCCGTCACCGATTGGATTTTGCGGAATGTCGAGAGAATACAACGACGCCCACTAACGCGTTGGTCGGACTTCTTCGTGAAAGCCCTGAACGACTGATATGACGATCTTCGTGTCCCTTGAGCGAGGAGGATTGGACCACTCTGGCACGCGACAGGGACGAATGGAGACGCCGATGGCGCCCGTTCGAGCAAGTCGATGATCGACGGAATGACAGGTGATACAGGTGACTTCGACTACAGCGTCAATGGACAGCGTTGTTCAAATGGAGCGCTCTTTGACAGCGTCGCTTGACAGGAGCATTTTCTTTCAAAGCAAAACGAGATTTAAACGACGGATCAATTGAGCACATTCCTATGTTGCTGTTGAAAAGGGGACTTTCGACGGCAGTGTTGGCTCCGGTGGGCGCTGCGAACTTTTTCTGAACAGTTGAGCGGTTTGCCCGTTCCAGCAATGCAATTTGCCTTTTCACTGTATTGTTCGAATGAATCATGCTTTGATGGCCCTGCACAAAATGGACGAGTTTTATTTGAACAGAGGGCGCTGTGACAGTTAGGGACGCCAGTTAGCATCGTTGTGTGATGAAGGCGTGCTAGGAATGGTGGTACGTGTCGCGAATGCGGGCAGCATTGAACTGTGGGAACGCGCCAGACAATCAGTCCGCATCGAATGGGCCGCTCCACAGATACGCCAGCCAATCACGGTGCCGACTGTACACAGAAATGTACAGTTGGCACCATGATTGGCTGGCGTATGCTCGGTCGGTGTCCTGATTGGTTATGATTGACTAGAGCGCCCCTATTTTCTAATGCTGCCCACTTTCGCGACATGAACTGGAATGGTTCCCAGAATGGACTAAATTTTAAAAGAACCGTCCATCCTTGCTACGTTCCTGCAGGAACACTCCTTCTGCGACATTTTTAGCAAACGCTTTTTTATTGGAACACGGTCTATAGAATTTCTAAGAAAAAGGGGGACCCATCGAAATGTCCAACAATAAGTCGAGAGCGTTTTTGCACCGTCGTTCGAATACGGTGCGTTTTTGTGGCGCTATTGCTTGCAGCGGGCTTTGCAGGCTTGTTCTGAATGGATACAATGCCAGTTGCTTTTTGATAGCACTGTTCTTGTACGACTGGGCGCAATTGAAATGCAATCAAGCTTGGGTCTATTCATAGCCCGCGACGTGAGCGGGGGGCGACCGAGACGCTCGCAGAAGATATAAAATATGAACGATAGAGGGCGGCGCAATTATATCCCCTTTAGGATGCGTCAAGCATTCCACTTCTATGCGATATCGTGGAGGTGGGCGATTTGAATGCGCGTTTGGCTATACAATGACTTGCGGTGGCCAGTCGACGAACCAGTCAGGGTTTTACCTGTCCCAGGCCGAACCTGGGGCCAAATTCATCAAGCAGTGGGTATAGGTTGACATTCCGTGAAGCAATCTTATCTACTACCCGTAACCCAGTACCCCAGTAGGTAGCAGCTACAATTCGTGTTCATGAAAGGAGTGAAGGGTATGGTAGACCCCAGCCTTTCGCGAGGACAGCTGATCTCACTGGAGCGTCATTTTGTCAGTGGGATGCGGAATCCTAGGGGAAATGCGGATATACCCACGATGATCGTCGAGTATTTTTTACCCACTGGTATACCCACGAGGTGGCGGGTAATGTTTATCATGAAATCCTGGTGAGTACTTCTCCCCCTATACCCCGCATATCCTTAGATGCGCTGGGCGAGAATTCGAACCAGGAACCTGGAATCGAGTGCAGATGACAGCCGACACTCCCTCCTACTGCGCTACCATGCGCCCTGGGAGATGGACGGAAGGAACATACCCACAATTCATCGGCATTCATCATATACCTTACGATTCGTGGGCATACAGCTAAATGAAGGATACTCAACGATCCTCGTAGATATCTTCACATACCCAAGATCCACCCATTTCTTTACTTTTACCCCGAGGTTAACGACTCCGCTCTCATGTCAAACGCGCCAAGCTTCAATTCCGTTCAAATAGCCCTACTCTAGTAAACACAGACTATCATCAGTTACAACGAATAGAAGCCTTTAGCCGTTACCTTCTTAATCTTCCGGTCAACGTGGCTCTTGACCGCCTTGCTGACGGCTCGCAGACGAATCTGCTCGATGGCATCGCACTGGTCGACGATGCGCAGCAGCAGGTCATCGGGCAGAAGAGGCTTGTCGTCGAGGACTGTGCCCGATCTGCCGAGACCTTTGCACGACGACGCTTTGCGCATCGTTGCGGCGGTATTCTGCAAATAGACCGAGTTCGTTGGTTCGTTCCTGGGAGAGCAACGACGTCACTCGAAAATGACATCATGGGCGGAGAACCACTTCCGGGGCATGCATCGTCACACCTACCTTTTCGGCATTGTCCTGGTGGCGACGATGTCTGAACGACAGACGACGAATCAACTGCAATGGCATGATCTTCGCGCGGATAGTGTTGAGTCTGGATAGACGACGTTCAATCTGAAAGCGATGAGCGTGTTGTGAAGAAACTTCGCGGGAGCGGAAGGAGAGTCCGATACCGTGGAGGAAGGCATGAGCGACACAGCACACTAAACTGAAGAAGAGCACGAGGTGGAAGAGGAGGAGGAGGAGGAGCTGAACTGCAAGCAGCAGCAGAAACAGAAGAAGCAGCTCCACAGACAGAGGGTGTGGTCTGGTCAGTGTGAGTGGGGAAAAACCTGACTGTTTACAGTCGGCAGGTGTTCTCGCCTGCGCACGAACACAAACAGCACTCGGTGCAAGAAGGCGGTGGCCGGATTTGGAAGCCGAATTGGAGTCCGTGCTGAGTAGTCGTCTACCTGCGTTTCGGCGAACATCTACAGGGTTGCGTGCTAACACCAAGCGTCTTGATGCAAAAGATCTGATCAGAAGACGTACCACGAAGCGCATAAAGGCGCAACTAATCTAGACTGTGTTCCTGTGATCGCTCCTAAGATGAAAAAAGTACCGTCCCTGGAGATGGCTAGAAATTGACGAGAGTGAGACGTGCAAACTCCATAGTGGAGTAGCAGAAGGACCACACTACTGCAGGTAAGGTACAGCAGAAGTAGCAGAAGCTGTACCAACTACAGATCGAACAAGGTAAGAGAATGAGCGTTGTTAGAAGTTGAGAAGAAAGAGACAGCCACCAACTGATGATTGCGCGACGCACAGCACCGATACAAGAACGGAAGACACCCCGGACTTCGGCAGCCGGTTCCAGGTGCGAGTTCGAGAAAAAACAAGCCAAGGTGTCACTGTGTCAATGTCAGAATTCCTTGTGACACAGTGGGGGACAAATAGCTGTTACTAGGAAGCGAGGTAACACTTCAGAATTAGGAAGAAATTCGGCTGGCAACAGCACATGGTGTGAGAGGACTCATAGAGCCTATTCGAGTGTGACAATTTATCTCAGAGTTACGGCAAAAGCGTTTGGAGTATTTGGCTTCATGCCACCATTTATTATTTATTTATTTATTTATTTATTACATCAATAAGATCATACCAAGGAACGAAACCCAGTGAATGAAAAATGAAAACATCCGGAACACCAGACCAGCTTTCAGGACAGTATATGGATAGGACATGCGGATCTCTAAAAGGTAGGGGCAAAAATAATGGACGACGTTATTCAGATTCTTTCGGGGTGTGCCCCACATTGTATTGCCACGGGATGTCGTGGATACGACTTGGGAATGAACAGGTCAGTATTGTCAAGCCTCTGGCTGAGATGGGAGTTCGACAAAGCATTTCTATAGATTTATATTTATGTACACAACCATATACAAAGTATGCAGTCGGGGAGACTGCGAACGTTCCAAACCCAAGTAGGGGCGTGGCTTACAGGGTGGTGGCCACTATACCGTGACACATGTCAAGCCTCTGGCTGAGATGGGAGTTCGACAAAGCATTTCTATAGATTTATATTTATGTACACAACCATATACAAAGTATGCAGTCGGGGAGACTGCCAACGTTCCAAACCCAAGTAGGGGCGTGGCTTACAGGGTGGTGGCCACTATACCGTGACAGTATTTTCTCACACTCTGAGAGGTCTGGCACCAATTCATCGACCCCAAAAGAATCGAAGGCTTGGTTGGCCTAGGCGGGAAATCCGAACCAGGAACCTGGCATCAAGTGCAAGCAAGAGCCGGCACCTCATCCTACTGTGCTCCACGCATCCGCAACTGAAGTTGAGCGACCAACTATTGTATAAATAGCGTTAAGTCCAGCGAACAAATAGCACTGCCAACATCGTAGAAGACTCCAACTTCATAACTACCCAAGTCTACCCGGTTGTAGGCACCTATGAACATGGTTGAACGGAAGAATCGCACACCGTCTGTCCTAGAACTCTACATCAGGAGCTTTACCCACTTAAATATACTATCCTTACACTCCTTTGGAACAACCAAGCCGGGCGAGTTATTCCCTGAGTAATGAGGATAGAATCAGCCAGAGATATCTTGGACTAGCTAATTGAACTGTAATTTTGCCCAATCATCGAACAAGCATCGAGGCTGAGAACGTTACGATACTGTATGCTACTGTAAGTCAATGTCACGAAGTAAAAAACACCTCTTCTAACTGCACATAATAATTTCCGACGCTTAGACAGATCTCAATAGTAAAAGCCGTTTCAGGTATAGGAATGAAGGAGAGCGTTGAACACGTTATGAACTAATTAGGCCTCGCATGGGTAGCCTGATGAGGAGTTTAGTAGGTGCCTTACCTGGAATCAGTACTTGTTCTACCCTTGTGGTCCTTACATGACCGACACCTTAAGCCTACGCATTTCAATATTTGTGAAATGAACTCTGCAAACACGGCTGAGGAAAAGCCGAAAAGATAGTAACAATGGAAAGACAGCCACTAACCATAAGACGGCCAAGGGTTATGAGCGACAACCTAAGCACAGGCGAGAGGGGTTAAATAGCCCATGCTGTGCGAATAATACACATCGCCGAAACAAAAGAGAACGTCCGCGGGAAAAACAGTGATAAAACATCGCGTGGAGACGACGGCGATGACTGCGACACCGAGGCGACGACCTACACGACAACGAACACCACCACCGGGCGCCGCCCCGCACACCACCTTTCACATTGTCCGCGAGAACGGACGGGTGTGGCGGATCGCTGCTACGGGCGAACGGCTGCGGCTGCCAGAGTGCGGACGGTCGCAGCCCTCTGCGTCTTCTCCGGCGGCGACATTCAGTCGGAATTTCAGTGGAGGTGGGTTTCCGTCGGGAAAAACGTCGCGACGATCTCGCGCCGCGTGGCGTTTGTACAGATCAGTCCGGCGATTACAGAACCCGACCGGCGGCTGCACGTCATTCCGACACGGCTCGGCTACGCGACTGTGTTCAGCTGGCCTGCGGAAGATGAACGGAGAAAAAGTTCTGCAGAATCACGGCTGGCATGAGGTCTAGAACGTTCTGGCACCTGGTTCAATGACACTGGAGAGTGCAGCGGTGACTCAGGCGCGCTACTCGCACATGTCGGAGGCGTCATAATCGGCTTAGGAGCTGGTCTGCCCTATGTGAATGGTTTTTTTCTGTTGGAAGAACAGGCGTTTTCAAGCAGTTGACGACACGATAATAACGATCAACGGCTGGCTCTGAAGACGATGAAGATCGGGGTGACTTAAGAACACAGGCAATGAGGCTCTCCGACTGTACAGTTCCAAATCTTCAGTCATGGATAGTCGACTCTCCTGGACCAACCAAGAGCACCAACGTAAGTAACTGTAGTAGACGGGTCTAAGCAAATTCGAATTCAACCACTTCGACGGAACAGTACACATGCGAAAGCCATGGCGCTTTCCAAAGTCTAATGTGATCAAGCTTCGCTGCAAGCTTATAACCCATAAACGAAATGGACTGAAAAACCGCTAGAGTCTACAGAAGAAGTGATTAATAAGAAATGTAGAATGCTACCCTGGTTACTGTAGGCGCTATACCGTACTTCTCAGCACAGAGGAATTACTCCGTACTCTTAAAAGTGAACCGAGCTCAACAGGCGTCCAGTTTTGTCTGAGCAAGCATTTGTGAACTGGAACAAAAGTGAAGCTAAGACTTTTCCCAATAAAAGAAAATATTTCATAAAAAATCACGGTGCCAATTTAATTCCAAGTAAAAATATGTGTATATAAGAAATCATTTGCCTCACAAGATTAAAAAAATAAAAATATTCAAAAATTATTTCAAATGATTAGTCAGGTCAGGTCTAAAACGTTCTCGTGCCTTCAAAAGTGTCTTTTCTGTAAACACAAAAAATGGATACAAACGGTTGGCCGAGGATGGGAATGACCAAGGATCTCACTACGTTATAGATTAAAGCTTCAGGAATGGCTCATTTTTTGAATGTTGGTTATTCCCTGCTCCTAAAGGGTGGCAATGGTTAAGCTATATAGTTCCTACTTCTAGCGGATATCATCAAGGGAATTTGAATGTGTATTTGGCCTATACTACACTTGCAGAGGCCAGCCCTGCTAATGGGCAAGTTGGTCCTACCCAGAAAAGTCTTTTCAATTCTCTGACCCCGAAGGGATAGAGGGATTGGTTGGGTTGACTGGGATCCCAAGCGAGAACTCCTACTTCAGAGTGCACGGAGCGGACGCCCCTCTGACTTGCTGCTCATATTCTTGCATAAAAACCAATATATAAATTTATAAGTAAATAAATGTGTGAAAATCTATAGGTGTAAACAATTGTCGGATAAGCAGTATGGAACAGAAGAATAAAGTTCTGAGAAAATTCTGAGAAAAAATGTCCGAAAGAGAGGATCGAAGAGGCGTTGGTAGGTAGCAACATCTGCGTCCTTGGAACGACTTCTACGTTCTGAAGACGATAAACTGGTTGAAGTCGCTCAAAAGGTTGATACAACTAATAAACTCGCAAATCAGTACTAAACTGGTAACAGTGCGCTTATCCCATGCAAAACAGACTGCATATCATACACCTGGGGCCAGATTCATCAGCGACACTGCCAGTATCTCTCACCGCCGATTCACCATACCAGTGCGTAGTAACCGATACAGAGAGTTCAACTCCAAATTTACCGCACAACATGTTGATGAATCGCGGTATCAGTAGGTTTGGTGGTACTTTTCACCGTTACAGGCTCGCAAACGGTTGAAAAATCTGGCCCCTGATACACCTACACGACACCTTACTTACCCCTACTCAGCCATCTTCCGAAGCCAGGCAGCGAAGAAAGTGGGGTATGTCGCGGCCGAGTGGCAAGAAGAGGCGGTGGAGAATGAGATCGGCGATCGGACGATAGTCGATGGCCGACGCCGCCAATGTTAGCGAATCGGTGTCGAATGAAAAACACCTAAGCCGTTCGCCGGGCAGCGGGAAAGTGCAGACACGGCCGGAAACGAGCGCCTGGCGCAGCGCGGAGAGTCGCCGCCGCGTCGCCGGTGGCGGGCGCCGGAGGATGACCGAATGAATGGGATGATGATCAGTTCGTCGGCGGCCGCGATGAAGAAGAACCGGCTCGGGACGCCGCGCGGCTCTGCGCCTCGGCCGCCGGCGCCGCGCCTCCCGTCGCGACCGCTGACTGTGGTCGGCTATTACTAGTCAGACATTCTGTCAGCACTGATGACTGATACAGCCGCGCCTGATTAGGCCCCTTTTGGTGTTTGTATGGGGGGCCTGACTAGGCGTTTCATCCGTAAGAGGGCCGGAGCTCTACTGGCAGAAACGCCCAAGCAACCGCGGGACCAAAATGTGGCCGCAAATCTCTCCAAAACCTGTTGAATCCGACACTTCCTAAACTGCGGTCGGAGTACACTGCAATCTCTAGAGACCGCTGCGGAACTGCGTCACTCGACCTTCGTCAACTTCCGGGGCATTCCTTTGATGAATCATGGGGACCGTCTTCTAAATGGGACAGATACGTGCCGTGTTCAGCTGTGTTAAGGTGAAGCTTCACTGTTAGGATTGCCCAACCCACAGGTGGGTTAGCTGCGGAGAGAGAGGAACTTGCTGCGTTTCCTTTAAAGGGCTTCCGGGAGCAGCCGACTCAAATGCATGTGGGGATAGGCCAATCTCTAGATGAGAATCTGCCGCGTATGAACCGCTGAGGTCTAGCCCACAAGTGGACTGAATTACAGGTGAAGGAATCCGTACTGTTCGCTAATATGGTCTACATGGAGAGCTGGACGCAACCGACCGATTAGGCCGCATCAACGACGCCCAGAGTGCGCGTGCAGTCTGCGCCATTGTTCACTAGTGTGTATTCGGTCAGCTCTTTGATTGGCTGACGCATTCTCCCTTCCCCGTGTAGACCACTTTAACGACTAGTACCAAACATTCCCTACCATACAATAAACTTGCAAAGAGACTGCAACTCACAACTATAATAACGGTCTGGCGGCCTAACCCAAATATGGGCTAGATCCAGATGGCTGGAGAAGCTGCTTCCGACACATAAGAGGAATTTATGCAAAGGCAATAAACTAAAGCCAAAGAGGCATGGCATGGGATATGGTTAAAGTGGCGTTAACGAACCACCACCTCCTCGATTCTGGGTACGTGGTTCGGGTCTCGCCAAGGTCAGCGAAACCCTCCACCCCTCTGGGGTCAGCGAATTGGCATCAAAATTCCTAAAAATTATAAAAAAAGGATATATTAGCAATGCGTTTTATTCTCGCCCTTATCCTAGCTGAAGAAAAATACCACTGCAAAAATTTCGGGACCTTACGACTGCACCACAGGACACCCTTACCTGTAATGAGCTAAGACGACTTGATACAGCAACTGCTCCTTGACTAAGCTATGGAAGAAACGGCTATACTGACCTCATCGTGGATGATCTAGGTAGTGTGAAGGAGAGCTACCAGGAACCTGTTGCTTCTGGAGAAGCCTATCCCAGAAAAGAGGTAATGATAAATAGAAATCGCTCCTGTGGATTTGTCTACTAATAGGTAGGCTGGCTTGTTGTGGTGGCACGCGATGGAGAGAAGCTACTCTAAACAAGGGTAGCCACTTCTTTTGCCCATGGGTTCGATTCCACAGCCGGGCAAAGATACCACACATCTTTGAAAAACAGTGAAATGTCGCCGAGTAGAGCTCATTGCAGCGCCAAAATCTCTAAGAATAGCCCCTTAGGATGAAAGCTGGAAGAGCAACGCGACCTGAATGCTGCGATGCGATGCAGTCTAGGACATGACACATTTGCACCTCTGTACAGTCCGCTACGAGAAACGATCAATCCAAAGGACAGTTCGCTGTAACGCTGCGCCTTCTAGTAGCTGCCGGCTGATGCTCAGCCGAAGCAGGTTCCATAACCGGAACGACGGCAGCTGTACCAACAAGCTGATCCTCTCTGCTGAGCGAGAAGCTGACACGTGCAGCGGAGCTGCTTCTCATCACGCGTTGACGCCCTCTTCTGCCATGATACCCTGTTGATGTGGTGACATTCACGCCTCTGTAGTTCATCGACGAAGTCGACAACAGTACTGGTTCCTGGCGACGGAATGCGCGACGCCAGTTGGCCGAGCGACGACGACGACGACGACGACGGTCCGCGACGGTGGACCGACGAAACACCAACGCCGAAAATAAAGACCGGAAACAGCTGACCGAAAGCGGCGACATTTCAAAACAACCGCGAATAGCGAAGGCGAAAGAACACCGTCCAACAATACGACCACAGGAATAGGGTGTGGCTTCTGGACAGCAGCAACGAGCCGTGGAGACGTGCATCGGTGCTGGGGAATGCGGCAGGAAGACGAAGCACAGAGTCCGATCAGGCGAGTCGACACCGTGACACCTCTCCACCGCACACACACAGATGCACAACACCCACAAAGAAGGCGAAGATGGATGAATCCGTGATGCGACGACGCGACGACCACGTCGACGCACAACCCAGCCATCCATCAGCGGAGCCTGATAGGTCAGCTAGGCGGTGCTGGCCAAGCCCCGCACTTCTATTCCGATGACGAGGTCTAGACCTCATGGTGGTAGCGAACCAGTGATTTCAGACACCATAGATAGGGAATGCAGGCCTGTGAAGGTCAGAAAGACCGGGAACTCTTGCTTGTGCTGATCTAGCTCAATAACATTGTAAGCATAGAACATTTGTTGAGCCAAAAGTGATACAAAATCATTATTGCACAAAAGACTACAGTGAAAGTTTCTTTTTTGAGGAATAGAAAAACAATTTCTTCCATCATTTGCATGTAGTGGAAAGTGCTTCTTTCTCAAAACGATTTGTAATAGTATTTCATCCGCTGAAATAACTACTATATACATATTCGAACAAAATACCGTCTACTCTCTAGAAAAAAGCTATTTTACAAGTAAATTCACAAATCTCCTTTCTATTTGAGAAGGAAAGAAAATGAAGGATCAAGGATGAAAGGATAAAGGATGGCCTTATTTCCTTTGTTGGATGCGCCATGCAACCTCTCTGTGCGACATGTTGTGGAAGCGATTCTGAATGCATATTTGGCCTATACATATTTACAATGATATGCGACGGCCAGCGGATGGACGTGCTCCTAGTCAAGCACCTGGTATCAACTTCTGACGACGGAAAAATGCAAGGCTCGGGTGACTTGGGCGGGATCCGAACCACGAACCTCGATGGGGGTGCACGCAAGAGATGGCGCCTCCTCCGACTACGCTCCACGCTCCAATGCGACAAGAAGATGTCCTAATTCGGAAACCAGGGAGCAGAAGCAATGTAGGAGTAAGGAAGCTAGCAAGGTAGTAATGTGCTGCTGCGTCATATTCCGCTAGTTAAGCCGAATACCCAGTAATACTTGAGGAGAAGAGGAAGTACATAGAAGTCCTACCGTTCAACACGACGAACTCCAGGAAGCCCTGACAAGGCTCTACGGTTCAGCACAGGTGACCGCTCTACTAGACGACCGACTACTGTAGAGCCGTGCTTATATCAAGCCTGCAGCCGGCACTGACATCATCGCTACGGTCGGCGGCGGTGACGGTTGGTGACGATTCGAGTGCGCAGTGACGATATATATCTGATGGTCTTCTGAACTGCCTACGTCGATGGTTCGAAGGCCGGCTGGCGCGGTCGTTAGTCGAGCTTTCCCGGTCTGCTACCCGTTTTGTTCGCGTTGTGCTGCCTATTTCTTCGGGGGCAGGGGAGGAGTAGATACATTCAATCTAAATATGGGGTTTATCCTAATCGGAGGGGACATATGGATAATGATTTGCGTCCACTTGCCTTTCTTGAGTTAATACGAGAACTTCTGCTGCTGTTGCAGGATACGAGGCGTTCATCTAAACTCAGGTGTGATGACGAAACCAATACGCGCTTTAAAGTTGCCCCCCCCCCCGGCTAGGATATATCAAATGTGTTAAAAATCTGTGGTAAGATTAGATTAATTGTTATAGAGATAAACGCTCTGTGCCGCATTAACAGCAGGGAAACTTGCATGCAAAGAAACATTCCAATCACCTCGGCAACCCTGACAGCAGCTAACTGTACGGCGCACTCCCGTTTGCTCGTCTTATCGCATTGTTACCAGACTGGCCACTAAAAGACAGCTATACTTTGCAATTCAGCGATGGGGTACAACAATAATGTCCAGGATTGGCCAATACATTTGGGGTACGCCATGCATTCTACTTCCGCATGGTATCGTTGGAACGTGATTGCGCGTATCCCCAGCAGGCGAAGGCATGACATTTACGTATGGCGATGGAACACAGTAACGGCGAGAATGATTTCGGGTGAACGCGGACGATGATATAAGATGACAGCACATGGTGACTAAAAGTTGTCTAATTGCGTAGGAAACGTCACGCTTCAAACGCTACCAGTGAAGCGATTTGAGAGCACCCTTGTTAAAAATCCAGTTGAACTATCGGAGGAGAGTCCGTCACTAGTGGGCGAAAGTCCTGTCACTTTCCGGTGAATTTTCGACGACGAGTTCGTCGGAGATTCATTAGCAGTTGATCGTGTGGGATTTCAAAATTCTGCTCACGACAGCCGTTTTCTATCAGCCTATATAAACGCCTACGGTTACGGTTACATTTGCGGCGTCTGCTGGAGGGATGTTGTGGTTCTAATGTGCCAAGGGCCTTCCGACGAGCACTTTCGTCTTCATTCATTTTGTTTTGCTGGAAAAAACTATTAAACTGTGCTGTCCATAAGCTCTTTTTTTCCTTTGATTGGAATCACCTCCATACCTTCATTCGCCGTGCCGTCCAATGTTCAAAGTCCGAAGTGATGGCAATAATGTGTTCGATCAACAGAGAAGGCTAGAGCGACTGGGGACACCAAGGTGTTAATCGAATCATCGAATAATTCTGGGATTCCCCCTTGAGAAAAACGCCGAAGACACAATAGGAAGTGGCAGCACGGGAGCGGTTCTTCTGCCGTACCATTAGCATCGAAGCGAACAATCAGCCTCCTCTGTGCTAGTCTGGCAATATTTGCCATTTTTGCCAAAAGAGCGGTCACGGATACATGACCTGTAAAAAAATATCAGACCGGATAGTCTGCCAAAGGGCCTTCAGAGAAGGGCGCAAGTTTAGAAATGTTTTTCCGTCTAGTCTTGAAAATTTCAAAGGTTTAAAGCCGGACCGCTACTCATGCGGACGAAAACGTTATGCATTTGTATGTTCCAGCTACGAATTTCATGAAAGAAAGGATCACAACAAAACGTGGAAACCTGGATACCAATTCTACAGCTATTTAAGGAAGTGGTGCAGAAGCACCCGTTGCCACGTCGTATATGGTGCGAGTCTAACACTCGACGTAACCTATTCCTTCGACCTAATTCTACGATGCCGTCCAGCTTCCGTCTACACCGTCAACGCTAAGCATTCAACAAGTTTCAACGAGCAGCCCTTCTTCACGTCCTTCCAGTCTACAAGTAATCAACCTCCTCCATGTCGTAGCAGTCTTCAAGTTCAACAAGCAGTCAACGACATCTACTTCACTCCATCCAGTTCACGAACAACGAGCCTCGCATCAAGCTGCCGCCCAAGTCGCTCGTCATCGTCAGCGACAGTAGATTTTATTCTGTTAAAAGATGTAGCACTCTCCTTGCCCTCGCCGGGAGTATCACCGTCTACGGTGATCCTCAGATCCATCAGGAGGTCGAGAGGGCGGAGCAACTGCCCCCTGACCTGCTTTGGATGCCATAGACGTCAGTGTTGCCTATGTGCTGATACCACTCGCTTTGGACCTACGTGTCCTCCTTTATGAGACGTTCACCTGTACGCTTAGAGGAGCGACGTTCCTCAATAAAGCCAATTCATCCACTCTTCTGTTATCCTTGTATATTTCCGCAACCCACTGAACCACCCATAACGGTGAAAGAGGAAGAAGCAATCCTCACGTCTCAAGCGCCCATAACAGCTAGTGTGTCAAGAAAGGTGTGCTTCTGTAGGCTAATTGATCATCTTTTCGAACAAAACAGTGGCTGAAAACCAGTTGGGACAAGGATGAAATAACTTGTACTTTTCTGTGCTTCAAAAATGGTTCATCATTAGTTCCTAAAAACTATGATAAAAATTCAAAAAGTGTGTTCGCTTATTTGGGCATGCGAGTTAAGAAGCTTCAAAGAAATCCATACTGAATCTTCCATGAAATCTTGTGGGAGAAGCTCGTTTTGAAAGAGAAAGAACTTTGAAGCGGCTTCTTCTAAAAGAGCTGAGCAGCATATCCCGCATAAAGACGTTGGAAACTGACCAGCTTTAAGTGCATCACAGCTGATTAAATGCACATGAAAGGCGCAACTCAGTCTGATCGTCTGTTTTTAAAAGGAGGGCCAGCGCGCAGTGTAACCTATCTTGGCGTTAGGTAAACATAACAGACAGTAAACCCCAGACCAAAGGGCTGCATAGTGCAGCAAAGGGCCAGGGCCGAAACAAGGTAAACAGACCGAAGACTACTAGTACGAAGCGCCAAAAAGAAGCTAGGCAAACAGAGTGGAAAACAGGTAGTGCGAAAAACAAGGAAAAGAAGAAAAGAACAAGGAACAGTCTACAACAACCTGATAGAACGAACTGACTTCGATGAGCTCAGAGGTTCTTCTGACTGATCAGGAAAAGGTGGCTGTTTCAGAAGGGCGATGTTTTGCTAAACGAAAGGGGTCCATGGGAAAAATTCGATAAGCTAACATGAGTTTTAGAGCAAACATGACAGGATATTACACTTTAGCGAATGAGTTCGCGACGCTGCCTGGGGTTAAAATTCCTCGGTAAAATGCAATACGCGCAGGATCGTTCAACCTAATACTGCTCGATTCCCTAAGAAATAATCAAGGATAAAAGGGAAAAAGGCGACGTCAGCCAATCCCTTGGATTGATGCACCAAGGAATACACTTCCGCGGGACATTGTTGAAAGAAGTTTGATGCATATATGGCCTATACAACGACTTGCCGATGGACAAGTCGGAGTCGAACCCCCCCCCCCCCCCAGATAACTCTGACATCAATTAACCGATTGCATAGGAATGAGGTGCTAATCTGGCCACGGCAGGAAGTTCTAACCACGAACCTTAACTTGAACTCCACGCGACAGCCGGCGCTCCTCCGTCTGGGCTACCATGCGTTTAAGAAATAATATGCCTTCAATTCTTCCGGCTTTATGAGGCAGAAGGTTAACTTCTATAAAAATGAAAAATCGCACCTAGGCATGAAGCCATCCTTCCAAAAATATCCACAGTAGTAACGAAGTAGTTGTTCAGGACGGGCAAGATATGTAGGCTGAAAATACCAGTTCCTAATGAGGAGGTGCTTCCACAAGGAGCCTATAAATAACCCGCTGACAGCCACATCTCCCGACCTTAAATATTCGCACCCATCGCTTCACTTTGATGAGCAGGTGACCAGGTGGAATTTCTGTTTTTCTGCGCAGTCGACCACAGAAAGTGACAGATATGCTGATACGAGTTCGACGACTATCAAAGGCTGCTGCTACACGTGACTGCAGAGACACCTCGTGCTCGACGAAGCGATTCCTCCAGTCGGATGTGGACTGGTTCCTACGACGCTCCTTCACATTGACGGCGAAGAATGGTCGGGGAGTAAGGCAGTCAGAGAAATTTGTTGTTTTTAAAGCTCTTGGCCGAACGATAAGAGCGAAAACTACTGGTGTGGCAGACAGGCCCTTGGAAATAAGCGGCAGTCTGCTCCAGGGCAAAGAAAGATTGCTCAGAGCTTGTCGTCATCTCGTGACCACTTTACTGTGACGGCTAATTACCGAAAAACGCCTGTAATGGTGTGACAGCGAACTGGATCGCTCTGGCACAATGTAGTGGACCCTGGTTACCCTGTCGGAGGAGTTCCTGTGCAGTGCCTATGGCTACAAACCTATACTGATGACGTTCCGACAGCCACATAAAAAGGGACAGTGAGAAGCTAACATACGTTGGACTACTGTAGCTCTATTCTTAGCTCGAAAACAGACCGGTTACTGTAGCACGCTGAGAAGGGATGTTAACCTACATTTTTATGATACGAATAACGGATGAAGGTCTTTGATCAATCGCTCTGTGGCATGCACCGCACATTCTACTGCGGGATGTTGCATGTTCTTGGCCCGGGTTCATCAACAATTAAACCATTGGGTATGCGGAGTATAAGGGGAAGAGGTAGGATAAGTGATAGAGATGAATGCTTCATCGTGGGTATCTCCTCACTTTACACCCGCCGGTTAGTCGTTGACGAATCCGGCCCCAGCTTGAATGGGTAATCGAGGTATAGAACGAACTACGGTGGCCAACCGATTGAAAGTCGGTATTTTATCCCTTCCTACAAGCCTAGTACCAATGCCTGGGTAGAAACTAAATTGATGGATAAAAGCGTTCTTTGAAAAAGCGAATTGGATCTATCCTAGGCGGGGGGGGCACATGTCTAAAAAGTATCTAACAGGTCAACTTGAGACTTACCGAGCGGCTCCTAAAGAACACGATAGAACCTAAAAGTAAGAAAAACCAATGGGCGAACAAGAAAGAATTGAACTTTGAACTGTAGTCAACGATTATGAAAATAATAAAGGACAGCGTTACTCAATACGTTTTCGAATGCGCCACGCATTTTACTTCCACGGGATGTCCTTTAGGCGATTTGAATGCGTATTTGGCAATACAATGTCTTGCGGTGGCCAGCCGATGAACAAGTCAGTGCTTTATCCTTTCCAGACAACTCTGGTACCAATTCACCGACCTCGGAAGGATGGAAGGCTTGGTTGGCCTGGGCGGGACATCCAAACCAGGATCCTGGAATCGGATGCACGCAACAGCCGGTACCTCCTCCAACTGCGCCAAATGTGCCCAGTCAAGTCAAGGATTAGGAGAATGAATTAATTAAAATACTTCCTAGCACTGCGCTATGCTCATCTGCCTTATATTTTGAAGAGGTTCAAAGCGCAATTCGTACGTCGAATGCGCTTAATCAACTTTTTGTACATCTTCGCCTATCCAAACCAGAGAACCGTTGACAAAGGTGAATGTAAAGTTTACAAAGAAAATTAAAACGAGTCCCACTTTTGCGCAGCAAATTTTCTCTCGAGATCTCGCCCGCGTACTTTGTCCTCGGCAGCAACCAAGAAAGGGCGAAGTGCATTCCTTCTACCGTAGTCCAGTGTTCCGTTTCCCGATTAGGAACGGCTACAATGAAACGGAGTTGCTTTCTCTGCGCATCTAAGCCATATGAGACGAAAAAATTGCTGTTTTCACGGAAAAGCTCAGGGTAACTTTATTTATTTATTTATTGCATAATAATTTTATAATTATATGCGGCAATTTTGAAAATAACAATAATAACGGGAAATAACACGCTAAATTAGGGGTACAAGAGCTGGGTGACGAAGCAAGGAAAGAAACAAAACGATACAAGCCCAACGAAACCTTAGTGCAATTTGACGTTTGGAAGAAGGCATTGACATGCTAACAATGTAAATGAGGAAACTTGACTTCACCTTCGAGCTTACAAATGACAGGTAGAGTCTGAGATGCCCTGTTCTTTCAGTTGTCAAAGGGGCACCAGAAAACCCAATTAGGTCAATGGAAAGCCTTCTTCTCAGAACTTTGAACAACATAACTAGATCTGCTCTCTTCCGTCCAGTCTGAAGGCTAGACAAACCAAGGATCTGCCCTTGGTTTGTCTAGCCTTCAGACTCAGAATGTTGTCATAACTCGGACCACGACATTCCAGAAAAAGCTTGGGTGAAGTTATTCTGAACGCTTTCAAGGAGCTTTACGTCCTTCTTTTGACAGGGACTGTAAACTATAATAAATATAGGGCCGGCACTACCAACGAATACACTACAAAGGGAAGTAAAGAAGAAGTAAAACGGACTCCAGTTTGTGGCCATGGTTCTTGGACATAAGAAAATTAAAGTCGGCGAAGACGTTCGAAAGCAGACTTCGCCCATTCAGCCATTCCTACGGCTTCAAGGACGTTACCATCCAGTTGAACCGGATGGCACTCCAGTGATATCCGGACCCAGCCGATGCTCTCAAGTGCTCAAGACGATTTAGCAAACAGGAGAAACCGCTGCGAACAGCGCGAGATCCGGTCGATCGAACCGACGCAGAACTCGTCCCGAGGAACACATCATGGAGCACGAGGACTGAGCCTGTAGGGAGCAGCGCGAAGGTTCGGAGAGGAGAAGGAACAGAAATGGCTTCAGATTCAGAGATGGAAAGCTGGCAGAGTGTCCGAAGAGACGAGGCGTGAGGGCGGACAGAGCACGCCGGATCACTGGCGGCCACCCGCGTAAGAGGTCAGCGGTCGATCACTGCGTAATCGGCGGCGGACAGGTCCGAAGGAGCTGGCTACAGATGAGGACAGGACAACGGTAGAGTCCAAGGCGCTTAGAGGGGCATGGACACTGGAGAGGGAGGAGGGTGGACGAGAAAGAGTTGCTTGTGGTTAACCGAGCTCACTACTAGTCCGTCAGAATGCGCCAATCGAGTGCAACTTCTCAAATGGCAGGTGGAGGTAGGGTTTTGTGGCCCACCGATGGTACTCGTCGTTAACACGTTGACGACAATGCGTCCCAATTTGGGACGCACCTCTAATAAAATTATTTCGAAGCCGCCGATTTGGCTGAAACATCCCCTAAGGGGGTTTATTGGGATGCTTCCAATCCGACGCCTATTCCACCGAATACGGCCGGAGACCACCCATATCGACAACTACGGTGGTCGGGTCAGGATCACCGATTTGGCCCAAACTTCGCCTAGGGAGGGTTCTCGGGATGCTGGACACGAACCCTTCACTTCTGCTTTGGATCCCTGCTGGAAATCGGGGGTACCTCTATCCCGACTGGGCATAAAACCACTATGTACCAGGTTCTATAAAAATAGAAAAACTCGTGGTCCTCAGCAAGAACCGATGATTACAAGAGCTATTGAACCTCCCTAACAGCGGCGTAGTGTAATGGCCTTGCATCCTGCCAAGAAAGCAGCGGGATCGAGCCCGAATCCCGAGAGTTTTGATCGCTGCGGAGTGTCCCTGCAACAAACTCTAACCACTGCTCGTCGTTTATGAGGCTTACAAGGGCTTCCGGAGCATGCTAGTCAATCATCGCCGATCAGATCCAATCAGAGCACAAACCGCCAGCCAATTAGCGCACCAGATAGTATCTACCGCGTCTGGGCGGCATGCCCATTCGGCGCGGTCTGATTGGTGCGATCTCTGTGTAGGCCTTATTAACGACCAGTACCGTGAATCTGGGCGCAGGTAGCGCAGTGGGAGGAGGTGTCGGCTGTGGCGTGCACTCGATACCAGGTTCTTGCCTCGGATTTCCCGCCCAGGCCAACCAAGCCTTCCATCCCTCCGGAGTCGGTGAATTGGTACCACACTTGTCTTGCAAGGATAAAGCGCTGTATTGTTCATAGGCTGGCCACGCAATTCATTGTAAGGCCAAATACGCTTTCAATTCGCCTCCACGACATCTCGTAGAAAAGGGTTTGAGTAACGCCGTCTTTTATCCTTTATCATCATCCTAACCATGAGCTCCATAAGAAATTTTGTGGGCAGTGAAAGGAAGCTGACGAGTACGCGCTCCTACGGCTTAGTCACAGTAAGCTTCCTGGAAAATCTGACTCAGCTCCATTTGATGGAAGGACCGCCCGAAGCATGTTGTTCCGCCGATACGTCGGCCGCAAAGCGGCTATGTTTGGCATGCCCAGAACGCGCTCGTACTATGTGACATAGAGACATCACTGAACACCGAGAAGCGTTCTGTCATCGCGGTACCGCATTCCGCAACTCCTATCAATCACCGCAAAAAAAAGCCGCAGCCGGAGTCGCACCGTGTATGTCCACCACAACACACAGCATGTCATGTGCCCCCAAACATGGGCATAAATCTCGACAAAGGCGACGAAGTGGCAAATGACGACAGGTAAGTAAGCTAGCCAGCAACTTTTCCCAGAGCCTAGTTTAAGGGACCGACGGGTATCTTAGGCTCGAAACGGAGCGATGCCTTTAAACAATAGGCACCTATCCTACAAAATCCTGGACGTAGAATCTTTCTCGCGTCTTCGCCTACGCGATAACCTGGGGTGTGACTAAATGAAATTCGAAATTTCGTAAACCGTAAATCGCAAGAATTACCTGACATGTAGTGCAGTACAACTGATTTTTTATAGGTTTTCCTGCTAATGTTAATACAAAATGACCCAATATTTGTTTATTTGTAGTGATATTTTCAGACCAAGCCGGGCAGCTGTGCCAAACGTTTTCCTTTTGTACTTTAAGTTTTTCGTCTTGTCATACGTTACTTCGAGAAATCAATCTTCACGCGTTTAAAGAAAGTTGAAAAAGTTGTTGAATCGAAAGCATTATCATAACCTATGCATGGTCTTTCAACAAAACCTTTCACGGTTTGAATAATCATTAATTTCAATCAACTTCTTCTTAGGAGTTATTCAAATGCGTATAAACCTAGGATTTAGCTGAAGCGGTAGTAAAAATCACTAGCAGAACAAAAAATAAAAAACATTTCACATTAATAACACGGGGAACCAACAACTCCAGTTGCAGTTCAACAAACATCGCGTACTGAGCGAATGCATGGCGCAACTCTATCCTATTTCAAATCGAAAGCTCTTAGATATTCAACTAGGTTTTCAGAAAACATCTGCAACAGAATTTTCACTCATTTTTCAAGATTTAACAAAACATGTTATGTCTGACTTACTGTCAGATGTTTGTAGCCCGAACATTCTCAAACATAATGTCATATATTCTAGAATATTCATGAATGTAATGAAGGTGGTTTCGGCTTGAGTGGCCCAGGATCTCCGTCACTCGGGCCGGTCGTCGCGATTGAGCATCGCTCAGGTTCTCCTACTACGATTTCGTATTAAGAATCTTCTGGGGAGCATTGTCACGGAAGATGGGTCCGGGTGTTCTACTATGTACAACAATGTCCTGAAGGCCCAGTGGCTCCCCCAACGAGAACCACCTGCGAAGCAGTCAAAGTCCAACCTCCCTTGAAGAAGATGATGCTCTACTGTTGGTAGGACCCCTAAAGGAGGCTCTACCACGAGTTCGCTAGAGACGGGATGACGGCGATTGCGAATATCTACGCTGTCCAACTGCAAAATTTAAGTGAGGCCACGCAGCTGAAACTACCATTGTCGAAGAATTTTTGCTTTCTTCACGACAACTGGCCACATGTTGCAAGGATGTTTGGCCACAAGTCTCAGAAAGATTAAGTTGAACTCGAAATGAGTGTGTACGTCACAGTGTCTGCTATCATGGTGCCACATCAGAACATTGAAGAGCTGTTCTGAAACGAAGGGGGAATTAGCTATTAGAGGAAGGAGAGTGGGCACATTTTTCTAACCCTGCTGTGTCACGTCGTTTGGACTCAGTCACTTCAGCTCTACGAAAACGTTTACGAAAATTTACTATTTTCGACCCAAAATGTCCTAACCATAAGTCGTGAATCGTAAAAGAATCCCGAAGAACGCTGCAAACCGCGAAATCACAGATCGCAATTAAGCATACCGCGACTAACAACGTTAGTGTGAATACCAACCCGTACCATCCCACCTTTAATATGTAAGATGGAACGGAAAATCTCTCAGAAGTCGTCATAGACTGCCCGAAATTCATATCAATCTCGAAATCTTGTCTAATACGGGGAGGGGGGGGGGGGGGAAGTAATGAGACTCTCCATGCCGTGCCCGTATATGTCGTGACTGGAGTCCGGCTTCGTGCTTCTCGTATTTGTATGCTTGTTTGCTACCTTCTGAATGCTACTTGAGAAGTGACCACTTTCGCCCTTTCCAGAAGAATGCCAAAACCCCAGTCTGTCTCATGCCGAAACCCCAATCTGACGAGTCGACCTGTGTCGCGCAAATCTCGCCCAATTCCCAACCTGCTCGGGCAGGCTGGACTCAATAGCCACGCAAGATGAGAAGTACGTCTTCTTCCTTAACCCTGTCAAGCAGCGAGTCTGGCTGAGGCCTGGTGACCTGTTACCGATTTTCGTTCGGAGAGATGTTCGAGGCGAGAAGCACATTCTGAGCTTTTGAATCTGCGCCCATGGGCCCGTATACTGGAAGCTGTTTACCAAAAGCACGACGATGGACTCCAAGGCCATGGTGAACGAAATGGAAGGGATGGATCGGCAACTCGCACTTATTCGGTCTCAGCGCTTCAGGGTCCTCCTCTTCGATGCCTCACCCACTGTATTCGCGGACATCTCTCCATGCGACTGCCACTACTTCTTGAGCCTATTGGACTTTATGGTCGGAAGGGACACAAGGACCCAAGCAGACCTCGACAACCATAACGAGCAGTGGATCAGCATCAGGCCTAAGCAGTTCTGGAGGGATGGGATCAGGAAGTTGGCTGATCGATGGCAGCGAGGCAATTGACCTTAATGGCAAATAAATTCCTCAGCACCGCTGAGTTGCAATTGAGTTATAAAGAGATAAAGCAATTTGTTGAATTTGTCTCCTTACTTTTGGCCCACCCTCATAGTAACATCCTCATTTTCGCTCTTTTCAATTTAAAATGCCGAAAGCACGTTCCACTTTTAAGGATTTTTCACATAAAGTTCCTTTTGGGAGTTATTTTGGAAGAAATGTCAGCCAGGTGTTTTTCAAAGTGGAAACAAGTGAAGAACGTCCAATGTAGAAGAGCCGCGTAAGAGCATGGTGTGCTCCGAAAAGGATATGAACTCGAACTTAAAAGGTAAAGGATTCAGATAAAGGATAAAGGACAGCATTAGTCAGTTCCTTTTGAGACGCACTCTACGGGATGTCGCGGAGACGATTTGAATACGTATTTTCCTATACAATGACTTGGGCTGGCCAGCTGATGAAGAATTCAGTGCTTTATCCTTCCCAGACAACTCTTCTACGTATTCACCCACCTTAGAGGGAGGAAATGTTTAGTTGTATGGGTGGGAAATCCGAACCAAAAATCGGGATGTACGCGACAGCTGGCGCGTCCTCCGACTGCGCTACCACGCGCACTAATCTAGAAGATATGGCGAAAAGTGCGCTTCCTGAAATGCGTTGTCTACTTTTCAATGACGGGCCTGCTGTGGCGAAGTCGGGGAAACGCCTGATGATAGTACATCATGAATTGAAGTTCTTGGCTCAGAGCATGCAACGCCAGTTAAGTAAGTCTTCTATCCCGCCAGAATCGGATAGTGGTTGGTACAAGTCTTTTTTGGAAAAGGTTAAACACTTAATTATCCATCGGTTGGCACCTACAGGTTATTGTGTAGGCCACATACACATTTATGCTGTGTCCACGACATTACATAGAGATATGTAGAATGCGTGGCATATCCGGTGAGGGGATCGATGAACATCACCACTTATTCCTCAATCTTTACTTTTATCTTTACCTTATAATAACTTGTAAAGGTCGACCTGGAGCCAGATTCATCAACCGCTACCGGCCGGTAACGGTGAAAGGTACCGCCAAATCTGATGCTGATGAATGTCATATCAGGTGGTTTGGCGGTACTTTTCACCGTTACCTGCCGGTAAGTGGTTGATGAATCTGACCCCAGAAGATGACTAGTGGGTGATTTGCTCTATTCAGTGAAATTTCACTCTCCCGCTAAAGTAGAACACTTGGTTGGCCTACAATTTTAGAGCTGCGGAAACCGATCCGATGCGATGAAGAACTGATGCTGGCGCATACACTGCCGACTGCAGTATACGCGCCAAATCGCATATCTACTCCTTGATAATTTGTTTTCGACCTTCACACAATTGAGAAATCTCGAACGCAGACTTTGCCAAGTAATTTGCCCAAGTTTTGCTACCAATTAGTAGCCAAAATGTTCTGTCTAATGGCATAAAAGCCCTTGGTTGTTGTGGTGGCTTGACCGATTTCTGTTTTTCAGCGTCTCTGGAGTAGATTTCTACGTTCGAAGAAGGACTTGAAGAGCTGCCGTAAGAATGAGCACGTTTAAGGAAGTTATGTATTTCAAGAGGCTAGGTTTGGATGAAAAGTCTAGCAAGCTAGACATTTCGGCTTCGAAGAGTTGTTTTAAGGGATGCATTTGGTTGCTGTTGAGTTATTTAGCTGTCAACTAGAATTTTTCGGATTCTACTCATTAAAATAGAAGATGAACTTTTTCCTTTTCTTCTTGTCACCTAACGAGCTAACATTCCTCTGCGCGAGCAAAAACTACAACGAAACGAGCTCGGGAACTGCGTCAGGTTGCTTACTGCACAGCTTAACTGGTATTCGTAGACTCCTGTGGTCGTGTAAAAAAAATCAGTCGCCGAAGAAATAGAGCGGCCCTGCTTAGTAACGGCTATGAATGCAATTTCTCGAGCAGTCATGGACAAATGTGGCAGGGAACAGCGTGAGAAAGAGAAAGAGCGACCAGATATGGGTGGCGATGACGAGTCGGAGATTGGGAAGGGCGAGATGGGAACGGGAGCATCCGGATTCTTAGAGTGGCAAAATTTGAGCGGAATTGAAAGAAAAGTGAACGTGATGGAGAAGTAACAGTTTGGAAACTCATAGTTTGTGTGGTCAATGCTCATCTATTTTAGGAAAACTCTGATGCTTGTCCATGCTACGGAAAATCAAGATGAATATTCACACGCTTTTTGTAAAGTTGCTTACTTCTAAATTACAATAGGTAAAACTTATTCAGCATAAGCTGACGAAGGAAGAGCCTTGCTTCAGTGAGCTATGAGAAACCACTGCTTATTTTAGAAACGTGTGAAGCCCGGATTTGACCGGAAAGCTTTGGTCTCTATGGGATTGGAATTATAATGGACATAAATTTTACATTTTGAGCGCCCTGCTAAGACTAATAAATGATCTCAGCCAGTATTGACAAACAAATGCACAGCGCAGGATCGGAAAAGAAAAGTTTGAAATCGGGAAAGAAAAAATTTTGAAAAAAAAAATTCTGGCGTCACGACACCAGCTAGAATGGCGGACCCGCGTCGAAGCGGGCAGCGCTGAAGACAGCTTAAAATAAATACCCAGTACCACTCAAGTTGGGGGAAGCACTTCCCATCCAATGCTATAAGTGAAGTATGGATTGTAAATTATTTAAACAGTAAACAACGGCTGTAACGGTGAGAAAGACGGTAACTGTGCGTAAAATAATGTTAATTTAAAAATGAAAGTGCGGCAGGGGGCAGCATTCTTCTTCGGGGTGAAATCTTTGTAGCTGGCGCTCTGCGGTCAACGATGAGGACAGTGTCAAGATATGACAGATGGATTGTTCCTTTTTCATTTCGTGATTTTTTAATCTTTATTTTTTAATCCATTTGAAATTTTTCAGTTTTTTCAACTTTTCAATTTTTCACTTCAATTTCAACTTCATTCTTCATTTCACCTGTGAACAGCACTAGTTTCTGAAAAGTGGTGAAGCTGGGATCGAGCTTGTTTGATACGAATGAGTACGCTTAGAAAGTGGATTTTCGGTTCGCATAGCAAAGCTCAAATAATTTTAGTTTTTGTGAAATGTTAAAGAATATAGGATAAAGGATGACGTTGCTTAGGGGTCGTTTAGTGTGCGCGCGACGCGCGACGCGATGCATTCGTAGTGGCCAAATTGATTGAACGACGCGATTGACCAATTCGGCCACTAAACATGGCATCGCGTCGCGCGTCGCGCGCACTCTAAACGACCCCTTAATCCCCGGGGATGCGCCAAACATTCTGCATTTGCGTGTTGTTGTGGAGGCGATTTAAATGTGTACATATTTGGCCATACAATGACTTGCGGAGGTCAGTCGATGAACAAGTCAACGCTTTGTCCTCCCCAGGCAAGTCTGGAATAAATTCATCGACCCCGGTGGAATCGAAGGCTTTCTTGGCCTGGCCGGATGACTCAAACCAAGAACCTGGTATCGGGTGTACGCGACAGCCTGGGCTCCAGGACCTAACTCCAACGCGACGTCGCGGCGATGAAACGCGGACATGCGCTCGGTGACGAATGGTTAGCCGCGGAGCACGAAATGTTCTCAGTGTTTAAGCTCCCAGACCACATTTCTAGCAAGGAACGTAAGATCCCACAGAATGTGGTAGGCAACAGTCTGCAGAAGGACAATTGATCCAAGAATGTGTGATAGTGACCTTTTGCCGTAGTGTAACCATAATCGCAGGTAAAAATTGACCGAAGAAGTTGTAGATGGTAAATACTGACGCTAGAAACCATCCACATGACCATGATTCCTGTATAAACTGTCTCTGATCGTCCTATTGAAATCCACATTCATATACTGTCTCCAAGAAACGTTGAAATAAGGCATGTTCCTGTAGGAAGTGTTTCTAGCCGTCGGAAGCATCGGACCGCTCGGACCCCGCCAACTCGTCCAATTTCGTCGCGCACCGTGCGCGACGCCAGGGTGGTTCGCGCGGCGTTGGAGTTATGTCTGCCCCCGGACAGCCTGCACCTCCTCCGACTGCACTACACGCGCACTAAGAATAGATTAAGAAACTCGCTGTCTGTATACAGATACTGGTCAGAGATTTCGAATATGAAAGGGCGTGGCCTTTTGTCCTTCATTATTTATCGTTCATTGTCAGGTATGCTGCTAACTTATTCTGAATTTAAACTGCCATTTTGGACTAGGTGCTCTTTGCTAGGTGTTCCTTTGGTTGCTCCTTACTAGGTGCTCCTTTGATTAGCTATAGTAGGGGGTTTAAAACCGCTACTCGCAGCGTCACTGTAGGGCGAGAAATTTTTCTGACGCCCAAGAATGTTGATGGAAATTTTCCGAATTCAGAGGTGACCACAGATTACTTCAGCTGAACACCAGAAGACGCACTTTGGCGTGAAAATATTTTCCTTAACTGCGCAGGGAATGACAGCCGGATGTCGCTCACCCATGACAGTAATTCATCATTGGTGTCTATAAAATTCATAGTCTGGTTTGGGTTCGTCATAACACTCCAAATTCCTTGGCTGTAATATGGGTCTATCCCGGTATGTGTAAGAGGGGCAGCAACTTTGTAGAAGCGTGGAGCAGAATTCTAGCTAGAATTAAAGTCAAACATTGAGAAGACCTAAGACCTAAGGGGTCAATGTTGCTCGGCCTGTGAGATAGGCAAAGCCTTCGAAAATAGACCAACCCAGGTGCAGGGTGAAGCGCTGCGAAGAGCTCGACCAAAAATAGAACCGAGATGGGAACCGGTTCAACCGGCGCTCTGCGAGGCTGTTTCGGTGACACGGACTTTCGATGTCGACGTGCCGGCCGGCCGGCCGTGAACTCTGATGGCCACGAAGGTGTCGGCGACAAGCGCTCCGATGTCGACGACGCTAGCCAGATGACCGATCACCCGACGTCTCAACGATAGTTCAGCTGAGCGTCCTGCTAGCACTGGAGCGTCAGAGCTGTCGGGCCAGCACGGGTTGGCATCATAATGACCTTCTGTTACACTACACAGACGATGTTTTTATGGTTCTCAGGTCAATTTTGAGCTTCATCGGAAATCGGAAGAGATTGAGGGCACTGAAGCTGGTTACTTTAAGCCCCAAGAGGTTAGTATTGAGGTTATAAGCTGTTACAATGATCATAGTTTTGGGGCAAGGGGGGACCCGAACCCGCACCTACTGATGACCAGGCGAGAGTGCCCTACGCCATTACACCACAAGGGTATTGCTCCATCTGATTTGCACAATGCATGGCCCTTTGTGGGTGCAAACTGTACGCTCTTCCTCTGATCTGCTCACCTGATTTTCATTCTATAGTGGACCCTACCTCTATACAGTAACTTATTCCAACACCAGGGGTGGCCCATGGATAATCCAAATTCCTAGAGGTAATAGTAATTCCAGATTTACTTTCTTCACAAATAGAGCAGGTACTGAATTCCTAAAATTAACAAGGAAATTTGTGCTTCCAAGCTCCTTAAGGCAATATAAAACGATTATTGACGGGTATCTGCAAGAAGTTCTTCAGTACTTTGTTTTCTTCGATCGCATTGTTTAACTAACTTCATGCTAACACTGGTTCTGTTCTCAATGTTCTCAGTGTTCCGATTAGTTTTTTCGTATTGTGTTGTTGTTTTTTGCGTGGATTTCCACGTATACATAAAGAAATACGACAGCGGACCATGCTACAGTAGCCCCTGTTGAAGTACGTTGTATTTTACAAATTTTCTCCACTTACCACAATGGGAGGGGAAAGGGTAGGCGTGAAGCTCAGTCGGAGCGACTATTTATGTTCCTGGTTCGGAGTTCCCGCCCAGGCCAACCAAACCTTCCATCCCTCTGAGGTCGGTGAACTGGTGCCAAACTTGTTAGGGAAGGATAAAGCATTGTTTAACGACTGACCACCGCACGTCATTGTATGACTAAACACGCATATAAATCGTCTACAGGACATTCCGTAGAAATAGAATGCGTGGCACATCCCAAATAGGATTGAGTAACGTCGTCATTTGTCCTTAAAACCAAACATGCTGTTCTTCTTCTTCTTCTTCTTCTTCTTCTCCTGAGCGTTTAGTCCCGCGCAGTCGCAGGGTCCGCTGTTCTTGTGATCTGTCGCCACCTCATACTATCAAGGGCGTCATCTGCCGTGGCGCCGACTTCGGCGAGATCTCTCTTGATGAAGTCCTTCCATCTTTTCCTTGGGGCTCCTCTCGGACGCTTTCCGGGTGCCTCGAAATCTAGGGCCAACCTTGTGGGGTGATCCTCTGGTCTTCTGAGGACATGTCCATACCACCTCAGGCGCTGCTTTCTCATCTTCAGCTGGATCGGGGCTGTCTTCATCACTGCCCCAACATCCTCGTTTCGCACCCTGTCCGGACGGGTCCGTCCACATGCCCACCTCAGCATCCTCATCTCCGCCGCGTGCAGTTGCCGCTCCTGCGCCTTACCCAGGGCCCAGCACTCACTGCCGTAGAGGAGGGCAGGTCTCACAACTGTTCTATAGAGCTTGCCTTTGGAGCGTCCTGGAGCATCTACGGTCGCAGAGGATCCCTGTGGACTCCCTCCACTTGAGCCAGGCTGCGTTTATCCGTCCCCTGACCGCCTGGTCCACACTTCCTTCCTCGGATAGGTCGTTTCTGAGGTAGCGGAATTTCTTCACCTTCTCGATCGTTTCCCCTTGGCAGTCTAGGATCGATCCGGCGCACTGCTCAGAGCTGATGAACTTCGTCTTCTTCACGTACAGCCGTAGGCCGTCGTCTGCGAGGGCTCTATACATGCTGTTGTTCGCTGCACTAAAAAAGCTGGTGGATCAAAATAAAGGTGGTTTAGGTAATAATAGATGTTAGGCACAGAATTTAACTGCTTCGTTGCAGTATCGTAGGATAGAAGAAGTGGCTGACTGCTTAAAGCGACTTCGAGAACCAATATTTGATGAAAACTTTCTGATTTAACTGCTTGCAGTGATTCTATTTACATAGCACGTAGACTGACATTCGTTTCAATACCTCATTTTGAAATATTCTTGTTCCTCTTTTAGAAATATTCTTGTTTCTAAAGCGGAGTATTAATTCTATAAGCACTTGAAGCATCGATCGTGTCCGACCTCTTTCCTTCCCTTTCTATATTAGACCGCCAAAAAAGAATCCTTCACCTACAAAAGTATATGCATTTCTGACCAACGGTTTCGATGTCCGAATTCCACCCTCTGCCTTCTCGATACGTCGAATATTATAAACGCTGACAAATACAGATCTAAATGTAGACAAATATACGATGAAGAAAGAGCGAGTGGACGATTGAAACGGCTGCCGATATGCGATGGAATCATTCACCTTCTCCTGTCAAGTTACAGTCTCGAAGAAACTATCATAGCTGATAGCAGTACATACCTCTTAAAGCACAGGTGATCTGCGCAATCACCAGACAACAACTTCAAGAGCGGTTATCGTAAGGATCCACACACAATCCTTCCAGCAGAAACTTCAGAAGCCTTACAGACTGAAGACGGCACGAGGCAAAGCAGGGATGGAAGATTGTAGGATCTTCAGGGATCGTATATTGTGCTTGCTAAGGGAACGCATGAACGTCTCTGAGAAAGCTGGCAGGAGATAGTGTATTAAGAATGAAGTACGTCCTGGTAACGTGACTTTGCAATTTGTGGTAGTAAAAGGTAAAAGAATAAACAGGATAAAGGACGTCGTTAATCAATCCTTCTTTGGGATGCGCCACGCACTCTGCTTCTATGGAATATCACGGAGGAAATTTAAACGTGCGCTTGGATCCCAGACAAAAACCCCAGACAAGTTTGTTACAATTCACCGATTCCGAAGTCATGAAGGCTTGTTTGTCCTGGGCTGATCCTAGAAAGAAACCCTAACTCAGGGCGGAAGACGACAGCCGGTGCCTGGACCGAAGCACTGGAATGGACATAGTCGAAGGTAGTCGAAGATATATAGAGAAAAATGGGCTATGTATGGTTGCATAAGGCTGAAGTACAGAAATATTCAAGTTTCTCCGATTTAGATCTGGACATTTGGACCTATGTATAAGATGACATTGGATCAGGGACGGCGGCAAAGGATTAAGAACCAGCAAAATAGACAACATGTTGGCTTGTGGCTTTAAGACGGCTGGACGTGAGGATTAATTTCTTGCGATTTTTAGGGTGATTAGGCTCAGGATCCCTGACTCGCAGCATTTCAAGAGCGCTAGTTCGATTTGAGATATAAGATAGAAACTGTCCAAAATTGATTCGGGGTCCAAGCGAGAGCCTGCTCTTCTTCCGACTGCGCTACACGAGCCCAATAGTAAAATCTATGTCACTGAAATGTTTGACATTGATTTGATATGCTCCTGATCAAGCAGGGAATTGGCACATTTTTCAGGCAGATCTACATTTAGGTTGCGCTAGTAGCAACAGAAGAGTTTCAAAGCCTTTTATTCTGGCCATGCCAACTGCTTGATTGGGATTAGAACTCGTGCTTTAATCACTAAAATAGACCTACCAGCTAATTGATTGAGGCCTTTCCTAGGAAAAGGTACTACTCCGCAGGGAACCCGAAAATGGAATTCTCGCTAAGGCAAATATGAAGGGTTTAGCACAGGTGAGCGCTCTACTATACGAGCGGCTACTGTAGAGCCGTACTTATACCTGCCCTGTAGCCAGCACTGACCTCATCGCCACGGTGGCGATGACGAATCGTGACGATTCGAGTGCGCAGTGACGATATGTCTGACGGTGTTCTGAACTGCAAACGTCGAAGGTTCGAAGGCCGGCTGGCGCGGTCGTTAGTCGGGCTTTCCCGGTCTGCTGCGGGTTTCCATTCGCCTTGTGCTGCCGATCTTTTCGGGTGTATTCCTAGTCGAATTACACTCACAGAATTTATCGTCCTTTTTGTGCCATTTCAGTTGTTAAATATGCAAACGGTTGTCCGTTCTAGGGTATTTTTCGTAAACAGAGCTGAAGCCGCCCCAGACCTGGCAATCACCATAGTCAGGCTATCAGACAGGGATTTGAAGAGTGGTCGGTTCCAATGAAAAATAGGGAAACAATCAGTCAAAATCACTGAAGGAACCGGGTTCAGAAAACTGTCTTATAGACGGCCATCGCCAGAGAGAAGCGTGGATCGCTTCTACTTCAATCGCTTCTGAGCGCACGCAAACACTTAGATGGAAATGAAGAATGAATCTCCGTGGAATTCACAATGAATTTTATTCAATGATGCGAAGTCAGCTACTTGCGTAACATTTCGCACTCCTATTTAGTGTTAACCAGTTGCGTTTCTTCTGCCACACGAGCTTTTTAGATGGATATTTATTTATTTATTTATTTATTTATTTATTTATTTATTTATTCATAGCGAAGATACACGCGAAATCAGTAAGAAAAGGAGTGAAACCTAAGAGGTACTAAATAGAAAATAGCAAAACAAATAAATACTAGAAGGTTGAGTAGAAGGTCTAAGTGCCGGTGAAAACAATTAATAAAAACAATAATTTAGTTGACAGAAATTTTTTGAATTTACGCAAAGGTAAAGGAGGGTAAAGGTAAACGAGATTTTCGTTGTCTGTAGGCAGCAAGTTGAGCTCACCACAAGCGTCTGTATGTAAATGTTCAAGAATGTAGATCTTAGAGTGGTATCACAACAGGAACATGGGGGGACGGAACTTTTACTCACTTTTGGCCGCGCGCGCACGCTGCGTGCGCGACGTTGCCAGCCATTCACTGGCGGTGCGCACGAGATTTACTCATATGAGTTCCATCAATGTGCTTCTTGCTGCATGAACTTGCGAACGAGAACTGGCTACTGCGAACTTTCGTTATTGACTAACAGCAAACTGACTAACACTAACAGCTGACTACTGTTGGGACTACTGTTGTGATAAGGTCTTCACTATTAGTAGTAGGTTAGTGATAACAGTATATTTGATAACCTAAGACCATTAGTAGAATCCTTATTTATGCCATTTTCACGTCAAATTTGCTACTTCTCACGTCGAATTGGGAATTATTCTAAACAAGCGTGATGCTTTTCAAATCAAAGTGAACGTCTTCCAAATCAAAGTGACCGTCTTTCGGTCAAACTAGAGGATTTCTAAGGAGAGCAGAATAATTGTTTGCTTAAGGAAATTTTGGTATAAATTTCTTTGGAATTGTTTAGTTGACATGCTTGAATGAGTGTAATAATTTTTTAGGCATTTTCATATTTTGAGAAAAAATATTAAATTTAATTTTGTTTTAAAGCGCAATAAGGCAGCAATCATTTAGTATATTAACAAGGAATCGCGCCATGCGTCCGATTAGCTCGTCGCGTTTTTTATTTGATTGATAGTATGAGTGACGCTTACAAGAAGCTTCAAGGTGAAGATATCTGTGCTTCTTAAAATTGTTTTGCTTGTGTATTACAGGTGTGAAACTGCATGCAAGCAGAAGTTTTTCTATCAATCAACCAAACATCGCGACATCTTAGACGAGGGCATGGCGTAGTTTCCTTTTATGGTACAAAAATGGCTGCCTTTCTGCTATTTAGAACAAGCTCCAAACCATTATTTTTCCTCAAAAAATTAGAATTTTATAAAATTTCAAACAATGTCTTCGCTTACTGAGTAGGTAGGTTAAATATTAAAGGAGTCATTCTGAAAATTCGAAGGGGTTCATTTTTTCAAGAGGTTTATTCCTCGAATGAAATTACTCAAACCTTTTTGTAGAGCCTCCAGTTTAACGTTGAAGAAGCTCGTTTTGTTTTCCAAAGTGTTAGACCTGTTTAGAAGAGTGTCCAATTTGGTGCGGTACTTGTATGTATATACTGCAACATGCCTCAAACGTAGACAAACAGCGAAGGCGAGACGACGCGCACGAAGCTGACAAGCCGTACGCGTTTTCGTCGCGCCATCGCGGGCTTGCCGCGGACGACGGCGTCGCGCCCGAGGCGCGCGGCCGAAAGTGAGTAAAAGTTCCCGCACCCCAGGAACATGTAGGCGTAGTCTACTTCTTCTTGTTCTTACCACTACGCCTTTAGTAGAGGGGCCTGACGCTTCGTCGCCTTCGGAGACCTAAGTGTGATGCATCAATTTTTATTTCCTTCTGAAGTTTTGCCATATGTAATCTGCTTCAAGCTTCTGAAGTCGACGAGAAGCCGAAACGTTATGTCCTGCACAAACAAAGATTCACCTAAAAACATTGTTTGGCTCAAAAAACGCAACCTTGCCAGATAGCTATCGTCCTTGTTGTTCTGTTCTTGCCTTGCTCTGTATGATGTTTTAGTTCCACTGCCACAGGTGCTGTTTGGGTGCATGTAATAAACAAATACGAAAACGAATTCACAACGCCGAGGTTTAAAGAAGAGAGAAGTTGAAGATTACTGGGCAACCTATGCAGCGTTTTTGGTCGGATATTGATAAGAAATACGACTGCTTTATCTTCACATGGATGTTTAGGCCATGGAGGCGACAGTGTGAAGAGTATCACGGCAAGTTAGGCACCGCCCCCTCCGACTAGGATAGGCCTCACTTGCCTAGAACAGCGAAACAACCATGAACAGCGTTGCCTTCTCCGCCTAGAATTTACATAGAAAGGTTATCTCTGGGTTAGCCGTCCTGTGTCGTCGTTGTAAAATGGGTACTTTCATTGTTCACGCCGTTCCTGAACACGTACATAGAGTGTGTTGCCTTCTTCCCCATAAGATTCATCCGAAGAGTCTGTCTCCCAAAACTATCGGACTGACACGGCATCGTGGACGGGTGTCAGAAAACCACCAACTAACGTACGGGTTGCTAAGCAAGCTGAGGAGAATGAACATAAAACAAGATCTTACAGGAAAGAGGAGAAAAGGGCGATAGGCATGAAAAAAGGCATGAATGAGCATCCGCCTTAGCTTTGCCAACTTCAAGAGCAAGATGACCGCTTTCCGAAGCCCCGATGGGACAGTCACCTCTTCCAGAAGGACGATGGAGAAGGTCATCCACTACTTCTACTTCGATAGCCACGTCCATATGTCATCATGCCATCTTCGACGTGAAAGAGCTTCACAGCACGCTGTTTGATTGAGCTCTTGTAAGACGATACCCACTTCTAATATGACCTATCCTACTGTATATAAAAGAGTAGTGTGTGCGCATTTACCTCCGTCCGTCACAGCTGAAGTTAGGGCACGGCGTATTGGCGATGCTCAACGATTGATGGCGATTGACAGCGGCCCAAAACTTTGGCCCTGGGGTAGTCGAGGTCGCTGAACACGAATTTGAAGCTATCAATCAAGTATCAATCGCCATCAATCGATGTTGATCAAATTATCGATTTCTTATGGGTGTCCTTCAAGCGGTGCGGAGCTTTAGCCCGTGGGGTAGTCGAGGTCTCTGAAAGATAGTCGATGAATGTTTTGCAATTATAGTCTCTACAAGCATTTTAATATCCTTGCTCGGTTATAATTAAATTATGATTCTCAGAATATTTCATAGCATTCAAAAATGTAGAGTTTTTCGCTAATATTTTTTATATTAGCATTATGTGCTGATTTATAGTTGCTGGGCTCAATCTTGTCTGAGAAGTAACCAATATCTCTAGAATAGCAGTCTTTCTCCGTGACCCTTTCTTACCTGCCCCACTCGACGTAGTTAAGGTGTTGTTCCTGCGGAAACACGACGGAAATGGCAGCTACAATTGAGGATTGAGAATTGAGAAGTTATTATTACGGCGAAGCCGTCGAAAAGCCTCTGACGGCTGGTTTTATAATTATATTAATTTATTGCGATGTATGAGGCAGTCGGTAATAGTCAGTGTCGCTTTGAGAACAGAAATGGTTATATAAAAATGGTTATATAAAGCTGTGAAGTAGATGAAACCCAAGAGGTAGTCAAAAATTAAGGACATTTTTCGATGCAAATCGCTTAAAAGAGGCAAAATTGGCGTCTGTGAAAGAGAAATGGATGGCTAATTATTAGCTGAACAAGCAAACCTTTCGTTTCACACTTGTTGGTGAAAATCGGTCTAACCTACCTTGTCACGAAGTTTGTGGGTGATGGAAGGCACCGATGTGCAGGTCGAGTCGCGCTAAATCCAACTAATACGTTTACCTTGAGCCGAACCGCCTATGTATTCTTGACAGACAATAGGCAACGCTTGACGTCTGCAGGCAGAAGACAAACGCTGCAAAAACAGGAATTCCTGGAATAGCCCTGGTTATCGCGTGGAACCAGTCGTGCATGCACATTAACGGGTCAAGTGCTTGGCTTGAATAGAGAGGTGGCTATGGAAGCAGTTGTACCTCAAGAACGCGCGCGGGCTACGTAGCTGATCTCTCTGCAGCCCATCTCCAAGCTGGTTCCGCTCGTCACAACCAGTCCACCATGGAAGACGGGGCTTTTTGTTAGCAGCGGTATGCGTTTTGCACTTGCAGGCAGACAACGTATTCACTAGTGATGTGCAGATCCTGAATTCTGGTCTCCGTCTTGCCATTTCGTTTCCATTTTATTTTATTTATTGCACATAGAGGTGCACACAGCATTACACAGTAAGAAAAAGCTGGTCGAAAGAAACCGTGGCGTTGACATTAAAGGCAGAACAGCCATAGCTGTCACATTTGATGGATGAACTACACAGTAGACCAGCCATCGTCTTGAACGGACTGGGTTAGGACGAATAGGACGAATTCAGAGTATTGATGAATTTCACTGTCCGGTCGAGACCACATCGTAAAGATATGAATGAGAAACGAATTCCGCCGTCGTTGCCTATTCGTTTCAGTCATTCTGGTTCCAAAAATTGACTAGCGCCGCTGGGTGCATACAGATCTTCAGCCTCTAATGTTGAACGAACACAGAAGTGAATACAAAGGAGGCTGTTACAAAAATTCGGTACCTCCGAAAGCACAGCCGTACTATTGTAAATGCTCGAATTGTTACTAGAACAAGCCTGACATGTCCTGAACATCGCCACTCCGTGCTAAAGTCTGCAATCACACCACCAGAGTGCTATCTAGAAACTGATTCACCCTTGTCCATGTCATAGCCAGGTGAGTGGATACTTTCGTCTCCAGCAACCCGTAGGGTTAATTACCTAATGTCCTTCACAGTTGAACAAAGCTGCAAGAAGCCAATGTCGGGCTGTCGTACACTGGCAGTCTCTTTATGAGTCACTCAAAGAATGAATGAGATTAATCAAGAGGTGGCGTCCTAAAATTCCTGTGGCTTAAATCAGTCAAACACAGGGGTGGGCATTAAATTGTAGCCATTTTGTCAAATTCTTTTAATGAAATTTTTTGTTGCATCTCCGTTGAATCAATAACTTTCGTTAGAATAATACCATGTAATGAGCCGTAGAAATAAGTTATAAATTAGAGGGGAAAGAAATTCGTGGAGAAAATAGGGAAAATTAGTCGTAAAATAGCGGAAAGAAACCCAGACTCCTTTTACGTGCCTGGGGGTTCAAAAGACGTGCCGAAGACGTCATCCAACGTATGCAGTAGTTTAGAAGCCCTAGGGTCGCTGAACACGAATCTGAAAGTCGATTTTGAAGTGTCAGTCGCCAACAATCGATAGTGATCAAATTCTCAAATTTTTAGATGTGACTCAAACGGTCTGAAACTTTAGCCCTGGGCTAGTCGTGGTCATAGCATATAATAATTCGCTAAGATTTACAGAAGAAATAGAGGAGAAAATAAGGGGATGGAGCTAAAATTACAGGAGGCGAAAACTACAGTGCGCGAAAATATCGGAAAATACTCAGACGTCACCAAGTGCCTGCGAATTCAGAATCCGTGCCAAAGACTTTGTCCAATGTTTTTGAGGATTGGGCGCGTTACGTTAGATGTCTCCCATTACTGTAGAAGGCGGAGCGACGCGCCCGATTACCGTATGCTGACCCGGTGCAGCGCCTACCTAGGACGAAATTTCACTACGAGATGAGTTGAGTTGAGCAGAGCGCGCGCTGCTGACGGAATGGGAGAAGGAAAAACGCATCACGTGTCTTCCTTTTCTACACTTCCTTAATCTACGACAGCTTTATAGGTGTCGCTCAGGCCATGTCCTCTTTTCAACTTTTCTTAATTGCCTTCGTTTGCTTGTTTTATGGTTTGTTAGTTGAGTTCGATCTTCGCTAGCGTGTATGTGGATGTGGATAATTCGGTTTTTATTGCCTTCGATAAAGTGTATTATAAGGCAAACCCACTAGGAGTCACAAAAATAATATGTATATATGATATCTAGAAAAGGGGCGCGTGTAGCGCAGTCGGAGGAGGCGCGACTGTCGCGTGCACCCGATACCAGGTGTCTGGTTCGGATTTCCCGCCCAGGCCAACCAAGCCTTCCATCCCTCCGGGGTCGGTGAATTGGTACCAGACTTGTCTGGGAAGGATAGAGCGCTGACTTGTTCATCGGCTGGCCACCGCAAGACATTGTATGGCCAAATACGCATTCATGTCGCCTCCACGACATCCCGTAGAAGTAGAATGCGCTGGCGCATCCCAGAAGGGATTGAGTAACGCCGTCCTTTATCCTTTATCCTTATGCAAAGAGAAAGAAGGGCAAAAAATGAATAAAGCCGCCCTCAGTCACCACTCCGTGACCGAATACCTGCTCCACGGCGCATAGTCTCCTCTCTTCACCCCACTGTACCTCGTCCAAGCCGGACTCAACAACCCGCCACGCTACCGTAATCGGGGGCGGTGGCGGGCAGCGGATGCACGTTACCGTAACCCAGGAGGACACCTAACATACGAACCCACCGATCAGGGCGGAAGACAAACGAGTATTGTGACCGACGGAGTGTTTAGCATCACGTGACAATTTTCACTGGGGAGGCTAATATCGATCGATACTGGTGATGATGAGGATACTGCTACATCGCGCGAAGCGCGCAAGTGTGAGACACGCCGATAGGCGTGACGGAGCAGTTGTGTGTAGATACCTAGCTGCTCTCTGTAACTTCAAACAGGACAAAATTGTTGCGAGCGTTATCTATAGCATGTTAAGTCCAAGTGAACAGTTTTCAGATCAAACTGAATACTCGACTAATTACGACTTTCTTTGGAATTTTATAAATTGTCTACCCCAAAAAGTAAATATCTGAATACGAGCGCTTGAATTATCGTAAAACGTTTGTTTTCTATTCTACATAAATGGCCTTCAGTTTATTGTAAAGTGCAGAAAGCAGAGAATTTTCACTGGGCCTTAAGAAGAGATTGCATTATGCACTCGTCCATTCCAACCATAGTGCAGTTTGACCGATGGCTAAAATTTGGTTTGCGTAGAGTCAGCGGTAAAGCAAACAAAAACAGCAAAAAATTTAGAAAACCGACACTTTACTTACTTCACAGCTTTAAAAGAGCAGCATTTGCTCTGTAAATCGAGTGAAAAATCGCGAACAAGTGCATTATGCGATCTCTTCTAGTAATACACGAAAAAGTATTTATCTGACGTCAAAATAGGATACTTCGACATCGCCTCCGCCGTTTTCGAAAATTTAACCAAGATCACCACTGGATATCCCGTCGTATGAGAACTCTCGAACAAATTCAGGAGAGGGATGGTTGGTATGGAAGCGAGGCAGCGCCACATGCATGGCATCCTTTAAAGTGGAAGAGCGCACTATTTCATCCTCTCACCAATTATTTCCAGCAGCTATTTCTATCCTATGGTGGGTGTCTTTTTCCAAGGAATTTTCCTTCACATATACTAGATTGGGAACAGCAAATTTTCGCAAAGATCTTCGATCTCGTGCAAATTCCGTAAAATTTCTGAAAAATTCTGCTAACTCATCAAATCAGATTCAAATGGAAAATGACGTTAATTTGGGAAAACCTTTATGTTGTTAACCTTCAGATGTCCACCCTTAATTCGCGAGCGCCTTGAATCGTGGTATATTTACATACTACACCGATACCGACAGACTACACTTCTCCATGGACTATCGCCATTACTATTGACTAAAGGACAAGAAGAGATAAAGGTAAAGGGCCACGTTGACCAGTTTATCCTGATTTTACGGTATGTCATATAAATATAATAAGTTTATTTCGTAGAATGATCAATGTTCGACTGTCGTTTAACCTTGGCATTTTTTCTTTGTGCTGTATTATCTCGTGTGAAGCTGTTGAGTCGAGATTGCTATGCTTCTTTATTCGCCTTACGTTTCGGCGTAACCGCCTTCTTCAGAGCCTGGAAAAGACAAAGTTACTAAGTTTATTACGCTGCTTAAGGTAAACGTCAAATGCAAGTGAAATTACCAAAACATGAGAACAACAAAAGAGGAAACAAACAACATGCATAGCTAACCAAGTGTGATAAAACTTCTACGCGAACACAATGAAATGATGTTATGGCTTGGCTCAATAGAAAGTTTGAGACTATACGCTTGAAGAATCAAAGATTAGGGGAAAATTTGTTATTAGTAAGTTTAAGTTACATAGAACCAGCTCTATTTGCGAAAAATTGACCCTTAACTGAACTATCGGCTCGATCCAATGCAATTTTGTTCTGAGCGCCATGCGCCTCTGACGAAAAAAACCTAAACGCTGCAAGATCAAGCTTAATTCGAGGTGTTCCTATCATGTGTACCATGCACACATCAAGGATGTCGTGGTACCCACGATTAAAGGGACCCAGGTCACAACACGCGCATGGTCCCGGCAGGATACGGTACCGTTATCCCATGCGCACTCATCAATAAATTTGGACCCCAAATCTTCGTCTTCCTCCCGTCTCTGCGACCGGCTCCCGTCTCCGCCAGCGGCATCCGCCGCCGTCAGCGATCGGCCCTCCGCCACCAGCGGCCCTCCGCCGCCACCAACGGCCTACCGTCGACCCCGCCGCCCCCTCCACGACCCTGGGTAACTGTGGGACTTGTGGCCGGCAACAAACACGTAGGTCATCATAATTCTTTTTTTTTGATGCTGCGTCAATGTCATTAAAACTGCGAAGGCCTCTAGTCCGCGGTTTGTTACCCAACACGTGGAACGTGTCTATATTTATTATCCGTTAACTGGATCAGCAACAATAAGGGTCACGATACCACTGGGGGACGCCTCAGTGGTATCGTGACTAGTCACCGTGCCGTCTCCCCCTTTTCAAAGGTAGGGCCTACCCCGCAGCGTTCAAAAGTGCTTTGCATTGAACTGTTTCATCTGTTGACATACTCCCGTATACGTCTCATCACTGTTTATAGGCCCCCAATTAAACCCAAATAGACGACAGTTCGCTTCTTGAGCTGCTTCGAGACTTGTGCTGCGTTCATGCTAGCACTATTTTGGTTGGTGAATTTAGTCTTGATGTTGACTAAACGTGGGCGCTTAGGATCAACTTTTCCCATGCGGTAGATCTCGGTAGTTTGACGTTCAATGTTAGCGGCATCAAGAACCCCGTAGATTTTCTCTTCAAGGATGTGTTGATGTCCAGAGGGACGAGTCTGCACTGGATCCCGCTCGATACCACTTACAACAATAGTTCCGTTCGCTCAAGAAAGCCGAAAAGTTCGCTTTGAATCTTTTCCTTGTCAGCAATGGGACGTTGTTTAACTGCTGTTCTCTGTTAATTTCTAAAGCCTTATTGATTAATAGGTTAACCAACATATCAGCGAGATGAAGCGAAGCCACAGTATCCATTGCGGTATAGTAGGACTTGATGTGGAGGGTTGAGACGGTTGAGACCATTTTTTTACCCATTGAAGGAGTATGACAGCAGAGGAGTACGCGCCGTTTGGCGAAATTTTTAGTCCCTTTGCCTCTCCTCTGCTGTCATACTCGTTCTTATATGGACGTTTTGTAGTCCTGACTGACGTAGCAAGCGCGCATTTGCAAGCGCCATACGCCAATGTGGAAAAATTGGAATTTTTTCAAATTCCTATTTTGGTGAAATTTTTTCACATTCCTATTTTTAAGCTTTTATGTGAGTTCTCAATTTTTTCAGAACCTTAACTGTGAGCAGAATTGTCACCTTTCAAACAGTGTATACTTCTTTTTGAGACACCTTGTATATGGCGAGCGATGACCGGTGACTTGCAAATCGCGATCATTTTCGCAACGGTCAAGGCGTTTGTCTCTTCTGGATGATGATAAGGCTCATCGAAGACATTTCCTTCCTGCTATTAATCAAAGGCCGCAGACCAGTCCCACGTAATCGTTAGTTGCATCCAACAGCAACTGTCTTAGCAGAAGTTGTGTTGAACGAGGAGAAAACTCGTAACTTCTCCCTCACGAGCAGGAAGTATGGCGGATTTCTGATAGCTTTCGAAGAAAGTTCTTGAGCATAAGAATTTTCCAAATTTGCAGTATGGTCTGTGTACCTTTTGAATGAGCTCCAGCTACAAAGTGATTACGAACAATGAAAAATTGAATTTCCCAAAAACTCGAAGCGTTTTTTAGAGACTCAAGTACGAATTCACGATGTTCTCTGATTCGAGATTTGGATTGTCACTAAAGCTTTAGATGCAAATAAAACAGCTCACAGTGCAACCATAAGGACTATTCACGCGCAGCAGGCTGTTCGGTTTTCATGGTGGGCATTTCACATGGTTGGGCGGAGGATCAATTTGTGGATGAACAAGGGCTAAATCATTAGTCATAATCATTAGTACGAGAACAAATCAGTCTGCTTTGAAGAAAGTGTGAAAAAAACATGGTGCCGAAAACATCTACAAGATGTACCCTAAGTCATGCAGCAAATTAAGCGGCCTTATTAGAAGCGGTCTTTTCCTTTTGCAGAGAACCTCATGCCAACTGTTGTGTAGCCTATTCTTAGTGCTATACTCCTTGCAAGTATCATGGTTGCAGCTACTCTTAATACAAATTGGTCCGCTCTCACGTAAAACTATCAAAAATCTTCCTCTGGTCCACGATGGAGCACTCCCATTCCGACGTGGCTTAATTTCTGAAGAATGGTGGTGGAACATTAAGTAGTATTACGGTGTCGTGTAGAGCGATTCAGCACCTTCTCAGTAGTGAATATTAGATGAGTGGATCTGAACCACAACAGAAAAACGTTATTAACTTGTATGTAAGCTGTCACAACGATGTTTTGTTGCGATCAAAACTTCCAGCGCCAAGCGGAACTCGAACCCGCACCTCCCTCTGACCGGGCGGGAATGCTCTGCGTCATTACACCACCGGCGCCGTTTGATCGAACGCAACGTGATTTGAATGATTTGAATTGTTTCTATCAAGACCATCAGCTTAACTCGTCCCTTGCTGATATCAGCGAGCAGCTCATCCCGGATACGGGTGGGTGCTGATCGGTCCCACGAGGTGTGGATGTTGCGTTCGACCAAACGGCGCCGGTGGTGTAAAGGCGGAGAGCATTCCCGCCCGGTCAGAGGGAGGTGCGGGTTCGAGCCCCGCCTGGCGCTAGAAGTTTTGGTCGCAACAAAACATCGTTGTGACAGCTTACGACCGCGATACCAGCCAATTGAGGCTTAAAGAAACTGATTCGAATTGCTATTAACTTGCTGATCATATACGGTCCAGCAACCCGCTGAAACAAATTCAGTATTCAGACGTGTGCCTAATCTATTATTACGCAAGAAGTGGTTTTTAGAAAGCTAAAGAAAAACTCTACAAGCCCACAAGTGAGGAGAAAGCTTGGCTAGGCTAGGAGGAGACGAGTTTAGAAAGAAATTTTTTAAGCGCAGTTACAGTACCGTCGGTAAACGTTCGCCAAAACGCGGCCGGCGGCGGATTAATCCGCCGTTTCCGCCGCCTTGCCATAACTCTCTTCAGAGTCAATTATATTCAATGAAATGCACATTGTTGGATTCAAAACAACATGACCTACCCAATGGCGTAAAAATCTTGACAAGATTCTAGAAATTTTGGGTTCGAGATGACCTAGATTAGCCGAGCCCGTAATTGTCTTGACCTGACCCACATTCGCTACTGAGTCTCGCCTAATTATGCCCCTTGGCTCAAATGGATCTGCCCAGTAGAATTTTTAAATTTTTAAACGGTGTCGAAAATGTATTTCATGTCAATTTTAGTTTTTGCCTCATCATGGCGGTCTATTTGATATCAAATTTGACTAGTTTGGCCCCATATTCGTCATTCCATGCATTCCCAACTGTCGATTTTTTCCATTTTTGCTAATTAGTTACGACCGAATCACTTTTGTTCTAGGGCTGATTTTTGCCAAGTTTCCCGTTATAAGGTGTGGATTACAACTACAGGTTTCAGGTTTAATTTGACCAAAGGTAATATAGTAATCATCCACCAAAGTGGCAGTGCATCAGGGTACCAATGAGACACGTCCTGCAAGGGCTACTTCGCTCGTGTAGATCTGTGTCTCCACGCGACGGATCAGCATAAAAGCTGGATATGTGGTCAGACATCATACAGAGATGCTGCCCCCACAAATACGACGAAGCTGGCAGCTCACGTCTCGCAGTATCACTCCTCCAAAAAGGCAGCTTTCTTCTAGTTCGACCATGAGACTCAACACCGACGTCTGTCGAGACCTCACAGAAGAGTCCCTACCATTTAGCAAAGCCCATATTTGCAATATCTTTCGAAAAAAATTTCACTCGACCTCAGTCTTATTTATTACTTGGGATGAGTCGAGCACTGGAGTCCAGACTGTTGCTGTAATTGCAGTGACCTGACCTGCCCTACCAGGCATCTCCTTTGGACATACAATCACTGCCTCTCTCCTCTCACTACTCACACTAACCATTTTGTACTCAACAAAATATAGAGTGTTAATTACTAATAATGATTTAAGTCTTTTCCTTAAAAATTTTTTTGAACCGCTCTTCGAATCTATGACAGAGTCGAAACCGAAGGATTGACTTGTCACGGAAATAATTTATTCCATCTGTAGGAAATAACACCAGGGAACGAATATGCATCCCACAAAAATTTAAGCTTTAAGTGACATACAGTAAAAAATTCCGGTACGATCAACGCTTTTCCGATACGATCTTCGATTTGATTAGGGGGTTCGACTTTTGGCCGATGTTCGGCCGAAAATCTAGCCTCCTAATCATATTGAAGATTTCACTTTTAAAAGCTTTCTTTAGGTCGTAGAGTCTACCTTTTACCTAATCTCTAAACACTGGTTTTCAATACGCTACTGTTTTTTTTTTCAGAGTTTCCGAAAGCTCTTCGATTTATGACAGTTTAAGGCACCCAGGCAATCTCTGACTTCGATGGTCTATTCGAAGGATTAACACGTCACGGAAATAGTTTTTCTCATGTCCGAAGGAAAGACTTTAAAGCTTTGTGCATTAAAAAATCAAGTTATTATGCAGCAATCTTCTATGCTACCAGTGGGGTTCTATTACTCGAACATTTTTTTTGCGAATGGGAAAAATCGAGACACCATATCATATTGAAGGTCGTTTCAGAAATCCATGATCTTTTCGCTGTATATCGAGCAAAACTTGGGTCTATTTGATGCAAAATTTCTTATATATGTGTTGTATGCTTCAGGTAGAAAACCATTTTGTTTTCATAAACAACAGAATTTTGTAGACGACCCCTAAATCATATCGAAACTCGCGGCGGATGAACTTGTTTTTTTTTACCGCGTTAGGAGCAGTTCAAAAAAGATTTCTAAGGAAAGCACTTGAGTCGTCGTTAGTAATTAACACTCGATATTTTATAGAGTACAATTTCGATTGCAGATGTCTGGTAGAAAAATGGTTGCTTCAGGTAGAAAAATGTGTCGTGTTCATAGCATCCTGGTACAATCTGCGAAAATTGAAGCGGACCAAGCTAATTTGAAGACCGCCGAAAATAAAAGAGTTGAGTTCTTTGAAGTAGGAGAGACTACGAAAAAATACAATTAACTCCGCCGAAATGAAGAGAGAGTACGACGCCCCACCCCAACAAAAGACGTCACAGTAGGACCCTTCTGATTCTCGAACCGCAAGCCTCACCCTGCGTTGGGCTCGTGTGAATTGTGGGAAGGGTATGTCCAAAGGACATGCTTGGTAGGGCAGGTCAGGTCACTGCAATTACAGCAACAGCCTGGACTCCAGTGCTCGACTCATCTCAAGTAACAAATAGATTAAGGTCGAGTGAAATTTTTTTCGAAAGATATTGCAAATATGGACTTCGCTAAATGGCAGAAACTATGCTGCGAGGTCTGGACAGACGTCGGTGTCAAATCTAAAGTCGGGTTTGAAGGCAACTGCCTTTTTGAGGGAGTGAAACTCCGAGACGTGAGTTGCCAACTCCATCGTATTTGTGAGACAGCATCTATGCATGGTGTCTGACCACATATCCAGCTTTCAGGCTGATCCGTTGTGTGGAGACACAGATCTACACGAGCGAAGTAGCCCTTGCAGGACGTGTCTCATTGGTACCCTGATGCACTGCCACTTTGATGGATGATTACAGTACCGGACATGTCTTTTGGTCATTGGCCGAAAAAGCCGCGCCGGCCAACATAGGCCGCTTTGGAGCGTTCCAAAGCGGCCTTTTTGAATAACTTCTTTAGAAATCGAGTACTTGCGAAAATAAACATATATTTGAACTCAGCAGCTCATGCTCTATCAATCTCAGTAGAGTTGAACAATGCATATAGGCCCGACAGAATCAATCGAGTGGGCGCGACAGCTTGTAGAACGAGCGTTTGGGGAGTTTTATCGGAAATTTCCAGCCGTCCTTATCAGAAATTGCTCATAGACTGTCCAGATTGCATGTGGAGTGCGCCGTGAACAACGCACGCAGAATCGGACCTACCAATCGAGTGGGCGCGACACCTCGCAAATTGCATGCCCGGGCGTGTTCGGAGCGCAATAACTTTGTGGAGATCGAATCGTTCCGGCTGCGGCTAGCAGATTTTGTTGGCAGTAGAATGGTTTTGTAGTTCTCAAAAGTACACCGTGGTAGCTTCTAAACGGGCGAAATTATTGCGGTGCGAAAATGGGGTTAGCCTTGTGTGACACGATTTTTTCCAAATTCAGTCGACCACTGTGGGAAGACGTGACGAGATAACGGTCTAGGAATGCGTATGCGAGCAAACCAGCTAAGGTTCTTTGCGAGGAAGTGCCCAGATCTCCCCAGCTTCCTAACCCGCCTCGCTCCCGGCAGCCATTTTAGAGCGGCGGAGGACAGCGGTGAAGTTTCTTCCGCCCTTACTAGTCCACATTTGAGTTTTCGACACTTTTAATGGCGCCGTTCTGTTTATCTCGGAAATCTCTATCGAACGGTGTCACTCTCAATCAATTCCGAAAACATCGACTTTTTGACAATTTCGCATCAAAGGTGAGACGGCCCAAGGACGCGGCAGAAGGACAACGACGTCATCGAAAACGATACTTTTGAACCGGGTCAAGTTTGATACCATTCGATAGAGCCGTTCGTAGTGAATTGCATGATGCTACTGCGAACAACAAGAACTGTAATATGAGCGAGTAAGAGCGCGGAGAAAATCGACCGATGTTGTGCTAAATTGCACGCGCGGGCTTGTTCGGAGCGCAATAAATCTGTCAGCTTCCAATCTTTTTGGCTGGAGGGTGTGGATTCCGTAGGCAGTAATATGCTCTAGTAAAGCATTAAAGCACAGTAAATTATCTTACGAATTGGCAAGGTTACGGCGGTGTGAAAATGCAGGTTGGGCATGTGTGACACGATTTTTCAGATTTCGGTCGACCGCTGCGGGTACATGAGGCGAGTTAACGGCATGCAAACTCGCGGACAAGCAAAACGCCGAAGGCATTTTAGGATGATCTGCTTCAAACTCTCCAGCTGCCTATACTGCCTTAGCCCCATCTGCCATTTTAGAGCAGCGGAGGGCAGCGGTGAAGATTCTTCCGCCCTTACACGCCCACATTTGAGTTTTTGACACAAGAGATAGTACCGTTCTATTCAGCTCGAAAAGCTCTATCGAACGATACCATTCTCGTACAATTGCAGGAAAAATGATTTTTTTGACAATTTCCTTGGAGGACGATGGCTCTTCGCCGAGCCTGCCCGGACAATGACGTCATCGAAAATCGGCGAATTCGAAAATTGCCAAATGTTCTTGTCCAAAATCATCTAGAGGTTATTTGGGGCGCTGATTACGAATCCGACGTCCGTTTTTAAGAATTCCACCGATTTTGGCATGTTACATCCATTTGAGGTTGGTAGGGTCAGGATCACTGACCACCCTCAGTTATCGGTATGGGTGGTTTCCTGCCATAATCGGCCAAATGGGCTTCGGCATCATATTCGGCACCCTAAATAAATCCTGCACTTTGACTAAATTTGAGAAAATCGGTGTTCCTGACCCGACCACACTCAGTTATCCAGAAGAAAATCCAAAACCTATTTTAAATCGGTGGAATTTTTAAAAACGGACGTCGGATTTGTAATCAGTGCTCCAAATAATCTCTAGATGATTTTGGACGAGGAAATTTGGCCCGGCTCCGAAATATCGATTTTCGATGACGTCATTGTCCTTCTGCCGCGGTCTAGAGCCGCCTCGCCTTTGATGCGAAATTGTCAAAAAACAGAATTGGTCGAGATTAACACCATTCGATGGGGCTTTTCGAGCTGAACAGAATGGTACCCTGGCTGGGGCTCGAAAGCTCGAACATGGGCGAGTAAGGGTGGAAGAGTATTCACCGCTACCGTCCGCCGCTCTACAGCACCGGACGCGTCTTTTGAATAGACGCCGAAAAAACCGCACTTTTGCGGTTTTTGCGTCTTTTTCTTTCGTCTTCGATGAGAAACTGAATCAAAAAATGAATTTTCCCGAAATTGGTCTAAATTGATACCGTTCGATAGGCCTTTTCGAGCTGAACAGAATGGTACCCTGGCTGGGGCTCGAAAGCTCGAACATGGGCGAGTAAGGGTGGAAGAGTATTCACCGCTACCGTCCGCCGCTCTACAGCACCGGACGCGTCTTTTGAATAGACGCCGAAAAAACCGCACTTTTGCGGTTTTTGCGTCTTTTTCTTTCGTCTTCGATGAGAAACTGAATCAAAAAATGAATTTTCCCGAAATTGGTCTAAATTGATACCGTTCGATAGGCCTTTTCGAGCTGAACAGAATGGTACCCTGGATGGGGCTCGAAAACTCGGATATGGGCGAGTAAGGGCGGAAGAAGATTCACCGCTGCCGTCCGCCGCTCTAAAATGGCAGATGGGGCTAAGGCAGTTTAGGCAGCTGGAGAGTTAGGAGCAGATCATCGTAAAGCGCCTTCGCTGTTTTGATCGTCCGCGAGTTTGCATGCCGTTAGCTCGCCTAGTGTACCCGCAGCGGTCGACCGAAATCTGAAAAAGTCGTGTCACACAAGCCTCACCTGCATCTTCGCAGAGCTGTAACTTGGTCTAGTCATAAGCTACATTGCTGTGTTTCAGCGCGCTACTATATCATATTACTGCCTACGGAATCCACACGTTCCAGCCAGAAAGATTTGAAGCTGACAGAGTTATCGCGCTCCGAACACGCCCGCGCGTGCAGTTTAGCACAACAACGGTCGATGTTCTCCTCGCTCTTACTCGCCCAGATTACAGTTCTCGCCACAGCTGCGAACATGTCATCGTAAAGTGCTTTCAGACTTGTGCTCGCCCGTGCATTTGGATGCCATTAGCTCACCTCGTCTTCCTGTAGTAGTCGACTGAACTCGGAAAAAATCGTGTCACACAACGTTTGCCTGCATTTTCACTGTAACTTGGTTTAGTCTTAAGCTGGGTCGCTATGCTTCAGCGCTCTTCTTGAACTTTCTACTGCCTACAAAATGCACAACCTGCAGCCGGAAAGACTCGAAGTTGACAGAGTTATTACGCTCAGAACACGCCCGCGCTGTAATTTGCGAGCTGTCGCGCCCAGTCGATTGATAGGTTCGATCCTATATGCATCGTGCACAGCGCACTCCAAAGTCTCGCCAGAACAGAGTACAGCAATTCCTGAGTAGGGCGGCTGAGAATTTTCCATAAAACTCCCTAAATGCTCACTCTAAAACTGTCCCCCCCCTCGATTGATAGGTCCGATTCTATATGCATTGTTCACAGCTCACTCCAAAGGCAAGCTGGACAGTCTTAGAAGAATTTCTCAGTGAGACGGCTGGGCATTTCTGAAAAAAAAATTCCCTAAACGCCTACTCTGCAAGCTGTCGCGCCCACTCGATTGATTCTGTCGGGCCTATATGCATTGTTCAACTCTACTAACATTTATAAACCAAAAGATAGAGCTCGAGCTGCTGAGTTCAAATATATGTTTATTTTCGCAAGTACTCGATTTCTAAAGAAGTTATTCAAAAAGGCCGCTTTGGAACGCTCCAAAGCGGCCTATGTTGGCCGGCGCGGCTTTTTCGGCCGATGACCAAAAGACATGTCCGGTACTGTACTATATTACCTTTGGTCAAATTAAACCTGAAACCTGTAGTTGTAATCCACACCTTATAACGGGAAACTTGGCAAAAATCAGCCCTAGAACAAAAATGATTCGGTCGTAACTAATTAGCAAAAATGGAAAAAATCGACAGTTGGGAATGCATGGAATGACGAATATGGGGCCAAACTAGTCAAATTTGATATCAAATAGATCGCCATGATGAGGCAAAACCTGAAATTGACATGAAATACATTTTCGACACCGTTTAAAAATTTAAAAATTCTACTGGGCAGATCCATTTGAGCCAAGGGGCATAATTAGGCGAGACTCAGTAGCGAATGTGGGTCAGGTCAAGACAATTACGGGCTCGGCTAATCTAGGTCATCTCGAACCCAAAATTTCTAGAATCTTGTCAAGATTTTTACGCCATTGGGTAGGTCATGTTGTTCTGAATCCAACAATGTACATTTCATTGAATATAATTGACTCTGAAGAGAGTTATGGCAAGGCGGCGGAAACGGCGGATTAATCCGCCGCCGGCCGCGTTTTGGCGAACGTTTACCGACGGTACTGTAGAGCGCGTCGCTCAGGCTGGGTACTCAGCCACCGCTTATTTTGATGAAAAACTTCTCAAAGTTGAGCTATCCCAGAAAAGGCAAAATAATCGTGCGCTTTAAACCACTTCCTCTGGGAGACCTGTTGATATGCAAGCAATGGCTATATGACAGCCGTCTCACACGATTTTCCATAATGCCTCCCCTGGCACCCTAGGTTTTGCGTAAAATAAATGAAAATCAGTAAAATGCTTGTCCGATGGGCACAAAAACATAATGCCATATTTTCCAAACTCAATCGCGCCGTTTGAAAACCAAATACACACTCTGGTAGGCGATTGTTCTAACAGCAAAAAGAAAAGGACGTGGTAGCGGTTCTCCATCCATCTGCAAACATCTTCATTTATTTCCCATCTTTCAGAAAAACCTCTGCTCTATATAGCTTACAAAAATTGTTGTCCAAAGCCTTCTTTGAAATAGATAAGGAATACACTTCCGTAAGAGGTGCTGCGAGGCGGCCTGCTAAGCTACCCACACAATCTGAAGGCTCTTATCAATCAAGGAGTGGCCTCTTATGAACAATACCGCTCCACCATCCAATACCATACCATACAAACTGGGGGCAAATAGCGGTTTAATTTGCACCAAATTTGCTGCATTCCTAGCCTTTTTATACGCCTAAGCTTTTGTTGCAGAACTTATGGTCCGCTGAGTAGAATTTTCTCTCACTGGGAGACAGACATGGTTCTCAACCGACGTGATGCTCAAACACGAAGCAGCTTCGAATACCGTCTCCAAGTGAATGCGTAGCGGATGCTCTGTCCCTATCCCCCGGGAACTATCGGTTTTATGCCCACTAAGGGATCCAATACTGTTAAGGAAAATGGATGAGAAACCACGCTATTCAGTCCATATGTGGCATTAGTCATAAGTTCTATTATACTTGGTTGTGGTGATGGCACAGTTACTTGAATGGGCTTTTGGCCTTCACAATTTGGACTCTCGATGCCAGCCAATGTATGTACAATCAGTACTTTATCTGATGCCACAGACCTAGAGAAAGTATTGATCTGTACCCACCCAGACAAGTCTGGGAAAAATTCGTCAACTTCGATTATGTGGAAGGCTCGCTTGAGCCAGATCGGGATTGATCCTTCAACCAGATTGAAGTGCAAGTCGATATACAGTCATGCTCAAAGGCGTCCTCCTGAATGTCGCGCTCCCAGTTGCTGGTCTTTCTAAAAGGAATTCTGTACGGTGGCACAGCCATTTAGTTTGCCGGCATTTCGAATGACAGATATAGAGAGATGCTAGGAACTAGGGTTGAGCTTTTGATATTTTTTCGAAAGTCGAGCATTCGAAACTCGTTTTCGAACAATATTCAAGCAATGCTTTTTCTCGATCTTCGATTTCGACGTTGATCGAACAACAGCAATTCCGAGCACTCGAATAAAAAATCGTTGGAAAATTGTTTGAAACAATGAATCGAGCTCAACGTTACTATGAACGCTGATTTTCTTAGTGTATGAAGAGTCCCCTTGGCAACCTGTGTTGAGCAGTAAGCGCTCCGACTGCATTGCATATTGGTCTGGTTCATTCATAGAGCAGTTTTTCTTCCGTTCAGAATAGCTCTTTCAGCGAACGATGTCATCAGTGGAACGGCGGTGGATCTTCCACAAAGAATTTGCACTTCTTCCATCTGACATAGTTCTTTCCAGCGCTGCGAAACACATTAACCATTAATAGCATCTTTCTTCTCTTTTTTCTATTCATGTTAACGCCTAATGTGCGGGACTGTTTTGACAACACGCATACTCAGAAAATATGCATGGTAACGTTACCATTGGCTTGTAAAATCGTCGACTGTACAACCCTGATAAATGGTGTGTTAAAGATGGCATTCTTTTCTATAAGATAAGAAAACTTCGCGAGATCCTCTACTTTACCCGGACGCATACATACATAGTAGGCTTGCAGTGTTAAGCATGACGAACAAATCTGTCTGGAACTAACTGCGGTCAAAGCAAGACCGTAATTGAGAAGCGTCCAAATTCCTCGAGTTCCTCAAATACTTTCAGAATCGCTGTTAGGGGTATGACAATGCCAGAAAAGTAAAGAGAAAAATATGAAGACCAGGTCTCTACTCTTGCAAAACGATGACAGTTCCGTAGTTGAATTCACAGTGAAGTGCTTGAGCTGTTCCTTCCCTTTGGCATATGTATGTTTCTTACACATGTGAAACATCGCTGGGCTAGCCACCTACGTCGACGATTAGACGACCGGCGGAGTCTACCGGATGGGTTCCTAGAAACAAAAGGGGCCGCTGGAAGACCACCGACAAGATGGTCACAGACTCGTCCTCAATATCGTTTAGGAAGTACGGTCTACCTCACTTGATGCAGTTCGCCAGAAATCCGGGAATAGAAGAGTTATGTGTCTGCTAGAAAAACACCTGTTGATGGATAATCAAAGCATCAGCGTAAGTAAGTATGTATAGCTGCGAAGACGTCTACTGTTTCCTTTGATTACAGATCATAAAGGGTTCTATGAGTCTTAGCATGACGTCCTTGGTTATCCAAGCTGCCGATCAAAATTGGCGACTTTTATTTGGCTGACGTTTCAGCGACGTCGCCTTCTTCGGTGCGTGGCAAAGACAGAGACATTCGTTACATTACTCGCTCAAACATCACTTCATCCTCCAGAATTCGTTTTTTAGAGAAAAATTGAGAAGATCAAAAGTTGGAAATGCAACGGACGACTCACCTTACAGACGGTTACCGCAACTTTTCTTGGAGACCTCTTATATATTCTTAATATATGTTTTTGAAACGACATGTTCCTCTCTACTTCATGGGACCAAAATCTCTATCACGTCGTTGAGTATAAAATCTAAAGAACTTCGGAATTATCAATTATTTATCACATAACAGTTTGTAATACTATTCATAGTCAGGAATATTCTTAATTAAAATTGCAGACTATTAATAAATAGAGGATAAAGGACGGCATTACCTGCGGGGCGAACCGATGAACAAGTCAGCGCTTTCTCCTTCTTAGAGAAGTCTGGTACCAACCCCGAAGGGATGGAAGGCTTGGTTGGCCTAGAAGAGAAGTTCGAACTAGGATCATGGTATCGAGTTCATGCGACTGCCGGCACCTCCTCCGACTGCGCAACACGAGCACTACAGATTACTGACAGAGTGCTATTACTAAGCTTTTCTGGTCTCTCGTTTGCGCAGTGATGGAGTTGGAAATGCTGAACCAAAACAGTGCGACCTTTGATGACGTTACACGTGCTTTTGCACATATCTCTCTCGGTAGTGGCGCTTTCTTCATTGTCAGCGACACTTTTTGGTCGCCGGTGTGACCTCGTACAAGCGATCAGCTACGTCATTGCTTGATGGTCTCGTGGAACGACGTTTGCAGGGGAGGACGACAACTCCATCGTCTGTGTGGAGGACCCTACCGAGCTATGTATCCTTTATCGCCGGAGTGCCGAGCTCCCGTGCTGTGGGAAGTTTTGGAACTGTATGGTGCAAAGGAGCGGGAGAGCAGTAGGAGGGAATTGAGCCACTAGTTGCGTTTTACATTAGGAGCCAGTGAAAGCTGAACAAGGGCAAAGAGTCACGTTAAAGACTCTTCGCCCTTGTAAAAATGTCGAGGCGTACGATTTATCAACCACCTATAATAATAATTATTGCTGACCACGTGGCTCGTTCTGCTCACCGTCCGTTTTTATGATAACTTCATCGAGAGAGCGATGACTCAACAACGCCTTTCGAAACTCCTGTTCTCAACATCAGCACTTTGATGGTAGGACTAGCTTCACGGCTGCGTCTGTGCAACGTCTGTTGGGTGAATGCTTTTGGCGGAACCGTGAAATGAAGGGTTTTTCTCAGGTATCTCTCACCTTCTCCTTTCTTGAAACTAGATTTGTGGCTATTGTATAGTGGCTATTGTGAGTATTAGGTTTCTGCAAAAATAACAATTTTTCACAGTATTTTGAAATGGAGTTGTTTTTCGTGAGGAATCGCTTTTCAAGCCAACTTACGTGGAGCGTATAAAGGCTTACCTCCTCCTTCAAATTGTGCTTCACATTTTCACCTACTTTTTAGTGTTATTGTAGGACTAAAAAAGATTTTAGACGACGCCGTTTTCAAGTGATAATGCTTTACGAGTTTAAACTCCAACATTCTGCAGCCGAGGCTACTAGTAGTACAGCTGCCGCATTTGGCCTGCAGCCCATTTCGAAGGGACTGTAAGGTGTTGGTGTGAAAAGTTTCCTTTGGAGATTTTAACTTCGAAAACAAGCCTGGCCTGCTATGGTCGTGGAGTACGTCACTATACGATCATTTTTAAGAGCAGCCGTTGAGTTAACGCTTGATATGGGTGTCCACTCTGTTGCAGTATCAAGTCACCTGGTTTCAGTCGGCATGGCAAAACAGAAGTGGGTAATCCAAGACTACACTGTCAAGCAGCGCCTGACTCGCTTCAATATCTGTTCAAACACTTGTTCGCCTGAAAAACGACCCGTTTTTAGAACGATTGATAACCGTAGGTAAGAGATGGGTTTACTATTATAACAGAAAGCGAGACCTGGTTGGATAAGTCTGCTCTAGGCATCAGACTTTCGTAAACCAGATCTCCTACCAATGTGAAATCATTTAACAGTTGATAAGATGATGTGACAGTCGGTAGCAACAGCAAATATTGAATGAGTTGCGTACTGTCAAGATCACTTCGCCGGTATTTCAAAACTTGTTGTTGCTACCGACTGTCAGATCACCTTATCAACTGTTAAATGATTTCACATTATTCGATAGCAGATGTTAGCTTAGGACCTCAGTATAATAGCAACACAGCGATCGACCACTCATCTGAAGGCTCTAGCTTCGTATCGTTATCTGTATGACAATCTTTGAGGAAGCCATAATTTAGCTCAAGACATGAAGGAAGGTAGAGAAGCACACGGTCAACTACACGCGTGGATATACTAATTCCTTCAGCCTAACGTCTAGAAGTTGAGGGTGCGTCGCTCTAACGCGACTTGGGCCAGACCGACGCGTGGCGAGCGGAAAAGGATGTTCTCCGGCGCCCTTTTAAGGCCGCCACAGACTTCTGCGGCGCCGCTCGGCGGCGCCGCTGTAGGCGAGCTCTGCGTCCCAGCCCTATGGTTAAGCATAGGGCAGTGGCGCCGCCGGTGCCGCCGGTGCCGCCGGCCGACCAGCGGCGCCGCAGAAGTCTGTGGCGGCCTTTACGCCGCTCCTCATCTTACGCGCCGCTTGCGCTGGTTGGACGAAGCGGCAAGCCGATACTGTATATACCTGCTTTTTACCAAACATTGCATAATCAGGAAAAAAATTACCAAACGCATGTTGAAATTAGAGTAGAATTGTCAGAAACGAATGAAATCAGTCAAGAGATTTGTAGCAATAGTGCACAACGAGCGCTACCCCTCGACCGCCGCGCGGGACTATGGTCCTCTTCTGCCACACGGAGATATAACATCCCTCTGTGAAGCGTCACAGAAGCGACGACGCGACAAATGTTCCAGCGACATCGCTGCGCCGTTGTCCACAGCGGTGAAGGCGTGGCCCCGTATGGAAATCGGCTTACATCAGTGACAGTTGCTCGCTCTGCCGCCGAGCCTGTCGCGGGAATATACCATAGTCCTTAGGGGAATCTGTAATTGTTTAGAGAATTTCATACACAAACTACCTGAACTAAAGTACAAGGCATTGCTCGCGAATTGGTTCTTGGCGAAGGAAGCTGTAGCTTAGCAGGTATGAAAAACCTCGACGAGATTCCAGAGATGGTAGTTCGAGATATTTATTTCTGATTGAGGCTTTCGCTACACGTGAATATAAGAAACTCTCTGTTTTAAGAAGAACCTTTGTGAAGTTGTTTTCTTTCTTCTCTAAAGCAAAAATATTCTTTTTCTGATGTCGAGCAAACATGGATAGAATTGACCAAACAAGGGCGTGTACACCCTAAAGAGATTAGGTTGGTGGAGTGACCGCTTCATCCGATTGGAGGAGCCTAACGGATACCTTTAACAAAACTGGACATAAAAAACTGGTTCCACATAAAATAAACCCATATGTAAATTTCAGACCGATGTTGTCTAGTTGAAACGATAGTTTAGGTTGTTATCAAACTCAGCTTACGTTTCGGCGACCTCGCCTTCGTTAGAGCTTGAAAAAATCGGAAAACATTTATGAGACTGTTCTCCCAAACACAATTTCATCCTACAGAGCACTAATCTTAAGGCGAAATAGCGAAAAGATTCAACATGAGAACTATGAAATAACGACTAACCTTAAAGGTAGATGCGGATAGGACCACCAGTCAACCGAAGCTGGGTCTACCCCGCGCGGCAACCCGACTTAAATACCCTTAGGGTCATACCAAGTAGATCAGAACCCGTAAAGCGCAACAAAGGGTGCCAGTTCTTGGGCTACCGTCAGGCACTTCTCCTTCCAGTTAATCTGGGGATTCCTGGCCATGATCCACCCCTAGCTGTGATCCAGATCGCAAATGTAAATGTTGGTGCAGATAAGATCATTCAGTTGCTCTTAGAAGGGACTATACCAGCCGGTGCTGTACTTTTCACCCTTAACTATGGCTAAGCTCGAAAGCCCGTGTAATCATGAGCATGTGCACTTGTTAAACTCACATTATGGAGGACGCGACTTTACATGCAGGCTTGACAAAGATAACAAGCAGCATTATCGAAGCTATCGTAGTCGATGTCAAAGTATACTGGAAATGTTGATCAATCGTATACCCACGATAGTAGTGCATAAAATTGAACATATACCATTTTCATGTTGAAGCAGACTCTTTTCAAGCAAAAAACATATCTAATGTCAAAATATGCAAATTATAGCAAAGGCAAAACAAGCAATCTTAAAAATAAAAAATATAAAAAAAGCAATCTTAAAATTAAAAATTATCGAATTATAGCATAGAACTTCTATTCGTTTTATTAAAACAGTGTCCCAGGTGATTGCTAAAGTGCTCTTAAAGTACACAAAGAATTATCCACGCGAAGAGATTGTGTCGTGCACTCGTCCAGAGCATTACATTGTCTTCTAGATTGATAGCGAAACAAACACGGTTAGCCTTCAGCTATGCATTATAGAATCGTTGTGCACTCTCATTGTAATCGCTTGTGCTGGTTCTAGATTTATACGGGCATAGCGAGCACTTATTCCTTAAGAAATCATTAAGTGCAATCATTAAGAAGGCGGGGCTGTCTTTCGATACAACACACCAGCTAATGTACGTCAGGATAAGGTGAAAATTTTGTTTTAGGTTAATTGGCAAGAATCCTGCATTTAATCAATTGTCAAGGCGTGATCCTTTCTCAGTTGTGTTGTAGTAGCTTTGTTGTATTAGTTTCCTGGTGCCTGAGCGCCGGTGCCGTGTGACCCCCGTGATCGTACGAGATCTGGCACGTTATCGTTATCGTTATCGTAGTATAAAAGACGACCACCCAGTAGTGAAGACAATTTTCAACGCCTGCTTTGGCCACAAGTGGCCGGAAATAAAGTTCCTAACCGCGAACGTGTTCTCTGGCCACCCCTGCTGGTCGACAACGTTGACTCAATCTATTAGTTATTTTTCTCAAGACACTATGCAATTAAATGTTTATTAAAAATTTTCTCAAAAATTATTTTTTTCTTGGTCAGAGAATGTCTCATAAAACTAGAGATACGGTTGACATGGTAGCAAAGCATCCATTTTGTTTCAAAAGGCGGTATATTTCAATTTAAAAAGTGTCCGGTTCAAGGCCCGATTTAAAACGAAACTATCCGGTTTAAAATGAAGAGTGTCAGGTTAAAAGTGAGAACAGTGCAATACATAACATGACCTAAATTAGAGGCAGCATTTTGTTGCGCTTTTCAAAATTGTTTGCTCCCGAGTCAGCAACAGCAGCAAATATCGTAAACAGCAATCCTGGTTGGTAGTGTTGTGAATAGCCAAGTAGGGTCTACATATAGTAGTATAATGTAGAGCAAATAGGACTGATTGATAAGACTTAGCATACTTACCAGAAAACTGTTTAAGGCGTGCTTCAGGCGAACGGCGAAAATGAACACCGCTATGAGTCTCTTCACATATTAGAAAAGTGGGCAACATTTTTGACATTTTTGCAAAGTCCTTGCACCCAAGGAGCTAGGGACCCTCAATGTTTATTATGGGATCGCATGCATACGTGCTAAACCACAGTAATCGGCCGAAATTTTAGAAATGGATATCATATTCGTGATCAGAGCCCCAGAAAGCCCTCGTAGGCAAAGTTTGGGTGAAACTTCTGGATCTATCCTGGTCCGGGGGGGGGGGGCCACATAACTAAAAGGTATTATATGTAACAATATGTAACAAATCCACTTGAGATTTACCGAGCGGCTCCTACAGAACAATATGAGAACTAAACAAGAAAAATCATGAAGAAAAAAACGAAAAAATTAAATATGTTCTGGTTGTAAGCCAGCAAAGTTGTGTGCCCTCCTCACCATGTTAGATCCTGGTTATAACATGTCAGGCGGCGGTTAGCATGCGCCATGCGGCGCTTCGTGCGCCCTCCCCACCATGTTAGATCCTGTTATAACATGTCAGCCGGTGGCCAGCACGCGGCATGCCTCCATTCCGTCGCTCTTTTCCGCCGAGACGGTTGTAATCGGCGATTCTTTATTTTTCGTTTGTTTGCTTGTTTCCGGTTTCTCTTAGGTTCCATCTCGTTCTCTAGGAGCCGCTCGGTAAGCTTCAATTCATTTTGTTGCCTACTTCTTAGTTATGTGCCCCCCGGACTAGGATAGATCCAAATTTCTTTCTACCCATTCTCGGCCTTGATTAGGAGTTGAGAAAGCGTAATAGTGCCGTTTCAAATTAACCCATGAAAATCGCATGCTCAGGGAGCGTACGCTCATGTCACGGCGAACCATCGTGATCAGCTTCTTGAAAGATATCTCTGTACCCTATGTTCAATAAAAAATTCTCTAAATTTGAAATTTTTTTAATCGGCTCACCATACGAGTTTCAAGAATAACGTGCCGCTGGATAGCGATGCATTAAAGTATAACGGTGACCTATAGTCCAGTCTATCTCTCGTTAGACACTCTTTTAGGGCGGGTTTCAAGAAAAACTTCAAAGAGTCCAACCCGTGACGCAATACAATTATACCTTAGTGAAGTGGATTGGTGCGTTACCTCAATTCTGTTACGTCGGTGAATGAAAAATACGAGCTCTCTATCGCTATCATGGATCACTGCATTGAGCAATTTGTTCCTTGGAAAAGAATATCCGACACCAAATCCAACTTTTCGCGACGCCTTCTAACTCTGTCGCAGTTGCGATCGGAAGCGTGGGCCGTTGTCAGAAGCAGTGGCCTCGACAATGACTGGATTAGGTTCTAGTCGTTGAAGAATATGTTTACTCATTGAAGGATATGTCCACTCGCACGTTGAAAGGAAAGTCATTGCTGGTGGGCGCAGATCTATGTTTTACAAGCTTCTAAACTCGAGATTTCATGAAAGGAACATGATTGTAGCTCTCACCACTGCTGATGGTGTAATCGTCAGAAACGACGGTGAAAAGGCTGAACTGTTTTCAGAAATATTTGCTAGTTCGTTCACTAGTATTTCCTCCCTTACTCTCCTATCCCACACTAACTCTTGGTCCAGTTTCCCCGTGATGCAGGACTCGGTATGGTTCCATAAAGAGGAGATTCTGAATCTGATTTTAAAATGGCCTCCTTCTCACTCCGTTAGGACGCATAGGACTCCAGTACCGTTCATTAAAAAGATTGCACACATTATTGCAGGACCTTTAGCATATCTCTTTAATATTAGCTTCATGTGAACTGAGGTCCCCAGCTGGTGGCTGCACTCGTTGGTAACGCCCGTCCTAAGAAGCCCCCGCATACCAATTCGGCTAACTTCAGGCCCGTAAGCATCACCTCGTTGTTTGCACGATTATTCGATTTTTTTTGTTGAAAAAAATGTATTATTGCTCATCTTGACGAGCACTCAGTTATCCCCTCGTGTCAACATGGGTTCCAAGAAAGGAAATCCACATTAACCGCGGTGCTTCAGAATTTGAATAAGTGGACGTCTGTTTAGATAATCGCAAAAATGTAGATGTAATTTGTTTCGACTTTGGAAAAGCGTATGACCGAGTTCGTTTCGCACCAGGAACTGGTACAAAAGCTTCACACTGTTGGTGTTCATCCCAGAATAGTTGCATGGATTGCTGCTTTTATGGAGAGGCGGACTTTTTCTGTTCGCACTAACAATTTCATCTCTTGTCCAAGGCCTGTAAAGATTGACGTACAGCAGGGCGGAGTTCTCTCACCGACTCTGTTTAATATATACACTCATGAGTTAGCTCAACTACTCAGTGTTAGCGGGATGGAGTTTAGCGCTTTCGTCGACGACATCAAAATTTTTGAGTTATAGAGTCCACTAGCAATTCTGAGGTTCTACAGAATTCGATTGATGCATTACATGCCTGGACAATTGATTAGAAACTACCGCTCTCAAGAGCAAAAACAAAGATACTTTACTTAGGAGCGAGGAACTCTGAAAATTCTTGTTACACTGATGGTTTCCCAATTAGTAGTATGGGCGAGGTTAATGACCTAGGGTTCCTAATTACAAGCAATCTTTGTTATGATAAACACTGTGAAATCGTTGCCAACAGGGCGACAGCGGTAGTCTCCAAGTTGTTCAAGGTTCTATCTACGAACGACTCCACAATTTTAATCACAGTCTACAAATCGTACGTCAGACCGGTTCTTGAATACGGGACTCCGGTCTTCTCCCTTCACAAACGTTCCACTACTGATAGACTGGAAAAAGTCCAGAACAATTTTACCAGAAAGCTTCTGATAAGACATCTGGGTTTTGTTCGTGATCACATTCCCTCTAGCACGGAGAGGAATGTTAACTCCAACCTCGGAAGAATGTCAACACGGAGAGTTGCTAATGATCTTCTGCTGCTTCATAAAATTATTTCCGGTAGCAGTGGCAGCAAGCTGGAGGATTTCTTCTCACCTAGACCGTCTACCACTAGGGGAGGGGTCAGAAAACTCCAAGCATGGTTCGCCAGAACCAATTGCCGTCGCTTCTTTTTTGCCAACAGAACGTTGCCGCTGTTTGAGAAACTTACCGAAAACAAATGCAAAGTACTAAGCGACGGTAACTTCAAAAAAACATATCCTCAACAGCATCGCTCCTTGATATCCTACGTCGTTTAGTCTGGTATGGTCAACCATTTTTCTTTAGTTACGTGGCCTTCCTTCTCGGTTTCTCTCATTTCGTTTCATTGTATTTTCCCTATCGTTGTTTTTAAAATTTTTCGTATTTCTCTTAGTACTTCAATAGCTGTTTAGCTGCTGTTTTATTGTTCGGTGGACGTTTGTTATATTCCTCTCACTATTCTACATAAGTAACTACTTATGTAATAAATATCAATATCATGATATCATAGGGCACAACTGGACTTGTGCTTTAATTATAAGGGGCACATGCTAGGTGAGATTGACTGGACAATTGTAAACTGGTGGCAACATATGCTCTTGTAATCACTTTATTTATGTCTTGTTGGGAAGGTTCGTTTTCCATGTATCCAAGGGTCCTATCAAAAAATCTGCTGAAAATACAAAGTGCCACATATAAAGAAGGCAATTGATAAAAATCTCTTACTGAACACGTACTTCCCTTCATGTGCCACCTCACCGCGGTGAAGGGGTGAACATCACTTTGTGATGGCTAACGGCACAAACGGTCACGCAGTACGCGACGCTTGTCGTGTATGGGCGGCTCTCCTGTATCCCTGGCCAGGAACATGTGAGTAACCAGACCACCGATACGGCTCAAACAACTAAACCCGCGCCCCAGTCCTCCGCGCGCCGGAGGTGGATTTCTACGACGTCGGTAGCATCCACCTCCGGCGAGGGGCCATCTAATCTCGGAGTTAAACTATCAGGACGTCATTGGAATCGGACTACCGGAAACTCCCTCCCACCACGACACGGAAACTGCCTATTCGTCTGCACTTATAACTGTCGTTCGATCGCATCTGAGCAGGATCTTCGGACACTGCTTTATAGAAGCCGAAACATCAAATACGACGTTATCGCCCTGCAGGAAACGAAAGGCAGAACGGAAACCATAAGAAGGACCGACCACAACGAGCTTCTCATTATCGGAGCAAAGATGGACAGAAAGAATATTGGCGGAGTTGGATTTCTCGTCAATTCGACAGTGCACCACCTAGTAGACTCTTACAAGATCATCAGTCCGCGAGTAGCTGTTCTTCGTCTGCAAACCAAAGATCAAGGAACCATCTCCATCATAAATGGTTATGCCCCAACATCTGCGGCCACAGATGAAGAAAAGGAGGAATTCTACAAGCTGTTCGAAAGGACTGTCAACGACGAGAAGAGCTACTACAAAGTTGTCGTTGGTGACTTTAACGCTATCGTCGGTACGAATGATCACGACGAATGGAGGCTAGGACCACATGGAACTTCCTCAGGGAACGAAAACGGAGAGCGCCTGATAGACTTCCTATCCGCGTGCCGTCTCTACCATGGAAATTCTATGTTTAAGAAGCCTTCAAACCGACGATGGACCTGGGAAAGCCCAAATGGAGAAACACGTTCGGAGATCGACCATGTTCTTACGAACAGACGCTGGAGTCTGTTCGACGTCTCCGTGCTGCCTTCATTTGACACCGGCTCGGATCACCGTCTTGTCCGTGCGAAGCTGACTCTCAAAAAGAGGATGTTCAAACGTGACACCCATAAACCGGCACCGATGAGGATCCCCACATTCAAGTCTGAGGAGTTGGAATATGCGATAAAGTCGTATGATTGGAATCTTCTTGAAGATCCATCGGAAGAATACGACCTTCTCTCCAAAGGACTGTTGAAATGTGCTAGCAGCTCTTGCGAAGCCACATCGCCGTCTGCTTCAAGACTCAACGCACATGCGATTAAACTCTTGGAGCAAAGAAGAGCTGTTAAACTGGATCCTAATGCTTCCCATCTGGAAAAAGTCACCATCTCGAAGGCCTGTTTAATTGCAGTGAAGGAGTCCATTCAAGCCTACAGAAGATTGAAGCTGTTAGAAGCGGCTGGGAAAGGTTCAAGCATAAAGCGCTGCAAACGAGATCTCTGCGATCAGAAGGCAATAATGTCAGCCCTTGTGGATAAGGATGGAACAACGCAAACGTCTCGAAGAGCGATGGAGGCCATCGTTCAGGAATTCTACACAGATCTGTTCCGTTCTTCCATCACTGTCCCGAAATTCTTGATGCCATCAGCTGAGGAAGTACCTCCCATTCTGGAATCAGAAGTTGCTCATGCTATCAGAAGGATGAAGCCGGGCACTGCTCCCGGACCGGACGGCATTTCTGCTGATCTCCTTCGTGCGAGTGGCAGTGCCGTCTGCTCACTTCTTGCCAAGCACTTCAACCACTACCTTCGACTTGGTAGGATTCCGGACTCATGGAAGGAGTCGAAAACAGTTTTAATCTTCAAAAAAGGTCAGCAGGAGGATATCAACAACTATCGACCCATCAGTCTCCTCTCGGTTGTGTACAAGATCTTCACCAAGATACTGCTTAACCGCATGGAGCGTTGCTTGGATGAATATCAGCCAGTGGAGCAAGCAGGGTTTCGCAAGGATTTCTCCTGCATGGACCATATTCAGACTGTCTCACAGCTCATCGAAAGGAGCCGCGAATACCACCTCCCACTTGTTCTTGTCTTCGTGGATTATCGGAAAGCGTTCGACTCTGTGGAAATCAACGCCATTCTGAACGCGCTTGTGCACGCTGGTATACCATCGCCCTACATCCGACTTCTCGGCGAATGCTTCTCGAACACATCGACTACCATCCAGCTGTTCGATCGAAAGCTTAAAATTCCTATCGGGAAAGGAGTACGGCAGGGAGACACGATTTCTCCCAAGCTATTCACAGCGGCACTTCAGGATGCCATGAAAGACTTGAACTGGGACGATAGAGGCTACCTTGTCGACGGTAAACGGATCAGCAACCTTCGCTTCGCCGACGATATTGTTCTGATCTCTACCAGCACGGCAGAAGCCGAGGAAATGCTGAACGAGCTCAATGTGGCAGGTATGAAGATTGGATTGGACATGAATATGTCCAAAACGCAATTTATGGTCAACCAGTGGTGTGACACGGGACTCGTAAGGTTAGATGGAGTCGCTCTGCAACAGGTCGACTCCTACGTCTATCTGGGAAGAGAGCTGAACATGGATAACGACCTCGCTCCTGAAATTGCCCGCAGGAGACGCGCAGCATGGGCAGCCTTCAGTTCGATTCGCGAAGTCACCGGTCAGGTCAAGGATCCCGGCCTCAGGGCCTCGATATTCAACGCCTCTGTACTGCCTGCGATGTGTTACGCGACGGAAACCTGGCCCGACAACAAGACAATCGCCAGAGCGATGCAAACTACGCATCGTGCACTGGAGAGATGTCTTCTAAGGACAAGCCTTCGTCAGCAATGGCAAGAAGGCCTACGAAGCTTGGAGCTACGGGAGAAGTCGCAATTAGCAGACCCGCTGCAGTACATGAAGAAGTCCAAATATCGCTGGGCCGGACACCTGCTTCGACGAAAGGACGATAGATGGAGTCTCCGTGTCACAGAATGGCTCCTGAGAGACCATAAGAGACCACTGGGACGACCGCCAACGCGATGGGCAGACTCATTCTCAAGATCTTTCAGAGAGCGGAGTCTGCCTCACTGGATGCAAGCAGCCAGAGATCGAGCGGTCTGGAAGAGTTTTGGTCCCCGCTGAGAAGACCTCCAGCCGACAAAGGACCATCAAAGTATCAAAGTAAAGTAAGAACACGTACTTGGTAGCATATAATAGTATATAATATATGAGTAGGAAAACTTGAGGAGGTGACAAACATCAGTCAAGGAATGAACATTAAAAATGAAAAAGTCCGACAAGGCGCTGGAATCGAACACCTAACCCTGCACCTATGCACCACCTCCACACCCCACTGAGCTACCGAGCTGCTTGCACCGTTATTTTTCACCAACTCTCTCATCTCCACGTAGGCGCCCACAAACTTGCTGGTTACGTGCTGCCAGTGCAACTTAGTACTGGACTTTCAGGACCGCCTAACTCCTTGGGTTCAAGGACTTTGCAAAAACGAAACTTACCTTCCTCCTATTTCAAGGGTGGAGATTCTCGTGGTGGTATTTATTTTCGCCATTCAGACATACGCCTGAGACACTTTCTTGAGACAGTTTCAGGCAAGCCTATAGTTCTCTGGCTGCAGGTGTTCAAGAAAGTTATTGTACTAGCGCATGCGCTCACATTAGACTTCGGTGGTCTCCTACATAAGATCGATACCATCGCTTTCGTAAGAAAAGCAATGTTTGATTTCAGAGATAGGCAAAGTCGAATTTCGCCACTGCTTAGAACTCAGGTTTCTTTTGCTTAGCAGAGACGAAACGCGAATAGCAGAATCACTACTAGACCCACCGGATGGGTGAGGATTGTCAAGGCTAAGCTGACGCGAAAATACACTCGAGGAGGAGAAATGCCAATAAAGGATTCTGAATTACGGCAGAGAAACTTCAAGTAAACGCTCAAATTATTATGCCTCAATGATATTTTACAAATAGAAGACCGTGAAAGAAACGCGTCATCCTTACAGTTGTTGTTGCTATCAAAACTCAAGCGCTAGTCTACTGGTTCCATGCTGATATCAGCGGCCGGTCCATCCGATATACTGGTAACTGGCAGTCGGTCCCACGAGGTGTGGATGTTGCGTTCGATCAAACAGCCCACGTTATACAGTGGCGCATAGCATTCTCGCCCGGTAAGAGAGAGAGAGAGAGAGAGAGAGAGAGAGAGAGAGAGAGAGAGAGAGAGAGAGAGAGAGCGGGTCCGAGTCCCTTCTAGCGCTAGAGTTCTGATCGCAATAAGACATTGTTGTAACAGTTTACAATCTCGATACCAGCCCCTTGATTCTTAAAAAGCTGACTTGTATACTTCTCAGATGGACGACAGCCAACATAAGCAGCTACTTTGGTTCAGTTCTTGAACCTGTAAGTAGTTGAGAAAGTTCCAAAACTGTATCATGGGACAAGCAATGAAAGATAAGGAGGGATGAAGCGGTTGAAGCGCTTGGTGCGTAGAGCGCAAATATAAATCTTCTCGCTATGATTTTGTCTCACAAGACCAAGGAACTTCGAAACATCAGGCACTGTTGAATGAAGGCGTTCATTTAAAAACTTCGTGTGACACGACATATAACATTATTAGGCTGTTACAGGAGTAATCGCTGAAGCGGGCGTCGTAGCTCGTAGTGAGGAAGCCCATACACAACCTTATTCATAAGAATAAAAGCTATTCGATCCACCACAGCTTTGCCAACGTTTCTGAAAGGGTATGTCTCCCTACAAAAACCCTCTAGATCACAGGTATCGAGAACCTTTCGAAGGGCTGTTTCAAGGTGGTCCAAATTATGAAACTGTAGCTGTCGCAGGTTGTCGGCAAAGCCGTCTCTTTTAACTATTCCTTTATCTTCCTTTTTCCTCTTGATTTCATGCGATCCCTTAGTCTTCACTTAGGAAGCGCATTGACGTTGACGGCATTGCCGTCTCCTTCGAGGCGCCCGCAGGGATCGCAAACGTGACCCTTCGATAATCGTTCAGGTCGATGCGGTCGTGGCGGGAAGCGAGGGCGAGAGAAGGCAGCGCGAAGCAGTGGGCCGCTGTCGTCGACCGCTAGGCGGTCTTTTTGCTTTTCTTTCTCTTTCTTCAGGGCTCATGGGATTGGTGCCTCTGGGTCATGGGTCGGCGGCTGGGACTAATGTAGGGAGCGCGAGGGTTCTAGTCGACGGCCACAAAGGGGAGCAAGATCGGTGTCAACTAATGAGTCCGAGGGGAGCGAGTGTCTATAGGGGTAAGCACAAGGGAAGCAAGGGTTTAGTATAGAGAAGATATTTAGATGAACTCATGATCGCCTATTTTACCCTCGGGACCAAGCTAGTAAGAAGGTGGGAAGCAATCATTTGTAGTGATCCTCACCATTTGTTGTACTTATAGCGGGTCTCATTGTTGTATGTTGTTTACGTTCTTGTTGTGTTATATTATAATTGTAATAAAGGTTTAATTACCCAAGTTTGAGGTTTTTGGCTCATCGGTTGTGGCCGTGATATTCCTAATCTCTTACCGCGTGGCGTCACAGTGTTCCTGATAGGGCGAGCAGTCCGGTATTCTAGTGTCTAGCCGTCGAGCCGAAACAGGTTTGGATCGAGAGCCCGGAAAAGTGACAATCAGTTGGAAAACGTCCGGAGAATAAGGTGAGATGGGTGAAAGAGAGCGTCGATGCCCAACTACGTTGATTTCTGCCAGGTGACTTTCTTAGAATAAAGCTGAACGTTGTACATGACGGAACCGCTGTTCACCACTGCCAGTCAAATCCATAGCAACGTTCTAAACAACATATCTAAATCACAACAGTACGACTTTGATGTGACTGTTTTATCTGGTTGTGCGATGGTGTAGTGGGTAAGAAGCACAACCAAACGCTTAACATAGCTTTTTATGGGAGATCTGGTTTAGGAAAGTCTGGTGCCTGGAGCAGACTTATCCAACCAGGTCTCGCTTTCTGTTATAATACGAGACCCATTTCCTATCTACGGTTATCAATCGATCTAAAAACGGGTCGCTTTTCAGGCAAACAAGTGTTTGAACAGATATTGAAGCGAGTCAGGCGCTGCTTGACAGTGTAGTCATGGATTACCCACTTCTGTTTTGCCATGCCGACTGAAACCAGGTGACTTGATACTGCAACAGAGTGGACACCCATATCAAGCGTTAACTCAATGGCTGCTCTTAAAAATGATCGTATAGTGACGTCCTCCACGACCATAGCAGGCTTGTTCTCGAAGTTAAAATCTCCAAAGGAAACTTTTCAGACCAACACCTTACAGTCCCTTCGAAATGGGCTGCAGGCCGGCTGCAATACTACGAGTAGCCTCGGCTGCAGAATGTTGGAGTTTAAGCTCTTAAAGCATTATCACTTGAAAACGGCGTCGTCTAAAATCTTTTTTAGACCTACAATAACACCAAAAAGTTGGTGAAAATGTGAAGCACAACTTGAAAGAGGAGGGAAACCTTTAATCGGTTCACGTTTGTTGGCTTGAAAAGCGATTCCTCCTGAAAAAACTCCATTTCAAAATACTATGAAAAATTTTTACTTTTGGTAAAAACTTATGCTTGCAAGAGCCACTTACAACATCTGCTTTCAAGAGAGGAGAAGGTGAGAGTTTCAGCAACAAATCTAGAGCAGAAAATGCACATACTTTTTAAGCTTAAAACTGCTTCTATACCTAGGTCTCCACCTTAACCAGTGACGTTGTGTAGCAGGTGAGCTTAGTAGTAGGCTTAGTCACCATCGGAAATGAAATGGGCTCATTTTCGGCAGGGAATCTCCATAGTGTTTAAACGTTTGGGATTTTCGTTCATCCTGCTGATTTGTTGCACTCAGTCGTGTGCAACACAGAACAAGGCTCTTGGTTCCGATTTCCCGTGAAGGCAAACCAAGACTTGCACCTCTCTGGTTGTGCGAGTTGGTGCATATTGACTGAGAAGGACGAAACAATGGCTTGATCCCCAGCTGGCCAGCTAGTATAGGTCACACATAACCAGATTGCGCCCACGACACCGAGCCCGCAGAAGTCGAATGCGTGGCGCTTCCCACATAGTGGCTCCTCGTTCCTCATCAACTTTTTTTGCCTGTAAAGGCCTTGCGATGCTTTCGAAATATTGGTAGACTTCGCTTTGTTGATTTGCTTCATTCAGTTGACATTGCTGGCGACGTCCGATGCTTCGGGACATCTGTTCATAGTCAAATAGTCCCTCCCTACGTCGGCCTCCATGTTCAATAAAGGATAAAGGATAAAGGACGGCGTTACTCAATCCCTTCTGGGATGCGCCAGCGCATTCTACTTCTACGGGATGTCGTGGAGGCGACATGAATGCGTATTTGGCCATACAATGACTTGCGGTGGCCAGCCGATGAACAAGTCAGCGCTCTATCCTTCCCAGACAAGTTTGGTACCAATTCACCGACCCCGGAGGGATGGAAGGCTTGGTTGGCCTGGGCGGGAAATCCGAACCAGGAATCTGGGTATCGGGTGCACGCGACAGTCGCGCCTCCTCCGACTGCGCTACACGCGCCCAAAATGTGAACCGCTGAACGGTGAGTCTTGCCTCAGACAGAGTCTTCTACAACATTGCATGGAGAAAACCGGATCTCCTTCATGATTAGCATGACATAGCTCGTCATTGGAGGTTGTAGCCATGTTCAATACTGGCATATAAATATGAAGTAGAATGTGAAGCATCTCCATCAAGCAAGCTTCGCTCCTTTATTACCACCCTTACCTGTATATATTTAGGATGAGGATTTGCCTACTTCTCCTCATTGTAACCGCGTGCGTGAGCGCTGGTTTATTTGACTTCAAAAAGCTCGACATCGGCAGCAAACTCAAGAAATTTCTTGGAGGAAATATCGGAAGCAAGCTTAAGGAGACATTTGCAGGCTTGAAAAAGGTTTTCCATTTAGAGTAAGGTGATTACGTCGCCTGATTTAGAATATTTCGCATGTTCAGGTACTGAACATGATGAACGTTCTTGACATCCACGAAAGAATCGCCGCACTGAATGGCAAAATCAGAGCGAAACTAGCCTTATCTAAGGAGCAACTGAAGGAGCTTTCAAAGCGGCTGAAGGTGAGCTAGAAACGAACATGCTTATATTATTGTCAGGGTATAAATTGCGTTTACCATGATCAGCTGGTGAAAAGGAAAAAGGTCGACCATGTCCAACCAATGGGTGATTCGATCGAAGAGATCAACATGAAGAGTGAAGTTGGAGAATACCTCTTCCAAAGCGACATCGTCCTCACCAGGTTTACCTCGAACTCCAGTTGTGCATGCGCGGCTGACTAAAAAGTAGAAGATTAAGGGGACAGGCCGAGGAAATTGTCGAGGACATCAACAACGACGGCACTAACCGCACCAAGCGTCAAGCGTTCCGCGATTGGAGATATCCGAAAACTACATGGGGTTATGGAGTTGCGTATGTCTTTGACGAAAACGCAAGTAAGCCTCTCATAAAGCTCAAAAATGCTGTTAGAAGTGTTAAAGAGGGAGGACTTGTTTAGGCGATAGCGTGAAGTCAGCGTTTAGAAAAGCTGCAAAGCAATGGAGTGATGACACATGCATTAATATTTTCGAGGACCAACACGGTGAGGCAGCAATTTCTCATTACTTACCACAAGAAACACTGCTAGTAATATATTGTGCCACATCGAGGCATCTAGTGGACATTTTATTGAGCAGGGGCTGCCGTTTCGAAGTTTCAGAGGCCGAAACATCGAGTAAAGTTTTACATTTTTTCCAGTCCACCTTGCTCCACTTCAGCATTTTCGACCTATTCGTTTGTAAAATCAAATCACGAGACCAAATAAGAGAGGATCTCATCAAGGTCCGTCACTAAGGGCTGATAAAGACCCTGTGCTCAATTACCAGTAGGGGCGCAAATGAACACACTGGGAACATATCACCCTCACCCGCGTCTTTCTTCAGCTTGCAATGAATCTACACGAACGGCAGAAGGTCATTCGTTGTGGCTAGGCACCTTTTTCGACTGTTGCCTACCGAATTCTTCGTAAAAAATTCAGAATTCTTAGAAAGCTTTTCGTGCTTGGAACTACGGTTTTTGCTGGCTAGTTGTTTTTTCACACGTATCGGCAGAGCTCCTTCCGTTTCTCCAGTGCATTCAGCTTTGCAGATCAAGCTTTCAATCGGATAGATTGCTCCAATCCTTCACTTATACAAATAACCAGCTCTCCGATATGCAGTGCTTATCATAGAGTCGATTTCGAACCCTCTGCCGTCTGTTGTCTCCAGGAATGTTTACTAGAACAACATCGTTCTGCAGCTGTGCACTTACAATAATTCTCTAGATAGAAGCAATCACTCTGACGGAGATGAAGAGGAAAACCAGAGGCATCTCTCATCCACACGAGGTCGATCTCAACGATTATCGCGATATTTCTGATGACCTAATAACCAATATCATTCGAGACGGCTATATTTGCAGCTAGTAAAAAAATGATCCTCGTTATTCGCGATGGCCTGGGTGATTCTTGCTGCCGTTCCGATCATTACGCTTCCAACAGCGCAGATCTGGCGCGAATCAAGATGCTCCTGGAGCTACGTTTGCGGTAACATTTCACGCTAACTTCCCTGGTGTTCTCTTTGAAATGCGCATAGAAAGAAGCGAGCCATTATTTGGTGTTTCTGAGCAAACTTAATGCACTGAATCTGCTCGTTCAATAACATCGAAATATCGGACTTGGGCTGTGTTGATTCTGCGGTGCAGCAATCATCCATATACGTGCAGCGTTAATGGTGAGCAGTCAAGGACCCGCTGCCAAATCCTACTCAAAGAGTAAACTGCTAATTGCTGACCAATGGCTATTCCCTTTCCATACGAATGCTATGAGCCTGACATTTTAAAGACATTGCAACGCAAACATTTATGGACAAGGGTCATGATGCGCATTTTCGTGAGCCTGAAGGTGTTTTTGCTCGCAGATGCAAAAAAACAATGCTCGGAAATGTAGGTGCGTGGCCTGACAGAATTCGCGTCTTCGTGGCTCAAGGCTGTTGGTCATTCGTTAGAAGAATAGGCGGAGAGCAAAATCTCTCACTCGGCGAAAACTGTGATACGGTATGGAAGACTCAGATGATTCGCGTTGCGTTTTAGTTGTCATCTGAGAAGGTCTACCACATCAAAGAAGTTGCAAGTCACCTATTAGGTTGGCAACTAATTTCGTGGACTCTCAAGCGCCTTCAACAAAACTGTCCATAATCAACAAACAACAGTTTTCAAGCAAAGTAAGATCTGTTGGAACGCGGGACTGCTTCCCATTTATCAGCTACCTGGCCCATCCCACAGCTGTAGAATTCTTGTGCTTTTGAAGCCAAGAATCCTTAGAGGTGCATTTTGGCATGGTTCACATTAATAAATCGTCCTTCAACCAAGAAGAGCTGCAGCGAGCTATAAAGGTGCTAGTCACTTGGTGCATAGCCTGGGCTGTAAGGTGGGTGAGTTAGACGCTCCCAGCTAAGGTCTTCGATTTTTTGAAGCTTCCGATTCGTGACATGTGATCTGGCGTTATCTTGTTGATAGATAATTCCGCTCCTGAAAATCTGCCTGAACCGATTCCAGCGGAGTTCAGCCTGCGCGCTGCCAGGTTGAGAAGAGTAGATTATAGCACTAATGCTGGAACCGTTCTTGATGAGCTCCCAGAAGTTAATACCTTCTTGAAACGGCCAAACGGAGGGAACGTAGTGAACAGGACGCCTCAAAAAATAGAAGAGCTTGACTGGGAGCGTCAAACTCATCCGCCTTACAGCCCAGACCTTGCGCCGAGTGACTACCACATCTTTAGTTCGGTGCAGTACTTCTTGATTGGAAGACGATTTAATAATGTGGACCGGGTCAAAATGCACCTCCACAGATTCTTGGCCTTGAAAGCACAATAATTCTATGGCCGTGGGATAGACCAGCTACTTAATAAATGGGAAGCACTTCTACATTCCGAAGGATCTTATTTTGATTAAAGATTGTCATTTGTTATTTCTTAATAAATACTTTTGCTGAAGATCCTTGAGAGTCCACGAAATTAGTTGCCAACCTAATAGAAATCAGAATTTTAGGTCGGTACTGCTGCGCATGAACTTGGCCATGCGCTCGGCTTTCTCCATACACATGCGAGGCACGATCGCGACCAATATATCACGGTCAATACCCGGAATGTTAAGGTTAGTGATAGTCAACGTCGCGACCCATCATATCCTCTTAGTTTTAGCCCGACTGGGTTACTCAGTTCGATCTAGAGACACCGGCCACTAATGAAAATTACGGTGTAACATATGACCCCGGAAGTATAATGCACTACGGATCCACAAGGTATTACTAGGCCACAAAACAGTTGTTGGTTTTAGAGCCGTATTGATAGTGCTTTCTATTATAGCGTTAGCTTTAACCATCAGCCCTCTATGGTTCCAAAAGATGTGAAATATATAGAGACTCTCGGTTCGCCGTTTATCTCCTTCTACGATTTGTTGATGCTTAACATTCATTACAACTGTACAGGTTGGTCCTCTTCTTGCAAAAGTCAGATCGCATGATGAAATAGTTTAAACTTAAACTCCTAGCTGTATGCGATCCCAGCCACTCAGCGCAATGTAAAATGGGTGGCTTCCCTCATCCTCGAGACTGCAAAAAGTGCGTCTGCCCCGGTGGCTACGGTGGGCAATTCTGTGACGAAAGGGTAAAAACCTATGCTGCAGCTGGAGCTCTGTAGAGCTTTATCTCTTCTCAAGGGAGTATCCTGATGATTGATTTAGCCAGCGGGATGTGGAGAGGAGCTGCAGGCAGCATCTTACTACCAATATTTCACAACCACTGTTGGTGACAAGAAGTCCCGTACTCCTCTAGAAGACTATGATAAATGTCACTTCTGGATCAAGGTTCAACTTTGCAATTAATTTTTGAGCCTTCACTGCATAGCACTCTCCATTTAAGGCTCCCGCGGAAAAAAGATTGCAGTGAAACTCACGCAGTTTTCTCCACACGGAATTGCAGTTGATGGTTGCATATATGGTGGAATAGAGATAAAAACGCAGAAAGACCAAGGACTCACCGGATACAGGTTTGATATAGTGGAAACATTTTCATAAAATTTGCAAAACCAATTAGATTTTTGAAAAAGCAAGAATAAAAAAGGAAAAATTTTAGGCTTTGCTCCATGGATGACATCAAATATGTTTTCATTTCGGAAAGCAATTTGGTGCCCTTCATAGTCTACGATAGGTTATACGGCACTGATGTGACGATCCAGTATGGCTTTTTCTAAACGAGAAGCTTGAAATGATCCTGGTAAAGATCTGAAAATAAATAATCATTATTTGCTTTTTGAAGTATTTCACCAGACCTACTTTAACATGCTAAATTAACATTTGACCAGGCACAACACAAGAGAATGCAATGCTCACGTTCGTGATTAGATTGAAGAGACTCTTTCTGATTTATACTACAGACCGAAGAAAACCGGAAAAGGCAAGCCAAATGTAGTCATGTTCTATTAATCACTCTAGTAATAACTGGGAACGAAAAAAGATCGGCCTTAATAAATCTTTCTATGATTGGGCTCCCGCGCCGTACCGTAGTTATGTGTATTACAAAGGTGCTTGCCGTGTTTTCCGAAACGCCTCAAACAGCTGTAAATCGACTCAATCCTTAACGCTATTTATTTATCTATTAGGGATATTTGTTTCGTTACAAAACAGAACACGCTTACGAAACGCTCCCGCTAAGTATTTTTACCTAAACTAGTAGTATGCAACTACATTTATTTATTTATTTATTTATTTATTTATTTATTTATTTATTTATTATATTCAAAGGTGCGCAAAACCCTGCACGTCTAAAAACAAATCCAGTTCTAAAAAAAACAAAGGATAAACAACAAAGTAAGTAAGAAGTTAGTAACAAAATAAACACCTTTCTAAAACATAGCTGAAGAAACAAACAAACAAAATAAAAAGAAGTCGCAAACGACCTAGAAAGGCGTAATACTAAACACCTCCATTCCAAAGCAACAGAAATCTGATGGCCTTTTCCCTCGTAGTGCTCTAAATTTACACTTGAAAACGGTGTCACCTCTATAGTGCAATGAGTAGGTGTGGCTAAGTAGAACCCCTATAGTTTAAATCACAAGACAACCCCATTAGAATTGATATTCCATCCTGTTGATTTTATTACCTAACGGAGTAGTGGGTGACCAAATTCTATATCAGGAGGGAAGATATCAGTGGCAAGAGGATATAGATGTGAACTTATGGTTAGATAGTAGTGTGTAGCCAGCCGCGTCCATGCAAAGGTAGCGACAGTAATGTTTAAGGAGAATCCTACATCAGTCTGCCTCAATGCATTACCACACACAAAGTCTTGCAACAAATTTTACTGAATGAGACACATTGTCGGCAGGGAAGTTAGGCAATGCGAAAGAACAGCACACAGAAAATAGAATGAATCGGTTTATTAAAATTCAGCCCAGCCATAGAGTAGTTATTTATAATAAACCACTCTCGAGCAACGTTCTTGGCTGGTCGACACCTAAGCGTCAGAATGTAGCTCTACGTTCTCAGGCGAGGCAATGCTTCTTTCAGTGCCAGCCATTGTCGCTATATTTTCTGGCAATCGGTAGCGAAACAGGATCTATCGTTTTCTAGTGAACTGCGACATCTACTATGACAATTATTTCACTTTCCTTTGTGCTCCGTAGGATACGAAAACCACTCTGAAATCTCCGCTTCTCTTTATACGCAATTTATGGATCTCAGTGATCAGCTGTTGAGTAAGTCATACTCAACAGCTGATCACTGAGATCAGTCATGTGTCCATGTGCCGTTTTTTTCAACGATTCATTGCGGATTTCGCCGGCGGTCTCTTGTATAGCGCTGCACAGCTTTCGAAAGAAAATGATTTGCTCTATCAGAGCATGCGTTTATTTTTTCGTTCAGAATTTTGTGATTTTTGAGTCGTTGAAGTGAAAAGTGGCCAATTGCGAAGTTGTTCTCTGCTGTTCTCTTAGGTTCGGAATTTTTTTGCGCAGTTTTTCACAGAATTTGGAAGACAATGTTCTGTACTATAAGAATACATGTTGGTCCTGTTTGTCCACTTCTCCTTTCTTGATTTTAAGTTCATCAAATAGGGACGGCCGAAGGAGAAGATTTATTTTTATCGACAGCTCCTGCTCTGTGGCTTGACTTTTTTGCTCGGTGTTATACGCCCGTCGGAAGAGAATGTCTTGTTCTATAAGAATTTGTGTCGCATGTATTGGCTCATGCTCATTTCTGTCGAAGATCAACAAAATTCCAAAAAGAGAAAAATCATTTTCACCAACAACTCCTTCTTCTTGTTCAGATGACACGTCCTACTTTTTTGAGTGCTGATGGGCCACTCCCCCATCCGCTCGTTGCGATCAAATATTGTTCAACGATGGAAAATAAGTTGGTTGTCACAGGAAAATTGTTCCATTTCCGTAGTGAAACGGAACTCATTGCATACAACTGGCGCAAACGGTATGGAGAATTGTTGATGAAAATTACAGAACAGCAGGACCGTATATTGCAAGCGCCCCACCGAGTTGCACAAGCACGCGAACGACTGTTCAATGTCGAAACCTTCCTGAATATTATCTACCTTTCAATTGTCGAAATGATACATGGGCTCGGTATCTCCAAGATTTATTTCCACAAAAAAAAACAGATGTACCGGCATATCAACACAAGATCTGTGAGAGAAAGCCTGTTACAGAGAAGAGCAGCTCGTAAAATGGTGGCCATCTTGGTAAGCAAACACTGTGCTAAACCTTGCAGGTATGGTCGACCTTCTTCACATGAACAGCACAAGTTTGTCAAAAGTATAGGACAGATAAGGCAGTTCTCATCGCTGGGTTACTTAGAAGATGCGGAATGCTATCACAGTCGAATCAATCACTCGAACAGTTCACAGTACGACATGTGCGCCGTAGCTCTCCTCCCTCCACATCTCCTTGAAAACCAACTGAGCTTTATGAAGTCCCTTTTTGGAGTCGGAAAACGTTCCTTGATCCACTTCAGCAATCACTCGATATCCCAGCTTGTGGAGCGTCTAAAATTGACAATGTAAGTATTCTGCTCTACTAAATAGTTCTATGTCGTTGTTTGTTGAGGAGCGGTTTTCACTAGACCAATAAGACTAAAATAGAGCAGAAGTCTTCTCAACCTGTTGCGTTTGTAAACGACGTCGAAAATGAAGCAATACACATTATTATATTGTGCAGCCATAAACACCAGTGTTGAAACAGGAAGCATTTCATCAGAATTTCTCCTGCACATTGCTTCCTATTTTCCACGTCGATTTTCCACAAAATCGTCGTCGCACCTATGTAGTCCACATTACCCAAAATGCGTGGAAGTGTCTGAACATGAGTTGGTTGATGCCTTATTGAACATACGATTGGACCGAAGCACTCAGTCGAAAAGTCGTCTATTTACTGAAAAAAGAGTGTTGCCATGTATTCCATTTTCAGTTGAAATTCAACGTTGTCCAAACCAAATTCAACGATGTTCAAAACGACTTCAACGTTTTTCAAAACACATTCAACGTTTTTCTGGAATCTTCCTCCGTATCATGTAAGCAAACCCCTCCACTCTTTCTTGTCATTGGGCGATATGCCAAGTTTGCAGACAACATGAGCAACGATCGACAAGACGTTCAACAAAGTCAGCGACACGGCCGATCCAGTCAAGTGTCTCGGAATCAGAAGGAGATCTTGGTTAAGCTGGATTTCGTCGACGGAAGGACCACACACGAAGCTGCTCAGATTGCTGGTGTCAATGGGAACACGGCACGAAGCATTATCAACACGTACTAAAGAGAAGGCGAAATAGTTGAGCGCACTCGCGGAGGTAACGGTTTGAGTTCACACCCAGTCACTCGTTGTTTCAGCACTCATATCAAACTTAAAAAGGCCTTGGCAGATCCACATCACACTTCAAAACGAGCGTAAGCCTAAAAAAGGACTTAGTTTCACTTGCTCGTTCTGCTATTTTGAATAGTTATTGCTGTGTTGTTATCTGTATTCTGTATTGTTTATCGTATTGTTGTATCACTCGTAGTTTTATCGTTCAATTTGCTTATTTTTTGCTTGCATCGCATTACTACTGGAGTACTGGTTAACTTGCTTGTTGTTTCTAATTTTTCGTTGTATAGCCTTTTTTGCAAGCAGAAATTTTTTTGAAAAGAAGTAAACATTGAAACGTACAACTTGCAAAGAAGATGTGTAGTTTCATTCGGAAGTCGATGAATTTGGTTTGGACAACGTTGAATTCGTTTTGGAGAACGTTGAATTTCAACTGGAAATGGTATATGTTCTTTGTAAGGCAATACGCATCATCTTTGCAGCGTATATTTTCAAGTCGGTTTTCTTTCGACGTGATACAATCTGAGCGACTTTTTGGAGCACACCCATAAACAGTAATCAAGAAAAGTTCCAAAGGTCGAGCGCAACAAATAGTTAAATACTAATGCTCGAAAATATAATAAAGCGGAAAATGACACCATCTCAGTGCAGCATAACTTATTGAGATTGTGTAATGGAGAGAGATTATTAGTCTTTAAAAATGGTGTCAAACAATTGTAAAAAACTAAGACTATAACAAGTCATCAAGAAAAGACCGGACACATCCCTACTATCTACCTAGCAAGTACCTTTATGTGAGTTAAAGCTAAAATCACGGCTTCGGACGTTGTTGAACATTTGGCATAGTCTTTGCAGCTGTAAGTCTTGCCCTATCGTCCAAACTAATGCATTCTCTAAATATAGCAAGGCGTAAGCTTTATAATCGCTCCGAGGAATCGAGATTGTGATGCTCGGGTGACGCAGTCTATGCAGATGAGAGAACATATCCATAGTTCCTAGCTTCGTCGACATTTAAGGATAAGAGACGCTGGAGAAGTGGGAGGGACCGTCAAAGATTAGATGAGCCGGTCACGTAATGCGTTTCGCTCTTTGGTTAGAGCGTATTTCGCAGTGCTATCCACTTGAAGTTCTGGTTGCGTCAAATCTCGTGAAAGTGTTACCACTTTCACCATACGAACTTAATTTTTTATTTAAAAAGCAGTTCATAGAAAGCACACCTTGATGAACAGTACCACGGATGTCCTTTGGTCAATTGCCGAAAAAGCCGCTTTGGAGCGTTCCAAAGCGGCTTTTTTAAATAACTTTTTAAAATTAAGTACTTGTAAAAAAACATATATTTGAACGCAGCAGCTTGAGCTTTATCTTCTGACGTATAAATCTTAGTAGAGTTGAACAATGCATATAGGCCCGACGCAATCAATCGAGTGTGTAGAATACCTACAACCTACAACCTGTAGAGCGACGCCCTTAGAGTGAGTGTTTGGGGAGTTTTATGGGAAATTCCCAACCACTCTTCTCAGTTCACTCTTCCATGGGTTGCTCTAAGACCGTTCAGCTTGCCTTCGGAGTACGCCGTGAACAATGCATATAGAATGGAACCTATCAATCGAGTGATCGAGTGAACACGGCAGCTTGTAGAGTGGGCATTTGAGAAGTTTTATCAGAAATTCTCAGCCGGCCTTCCCAGATATTGCTCTAGCACTGTCCAGCTTGCCTTTGAAGTGCGCCGGGCACAATGTATATAGGATCGGGCCCTTCAATCGAGTGGGCGCGACAGTTTGTAGAGTTGGCGTTTAGGGGTTTTATCAGTAGCGCGTAGTAGTGCGATTAGGGCACACCTCAGCAGCTTTTTTTCAAAGAAAGTGCACAAATGTAGAGGCAGATTCATTAGCGAATGAATCCGAAGTAGCGGTATGGAAGAGAGACTTCAATCATGTCTTATATTCTCATAATCATCCCATCATTCCAATCCTGTTAGCCTTGCTTCCGAGGCTACAAGAATTAGATCTGAAAGCACCGTCTGACAAAAGCTTAAAGGAATGAGATGCAGTAACCTAAGATAGGTTAGTCGAAATGACTAGCAGTTTTTCTTCTTTTTTTGAGTTCAAGATGTGAACATTCTACAATGCAATCAGCAAACTTTGCCACATCGGTCAATATGGTTTTTCTTCACCCTTTTTCGATTATCAGAAACCGAATAAAACCTACGCTCTCTGGATGAAATATGGTGGCGTCGGCAATTAGTCCTTGAGCGCCCATTGTTCGAACCTTCAACACCATAAAAAAATTAAACAAAAAACGAAAAAGAAAAGGTATCGAATAAAATCTGATAACCTCGTCCATGTTATGATGAATCAATTTGTCAACGACGTCTGTTTCTCGATACTCACTAGCTACCACAACGGCCATCAAATAGTAGACTTTATCGACTTCTGGGGAAACTTCTGCCCAGAACTGAAAATCGGAAAAATAGTGTGCCTGATAGTGGAACTGCAATTGGTTGTACTAGCCTGCAGAAAATTTTTAAATCGTTGTTAAAGGCAAAATACGAGCATTAGTTCAAGTACTGCTCAACAACATTTGGTGGTCAATGCTGGATTGAACCCTGGTGCCAGCCTGATAATCTGCTTCCTCGTGATTATTGGGCTTGCACTTCTTTTGAAAGAAGGAAGAGAAACATCAAGCGAGTAAACAACGTCCACTCAACACACCAGATACGGAGCACCACGTTTTTAAGCAGTGCTTATACAGTAGTGAGCGATGAGACCTTACCGTAACCGAAAGGGTTAGCGATAAACCTTAGGGCAACTGACGCCAGCCGATATGGATGGTTGCAGCAAAGGAGGGTGTTTATTGTTTTTGCTTTTCGGTTGGAGTGCTTGATGGCTTTTTGGACTTTAGCAAATGAAAGCCGCTATTATTGCGTTCAACAATTATTGATTGAAGCGTTTTCAACAATTAATGCTCCTTCGAGGAGCTTTTGTTGTCGCTTTCCTCCAGCTACGGACAGGGTTCGGCTACCTACCCATTTCTAGCCGCTCCTTCAATATCTTTCTCGTTTGAATAATGTTGTTATATAATGTGATAACGTGCGACACTTACAAGAGAAGGGTCTGAAGTGTATGTCTGAACGGGGGAGCGAGTCATGTTGGGAGAATCGCCACCCCTCAATTAGTATAAAAATGTGTTTATTTTTTGCCAAGTCGTTCTGAAGTCACGATGGAATACGGCCATCACGAGTTTGGGGGTCTTGAGCGCCCGCGATTCTTCTGCCAGCAAGCGGCTCGGAGCGCAGTGGAAGTGGGGTTGTTTCATGCAAGAAGGTCGGGGGTTTGGTACTTGTGCGCTGCTGCAGTTTTGCATTTTGAGTGACTGTTTGAGATTTGGAGTATTCTGACAATTTTCAGACGTTTCTATGCCTAATTTTCCAGCTGAATGTTGTGGTATTCAACATGATGATGTATAAATGTTCAACGTCAGTGATACACAAGTACAAAATGCATGAAGCAGCACTAGGCACAATACGGGCAGCGTATAAATGCTAATGGCTCTCACAGTCACAGTGTTTGCGTACATGAACCAATGACCTCAGGAAAAACCATCCTGCTCAGATTTTCAAAAGTGACCAGGATATGACGTCGAGGTTCAAATGAGAAACGAGGTCTGTGGCTCCCGCAAATTAATCTAAACGGCATCGATCACTCTTTGCCTCATCTTTGCCTGTCCCTGGAAATCAGAGGCCTGCTGGAGGTTTTCTAAAACCCAACACCAACAATGTCCGCCGATGCTCGAGTGGTGATCCACCTGCTCACGATTAAGTGTGGCCCACCTTTGACAATGAACTTTCGAGGGAAGAAATCAAGCTGGCCGAACAGATGGACAGCATACTAAAGGACTTCGAAGGTGTTGAGCGTTTATACATCATTATGTTGAATAGCTTTCTCATCGGCTTGTGGTTAGAAAACCGGTCAGAAATAAACAAGTCGCAAGAAACGTACTCTCCACAGCGCACAGCTAGAACATGCGTAGAAAACGTATGAAATGGTGTAGACTTCAGAATCCCCAAATCTCAACCAGTCAGTTGAAATGCAAAAATGCAGCAGCGCACAAGAACCAAACTCCCGCCCTGCCTCGCATGAAGCAACCCCACCTCCACTGCGTTCCTCCGAGCCGTTTGCCCGCAGAGGCATCGCGGGCGTGCAAGACCCCCGAACTCGTGAGGAGCCAATTGCATTGTGACTTCAAGAGCCCCTTACTCCTTGGGTTTAACGACTTGGCAAAAATGAACACATTTTCAAACCAATTGAGTAATGAGGATTTTCCCTATATGACTCGCGCCCCCCGTTCAGACATACGCTTCAGACCCTTCCCTTGGTAGAGTTGAAAACGGGTTACATCTTGCAACCATCCCACTATCTGCTCGTAGTGTCCCTAGTGTTATCTTGATCAAAAAACACGGAGACATTCATATGTAGCTAAGCTGGGTTAATATACACGTTGTCCTCACAGTCATCACGGAAATTTCCTGAATTGATCACAGATAAAACACGAGTGAAATGTGTTAGAATTAATGGACACATAGGAAAAAACATTCTCATATTAGATCTACGTGTAGGAGGAAGTATTAGGATAACATCAGTTTCAATTAAAACCAATTTATATGTAGGTTATAGCGCACCAAATGGTTATTGATATATTTTGAAGAAAAGTTAAAAACTGCCGAAAACTCCGAAATTTCTACAGTCAGGAAGTTCTGCGTCGCACGCGATAATGTTGGCTTCCTGAATGGAGGAACCTGCGCTTTCCAATCTCAGAGGAAAAACTAACCCTTAGAAGTCATGCGGCACTATACAATTTGCTGTTGTAATATTTAAAAGTGCTCATAGGCAAAAGCATCTTTGCTGAGCGCCACACTCTTTCACTCCGTAACAGCTTCATCAAGCTATTACAGAAAATGGAAAAAATAAGAGAATGAAGAAACAATTATAACAAAGCAAAACAACGAAGGTCACTACAATTCATAAGGACGAAGAGTACCTGTTGGTTTAAATGGCGTAACAAAGCCTGTGCTTGTCCTATAGTTGTTGAAACATCTTGATACGCCAGAGTCTGGAATAGATCAGTATCTAGCATTGCGAAGGAAGGAAATCAATACTGTAAGTATTAAAGGGTAAAGAATAAAGGGCGGCGTTACTCAGTCCTTTTTGGGATGCGCCACGCATTCTATCATACTTCTACGGGACATCGTAGAGGCGATATGAATGCGTATTTGGCCATACAATGACTTGCAGTGGACAGCCGATGAACAGGTCAGCGCTTTATCCCTTTCAGACAGGCATGGTACCAATTCACCGACCCCGGAGGGATGGAAGGCTTGATAGGCCTAGCCGGGGAATCCGAACCAGGAACCTGGTTTCAGGTGCACGCCCGGCACCTCCTCCGATTTGCTATGCGTGCCCCTGTAAGCATTATTCAACAAACCAAAGCAATCACAACATGTTAGAAGATTCCTCTCGAATCCTCGTTTTGCTGACGACATTGTACTCTTTCCGATTTCTATCGCTGAAGCAGAGGCGATGCTTGCTGAGCTAAACGAAGCAGCGAGCGGGATAATACTGCGAATTAACCGAAGAAAGACAATTCAAATGTATACTGAGAGGGAGAAGGTATTCAACAAGAATGCCTTCAAATCTCTGAGACGTTCTACGTGAGTCTTGGAAGGAACACGGAGAGCGCCTGTCATCTAATGGACCCTATTTCTCAGCAAACCTACTCTACTCCACTGTTCTAGCACCGCTCTGTTACACGGCAAAGATGAGGAGCGGAGTCCATATAGAAGACGCTAAGGACCACGTACAGAGCGCTAGACGGATGTCTTCTTAAGCACAATCGGCGAGCTCATCATCGAGCCGGACTTTCCAGCTCCGACATGAAGGAAATATCTCATCTTCGTGACCCAGCGGACTACGTGTTGAAGGCTAAATGCCGATAAACGGGTAACATCATAAGAGACAAGTCGACCGATGGACGAAAAGAGCACTAGTGCGAATTCCGAGAGACGCCCATCGGCCTAGTGTGGATCTCTAAGCAGATGGGACGATACGTTTGTCGCATTGATCCCGTTCGCATTTCAGCTTGGAATAGATCGAGCAGCTCGTCAGCGTCATAAATTCCGAACTGCAACAACGTCCTGGATGACGATGACAAAGCAACAAAACAAACGGAACCGATGCTGAAGCCCGCACGAGTAGTGAAAGCGGGCCGTCTATGTTCCCAACAAGGTAACGGTCTGAAATGTGTGTATGTGTCTAACGAAATATATGTATGTACACCCGCTATGCTACTGGTTCAAGCGGCAAGTAGCGCTGTGAATAGTATCGTTGCTTCATGCAAGAAGGTTCGGAGTTCTGTTCTCCTGTGTTGCGAAATTTTTGCGTATCAACTGACTGATCATGCATTCTTTACGCATTTTTCAGCTGTATGGCTGCTCTGGAACTTTCTTCCAAGTCGTTTATTACTGACCGGTTTTAACAAAAAGGCAATGAGAAAGGTATTCGACATAATGACGTATGAAAGTTCAACAACATTGATACGTAGGCACAACGTGAGTGAAGCAGAAGGACTGGTATACGGGCGGCTACAGACTCTTCACAGTTTACATCGCTATATGGACCAATGACATGGAGAAAAACCATCCTGCTCGGACTTTTAAATGGACCAGGATGTGCCGTCGTGTAAGTAGCTTTGAACCGGGCGTAAGCAACCAGGTTTTTAACGTGAGGATGGAACGCAGTATACGGTACACCAGCGGCAGGACCTTCAATATCCCTACAACAAATACACAATATCCCCGTTCTCCTTCAGCTACCCGCAATTTTGATACTTACTTTCAGGATTTTGTCCATTTCTGCAGATTAAAAAGAAGGCCGTGCACAACTACGTGGGAGCCGCTTCATTAGCGACCTCATGTAACTGAAAAGGCCCACGTCGGTTGGCTAAAATCTGACCTGTGGTACCTGAAGGTATAGTCCGAATACCCAAGCTTTTCCCTCGGGGTATAGTAGTTTGAATCGTCACGTGATTCGAGAAACCAACCCATGAGTCCAGAATAAGAGTGCAGCTACCGGGCTTCTGTGGCAAAACATTATTAAAGAAGGAGAGCGTATAAAAATAGCATAGAAAGAGTGCAGAGCATGTTGAATACCTTTCTCATTGCCTTTCTGTTAAAAACCGCTCATTAATAAACAAGTCACAAGAAAGATATTCCCTACAGCATACAGCAGGAAAAATGCTCAGAAAACGCCTAAAAGTTGTGAAGACGTCAGGACCCCTCAAATCTCAAACAGTCATTTGAATAGCAAAAAGCCCACATCGCAGGAGAAGCGAACCCTCGACTTTTCTCGCATGAAGCAACCTATCCATTGCGCCATGAGCCGTGAGGCGACAGTGGCATGCGCGAGTACAAGAGACCCCTCTACGCTCGTGAGGCGCCGATTCCGCAGTAACTCCAAGGACCCCTTACTCCTTGAGTTTAACGACTTGGCAAAAAAGAAACACACCTTTATACTGAATTGTTATTTGCCTTATTGTATTTCGCGTAGTTATTCTCACATTTATCCATGTTTATCTTCGCATATCATCACATCACTTTACCACCGATGCTATTTATCGTTGTTCGTTATCCGCGTGCGTGTTTATTTTGTGTATTTAAAAATAAAGAATTAATTGCCCGAGTTTGAGGTGATCTTAAACGCGTGTGGTCGCAGTTATCTAGCTATACCTATATTCCGCGTGGCAGTTCTATTGTGTTGGATCACTTCACCTTGTAAGTGAATAAGGTTAAGACAATCATTTCCTTTTGGAGCATTAAGGCAAACCTGCGCGTCTTCCATCGCCTCCTCTCTAGTTCGAAAGGTGCTCAGCCTGACAGCGATAATCTCATCACTAGCTGACTTCACCACATAGGATACACCGCTATCAACCGCCTCTTGAAGTAGACCTAAATCTGGACTTCTAGGTGTTCTTGAAAATTCATAAAATTGGTTTCAGCTGATATACGCTTACCCTCGAAGAAAATCAAGGCGTCGTCCTTGTCGAGTGTAAGGCTCTTGCACAAAGGATCGAGTGCTTCTTTATCAGCAGCAAGAAACTGAAAAAGCAGAACTAAGATGCGTTTTATACCAAATTGAAAATATGGTTAAATCATGGATATTTGTGCAGTACCAATTTTCCCGTTATTCACAGGTGCTTCAAAAAAGCCGTAACACCGTAATAAATAACCAGTAAAGCAAGACTAATGTAACTGTACTGCAAGCATGAAGAGGCCCAGACCTTCATCACGTCCTCCGTATCCTGGTGAGCAAACCGAACGAAATGCATCATTCAACACTGTCAGCTGAATCACAAAAATCTGCCTTCCTCTGTAAGCTACCTGGAATGAATATTGGGATCAGAGCTTTTTGTCGTCTAGAAAATTTTTGACCATGTTATCAAAGGCGCTTCGACATAGCAGAGAGTCACAGGATTTTTTGCTGAACGTTTGAGGCAGTCGCTCAGGATCTTGTGATGCTGTTGAGCCTAGGATTGTTATTGTCATTTGTTAAGATTGCTATAATGCTTTAATCGGTCTATGCTTTTTAAGATAAAAATTTCATAGCTATCCTGGCTCTTCACAGGATCCTGCAGCACTGTTAAAGCACATGCACAAAACTCAAAGACAGTTGGACATGGAACATCCCACGTTTGACGCGTTTTCTTGGACGTATCCCTCAATTAGAGCACCTCTAAAATAATTCACTGCCGAGTAAGACCATAAATGACAACAAGTTACAAATCTTTGGTCGTGAGTTACAAATGACCAGGAATCAAACTTCAAACGCTGCGGAACTGGCCGCGGAACAACTTAGGTCATTTTGGAAACATTTCTGTGATACAGAGACGCGTTGCTTTCAAAAAATTCAATCACGATGTTAATTCCACAAGACTACCTTCGAGAAATCATCTTCTATGTATGAATGGCGTCGAAGTACTGGAGCGGGCGACGCAACCGCTCGAAACGCCAACAGCGCGCTGGGAAAGGACATTACTCCCACTACCACTTCTAGCCGCCGGTTCATTTGCGTCTGAGGAGGAGACGCGGACATCGAAGATCAGGATGCCCCACGAGTAGAACATTCCTCTGTTTTCGACGCTGTCAACGAGTTTCCGGAGGTTTGCGCTAGCAGTTTTGCGACGAGACTTGGATGCACACATCCAACAGTCCTCAGTCGCTCCAAGGCCTCGGCTGAGGAAATGTGTTGACTCGGTGGGCCACTCACCCACGCGTCTTGACCGTTAGCGTGCGATTCACCCGGATATCCATTTGCTAGTCTCTCCGTCTCTGCCGGCACTGAATGGAGCTTCTGAGAGAACTAATTAGTGGAGATGACAGATGGGTGCTCTACTATTCTAGCACGCGTTGTGCCGCGCGACTTTCTCGGCGAAACCTGCCAGCGTCAGCCAAAGTGAGCCTTCACTCGAAGAAGCGTCTCCTTTTCTGCTTCTGGGGAGTTTGCAAAGAATGTTGCATTGCGGGTTGCTCCCACAAGGACTCACCGTCACTGGCAGCACTTAAGCCAATCAACTTCAGAAACTGGAGAACAGCGTTAGAGAAAAAGGGCCGAGGCATGCTTCTGTCCACCTCCTTCACGACATGGCTAGGCCGCATGTAGCTAAAGAGACACGTCACAAATTGGTGGAGCTGGGTTGAGACACGTTGCACACCCATCCTATTCTCCTGATATTGCCCCTCTGACTGTCACTTATTTCCTCTGCTCAAGGAATTTATAGCGAATAAAAACTCACCAAAACTTGGAAATGCTGAAAGGCGATCAGCGATTTATTTATTTATTTAAAATGCACTCAATGGTGCGCTACAGCGTCAACGAATTCATCGAGCAAACAAAATAACCGTTAAAGAGCAACAGTAAAATGAACGCTAACTAAATATATTAAAACTACAAAACGCGCTAATTTAGTAATTACCATCTGGCTGCACCGATCCTATAGCAACTCTCGTCGCAATGCCTTATACATGTAATTTATAGAAAGCTAGGATCCAAAGAGAAGTAACTGAAAAGATTTATAAAAGCTATCTTGTTCCTATCCTAGCTCATGCATAGCTCATCAGAGGTTGGATATATTAAATGGTAGTCAAAATATTAGCAGAAGAAGTGCTTCACATGCTGTCGGAGCAGTAGTGAAATAGGAGAGGATTTCTTTGACACCCATTCTCTCCATTTCCGGGAGAAGGCAATCGCTGACCCACCTATAAGGTGGAGCACGGTAGTGAGTAGCTATATTATTAAGTGAACTCCATTGCATGCTCTATAAAAGGAAGGGGAAACGTTGAACACATCAAAATATTCTTAGGACCTTGATACATTCAAATATTTCGCTGTGAGTGAGAAAGACTTTGGTGAGTATCTCAACTGCAGTATATTCGCTTGCTAGTTAATATTGATATTGAAGTTCAGCACCTTTCTCAAAATCTAGATTGTGGCTAACAATTCTATATAATCCCACAAAGAAACGGAACTGCCTCTTGAAGTGTTGGATGTAGTCTACAGGGTGCGTAAAAAGTACTGACGCAGTAAAAGCGGGTAGTGGAAATAGCAATGTGCACAAAGATCTAGCATATTCGCATCCAAAATATAAACAATAATGCTACAAACACAATAGAATCACTTGTTATCGATGTGGGCTAATTCACTGTAAAACAGGAGCGAAGACAGGGAAACGCGTCGGCAGTGCGCCGCAAGTACTCTACGTGGATTTCTTCCCATATTGTTTGACCTAGACAGTCTTCAGCGACTGGTCACTTCTGTTATAAGTAGCACAGACCTTATTCTCCAGTATTCCCCAAAAGAATAACCCAGCGAATTCACATTTAGTCTGGGCGCTTACGCCTGGCGTCTAAGCAGCTGTTTACACCTGCAGGCCTTTGTCTGCTTGCTATCGTCCACCTGTATCACCTGTCACCTGTCCTCCCGTTGATCATCGACTTGCTCGAGCGGGCGCCAGCAGCGTCTCCATTCGTCCCTGTCGCGTGCCAGAGTGGTCCAATGGATCCTCCTCGTTCGAGGGACACGAAGAGCGTCATATCGGTCGTTCAGGGCTTTCACGAAGAAGTCCGACCAACGCGTTGGTGGGCGTCCTGGTGTTCTTTTGACATCCCGCGGAATCCAATCTGTGACGACTCTCGTCCAGCGGGTGTCTGCGAATCGCATTACGTGGCCGGCCCACCTAATTTTCGACAACTTGGCCCACGCGACAGCGTCTCTGATCTTCGAACGTCCGCGAAGCTCGGAACTCCGGAGGCCTTCTCTCACTTGCGTGAGTCGTGTCACTCCGAGCATCGTCCTCTCGATTCCACGCTGCGCGACGCTGATCGCGTGTTCATCCTGCTTTCGTATAGCCCAGGTCTCTGAAGCGTATGTCAGGGCAGGAAGAACAGTGGAGTCGAATAGGTGGGCACGGAGTCGGACGTTCTTCGTCTTCTTCGCGACTTCTTCGACGCTCTTGAAAGCTCCCCAAGCCGCTCGTTTCCTCCTGCTCAGCTCTGGTGCTAGGTCGTTGGCCATGTTGACTTCGCGACCCAGATACACATAGCTGGAGCATTCGGAGATGTTCGTTCCGTTGAGCGAGAATGGGGCATCAGAAACCTATCCGTTCTTCATGAACATCGTCTTCGTAAGATTCAGCTGCAGTCCAACGTTCCCACATACACGATCGAAGTCGGCCAGCATTCGTTCCGCCTGACTGATGCTCGGTGTTATGAGCACGATGTCGTCAGCGAAGCGAAGATGATGTAGTTGCCGGCCGTCGACCTTCACTCCCATGTCTTCCCATTCTAGTTCGCGCGTGACGTTTTCGAGGGTGGCGCTGAAGAGCTTCGGGGATATGGTATCCCCTTGTCGAACCCCTCTCTTCACGTCAATGACGACGTCGTTGTAGAATGGTGAGATCTTGGTCGTGAATCCACTGTACAGCTCTCGAAGGACTCAAATGTACTGAGTAGGAACGCCCTGGGTGAGCAGGGCTTCCATGACCGCTTCAGTCTCGACGGAGTCGAATGCCTTCTTCAGGTCGATGAACGTAAGGCACAGCGGCAGCTTGTACTCCCGCGACACTTCGATGAGCTTCGTAATGGTGCGTATGTGGTCGATCGTGCTGAATCCTCTCCGAAATCCTGCTTGTTCGCATGGCTGTCCTTCGTCCAGCGTTCTACTAATCCTATTCAGGATGACTCGAGTGAACAGCTTGTAGACTACGGACAACAGGCAGATCGGGCGATAGTTGCCAACGTCGTGCACGTCTCCCTTCTTGTACAGCAAAACGGTCTTGCTGGTCTTCCACTGAGATGGAACCCTGCATTCGGACAGGTAGCGTGTGAAGAGCCGCGCTAAGGTGTTGATGAGCGCTGGCGGGAGGTTCTTCAGGTGTTCAGCTCTGATCCTGTCAGGACCGGGTGCTGTACGCTTCTTCACCGACGAGATGGCGTGTCGGATTTCGGAAGAGAGAACAGAGGGGACGACGTATCCATCCTGCGGAAGATGGCATGGGGGCAGGTGGACGTGGCTATCGAAGAGATCAGAGTAGAAGTCGTGGATGACTTTCTCCATGGTCCTTCTGGAAGAGGTGATGGTTCCGTCAGGACGTCGGAGAGCGGTCATCTTGGTCTTGAAGTTGGCGAAGTTCCGGCGGGCATTGCGGATGCTCAGCCCTGCCTCTGCTGCTTCAGCCAACACTTCCGCCCTTCTCTCTTTGAGATCTTCCTTTATCGCCGCTCTGCATAGCTTTGCAAGGTCGGACGTCAGTCGGTAGTTGCCTGACGCTCGTGCTGCTCCACGCTGGCGTATCAGCTCAAGAGTTTCCGGAGACAGGCGTCTCTTGGTGGTCTTTAAGCTCTCGGCTCCCTTAGCACTATCCTGGAGATGGTGCACGAAGCGATCGTATTCCTCGTCGACGTTGTCCATGACGGCATCTTCCCAAAGGCCGACAAGAGAGGTGTAGAGATCCCAGTTGATGGTCGTTCTGGGATTCCTCTTCTTGAACTTCGCGGCCTTCTCTCCTTGACGCGAAAAGCGGAACCTCGCGCGAAGGAGGCGGTGGTCCGATCCCGTGTAGAACTTGGGGACAACGGAGACATCGGTCAGGCAATACTTGCGATTGAAGATGATGTGGTCGATCTCGTTGTGGAACTGGCCACCGGGAGATTCCCAGGTCCATCGTAGGGAGGGAGGCTTCTGGAACTGCGAGTTTCCATGGATGGTCTTGGTCGACATGATAAACTCAGACAGCCTTTCACCTTGCTCGTTCCACTCCAAACAGTGGGTTCCGATGTGAAGTTCTTCCGGCGACCTTCGTGGCCCGATCTTGGCGTTGAAGTCGCCGACGATCACCTTGTAGAAGGTGTGATCTTCCTTATAGAACTTCTCCAGCTCCACGTAGAAGGCCTCGACGTCTTCGTCGTCGTAGTCGGATGTTGGGGCATACGCGACGAACACAGTCAAGGCTGGCACGGAGCCACATCGCTTCAGTCGCAGACGTCCGATTCGGCTTGTCAGAGACTCGTACGAATCGATGTTCATGGCCAAGTGCGTGTTGACGAGGACACCAACGCCGCCTACTCCCCTGCTGTCGCATGTTCCGAGGAACAGTTCTTCTCCGGAGTCGTAGGCGGCGTGTAGGGGGTGGTGTTTTCTCGTCTCGGTCAGTCCGATGACGTCGTACTTGATCTTCCTGGCTTGCATCATCAGGTCCTCGACGGATGCTTCCGACGCAAGCGTGCGGGCGTTGTAAGTACAGATCGTCATCCTAGTCCTTCTCAGTTTGCGCAGCCTGGTTAGGCCCTGAGATTTTAGCAGCCTCTCCGTACTCGTCCTTCCCATCGCTGCAGAAATGGGGACTCTTTCGGGGTCAGGGGAATGAGGCCCTTTAGTGCTGCTGTATTTGACTGGAATACAACACGGGTAGCTAGTCAGGCTCTGTCGTGCGGGCGGGGTACTCCGGGCAGCCAGCCAGACTGCCCGAAGGGACGGGGCGAGACTTAAGGCGGCCTCGAATCGCCTTACATGTGCTCCCAGTCTACCGAGTGCAAGCTTTTGGCCGAGCCGACACAGTTACAATCCGCACAGTCACGGACACATCCACGCACACTGTGCACGAACATGCCGCTCCCACGCACAAGGAACGCATCGACCCGACACAGCAGGAGCAAGGAGTCCATCCCCTGCATCCCACCTGCGTCTCTGGGCAGTACACGGTCGCATTTGGTTCGCGTTTAATTCTCCTATCCACCACCCGGGGACGCGCCACGTGGCCCTGCGACAAGCGGCCCGAGATCCCTCTTAACAAGAGAGCCCGAAGGCTCTCTATCGAGGGAGATCCGTGGCTATCGTCCAACAGATCGATAATTTTGAAATTGAACTTTTATTAATTATCGCGCTCAAATTTGCTAATTTATCTGATTATTCTAATCGATTGAACATATTAGGAATGAAAATTTTAAAATGCAGGCGTGCAGCAGAACTTGTTTTCTTGCATCTTACGCAGAGAAATTAGATTGACACCTAGTAAGTTCTGGATACTCAGGTCGTATTGTGAGAGAAAAGGAGGTTTTAATCTAAACTATCAGCGCATTCAAAAGAGAGGTTTCAACAAAGTATTAAACTTTGTGTTTTATAGAATTGCTGGGTAGATGGCAGCTTTACCGGCTGAAATTCTGCAATCCGAGAACAGCTCTAGTTTCACGAAAAAATTGAAAAGCATTGAAATGTTGCAACTTCTAGAAAGAGTTAAAGGATGAAGAATAAAGGACGGCGTTACTCAATTCTTTCTGGGATGCGCCACGCATTCTACTTCTACGGGATATCGTGGAGGCGATTTGAATGCGTATTTGGCCATACAGTGACTTGCGGTGGCCAGCCGATGAACAAGTCAGCGCTCTATGCTTCCCAGAAAAGTCCGGTACTAATTCACCGACCCCGGAGGGATGTAGGGCTTGGTTAGCCTGGGCGGGAAATCCGAAGCAGGAATCTGGTATCGGGTGCAGGCGACAGTCGGCGCCTCCTTCGATTGCGCTACACGCGCCCTAGAAAGAGTTAGCAACCGTTAATGCTTTCAGACTCTAACCTGCTTCCGTCTTCAGCAGCAACATTCACATTTGTAAGAAGACACCAGCAGATCAAGAAAACTTCCATTTAAGATATTTAAGAGTAGTATTCTGCACTGTTGCCGTCAATTATATGAGTGTTTTTCGAACCGTCAGTAAATTTCTCAGCTCGTAGCATTACTCATTGCCTCATCTTTACATTCTCAACATTTCGTACATTCTCCTCGCTGTCTCACATCGTTTCAGCTTATGTGATGGTGTAATGATGATGGCAACGGCACAGAAGCATTAACATCAGGGCTCTTTCTGTCTACCTCGCTTTTCGTGCTGCTGCCGCTATATTCGTTTCGCCGCGCTCCAATTACTGAGTATGAGTTTGCTACGATCTCAAATCATATAAAAGGTTCCTAAACATTTAGGACCAAGGGTTTAGAAAAACACTCAGACCGCAGCATGTTTTTGTTTCTGCCTACTGTAGTTCATTTAAGGCGCAGTAGATGAAATGAAAAGAAAGAACATCTTGTAAGCAATTACTCTTACAAAGCCTTACTTGATTCTTAGGTCATTGACCTCTTCCCTCACCGACTGTCTCGTAAAGCGCCTTACACTCTTGCTAATGAAGTACTCATTTCTTTTCATAACAGCCAGGAAAGAACCACTGTAGTAACGAATGCTCCATGTTCCTTCAGTTTTTTCGCAATTGTCTTTCAAACACTATACGGATAGCAAAAATAACACAAAAACCTTAAAAACTAGAAAGAGAAAGCTGGAGCTGAAACAAAAATAAAGTGCGTCAACGCTTTTTACGCACCCTGTACTTATCGAGCAAGCACATACTGACACGCATAAAAGTGGAGCTGTGCCTAAAAATACGAGTTCTAATCTGCACATCAGCTGCAGATAACCCGCATTTGCTACCATCTTTTAAGGCCTCCGAAAGGAACGTTATTAGAGAAGAAAATAAAACTAATGAACCGCTGGCATTAGATAAGCCATTAAAAGAATAATGTGGTCGGTCGGGTGGTTATTCATCGCATTAAAGGTAATTATCTAGGCTTTGAAAAATAAACGTCGAGCTCTCTATCGAGAACTGAAACAGATGAGGAATGAAACGTTCTTCTTCTTAAGTACAAACTCTTTTCTCGAGCAGGAATCGAATCATCATGTTTTGCTTGTGAGCTATGATGTTATCAGTGGCAGAAGTGGACAAAGCCCTCTCGCTTTAATAATTTATTTCCGTTTACCCTCACCCCAATATTCACCGATGCAGCAATGGAGGATTGGGACCACTGAAAAAAAAGCGCTTGTCCCAGCGCCCTAGTTCTGAGTGACCGCCTCTTGCCAAGCAGCTAGTGGAGATGGTAATCACCACAAACATTACATGAACTGCGTTAGTGATTTTTGAGGATATGCAAGAAAGGAGGGATTGTGCCTATTCAGCTATCCGTGGCAATCTTATAGACCAAACTGAGGCGATATATCAAGTTCGACATCGCTTGAAATTCCACCTGAGATTCCAATTTTTTCCATTAATCCTCGGACATCTCATTTGCTTCGTACGTGAAAGTAGAGAGTGTATGTCGCGAAGACGAGCAGCATTGAGAGATGGGAACGCGCTATCCAATCAGACCGCATAGACGTTCCTTTCAAAGAGGGCGTGTACAGCCGGTACCCTTATTGGCTGGCATATGTTCGGTCTGTGCTATGCTTGGCTATTATTGGCTGACGCGCTCCCACCTGTCAATGCTGCTCACAATCGTGACATATACCAAATAGACAATGTATGTGCCTACTCCTTTCCTAAGACCAAAGGATTTCGGCAGGCAAAAGAAAAATGAAAATTGGTTGAGCCTTGGATGTAAGATCATTCTCCATCTGACGATTCCTTTTCCTGTAGTTTTTTCTTCTTGAGGATGGCCTCAATTTTTGCGCGTTTTTATCATTTTTTCTCTACTTACGCTAGGTAAGTTTCTGATGATTTCTTATGATATTATGATTATATTTATGATTTCTTCGCTAGCTAAGCTTTTTTAAGTTAGGACAAGTTTCTGATGCCCCATTCTCGCTCAACGGAACGAACATCTCCGATTGCTCCAGCTACGTCTATCTGGGTCGCGAAGCCAATATGGCCAACGACCTAGCGCCAGAGCTGAGCAGGAGGAAACGAGCGGCTTGGGAGCTTTCAAGAGCGTCGAAGAAGTCGCGAAGAAGACGAAGAACGTCCGACTCCGTGCCCACCTATTCGACTCCACTTTTGCCCTAACAAACGCCTGAGAGACCTGGGCTATACGAAAGCAGGATGAACACGCGATCAGCGCGCACAGCGTGGAATTGAGAGGACGATGCTCGGAGTGACACGACTCACACAAGTGGGAGAAGGCCTCCGGAGTTCCGAGCTTCGCCGACGTTCGAAGATCAGGGACGCTGTCGCGTGAGCCATGCTGTCGAAAATTAGGTGGGGTGGCTACATAATGCGCTTCGCAGACACCCGCTGGACGAGAGCCGTCACCGACTGGATTCAGCGGGAGGTCAAGAGAACACCAGGCCTTCCCACCATTCCGTTGGTCGGACTTTTTCGTGAAAGCCCTGAACGACCGATATGACGCTCTTCGTGTCCCTCGAGCGAGGAGGATCCATTGGAGCACTCTGGCACGCGACAGGGACGAATGGAGACGCTGCTGGCGCCAGCTCGAGCAAGTCGATGATCAACGGGACGACAGGTGATACAGTACCGGACATGCCGCTGCGTCCAACAAGCACAAGCGGCGCAAAAGATGAGAACCGGCGCAAAAGGGCGCCGGAGAGCGCCGTTTTCCGCTCGCCACGCGCCGCGTCTGAGGCAAGTCGCGTTAGTGCGCGGCGTTCTCAACTTCTGAATGTTAGACTGAATGAAGGAGCTTATCCATGCGTTCGAACGAGATTGGCCTACTGTTTGGAACTAACTTCCGGCATGGCGCGCACTCTGAACAATGCATGTGGGCCGGCGAATCAATCAAATATCGATTTTTGATGTCATCACTCTCTGCCGCGACCTAGAGCGGCGCCTTCTTCTTCGACGCGAAATTGTCAAAAAATCGATTTTTCCAAAACTGGCCAAGATTGACATCGTTCGATAGAGCTCATCGAGCTGAACAGAACAGTGTCATTGCGAGTGCCGAAAACTCAAAACCGGAAGGAGTAAGGGCGGAAGAATCTTTGCTGTTGCCGTCCGCCGCTCTAAAGCGGCAGCTGTAACTAAGGCAGGTTAGGCAGCTGGAAAGCTGTAAGCGCCTTCTTGTAAAGTACGTTAAGTGGTCTGTTAGCCTATGCATTTGTAGGCTGCCAGCTCATCGCCTCTTCCCTCAGTGATCGCCTGAAATCGAAAAAAATTGGTTGTACAAGCCTGATCTGCATTTTTGCACCACCGTAACTTTGTCAGTTCTTAGGCTACATCGCTGTGCTTTGCGAGCTGCAAGAGCTTTTTACTGACTACAAAATCCACAAGCTGCAGCCGGAAGGATTCACACGTGACAGAGTTATCGCGCTCCAAACACGCCCGCGCGTGCAATTTGCGAGAGGTCGGCCCACTCGATTGATAGGTTCGATTCTATATACATTGTTCACGGCGTACTCCAGATGCAAGCTGGACAGTCCTAGAGCAGCTCCTGGGTAGGGCGGCTAGGGATTTCTGATAAAACTGCTCAAACTCTCACTCTACAAGCTTCCGCGTCCACTCGATTGATAGGTTCGACTCTATATGTATTGTTCACGGCGCACTCCAGATGCAAGCTGGACAGTCCTAGAGCAATGCCTGAGTAGCAAGGCTAGGAATTTTCGTTAAAACTCCCCATGCGCTCACTGTTGAAGCTGTCTCGCTCTACAGGTTGTCGCTCCCACTCGATTGATTCTGCCGGGCCTCTATGCATTGTTCAGAGCGCGCGACATGCCGGCAGTTAGTTCCAAACAGTAGGCCATGCTCGTCCGAACGCATGGATAGGCTCCTTCCATCAGCCCATCAGCCTAACGTCACTCTGCGAGCGGTCGCGCACACTCGATTGATTCTGCCGGCCTGTATGCATTGTTCAGAGCGCGCGCCATGCCGGAAGTTAGTTCCAAATAGTAGGCCATGCTCGTCGGAACGCATGGATAAGCTCCTTTATTCAGTCTAACGTCCAGAAGTTGAGGACGCCGCGCACTAACGCGACTTGCCTCAGACGCGGCGCGTGGCGAGCGGAAAACGGCGCTCTCCGGCGCCCTTTTGCGCCGCTTCTCATCTTTTGCGCCGCTTGTGCTTGTTGGACGCAGCGGCATGTCCGGTACTGTACATGTGTTACGCTAGGTATAGACAATTGTCGTCGACAGTGGCGGTCATCGAAGCCCTTCACCGACCCCCGAGGATGGAAGGCTTGGTCAGTCAGGGCGAGACGCACGAACCAAGAATCTGATTCGGGATGCAGAAGGCAGTCTATGCATCACTACCACGTGCAGATGTTCCAGGGAAAGAATTCTGAAACCAACTGAAATTGAAGTCAATTAAGGCGATGTCCTAGCCAAGTAATCCATGGCTTTACTCCTTGTTTCGCAAAAAACAACTCTTAATGGGGACTCTTAATGGAATGGAATGCTCGAAACCCATTTCTGCCTGTGCCGCACTCAACAAGCGAACACATTTCATCTGCCCTGCTAATGGTATGAACATTTGGTGTCTATTCTTTAGGCAAAAGTTGGTTTGTTTCAAGTTCAAATGAACAAACGTAATCCAGCAAGAAAAGCATTAAAAGGCTCGTTTTGTATGTTTCCCTTTAACTTGTGCTAAAGTAATGCAAGGAATCGCAAAGAAAGTTCGCAGGATGGACCCCTTGCGATGTATAGACCAATTGGAACAGCAGAATAAGGAGCAGAAGATTCCAAGCAGAGCTCCGCGTCGGAATCAGCAGCAATAACCGCATGTTCTCTATGCATGACGAACTAAATGACAAACGATCGGAAACTGAACGCAGCACGTCGAGGCGGCGCCAATCCACTGGGGAAGCGAGAGCTCATGGAAGACAGCCCATTCGGAGGGTGAATGGCCGTGTTTACTGCAAGCATTGGATAAATGGCCTCTGCGTGGGACGGTCAGCTATCTGGCAAGACGTCATATTATGGATGAATTCTGAACCCAGTCCTTCATTAAAGTATTATAGCTCAATTCTTCTGCCACTAATAGGCACTTGGTGCCTTTAACAGCAAACGGCCATTGATTGATTTTGGGTTCATTTTTGGGTTCAGGCACGATACAAGGCGATTCTCATCTACGGTGCGATGTTTTATAGGCCGTTCTACGAAGCAATGCACTCGAGGTGATTTAATGATATAAAGAGGAGATGGAAGACGTGACGCGTTTCGTTTCTGCATGTTATCTCATTTCTAGATTAGTGCTGCTGGTATCCACACAGCCTATTGTAGTACCTCAAGAGTATGAACTGACACTGCACCTTACCCTTATCGACGAGAAAAGGGCATTCCAATCTGTCGAGAACGAAGCGGTCAACAATGTCAAACAGGGTGTTCCTATGTACTCACCAGGGAATGATCTCAGGCGTAGGTCTGAACGGAGGAAATGGATAGTACTGCGAGAATCTCCACCCTTCATGTGGTAGAAAATCATGCTTCGTTCCCGCTGACTCCTTGAGCTCAAAGAGCTATGGGCTCTAGAAGTTGGGGGTACAGGATTGCACTGTCAGCGCACACGTGCGCTCGATGATGTATGGGACGCGGTGAAAGGCTCTACGGCAAACGAATCGGTGGCTCAGCAGGTGGCAATGCCGCTTCACAGGTGCTAGCTCTGATGTTCGATTCCCGTGCCCTGCACAAATTTTGCATTTTTCATGGCCGCTGCCTCATTTACCACTTTGCTTCCAACACATTTTCTACACATTTACTTCACTCTAACTTGTGAAATAAGGATCAAATTCGTGATCAACACCCAAGATAACATCTATAAACGAAGTTTAGGCAAATTTTTTTTCAACCTCTCCTCGACCTCTCGAGTCGTGAAAGTAGGTACAATAGTGTCTTTATGGCAGTTTAAATCAGCTTACCAAAGGTCAGTGTTTAACATTCGCTGAAAACACAAAACATTGTATAATAGAGAAAGTGAGAAAAGTCAGTAAAGCACAGCTCACAGCAAACCCTTATTTAACAATTTAGAGTGAAATAAATGCGTAGATGTGTAGCTGAAGGTTACAACAAGTACGAGGCTAGGGCTTTCGAGGTCATAATCACCGGTTCTTTTACTGAACTTCTCCCAGGGGATGGGGGGGGGGGCTATCTGAGGCGTTGATCACGAATCTGACATCCGTTTTTTTATTACGCTGGAGTACCGTAAGTTACAGTAGGTGGGGTGACTATGCTCATGGTCACCGTTTTCGCCCAAGCTTTGTATATAGGGGCTGCTTGAGACGTTGACCACGAATCTGCCCTTGTTTGACAACTTAGAGTGAAATAAACGTGTAGGAGGTAAATTTGTAAAGGAGGCATACAAGAACTATGCATAGCACGGGAGGCGAACATCTGCCACAGCACCTTTAAAGCAGCGTCGCACCCTGCTGAGCCACTGATCTGCTTGCCGCTGAATCTTTGGTCACGTCCCATGCCTCAGCACGTTCACGTATGCACGTGGGCACGCGCTGACGGTGCAGTCCTGTACCCAACTTCGAGGGCGGGTAGCGACTCAGCAAAAACGAAACGTGTTCCTCTACTACATGAAGGGCGGAGATTCTCGAAGTACTATCCATTTCCGCCGTTCAGATCTAAGCCTGAGACCCTTCCCTGATCAGTACATCTTTGACAGCGTTTACTTTTATATCTTTATTTTTACACCGTCGAGCGCTGCACAGTGGATTTACGACCAAGATCTCGCCATTCTACAACGGCCTCACCGTCAACATGAAAGAAGGGGTTTGGCAAAGGAATACCATACCCCCCAAAGCTCTTCAGTGTCAATCTCGAAAGCGTCATGCGTGAACGCGACATCTAGAATATAGTGGCACGGGAGTGAAGATTAACTGCAGGCAGCCGCACCATTTTCGCTTCTCTGACCACATCGAGCTCATCACACCGAGCACTAGCCAGGCGCAGCGAATGCTGGCCGACTTCGATTGTATGCAGTAACGTTGGACTGCAGTTGGATCTTACGAAGACGATGTTCATGAGGAACGGAAGTGTTTCTGATGTCCCTTTTTTCTTTTTCTTTTTTCTCATCGGAAAGAACATCTCTCTGTCGCGATGTCAACATGACCAAGGCCTAGTGCAGAGCAGCGATAAAAGCATGTGAAAGAAGACCTCCAGAGTTCCGAGCTTCATCGACGTTCGAAAAGCAGAAAAGCTGTCGCATGGGCTAAGTCGTCGAAACTTAGGTGGGTCGGCCACGTAATTCACTTCGCAGACACCCGGCGGACACGGGCCGTCACCAACTGGATTCCGCGGAATGTTAAGAAAGCAGCAGGATGCCCACCAACGCACATATATTTGGTAAGCACGCAAAATGGGTCAGGATTATTACTCTTCGAAGCTTTGAAAAGTTGCAATTGCGAACACTTGCCGGTTTTCCCAAGGGTTTAAAATGAGCATCATCATCATTTTCATTAGCGTCTGTCCCGCTTGGTGGCGGGGTCCGCTCTTCTGGTGTGGTGACGCCAATTCTCCCGATCAAATGCTTGATCAGGGTGTACACCAGCCATCTCTAAGTCCAAGCGCAACGTATCTAGCCAACGTTGCTTCGGGCGTCCTCTGGGCCGCTTTCCAGGGACCACAAGAATCAGGCCAATCTTACACACGGTGTCGTCGTTAGCGCGAAGGACGTGGCCGTACCATCGAAGACGAGCTTCGCGTAGCTTCTCGGATATCGGGGCGACACCGAACCTCTGTCGTATGGTGTCGTTACGAACGCGGTCCAAACGCGTAACTCCAGCCGTCCACCGTAGCATCTTCGCCTCCATTACACTGAGGCGGCTTTCAACTTCCTTCGTCACGGGCCAGCACTCAGCACCGTACGTCGCTACTGGGCGGACTACTGTTCTATAAACCTTCGATTTGAGGTGCTCAGGTATTGTCCTGTCGCAAAGCACCCCAGTCAGCGAGCGCCATTTGGACCACGCTGCACTCACACGCGCATTCACCTCCATCTTTAAGCTGCCATCGGACGTGACTGTTGACCCAAGATACTTGAAAGATGTCACTCGTGAGAGCTCAGTACCATCGATCTTAATAGATCCGTGCTCATTCACATCCGTCGTCAAGTATTCCGTCTTTTTGACGTTTAGCTTGAGACCGAACAATGCCAAACGATCACACCACGCCTGTGCCTGTCGCTCGAGTTCGGTTTTGTTTTCACATGCAAGCATGACGTCGTCAGCATACAGCAGCGTCCAAGGTGCCGCCATTTGGAGATCTCGTGAGATTGCATCCATCACGACCACGAAGAGCAGTGGGGATAGCGCAGATTCCTGATGCACCCCTACAGAGATGGGAAACTCCATCGAGGTGCCCGCTGGCGCTCGCACTCGACTCCTTGGGCAAGAGTATAAAATGCGCACCCACTCAATAAGCTCTTCAGGGATACCATGTTGTCGCAACGCGTACCATATAACATCTCGCGGAACGCGGTCGAAGGCCTTCTCCAAGTCCAGGAAGGCAAAATGCACCGGTTTCTGTTTCTCGCGGTGCTTCTCTAGCAGAAGACGAACGGCGTGAATGGCATCAACGGTGCCACAGCCAGATACGAAACCACACTGATTCGTGGAGAGCTGTACGATATCCCGGATACGTCCGTCGACAATTCGCTCAAAGATTTTCATGGTGTGCGAAAGAAGACGAATTGGACGGTAACTGGCGCAGTCTGCAGGACTGCCCTTCTTCTTCCAAATCGGGATGTTCGTGCTTTGCTGCCAACCCTCAGGCACCAGCCCTTCGACTTCCACAGGTCAGCTGGCAGGTCATCGGGACCAGTGGCTTTGCCTGACTTCATCTTCCTCAGGGCTGCTTCAGTTTCGCTCACTGTGATCTTCTGAACGGGACCGTATACAGGTGATGCAAAAGGAACAGCAGGATGTTCAAATTCTACATTCGAGATTTCCTCGAAGTAGTCGTGCCATCGCTTCACAGCCCTCTTACGATCCATCAGAAGATGACCGCTCTCGTCGTTAATGCCAAAGAACTTCTCAATGTCTTCTGCTTGGCGACAGCGAGCTTTGGCGAGTCGGCAAATATAACGCTCACCATCGCGCGTTTCCAATTTTTTGCTGACATCAGCGTAGTATGCGGCTTTAGCAGCGGCCACTGCCTTCTTTGCCGCTTTCTTTGCTTCTCGATAGTTCCGCCAATTATGGACTGTTTTATCACCGATAAACACGTGATAGAGCCGTTTCTTTTCTCGGACTTTCTCTCTGACATCATCAGTCCACAGCCATGCCTGCTTGTCGACCCAGCGTCGTCCAGGCTTCGTTGTGCCGAGTTCAAGGCGTGCAGCCCGAATTATCGCATCGGTAGCGTCCTTCCAGGTTTCGTCGACAGTTGTCACTGTCGGCAACCGAATGCGAGAAATAACTGCCGCTTCCTTCTCTTTCAGTCGCCACCATTTGATTCTAGCCGACCCACATCGCTCGACATGTTTACACCTCGAAGGTGTGATCTTCAGCGAGCAGATCAGTGGACGGTGTTGCGTGGCAACCGTCTCATACGGCACGGTCTTCGCGTCTGTGACAAGGCCTTGGTCGCGACGCCTAACAAGGACATAGTCAATCTGCGTTTTAGCATTCCCGCTATAAAACGAGATGAGGTGGGAGTCACGCTTTCTAAATTTGGTGTTCACGATGGTGAGGTCATGTGAGTCTGCATACTCAAGTATACGCTCACCATCGGCGTTGCGCGACCCATATCCAAAACCACCATGACAGTTGTAGCCGTCTTTCGTTGCTCCGACGTGACCATTAAGGTCACCTGCCACAACAACCATATCTTGTGACGGTACTTCCGCTGTCTTCTCATCAAGCAGGGACCAGAACTCGTCCTTGGTTTGCTCGGAACAGCCTGTCTGCGGAGCATACGCAGAAAAGAAATGGCATCGTCGCTCTTCTACGGCGACAACAATCTTCATCAAGCGGTCATCGAAACGTTCTACGCTTGCAATCGCATCACGGAAACGCTCGGAGACGATCACACCGACACCACTGGTGGTCCTGGGACTTCCACATAGAACGGCCTTGAAGCCACGTCCTATGTCCCTTGACTTGCTGCAGGACCACCTCGTCTCCTGCACCGCACAGAAATCTATCTTTCTTCGCTCCAGTGCTTCTACCAACTCGCACGTGCGGCCCGTCAACGTACCCACATTCAACGTTGCTACGCGGGTCTTGCCTACGTTACGGGACTTTCGGACTAGCTCAGTTGCCCCCCCCCCCCCCCCCGATGCCGTCCTCGCATCAGGGACCCTCGCACACTTTTCACACTCGCCGGGCTTTGCGAGTGCGCGTCGGCTCCCGCGGACGCCGTAGCATTATCTCGAGAACTCTGTAACGTCATCAACCATATGATGTGACACAAAATGTTCGTAGGCCGGCCTGTCACTAGGGCCTGTCGCCTGCATTCGAATGTCCGTGTTTGGCTCGGCTTGCAAAAGCAAGCAGTTTCCAGTGGCACCACGTGGAGGAACGGACATCGCCACCGTATACGACTTAGATTTTCTAATCAGGCTTAGATTTTCTTTCTAAAAATTCAAGATCCCGAACCTCGCCAACTAATTTAGGTGTGGAGCTCTGAGTTTGTAGTGACGGAGTGAGCCCTTATTTCTACCCCAATTAATATAGGTAGAATTTTGCAAATGCAAATGGTAGCTTCACTCATCCGCCCATCTGGATATGTAGTCACTTGCTGTTCAAACGAAGTTAAGGCAGCTATTGAGTGACTACAGCTAGGTAGTATCCAAGTGGATAGACAAGTGGAAACGTTACTTTAGGTCAAATGTTGCAAAAAAAAACAGGCTATCAGTACATGGCATACAAATCATGGAGTGTCGAATTTCTGTCTTCGAAGTCCGTTCGACAACGACACCATTACAGCCATTTACAATTGTTAGCCTACCCGTCATGGAAAAGTCGTCAAGACATAAAATTGACAATCGTCGGAACATAGCCGACCAGGTGCTGAACATCAAAGCTTATCCACCCACGAAAGTACCGCTAAGACTAACAGGGGACTGCGAAGGACAGGGTACCTTTGATGAAATCTTTCGTTGAGGGTGGTGATATCATCGAATAAATAAGTCAAGAAGCAGCTTGCATTCCAGCGGAATAAATCAAGAAGCTCGTCAAGGTTGTCGCTATCGAATGTGAAATGCGATTGGATGAAAGGAAGCAACGGAAACCATGATGTCGTTCACATGGGTAAGCATTTTAGTATTAGGTTGGAAAAAAAGTCTCTTCACACTTCGAAATTTTTTTTACCCTTCCCCTTGTAAACGCACTAGCCAATGTTGATTGCTGATTTCGTAATCCTATCACACTTGTCTACCGTTCGCACGCAGACACAGGTTAAGACTCTTCTTGTAATTCGTTATCCATCCAATCTTCCGAACTCAATGCCAGATCTACCTCATGGCCGTTTTCAGCACGGCATTCTTCAAGAATTCATTAAAGAATCCACAGCACGTCAGGCAGCAGACCAAATTAACCACATATATGGCTTGGGATCTACTACTCATCGCGCCTGTTATGACACTCAGAAAGGTCGACGGCTCTCCATCGCTGCTTCTCTTCTGTCCAGATAAGGAAGAAAATCGTTTCTTCCGCGGATTGTGACAGGCGTCCTGGGTTCTGTGTGCCAACTTCCGAGGAAAAGGCAATGGGTACAAAAGGGAGAAAGCCCTAAGCCTGATCTCAAGCCCAATGTTCACGAACGGAAGATTCTCTTGAGTGTTTGGTGGATATCAGAGGAGTGATTTATCGGCAAACTCTCAGAAGTGGAGAGACACTTACTGCTGCCACATACAGTGGCCAACTCCACAAAGTCGCCGCAGCTTTCCAAGAAAAGAGGCCTGAGAAGTCGAAGGTGATGATCCTGCATGACAACGCAAAGCGACATGCTGCAAGACTCACAAGAGAAACAATAAAGAAGCTGGGCTGGGAGGTAATGCCACATCCACCGTATAGCCCTGACCTCGCCCCTAGCGACTACCATCTCTTCCGTGGTCTCAAGCAAGAAATTGGAGAGAAATATTTTGAAACGGACGAGGACCTCAAAAATTGGATTCAGCGGTGATTCGACTTCAGAACTGCAGTCTTTTACGCGAGAGGAATTAGAAAAATTACCACGTCTTTGGAGAAGTGTAGTAGAACAAAATAGAGTTTACCTCAGTTGATTTGACTTTGTAGTTGTGAAGTAATAAATCTTTGAAAAAAAATGAAAAGACTTTTTTTCCAACCTAATAATTGAACCCTGCTTGGGTAGGAATAACAGGTCACACCTTCTCACTGGAGCAAACTTCTTTCGTTTCTTGTTTCGCCTACATCGCTTAATTTTCTTTACTGCTCTCCTGCTTGTGAATGTGTTCCCTTCGTTTTTTTCAGCACGATGTCTAAGGCATACGTGTTACCTGCAAAGACACCAGTACAGTAGGTAACGGTTACCAGTACAATATCTCGAAAGAGAATTAACACTTATAAGAAAATATGGGATTGAAAACAACTTTTGGTCTCTAGATTGGAGTTTGCCTTCCTTTCGTTACGCAATGTGACAATATTGCCTCGAAAGCCGAGCAAAAAGTGTTCCCACTCTTTACGGTGCTGGGCAGCAGAGATACTTGCGTATTGGTAAATGCTTGTAAAATGTACATAAGGCCTATTGTCGAATATGGACTTGTATATTTCACCCACACAGGAAGAAGATAGTTTAAGGGGTAGAACGAGTTCAAAATAACTTTACGAGGAAGCTTTTAGTTAGAGGCCTAGGTTTCACGCACAAAAGTATTCCACGTGATGTCACATGAAGCAAGATTCTAAACCTTGAACTTTTGCTCAGGAACAGGGCAAAAAATGATTATATGATGTTGCGTTGTTTTGACTGAGCTCCGCACGAGGTTATGCAGATCTTTATTGGCTAACCTTTCGGCGGTACATATGGCCTTCTTCAGAGCCTGAAAGGAAGAATCAAGTTAACAAGATGTGTCTACCGCGTCAGACGTCGCCTCAACCATAGACATTCGAGACATCCTCTAGGTATAACCTCGTGTGGAGCTCGGTCAAAACAACGCAACAAGATCTACGATGCCGAGGTTGATAGAGAGTCGTACATGACGGTTATATAATGGTCTACAAGATTTTGCATGGCAGCATTAATACCGGTGATAATTTCTCCTTGGTTCTACCATTAGAACACATGCGCTAAGAGCATGTAATAAATGTTAAATGTTAAAAGGTTCATCTCTTTAGCCTCTAGGCTCTAGCCACATGCCTGAACAGCAGGTGATGCGCTGATGACCGAGGGATGCAAGCACTCGCTGCAATGAAGTTAGAACTGGCCGTTCACGTATGACTACGTAATCTTGTATTCGGTTTGTATTTGGTTTGGGTACACCATTCGATATTTTCTCCTACGCCTACTTCCGGACAATATTAGGCGACAGAATTTTGGAACATGTACATTAATTAAATCAGCCAAGAGTTTGAAAACGCCGCCGGCATAAACGAATTTACGGCGAGAAGCTCTAGCTAGCAATACGGCTACATCTTTTGATGTTTAGGCAAAAAAGCGCAAAAAAAACGCCGCCTTTCCCACCGCCTTTTAATGGCGCTTTTCAAACTGCGTGCTTCCAAAAATTACTCCGATACTTGGGATCAGCTACAGATCTATCCGATGAGGTGAAAAACGCCCCACCTTAAAAATGTTGAATCGATCGCCTATATTCTGGTCCGTTGGGCGCTTGTAGCGCAGTCGGAGGAGGCGCCGACAGCCGCGTGCACCCGATACCAGGTTCCTGGTTCGGATTTCCCGCCCAGGCCAACCAAGCCTTCCATCTCTCCGGGGTCGGTGAAATGGTACCAGACGTGCCTGGGAAAGATAAATCGCCGACTTGTTCATCGGCTGGCCACCGAATATCATTGTATGGCCAAATGCGCATTCATATCGGCTCCACGATATCCCGTAGAAGTAGAGTGCGCTGGCGCATATTAAGGGAATGAGTAACGCCGTCCTTTATCCTTTATATTCCGGTCGGCGCGGCACACCCCCTCTCTCGCGGGAGATAAAAACAAGCAAAGGTCACATCCTGAATATAGCTACTCGTATCAACGTATTTAACATTTACAGTGTTTTTTCACTTTATCGGAAAGATGATTCGATGCTGATCCCAAATATCGGTTTTACTTTTTCAAAACAAAAAGCTTGGACGACTCCGGCAAGAAGTCGAGTTTGTTAGAAGTCGAGGTCGAAGAGTCAAAGTCTTCCGACCAAAAACTGCAGCCGGTACATCCGCTAATTCTAACTACAGGTCGAGCAGCTCGTAAAATTCTATCCCTAGGTATCCTAGAAAAATAAGTTGAGAGTGAAATTGCCTTGCATCTTCTCAATAAGAAAAATATCTTTTGATTTCGAAGGAGAGCTCACTGGTGATCTGTACTCTACGATAGAGCTGACACAAACATATATGACTTGGAAGCCTTAAATAAAGTTTCCTCCTCAGCTGCAGTGAGACCTATACTTCGTTGGACCCACGTATAGCCTTTTTAACCGATCAAAAAAGGAAAGAAGATAACAGTACGAAGAACCATCGTAAACAGTCGCAACTATCTGGACTGATCAAACACCACAGTCAGTCAGCACCAGGCAAGAGCGAGGTGATAGCAAAGTTGAAAGACACAACAACGCTATAAAACGTGCTGTGGGTGGCGGAGGGCATGCCCTCAGGAACTGGTGAATCAGTTGTTCTCCTTTTCATCCGTAGGCGGGATAGTGCTTGAATCCGTAGGCACCACGCTAGCTGCATAGTCTGCATAGGAGAACATCAAACGGGGTCGAAGCAGAAGGCTGCTTTGACCCCCAATTGACGGTCTCCTTTGCAGGGAACACTCAAAAGCTTCGGTGACTTTGGTGACAAAAGCAGGACAGGGGATAAAGTTAACACCATGGACCATTATCATTATGTCAAGCATCACCAACGCCGATGCGAACCCAAAAGACCTCTACAATGTGGCTGCAAAGCGTAACCCTCTGGTTTTTTCGTCATAACTAAGGAAATTATGTCAAGAACGCATAACAGATATTCTGATATTATTTTGGATGTAGTACATATCGCCCTACATCCGACTTCTCCACGAACGCTTCTCGAATACATCGACCACCATCCAGTTGTTCGATGGAAAGCATAAAATTCCTATTGGGAAAGGAGTACGGCAGGGAGACACGATTTCTCCCAAGCTATTCACAGCGGCACTCCAGGATGCCATGAAAGACTTGAACTGGGACGATAAAGGCTACCTTGTCGACGGTAAACGGATCAGCATCCTTCGCTTCGCCGACGATATTGTTCTCATCTCTACCAGCATGGCAGAAGTCGACGAAATGCTGAACGAGCTCAATGTGGCAGGTATGAAGATAGGATTTGACATGAATATGTCCACAACACAATTTATGGTCAACCAGTGGTGTGAGACGGGACTCGTAAGGTTAAATGGAGTCGCTCTACAACAGGTCGACTCCTACGTCTATCTATGAAAAGAGCTGAACATGGATAACGACCTCGCTCCTGAAATCGCCCGCAGGAGACGCGCAGCGTGGGCAGCCTTCAGTTCGATTCGCGAAGTCACCGATCAGGTCAAGGATCCCGGCCTCAGGGCCTCGATATTCATCGCCTCTGTACAGCCTGCGATGTGTTACGCGACGGAAACCTGGCCCGACAACAAGACAATCGCCAGAGCGATGCAAACTACGCATCGTGCACTGGAGAGATGTCTTCTAAGGACAAGCCTTCGTCAGCAATGGCAAGAAGGCCTACGAAGTTCGGGGCTACGGGAGAAGTCGCAACTAGCAGACCCGCTGCAGAACACGAAGAAGTCCAAATATCGCTGGGCCGGACACCTGCTTCGACGAAAGGACGATAGATGGAGTCTCCGTGTCACAGAATGGCTTCCGAGAGACCGTAAGAGACCACTGGGACGACCGCCAACGCGATGGGCAGACTCATTCTCATTTCTTTCAGAGAGCGGAATCTGCCTCACCGGATGCAAGCAGCCAGAGATCGAGCGGTCTAGAAGAGTTGTGGTCCTCGCTGAGAAGACCTACAGCCGACAAAAGGACCATCAAGGTATCAAAGTAAGTAAGTTTTGCAAAAAAGTAAGTAGTCTTTGCCGATTCTGGGCAAAGCAGCTAATGGCGTAAAATACGGATATAGGAGGGGCAGTTAGATCGGCCCGAAGCGACAAGAATCCACATCAAAAACTGTGAGCTTCCAGGACTTTGGGGTTCTGTTAGGATGTCCTTTGTCTGATTCTTTATTTTTATATAGCTTTAACCTAATCTGATCTACTAGATTGTTCAGTTTTTTTTTCAACTAAATTGAAGCTCAAATAAAAAACTACCGAAAACTGCATATCTCAGCTGGTAACAAGCTTATTGATAGACTAGAGTTCATTCCACAGTCGTGGAATACCAGACTTCTGCGGAGTCTGCCTCACTGCCTCACAAAAAGCCAGAGATCGAGCGGTCTGGAAGAGTTGTGGGCCTCGCTGAGAAGACCTCCAGCCGACTAAAGGACCATTAAAGTATCAAAGTAAGTAAGTAGTACCATATTACCAACTAAACAACAACACCAAACTAACCTATTACAAAATTACCACTCAGTTACGGTATTAATTATTTATTTCATTCAGTTCATGCACGCATGGTTGTGCCACAATGAAAGGAGTTAAGAACCATGAAGGAAGAACAATCATCATTTTGTCAAGAACGCAACAAAAAGAACGAGGAAATAAGTCAAGACATAATTAGAGTAGAGCACAGGGATGAGCAGATCAACCGTTATCTGCTGTCCGCTATCCGGTTTCCGGCGGTTTTGGCCCATCCGTTTTGTGTTCGTTAACCGGCGATTTCGGCCGGATAACGAACAACAAAACTGGCGCAAGAAGGGTTAGGTGAGGAAATTCCTCGCTTGAACATAGGATGCAGACATAGTTGTACTCTGCTTAGACTTTAACTCCTATTTCTCTGGGAGAGAACTAGGCGACGGCCTAGAAAAGCAACCCAAATGAACCTGCGGAGTTAGATACAATATAAACTCTGCTGTCAGATCCCGATTAATGTAAGTAAATAAGAGATGAATGAGGCTCACATCTGTCTTCCTCCAAGAATGACTTATCCACGTTTCGATAGTGTTCATATAGACAGTTTTACACATATTCCCTCTCCTTTTCTCTCTGTGCTTTAAATCGCAAAGAAAATTGTGGACTGTAAATTGTAGTATGAATTGATCCGTGGCCCAATAATTTTTCAAGCTCTCCCTGTCTTCTAAGGACACTCAAGAAGGCATTTACGCCGAAACATTAGCCGAGTCACCAAAATGTCGCCTTGCAAAGCAGCCTTGTTTCGAAGCTAAACGGCCTTCCTTCTATTCCTCACCAGTAAACTTGGTTGGTAGCAATCCGTTGACCTTGGCGAAGTAGGCGTTTGGAATGGCGTGGGAGTAAACTGAATCTGTAGATCGATTTGGAGACCACATAAGAAGCAGCTCTTCTTACCTACGGACCTAGAAAATCCCAGAGATCGGCTTCAATATATGTAGTGACTGCACTTTCAAAAGTATACAAGAATATTACCAGTGAAGAGGATCACCTTGCCCTCCAATGTGCTGTCCCAGATGTTGCCGATTGGTCGGACAGGTGGAAATTACCTATCTCAGCTCAAAAAACTCGGGTTTTTCATATAGGCAATTCAAATTCGGTTAAACACATTTACAGCCTTGGTGGTTGCAACCTATTCAGTGAAAACAGTCTCCGTGATCTGGGCTTCATCTTAGACAAAAAACTTAGTTTTTCAGAGCATTGCGAGACAATTGCAAAGAAAGCTGAAAGAGTTACTTACATCATTTTTAGAGCGTTGTCTACAAATTCAAAAACTCACTTGCTTCTTGCATACAAATCATATGTTCGCCCAATATTGGAGTATGGCACCACTGTGTTCAGTCCTCACCTTAAGCGCTGCATACAGAGGCTAGAATCCGTTCAGAATAGCTACACTAGAAAGCTATGGTTACGCTTAGATGGCTATGACTACACCTCCATTCCATCAGCGCCTGATCGTAATAAAATATTCGAGCTGGAATCGCTTGCTATTCGTAGGAAGCGAAGCGATCTAATTATGATTTTTGAGATGATGACTGGAAAAGTTGCACTTCCACTTACTGAGCTTTACACAGTCCATCATTCTACCACTAGGGATTGTAGATCTAAAATTCACTATTCTACGGCCAAAAGTTACTGCTCCTTTTTTACGCAAAGGGCCGGATCTGAATTCTTGATGCTTACAAAAAACATACTTTGCCATCTTCGATTAACCAATATAAAAGGCTTGTTGGTAGTTATCTTAAGACTCGCTAATTCGCCGTTTCTTGTATTTTTGTGTTTATTACCAATGTGTTGTCTTGGTGGTGTTTATTTCGTCGCGTGTTGTCATACATGTATAAATAATAAATAAATAAATAAATAAATAAAACTTTTATTACACAGAATGAACTCTTGCCCCTCATTGAGTGCTACGACTTAGCAGGTACGCAATTGGCATAGCAGTACATAGCAATGGGTTCTCTATTCCAAGAACCTATTGTTATATGTTGTTCAAAATGATCTTTCTTTGGACGGAAACATTCTTCGAGACACTTAGTGACCGCTTATACTGTGGTAGTCGACACCGCTCTTCTCCTTTAGCTATAGTTGCCTTCAAACTGGCCAAACATTGGTGAGAGTTGGACAACACTCTTTGCTATAAATGACCCTAGACCGAATAATCTGTTTTAGGTTCTGCTCGGGTGAGTTTTAGGGCAGCATATTCTTTTCCCGAGCGCGTGTAGCGCAGTCGTAGGAGGCGCCGACCGTCGCCTGCACCCGATACCAGTTCCTGGTTCGGATTTCCCGCACTGGCCAACCAAGCTTTCCTTCCGTCCGGGGTCGATGAATTGGCACCAGACGTGTCAGGGAAGGATAAAGCGCTGACTTGCTCATCGGCTGGCCACCGCAAGTCATTGTATGGCCAAATACGCATTCATGCCGCCTCCACGACATCCCGTAGAAGTAGAATGCGCTGGCGCATCCCAAAAGGGATTGAGTAACGTCGTCCTTTATCCCTTTATCCTTATATTCTTTTCCCAAAGCCCAGAACAACACTGCCAACAGAATGGTATTGTCGACTTTGATTCATGTGCTGGAGCCTAGCCTTACTGAAGAACAAACTTGAAGAACAAATGTTTCCTTCTTTTTTTTAGCTCATAAAACCAGATTGTATTTAGGATAACATTTTGGTAGAAAAGAAAGAGATTTTGACGTTTTTTCCAAATGAGGGTGTCCAGCCTTCAGTTGTGAGTCCAAACCATCGCAGGCTCCGGAAACAGGATTGGTCAAGATCCAAGAGAATTACTGAGTCAGGAGAAGACGTTCAGCAGACGTTACCTTCATGCAACACGCATCTTCTCCACATACTCCTAAATATAGAGGTGAGAGCTAGCCGTGTTGTTGTGCTGAAGCTCTCCTGTTAGACTCACCCCGAACAACGAGGAGCTAAAGTGTGCACACTGGAGAACACAGAAGTCAAAGCAAAGAGAAACAAATGGCGTATCTGACGGATACACCCAGACATTAGTTTAAAGTCCTCCGACTTAATGTTGACGGAAAAGTGCAAGAATGTCTGGAAAAAGAAACATCTCGGAAGTTGCAGATTCATCAGGCAAAGCGAAAGACGGCAAAATTTATCGGGCACCGATTAATAGGGGCATGTGAGACAGAGGCAATTTTCTGCAGATACTGCCCGAAGTAGACCGGCTGGTACTAGGGGGTTTGTGCTATTAATAGAATGGTATATGAATCGTTCTCCTCGGATTATGAACGTCAATCAATTTATTTGTGGGACACGCTAGGCACTTTCTAAGTAATGTCATGAAGACCGTTTGAACGCTCATCTCCGGTTCTCTTCTCCACTTCCGTATAGAAGTGTTTGGGGCGAGGAGTACATCGGCAAAACTGGCCGTCCTCTGCACGTGAGGATAAATGAGCATCTGGATGGCAAGGAGAAGCTTAGGGCATCCACTGCCCAAGGCTACCACTGGATCAATTCTCATGGAGGGGAGGATTTCGGAGTTGGAGTGAGGATTCTTGGACGCGAGGTTCAAACGTCGGCGCGCAAAGCCCTTGAGGCATTCCGGATCTACTCCAGGGGTCCCAAGGTCAACCAGAAAGGGGAATGCCTGTATATAACGCGCGAACTCAAGCCCTACCTCAGTCTCGCATTCTAACCTGGGGTAGGTGCTGTCCCGTACCCCTGCTTACCTTGTGCGGCTTTCTTTGGTCCTTCAGTGGACTGTGGTGAGGTACGATACTCGGATTCTCTCCTTTGTTCAGGCTTCCAAAAAAATTTGACATTGAGTTTTGTAAGGTTGAAGAGATGTTTGGTGGGGTAGCTCCTAACTGACTTGACCCTTTCAGGCTCTGAAGAAGGCGATCCAGCCGAAACGTTAGCCGCCAGAAAAGTCGTTTATCAACCTCGTGAAGAGCTCAGCAACTCTATAGACAGACCGGATTTTAATTTGGCAGGAGTTTCATTCATTGAGGTAGGACGCAAACGAGTTAGCAATTGTGAAATTAAATAAAAGTCTGTCAATTTTCGAAAATGTCTCATGAAAGAAGAAAAAGCGCCATGAACTAATTAATAGCATTCACCTAACTCCACAAAGCTCTCACTGCAAACAAGTTCAAAAAATACCTCCAAAAACAAGAGCGACAAAGCTTCTAGAATAGCTAATTTCCTAACAACAGTAGGGATCAGTTCTAAAATCAGATTAAGGAATGCCTTCAGAACCGCGAAACAGCATCAAACCACTTATGTACCTAACGGACTATCCGTATAAATGGACGTCTTTTTTCAAAAACATGAGTGCTGGAAAATTTGTCGGTATTTTAATTCATTAAATCGAAGGCGCGTGGAAGCGTAGTCTGAGGTGCCGTCCGTCGGATGTACTCGAATCCAGAGTCGTGGTTGGGATTTTCTACCTCGTCCAAAGAAACCTTCCATTCCTTCGGGGTCGATGAATTGGTGCCAGATTTCTCTGGGAAGAATAAAGCACCAACTTCTTCATCGGCTGGGCAACGCAAGCCATGGTATTGATCCAATACCTATTCAAATTGCCTCCACAACATAAAGGTAAAATGCGTGGCGCATCCGAAAAAGGGTCGATTAACACCATCCTTTGTCCTATTCCTTAATAATAACCACATCGCAAATATGCTTTTCTCACAATTGACAAAAACTGCTTATATTCGCAACGCAGTCCGAAAAAGTGTTCAGAGAAAATCAGGTAACTAGCGAAAATAGGGAGCACCGCTTTTTAGCTTTTCAACAATGCCGCTTCTAATCTAGGAGATCGATTAAGAGCGCTGGTCAGAGACGCTGAGACTAACAAAGCTTCTAAGAAGGCAAAGTTGGAGACGCTGAAGTAGTTATTGCTGCAGGTTGGTGGTCCTAAGAGAAAAATTTTCCACGTCAAGCGTCGCATAAACCCTCGAAAACCTTGGATATTCGGCCTGAAGTCGCATAGCTTTGCTCAAATGTGGAGTGTGACAGGAAGGGTAGAGCGACTGGGATGTCAGGAAGTCTGCTCCGGGAATGAGTTACGTATTCAACTTTCCGTAGAGCTAGAATGCGTGGCGCACCCCAAAGGGGTTGATTAACTCCTAATTTCTCCTTTACTCTTTATCCATGTCTGTTGTTCCTCCTTTATCCTTCATCTAGATCAAATATAAGTGAGCAGAGGACACCAGAATAAAAAAACTAGAAGCTGTTTTAAAAGATTGTTCTGTTATTCTTTCTTTTTTATATTTTATTAGGCTATTAATAACTTTTAAAAGTCATTTGAAGTGCACGAAAAACCAGTCCAGCTTACCGAAAAACTTGATGGCCGAGAGGGAAGAGGAACGATGGAGCCTTTCATTTTCTTATATTCTTGCCTTTTTTTGCTTCTCCGACGTTCTATTCGCATTCCTTGTGCATTTTAAGTAAGCCTTACAAGACAGAAAGCTAAAAATGGAACTTAAGAAATCAAGAATCGTGAAAAAGGTGTCAAGAGGAGGCAACTGATAGGAAACAATCAAGGCGTGAAAAACGACCTACCAATAGCAAAAATGTTAACGCAGCTAGAAATCTGCCAGCGAATATTAGATTGTCCGGAAAGTTCTTAGCGTTTTATCGCTTCACTTTGAACTACCTTAACTTCTCAAATCTTATCGGATTTAGTTGAAGTAAGCATTGTTCGATTCAGCACAATTTTGCCAATGGGCCACCAGTCGACCTTTTCCATCAGCGAAAAAATTAAGTGGTCGAGATTCGATAAAATCCACGAAAGCTGTTTCGGTATCGTCCCGATTGGTGAAGGTTTTACAGGCGAGAACCTTTTGAAAGTGTTTGGAAAGGTGGTGTCGGTTGGTGAGAGGCCTGGAGAATATGGCGGGTGAACTAGAACTTCAGCCCTTAATTCGTCAATTTTCGAGTAGTGATTTGTGAGACGTGTGGGCGGGCGTTACCTTGAAAAAGAATCGGGCCTCTTCTGTTGACCAATGCTGGCTGAAGTTGACGCAATTTTCGGTGTATTTCGTCGATTTTCTAACAGTAGGAATTTGGCCTGGTGCCAACCAAGAAGTTGTAATGGATACCAGCTGCCGACCACCACAGTGACCATTACCCTTTTTCTGGTGGAGGTTCTTTGTTGGAAAATGCTCGTCGGCGTCCATCTGACCGTATCAATGCCAGGTAATCATGGTGCCAACCGTGCAGGCCCTCTCTGAGTGAGAAGCCCATTCGATGCGGCCTGATTGACCAGCGTGTCTTCTCCTCTCAATGCCGCACATATCCGTGACATAAGGATAAAAGGGTAAAGGACGGCGTTATTCAATCCTCTTAAGGATGCGCCACGCATTCTACTTCTACGGGATGTCGTGGAGGCGTGTTGAATGCGTACATGGCCACACGGTGGCCAGCCATACTTGCGGTGGCCAGCCGAAGTACAACTCAGTGCTTTATCCTTACCAGACAAGTCTGGTACCAATTCACCGACCCCGGAGGGATGGAAGGCTTGGTTGGCCTAGGCGGGAAATCCGAACCAGGAACCTGGTATCGGGTGCAGGCGACAGCCGGCGCCTCCTCCGATTGCGCTCCACGCGCCCCGTATATTCGTGACATACACTATTTATTTATCTTTCTTGGTCAATTGAAACCATACGTTGCAAAAAAAGAACACCATAAGAGGATCAAATTATATCGGTCTCTAAAAACAATGAAAAATCGAAAAAAAGAAAGGAGAAACAAGAAAAGGAAGAGGAGACAAGGAAAATAAAGAAAGCGTGAACTGCTGAGATATGCGGTCAAGGCAAGGCGAAAAAACCATGCAAAACAGAAAGGACCTACTACATTGCTAGCAAAGGTTAACCAAAAGGCTGGCTGTGATCCTTGTGGATGGATCTTACTGGTATTGGCCATGTAAGGTAGGGATGTCGCAAACCAAAAACAATTAGAAAAAAGTTAAATTTTTTTGGTGAATTTCGAAAACTATGCATGAAATCCCGTTGAGGTAAATTAAGGAAAATGTCAGCATTGACTGCGTTGAAGAAATTCTACAAAAAAATGAAGAGAAATCCGGTAAGTCGGTGCAATCGGCATGCTAAATGCACATCCCTAATGCTGTGCTGACTGTTGCTATTGCTGCTGGTCTTCTTATTAATGGAGATGAGCATAACATCCGACTGAAAATAACAGAGAACTCAGCATAATACAGCTATCTCAAGACTGCTGAATTTAGAGAAAAGGCTCGCCAAGCCGAGAGCAAGGACGTGCAGACTAGTCCACTCAATGGAGCTCTTCGCTCTAGTCCCCGTGGATCTTTAATTATGAGCCACAGAACATCCAACTCGATTAAGGCGGAGAAACTGAACAATCCATTCGCTGTTAGCTAATGCCAAGACTCAGAGGAATATTAGAACACCAAGGGGGTAGCTCTGGTAATGAAGAATCACCTTCGCCAAGAGAAACGACCTCGCATTGTTACGCCGTGATGTCGTGGAGAAACCGGTGGCGAGGAGGACTTCACGCGCCCTGCAGACCAGTGGCGCTACTTTACGCTGTCGTCGCATTGTAGAAAGTGCAACGACCTTCATTCTTGTTGGAGTTCAAAAACCAAGCTTTTCGGGCACGATGGTATGCTCCGTTGAGGACGGGCGGAAAACGCTGTTGAGCTTAAAGATGTATGGAACTACGATAAATCTCAAATCCGTATAGTATTAGGGGGGGCCAAAAGTAATGAGACAAAATGAAAAAAAATCTTTATCTCCTTATAACTCAATTACAACTCAACGATGCTGAGGAATGTATTCGCCATTAAGGGCAGTGACCTTGCTGCCATCGCTCAGCCAACTTCCTGATCCCATCCTTCCAGAACTGCTTGAGCCCGGTGTTGATCTCGATATGGTTGTCAAGGACTCCTTGGGTTTTTGTGTCCCTTCCGACTAGGAAGTCCTGTAGGCTCAAGTAGTAGCGGTAGTTGCATGGAGAGATGTCCAGCGAATACGGTGGGTGAGACATGTGAACGTAGCCCAGCTGGGCAAGCTTATCCGTGGTCACTTGTTCCCGATGGGGTGCGGCGTTGTCGAAGAGGAGAACCTTCTTGAAGCGCTGCGAATGAATAAGAGCGAGTCGCCGGCCCATCTCCTCTATTTCGTTCACCATGGCCTTGGAGTTCATCGCGGTGCTCTTGGGAAACAGCCTCCGGTAAACCGGTCCATGGGCGCAGACCCAAAAGCTCCAAAAATGCTTCTCGCCGTGAATATCTCGCCGAACGAAGGTCGGTAACAGGTCACCAGGCCTCACCCAGACCCGCTGCTTGGCAGGGTTAAGGTAGAAGATGTACTTCTTATCTTGCGTGAATATTGAGCCCAGGCTGCTCGGGGTTGGGAATTGGGGGAGATTTGCGCGACACAGGTCGACTCGTCAGATTGGGGTTTCGGCATGAGACAGGCTGGGGTTTTTGGCATGCTTCTGGAAAGGGCGGAAGTGGTAACTTTTCAGATGGGCTTCAGTAAGTAGCATACAAACATACAAATAAGATAAGCACGAAACCAGACTCCAGCCACGAGATATATGGAAACGGCATGGGGTGTCTCATTACTTTTGGCCCCCCCTAATAGAAGGAAATAATCAGACACAGGAAAGTGTAGTGGAAATCTGTGCTTTCTTTGCTGTAGGTCTGCTTCCAAATGCTTTGTACAATTATTGCTCCGACTTTCATGCGTTTCACTTTAGAATTCTTTACTTCGTTAAATTGTTTTCATATCTGTCTGTAGAGTTACTGAGCTCTTCACGAGTTGGTAAACGGCTTTATTAGTGGCTAACGTTTCGATTGGATCGCCTTCTTCAGGGCCTGAAAGGGGCAGGTCAATTAGGAGTTACCCCACCAAACATCTCTTCAATCTTACAAAATTCAATGTCAAATTTTTGGAAGCCTGAAGTTGAGGTGAGGATTCTGGGACACGAGGTTCAAACGTCGGCGCGCAAAGCCCTTGAGGCGTTCTGGATCTATTCCAGAGATCCCAAGGTCAACCGGAAGGGGGAATGCCTTATATAACGCGCGAACTCAGGCCCTACCTCAGTCTCGCATTCTAACCTGGGGCCGGATTCAAGAACGTTCCCGTGAACGTTGCCGGCTTCCCATGGGAACCGACCGAGGCGAGAGAGCGAGGCGGGAGAGAGAGCCGAGAGATGATATCGCTTATCTCCCGCTCCCACCGCTTCATAAATACGGCCTCTGTAGGTGCTGTCCCGTATCCCTGCTTGCCCTGTGCGGCTTCCTTTGGTCCTTCAGTGGACTGTGGTGAGGTACGACACTCGGATTCTCTCCTTTGTTCAGGCTTCCAAAAATTTGACATTGAATTTTGTAAGATTGAAGAGATGCTTGGTGGGGTAACTCTTAATTGGCCTGCCCCTTTCAGGCTCTGAAGAAGGCGATCCCGATCTAGCCACCAATAAAGCCGTTTACCAACTTCGTGAAGAGCTCAGCAACTCTACAGACAGATTCTACCATGCCAAGGTTCAAGGAGAGTCGAACATGGCTACTGTTTTCATATCAGTTGTTAAATTGGTTGCCTGGTTGCTCACAATGGGGTACTCACATTACTCTGCATTAAAAATAGAATGAAATCACGTTTAAACTATGCTCTATCAAACGCATGAAGATGAAATAAAACACAAACACGTTGGATTTATGATCCATCTAACATATGTCTAGTCTTCTTCTCCTGAGCGCTTAGTGCGCGCAGTCGCAGGGTTCGCTGTTCTTGTGATCTGTCGCCACCTCATCCTATCAGGAGCGTCATCTGCCATGGCGTCGACTTCGGCGAGATCTCTTTTGATGACGTCCTTCCACCTTTTCCTTGATACTCCTCTTGGATGCTTTCCGGGTGTCTCGAAATCTAGGGCCAACCTTATGGGGTGATTCTCTGGACTTCTGAGGACGTATCCGTGCTACCTCAGGCGCTGCTCCCTTATCTTCCGCTGGATCGGGGCTTCTTCATCACTGCCCTAACATCCTCGTTCGCACCCTGTCCCGACGGGTCCATCCACATGCCCACCTCAGCATGCTCATTTCCGCAGCGTGTAGTTGCCGCTCCTCTGCCTTACCCAGGGCCCAGCACTCACTGCCGTAGAGGGGGGCAAGCCTCACAACTGTTCTATAGAACTTGCCTTTGAGCGTCCAGGAGCATTTACGGTCGCAGAGGATTCCTGTGAACTCCCTCCACTTGTGCCAGGCTGCGTTTATCCGTCCCCTGATCACCTGGTCCACACTTCCTTCCTCGGATAGGTCACATCCGAGATAGCGGAAATCCTCCACCTTCTCGATCGCTTCCTCTTGGCAGTCTAGGATCGATCCAGCGCACTGCTCAGAGCTGATGAACTTCGTCTTCTTTACGTTCAGCCGTAGGCCGTTGTCTTCAAGGGCTCTCTGCCACAGCTGCACCTTCTCCTCCAGGTCCTACTGGTTGTCGGCTACTAGGGCGATGTCGTCCGCGTAGAGGATCGTTTTGAGAGGGCCTTCCTTAAGGTGGTTCACTATAGAGTCAAGTGTCAGCAGGGAGAGGAACGGGCTCAGAGCCGACCCTTGGTGTACCCCCACTGTGATGTCCACTTTCCTTGTCACCCGTGTGGAATTCGTATCGCCGCTTTCGAGCCCTCGTACATGTTCCTTGTGACCGTGATCAGACGTTCTGGGCGCCCCTCCATCGAAGGGCTTTCCAGAGCACGGCCCGTGGTAACCTGTCTTAGGCGTTCCCTAGGTTCAGAACTGCCAGATAGCAGAGCTTTCGTTTTTCCCGATATTTTTCCATAACTTGACGAGCGATGAAGATGGCATCTGTGATGGACCTCTTGGTCATGAAGCCCCACTGCACCTGGCCTCCCTCAGCCTCGAGTCGACCAGTCGTTCGTAGATCCTCATCGTGTGTGAGATCAGTTTGATCCCTCATTAGTTGGAGCATTCGGAAGTATCTCCCTCCTGCTTGAATATGGGGACTATGGTGCTGTTCCTCTAGTTATCCGGCATCTTACCTTTCCTTCCTTCGTGATTCTGTTGAGGAACTGCGTCAGCCAGTCGATTCCGCTGTCTCCGAGCACCTTCCAAGCCTCTACCGGCACTCCGTCAGGCCTACTACCTTTTCGAGTTTCATCTTCCCTATGGCCTTGCGAACCTCTTCTTGCGTCCAGGGTGGGATGGGTCCTTCCGTTGGTTGTTTTTCCTGAGCCTCCCGATGAGGAAACCCCTCATTCAGGAGTTCCTTGAAGTACTCCTCCCATCTCTCTCTCTGACCTTGACCGGATCCGTAGCACCCTACTGTCAGCACTCTTCTCAGTCTTCACTACTCGAATGTCGAGACTAACTCTATGACGTGCCTTGTCCGGACGGATGGCGAACTTCTCTCCCTCTGGCCCGTCTAGTTTCTCGTACAGGGCATCCATTTCGGCGTTCTTTGGCTTTGCTACAGCTTTTTTGGCTAGCCTCTGGCACTTCTTGTTGGCTATGAGATGCTCGGGTGCCCTCGTCTTTTACCACAGCTTGTACGCCTTCTTCTTCTTCTTCTTCTTCTTCTTCTTCTTCACCGCAACCTGCACGTCGTCGTTCCAGAAACATGCCGATTTATCCCTTCTGGTTCCTCCCTTTGTTTTTTCCAGGGTCTCCTTGGCACATCGCAAGATTGTTTGGGTTACCCTCCTCCAGGTCTCATTCACGTGACCAGCCGGATCTGGAGGACCTGCTTCGAGCACTGCCCTTCGTAGCTCGTTCCGCTCTGAACCCCGCAGTCTCCACCATCGGATCCTGGGTTTCGTTCTCACTTTGGGGTTGCTGACTAGAGGTATACTAAGGTCGGCTACCAAGTGTCTATGCTGTGATGAAACGTCTTCTTCCGGAATGACCTTCACATCCCGGACTGTTTTCAGGGCATGCCTTCAAACCAGGATGTGGTCAACCTCCGTCCTTCTTCCTCCGCTTGCATAGGTCACCTTCTGGCTCTCCCTCGTCGCGAAGAAGGTGCTACAGACAGCCAGGTGGTGGGCGATAGCCAGATTGAGGATTCTTTTTCCATCGCCCTTCGCAAAGATCTGCCCCTTTACATCCATGAACCCTTTCCACTCCTCCCCTGCCACATGCCCGTTCATGCCCTCTGCTATGGAGTGGTAGTCCCCTTCTAGTGACCTTATGGCCTCCTCGAGCGAGAGGTAGAAGCCATCCCTGTCGTGCTCGGAACATCCGGTCTGCGGAGCGTAGACAAACATGATGGCCCAGTAACCCTCCTTCGTGTCCAGCTGCAGTGACATGATGCGGTCATTTATTCTTTGGACAGCCGCTACTGAATCCTTGAGGGATTCCGCGACAGCTATCCCTACCCCGTTCCTCTTCGTAGCCTTTCCGGTGTAGAACAACTTACCCCTTTCTCCAATCTCCCTGGCTTTCTCCCCTTTCATCGCGTTTCCTGCAGACACAGGACTTGTATCCTTCTACGCTTCATCAGGTCAGGCACTTCCCTAGATCTTCCGGTCAGCGTTCGCACATTCAGAGTTCCCAGTCAAACTAGCTTCTTTAGCCGAGGTCGTTCGACCCTCTAGCCCTCGCATACGGACCATAGAACTCGGGCGGGGGTTCTGTGCGTCATTTCCGAGTGACATTCTATCGTATGCCTAGCGTGGCGGAATAAATATTAGGTTTTCGGATTATAAATGTCGCCTGCTTTCGATTTGTCATTTTTAGGCTATTCTTATGTCTTGCATCATGTAGCTTTACGCGCTTAACAACCGTTTACGCAGGCATCTTTCGTCAAAGTTTCGCTCTGATTCGTGTACCCTTTCAAAGATTTTTTTAGAGAAAGGATTATTTATTTATTTATTAAGGATGATCGAGCATGAGAGAAGTACAGAATGCAGGTCTGCTTGCTGTACGACTTTAAGCAAGAAAGAACTGCTGCAGAATTCTATCACATCTTGCCTGAAGTATTTGGTAACGAAGTTCCATCACTACGTCAATGAAAGCGATGGTTTCAACGTTTCCAATACGATATGATGAGAGCCTTGAAGGCGAAGAACATCAACTGCGTCCTGAAGTTGTGGATAGCCAGCAATTAAAGGAATCTGCCGAGTCAGATCCAACACAAACTACACGTGAGCTCGCACAGAGATTCGGTTGTCACCATTCTACCATTTTCGATCGTTTGATGCAATCGGAGAGTCAAATCAGTGTGGAAAATCGGTGCCACAGCAGCTCAGCGACATAAACAAGGTAGCACGAGTCGCCGCCGCTGGAATTTTCATCCGCAAAACCAAGAACAGCGGTTTTTACGACTCCATCGTGATGTCGGATGAGAAGTGGATCCCCTACGACAACACCCCACGAAAGCGGCAATGGTTGAGCATCGGTGAGGTTCCAAAGACGACGACGAAGCCTGACATTCAGGAAAAAAAGTCATGATCTGTGCTTGATGGAACAGTAGAGGTCTGCTGCATTTTCAGGTGCTGGATCCAGGCCAAACAGTTACGTCAGACCTTCACGAAGATCAGCTGAGCCGCGTGGACCAAGCACTGCGTCGACAAGGAATGAACACAGCAACTGTGGAATTCCTCCATGACAGCGCTCGACCGCACGCCGCTAATACCACGCTGCAAAAAATTGTGGTTCAAATTTCTCGTTTTTCATGGAAATAAAATCATTTTCTGACCTGGAGCAGAGCACCTGACATTCACCAAAAAGATCATAACTTGGTAAGTTTTTTGAACTCCGAGAAACTCATTGGCTTTTAAAAATAGAAGACAAAGGCTTTCTTTCCATGCAGAAAACTGTTTTCAGGTAAAGAGCACTCCATGCGGGCCGGTAGGAGTCGCTTTTTTTAGAAAAATTGAAAAGTTTTCGTATAAAGGATTAAAACTCGGAAAGTTTCTTAATGTTCGAAAAAGGCAAGAACTTCTTGAAAACTGGAGGAAACACGCTTTCTTACCGTATATGAATTATTTGTGAAAAAATGAATCTTCATGCGCGGCGGATGGGGTTCGCTTTGTGGTCAATTTCCAAAATAGGTGCCGAAAATCGCACCCCCCTCGCCGCGCATGAAGATCCCTTTTTTCAAAAGGGATCTTCATGCGCGGCGAGGGGGGGGGGTGCGATTATATATTCATGTATTGTAAGAAATCACATTTTCTTTTGTTTCTAGCAAGTTTTTGGTTTTTTCGAATTTCCAAAAACAAACGGAGTTATTATCGTTTTTATGAAGCTGTTCCAACTTCTAATTCTAATGACCGCTTGATGAAGGTCGTAGTCGCTGCTGAACAGCGTATGTATCATTTCTTCTCTGCATACGCTCCGCAGGCAGGCTGCTCTGAGAGAGCCAAGGATGAGTTTTGGACCCTGCTTGATGAAAAGACAGCAGAGGTACCGTCAGAAGACGCTGTCGTTATCGCAGGTGACCTCAACGGTCATGTGGGGACTGCGAAAGATGGTCGCAGCTGTCACGGCGGTTTCGGATATGGAGCACGTAACGCTGATGGTGAGCGAATCCTTGAGTATGCGGACTCGCATAACCTCATCATCGCGAACACCGTATTTCGAAAGCGTGACTCCCATCTAGTGTCGTTCTATAGCGGGAGCACCAAGACACAGATCGACTTCATCCTTGTGAAGCATCGCGATCGAAAGCTGGTTACAGATGCGAAGGTGGTGCCGTACGAGACTGTCGCCACACAGCACCGTCCGCTGATATGCACTCTTAAGTTCGCCCCTCCGAGGCTGAGGCATGTCGAGCGATGCGGTCCACCGAGAATCAAGTGGTGGCGATTGAAGGAAAACGCTGCAGCTTTTGTTTCTCGTATTCGGTTACCGACGGTGACAACCGTCGACGAAACATGGAAAGATGCAACCGATACGATTTTACAAGTTGCATGCTCTGAATTAGGCACGACTAAGCCTGGACGCCGCAAGATCGAGAAGCTGGCGTGGCTGTGGACTAACGACGTAAGAGAAAAAGTCTGAGAGAAGAAAAAATTATATCACGCGTTCCTGCGCGACAAGACTGCAGACAAATGGCGTATGTACCAGGAGGCGAAAAAAGCGGCAAAGAAGGCCGTAGCCGTTGCAAAAGCCGTCCATTATGATGATCTCAGATGATCTAAACTCGAGACGCGCGATGGTGAACGACATCTTTATCGACTTGCCAAGGCACGCCATCGTCAGGCCGAGGACATCGAGAAATTCTTGGGCATCAACGATGAGAATGGCCATCTACTGACGAACCGCAAGAGGGCTATGAAACGATGGCATGACTACTTCGAGAGAATTTCGACAGAAGAGTTTGCCCATCCGCCCATCCCTTGCGTCCCTCCTACGCACGGTCCTGTGCAGAAAATCACTGTGGAGGAGACGGAAGCGGCTTTGAAGAAGATGAAGCCAGGCAAAGCAACGGGCCCCGATGATATAGCGGCCGACCTATGGAAGTTGAGGTGCTGGAGTCCTGCTGAGTGGCTAACGAAGTTTTTCAACCAGGTTGTTACGGAAAAGAAGGTACCTGGTAGTTGGCAGGAAAGCACGACGATCCCGATATGGAAGAAGAAGGGCAGTCCTGCGGACTGCACGAATTACCGTCCAATTCGCTTGCTCTCGCACAGCATGAAAATCTTCGAGCGAATTGTAGATGGACGTATTCGCGATATCGTCCAACTTTCCACCAATCAATGTGGCTTCGTAGCGGGCAGTGGCACCATCGATGCCATACATGCTGCTCGTCTTCTGGTAGAGAGACATCGCGAAAAGCAGAAACCGCTGCACATAGCTTTTCTCGACTTAGAGAAAGCATTTGATCGTGTACCGCGTGAGGTTATATGGTACGCCTTACGACAACACGGTGTTCCCGAAGAGCTTATTGAGTGGGTGCGCATACTTTACTCTGGTCCAAAGAGTAGTGTGTGAGCGCCAGCTGGCACATCGGCGGAGTTTCCTATCTCCGTTGGTGTTCACCAGGGCTCTGCGCTCTCGCCGCTCCTGTTCATTGTCGTAATGGATGCCGTTTCGAGAGACCTTCAGAAGCCTGCCCCTGGACGCTGCTGTATGCAGATGACGTAATGCTTGCAAGCGAAGAGAAGAGCGAACTCGAGCGACAAGCGCAAGCTTGGTACGACCGCTTGGCGATGTTCGGGCTCAAACTAAACGTCAAAAAATCTGAGTACTTGACGACAGACGTAAACGAAGCCGGGTCCATTGAGATCAATGGCACTGCGCTAGTACGAACGACAAATTTCAAGTACCTTGGATCTGCAATTGCGTCTGATGGTAGTCTGACGTTCGAGGTGACCTCGCGCGTGAGCGCAGCGTGGTCCAAATGGCGCTCGATGACAGGCGTTTTATGCGACAGGAAGATACCGGAACGCCTTAAATCGAAGATCTATAGAACCGTCGTCCGACCAGTAGCGATGTATGGAGCTGAGTGCTGGCCTGCAACCAAGGAGGTTGAGACTCGCCTCAGCGTAATGGAAACGAAAATGCTGCGATGGACGGCTGGTGTTACGCGTCTGGACCGTATTCGCAACGATGAAATACGCCAGAGGTTTGGTGTCGCTCCAATTGCTGACAAATTACGTGAAGCTCGCCTTCGGTGGTATGGCCACGTTCTTCGAGCTAGTGGTGACACTGTTAGGAAGATTGGCCTTAACATAGATGTGCCCGGAAAACGGCCTAAAGGGCGGCCGAAGCAGCGATGGCTTGATACGTTGCATGTGGACCTAAAGGTTGCTGGTATCCATCCCGATCAAGCATTTGATCGCGTAAAGTGGCGTCACCACACCAGAATAGCGGACCCCGCCTCGAAAGCTGTTCCAACGACGTTGAAGATCGCCCATGGAAACCGTGAACAACTTCACAAAAAGGATCATAACTCCGTAAGTTTTTAGAAATTTAAAAACGCCAAAAGCTTTTTAGAAGACGTGCTTTCTTACCATGCATGAAACGTTTTTCAAAACAAAGATCTTTATGCGCTGCAGAAGGGATGCGATTTTTAGCAAGTATTTTCGCAAAAATCGACTAAAAATCGCATCCCCTCGCTGGGCATGAAGGTCCCTTTCTTAAAACTGGTATAGTAAGAAAGCACGTTTTCTCTAGTTTTTTTTCTCTGGCCGTATCCTTTCATGTACAATTCGGCTTTGCATGCCTTTCTGTAGGCCGAAATGGAACGATCTCGAAAAAAATAGAAGAAATGGAATTCGAATGTGGGCGCCATGCTAGCACCCGACCAAAAAACGAGCACCACCTAGTAGTGAAAGTTTGTTTTCGAATTATTTATGGTGCTTGAGAGCCGTGCTGAACTCTTAGCCCTTACAATATTAGAAAAATGGCTAATTAGAGAGAAAATACGAACTCCGCCGCATCCGCCTGTGCATAGAGTGGTGACTTCTGATTAGATTCCAGATCAGAATGTTAACGAATAGAATAAAGCAGGAAGGAGTCATGCGCTTTGGAGATGACTCGGATCCCGCCGTTATGAACCAAGTTCACATCATCTGCACCTCTGATGTGTATGAGTCAAGGATCACATTTACGATTTACGACCTAAAATCTCGAAAATCGTAAAAACGTAAATCGTAATTACGCACACCTCTGGTGAGCGCCACGGATGAAAATTTTGGATCACAGCTGGCAAATGAATGGGAGACACTGGATGCTGCTCAAACAGTGACACCCTCATGTGGTGACCGAACCTATAAAGCTCCGGCTTTATGGTTCTTCTTCAGGCCCCTCACACATGTGGAAACCATTCGTCTTTAAAAAAATGTTATAAGCAAGTGCAACTTAGGTGGTTATGAGCTTTTCGATGGGGATTTAGCGCAAATTATGGAAAAATGGTTTTCATGGCAATGTGGACTGAAGACTGACCTCAGGTTTGGAGCTTTACAGTGCAGTAGTTTTTATAATTAATGACAAAATAGCAACCACAAAACTGTTTCTCACAAAAGCAGCACAAGATTATAGAGCTTTTTCGTTTTCTTAATAGAATTCTCAAGAAATCGACAGTCGGCGTCCTCGTATCCTGAAAAGGCGTGGAAAGTCGTTTCCAACTCATCCATCAATTTATATCAATCTTTACGATGAAGCATGGCCTTAATAAATCCCTGTTTTGGAATGGGCCACGCATGCTAATTCTGCGCTAGGTTTCTTCTGTCGTGGACACTATTTGAATGTGTGTCAGGCATACATAATGATTACGGAACCGCAGCGGATTAAAATTTATGTATTTTATCCTTCCCAGACAAGTCTGGAACTTATTCACCAGCCCGGGAAAGATGGAAGGCTTAGTTACTCTGAGCAAGAAATCAAACCAAGAGCTTGGAATCAGGTTCCACGCGACTGCCAGTGCTTCCTTCGACTGCCCGACAACGCACCCACAATGGAATTTCCACTGAAAAAAAATCTGCGAAATTAAAAATATTTGACAGGTATTAATAAAGGGTTTCCCAAAATCGATTTCGTTTCAAAGCCTCCACGGAAGAAGATTTTACGTTCGTGCTCTCCACGTCATCTCCTTCCGGATTAAAAATTGGGCCATTAATTCACGGTTAATTCCATAGCCCTGCTTACGTTCTTCTTCTTCTTCTTCTTCTTCTTCTTCTTCTTCGTCTTCAGCGTCTGTTCCGCTTCGCAGCGGGGTCCGCTATTCTGGTGTCATGACGCCACCTTTCCCGATCCAGCGCTAGATCAGGGTGGACACCAGCTACTTTCAAGTACATGTGTAACGTATCAGCCCAGCACTGCTTCGGGCGTCCTTTAGGCCGTTTTTTAGACACGTCCAACTCAAGGCCTATCTTACGGACGCTGTCTTCTTTCCCACGCAGAACGTGGCCGTACGATTGCAAACGAGCTTCGTCTCTGTCCCCATCTTGTACGCTATCGGCGCGACACCGAACTCCTGCCGAATGGCATCGTTTCGGATGCGGTCCACGCATGTGACACCGACCGTTCAGAGCAGTATCTTCGTCTCCATGACGCTGTGGCGGCTTTCAGTTTGTCTATTATCGTTTCCCTCTTCTGGATGATGATCACTCATCAAAGACTTCCTTTCTTTCCTGCTATTAATTGATGGCCCCAAACGAGCGTCCCGTAATCATTTGGTGCATCTAATAGCAATGGTATTATCAGAAGTTGTGCTGAATGAGAAGAAAACGCTGAAACCTCTGGAAGCGTAACAGTGCACGTGATACGTAATCGTGCTCTTGTGCACCGCTACGGTACCATTTCTTGGATTTTTCTTCGCTAAGAACCACAACCGTCGTAGCTGGTCTCTCCATGAAGCATTTTTGAAGCCCTATATATCTTACATGAGCTTATCTGTTGTCATGTGTCTTCTAACTGATTCCATGTTACAAATGCTTGGCTTCTCTAAGATTTATTTTACCTAAGAGACAGATGTACCGGTACATCAGACGCAAGATCTGTGATTAGAGGATGTCTGGTTAGAGGAGGTCTGTCCAAGGCAAAGCAGTTCGTTATATGTTTGTCATCTTGGCCGGCAAACATACTGGGAAACCTTCCATGAACGGTCGGCTTTTCTTTAGGAGGACGAAACAAGTTTCTCATTAGCATTTAACAGATCAGGCAGTTATCAGTTCGCATGAGGCTAGTAGAAGATTCGGAATGACATCACAATCACATCAATCACACAAAATTTACAGCACGACATGTGCGTCGGTGCGTTCCCCCCTCCACATCTCCTTGAAAACCAGTTGAGCTTTGCGGAGGCCTTTGTTGGAGGGGGAAGACGTTCCTTGATCCACTTCAGCAATCACGCGATATCCCAGCTTGTGAAGGGTCTAAAATTGGTAATGTGAGCAACTGGTACAGTATTAACGAAATTTCCTCAACCATTTCCCTTTCAGAAGAGTAGATTTCATCCAGCAAATAAAACTATGGTAAATCGGTAGTCTTTTCAACCCGATTGTGCTACACAAGGAGTAAGGTAAAAAAGTAAAAACACTCCTTTTGGGGAGATGGCAAACTTATTAAAAAAACAATCAAGCAGAGACTGCTAGCACAGACGAAGATTGTAGAGATGTACATTGGGCAAAGGTTTTTAATAGTATTTTTACTGATCACGTTCGACTGTGTGCGAGCCTTGGCATAGTAAGTTTTACTCCTTGTGGTGGTTTGATTGATAGCCAAATCCAAGGAGTTCATGCTTTATACGGCTAACGTTTCGGTTTTCGCCTTCGTCAGAGCCTGAAAAATCAAAGACCAAATTGGTCCAGCCAGTCTCAGCTGCCTTTTCAGGCGGCAAGGCAAGGCAAGGGAGGCAAATCATTAAGACCTGCAGTGGGGCACGTAGGCGTGACAAATGCTTACCTAATGTGGAAAGGACCTGTTGGTAATCTTAATAATTTGCCTCCTTTGCCTTGCTTTGCAGCATGAAAAGGCTGTTGGGACTGGCTGGATCACTTTGGTCTATGATTTTCCATGCTCTGACGAACGAATGCTCCCACCACAAGGAGTATAACTTACTATGCTAAGACTCACAGACAGTCGAACCAGCAAAAATGGTCAGTAAAAATACTGTTAAAAGTCCTTGCCCAATGTACATCTCTACATTCTTCGTCTGTGATAGCAGTCTCTGTTTGAATGGTTTTTTTAGTAAGTTTGCCATCTCCCCAATGTTGACCAAATAATTAGCCCATCATAGTTTCCCATGAAGAACTAAAAAACTATTTTCTGCGTTCCATTTTTCCAAGAAATCGTGATGAGACCTCCATCGTTATTTAGCTAGTTTATTGTTTATTAGTTAGTTACTCATATTCATAGTTTATTGCATTGAGAGAGTTCAGAACAATCACACCCGAAAGCTCCTAGCACGTACTGGCACTTGGGAATGTGACCGAATTCCAGACGCTGTAGTGAGAAACAGGCTACTTCAACTTCCTTCCCTTGCTTCTCGACGTAAAGTCGTTGGTGCTTGCATGGTTCATAAGGTAGTGCACTTTAGGTGCACTAGCAAAGGAGTAATTATGAAACAGTTATTTACTTTGTCCAATTCACGTACTAGAGGTGCTCTGCAAAAAATCACGTTAACCCGCCAAAAACAGGCTTACATGCAAACTCATTTTCATATAGAGAAGGAAGGGCATACCTCAAGCTTATGAAAAACGAATCAAGAGTCTTATCAGTAAAGCAGTTTAAGCGCTTTGCTAGCAATACATTACTTAGATATGATCTTTCTTGAAACAAGTCGACAAGTGATACCGATTACCAACTCGTTGTATATATTTTGTATTGCATGTTGTGTTTGCTTCGGCTTTGTAGTATTGAACATTGCTTTTAATTGTTTTTAATGCTTGCCTTCTGCAATTATAATAAATAAATAAATAAATAAATAAACAAACAAATAAAACGTGAAACTCTCTCTGTTGCTGACCAGGATTGCCATGCGACATTTCTTCCTCAGGCTATTACAGATCATTTCAAACACCATATAGGCGAAAGCGTCCTCCGGCCAGAGGTCGGCTCAAAGCTATCCCTGTCGCTTGTTGAACAGATGGAGGGGAAAAAGCACTTGGTCAAAGTCACTCATTTTAAAACGCGCTGAAAAAGAGCGTATCCATGCAAATTCTCAGTGTGACAATGCGCATGATGTTTGCAGCGAAACTTTGCAAGTCGGTTTACCTTCGAATCGATGCAATTTTTGGTGGTGTTTTACAGACTGTGATCATATGAAGCCTTAGATTCCTGTGTAAGAAATCTGGTACAACTACTCCAATAGTTATAAAACGAAGAATGACACCATCTCACTATTTTCCCCCTAAAAAGCCGGTTTTCGCATCTATAACCTCTTTAGCGCCTTGAAATCCAGTCTACCTCAGGTACAGATAAGGCTTTCGAAATATGTTTTGCTACCATTCGTGGAACTTGGGACTTCGTGTTTAATCCAGCTAGAAAAAGAGATATTGTTCTCTTGGAATGTATTCAGCACATTAACAAAAATACGCAAGAAAGCAGTTGTGTGGGACGACGGGCGTCACTTTTGACGGGGAACTTTCAACTCGATTTTCCTTCAAAGTGAGGCAGCAAAACAGCGATTCTGCACGATACTGTCGGATACAATACACAGTATTAGGTTGTCCCATAAGTCGCCGCCGTTTTTCAACGATTCATTGCGGATTTCGCCGCGGTCTCTTGCATAGCGCTATATAGCTCTCGAAAGAGAATGATTTGCTTTATCAGAGCATGTATAGCATTTCTTTTCTCATCATGAATTTTGTCAATTTTTAGGTCTTTAAAGTAAAAAGTGAAAAAGTAAAAAAGGGGCCTTCTGCGCAGTCGCCTCTCTCCGCTTAGGTTTGGAATTTTTTGCTTGGTGTTATAGTCGTTCGGAGGAGAATGTCTTGCTCAGTAAGAATTTGTTCGCGTTTATTGGCAAATGCTGATTTCTGTCGAATAGCAACAAAATGCCAAAAAGAGAAAAATCATCTTCACCAACAACTCCTCCTTCTTCAGTCTGCCTTGCTCAGTTTTATTTATATGACACTCAAAAGTGGATGTCCTGTTTTATTAAACTATATGATTTGGTGTTCTAACAATTAAATTTTTGTCAATTTTCAGGTTAATTTTTTACAATTCTCTGCAAAAATCGTGAATATGTTCGCTTGATGAATGATGACGAACGAGCAGGCCGGCAGCAGTCGTCACTTACTGGTTCCTGATGTTCGTTCTTCATACGGACATATTCAACGATTTTTGCACGGAATTGTAACCGGCGATGGAAAATAGTGTTTGTACATAGGTTCTCAAAGGTTCTCAAAGGCCTGCGCTTTTTGGTCTCCCATCACTAAAAGCAGACGAAAAATGGCTAATGCTATCATGGTGCATAAAATTCTGCTGTGAATCACAATAGGACATTTCGAGAAAAGCTCAATCTTTGAGTTGCGGGAGTCCCTCGATAACTGGGCATTATCAATGTTACATAGCTTGATTTATTGATGGCATTTTCGTGTCACACATTGTTTGTAGCTGTTCTCAAGCGTGGTTTACGCAAAACTGTCGTCTATGAGTAAATAAATAAATACTTTTTGAGATTATATAGTGAAACGGTATTAATTTTATTCTATATTAATTTTATTCTATAAGTAGTGTCAAATAAATGTAGTAAAGAAAAGGATTAAAAACACGTCAACAAAAAAAGAATACTAACGCATCGCCATTATTTACCTAGGCAGTATGTTACTGTAAATTAAGACACCACAGCTTTGAATACTGCTACATATTCCTTATAGTCTTTGCAGCCGTAAATGTTGGTTTTATGAGCAGTACTGTCGTACTTGAAACATGGCCTTGGAGCTCTAGGCCTAACAAATTCTTCAAATACAACAGTGCGTAGATTTTATGATTGCCTAAAAATTTGTACGCTTCAACACCGACTACATATACACTCGGCTAGTATGCCCGTAGCATTTAAAAATCAACACTTCTTCGGACACTCTGAGCCAACCACAAGAATTTAATGTGGCTGTCAGTAGTGTACTTGAAAGGCGGTGATCCAGGCCTCTCTCTAACTATAAGTAAGTCAACCGCAACGACTGCGAGACACAGCTTTCTTCCGTGTTGTCCTCTTTTGAATTTAAAAGACGAACATTCCAGAGCACAAAACCGCCAAATTTGGTTCAGCAGTCAATGGCTCTGGGTTTTCTTCCGCACTTTTTATCCTCTCTAACAAGACCTGAGTAAAACCCACGGTTTCTGATTGAAATACACTGGCATCGGCAATTAGTCCTTGAGCACCCATTGTTCGGACCTTCAACGGCACAGAAAATTAAATGAAAAAAGCGAAAGAAAAAGACATCGAATAGAATCTGACAACCTCGTCCATATTGTGATGAATTAATTTGTCAACGACATCCGTCTCTCGATACGCACTAGCCACCACAATGGCCATTAAATAGTAGACTTTATCGACTTCTGGTGAAACTTCTGCCCAGAACTGAAAATCAGGAAATTAATGTGCCTGATATTGGAACAGGAGACGGTTGTACATACCATCCTGAGAGAATCCTTAAGTTGTTGTTGAATGTAAAATACGAACTTTTGCCTAAGAACTTCTGCATAACGTCTCATGACCAAAGCAGAACTAAAGCCTGGTCCCTCGTGATTTTTAACATTGTCAAACTTCTGAAAGAAGGAAGTAGAACATCAGACGTGTATACATCATCTACCCAGCAAAACCTGCTGCGGCAGAACACGTTCTCAACCCGCGCTTGCGGTGAGGTTGCGATGTTTTTGGTCTACTGTAATGCCGGGGGCATACCTCCATCGCCTGTCATCAGAGCGCTCAATTCTTGACGATTCTGCCGCGCGCGGCCGAATAGTGAGAGTAAACTTGGCCGCGGCCGCCGCAACAGTGGTGGCCGACATGCGCGATGGCTTCCCGCAACCTCACGGGCATGGCATACTCTTTGCGCCGCGCGCGGTGTTTAGCGTTGGTCCTGGGTGGATCGTTGTCGCGCTCCCTTGCAGAGCGTCGACGACCACTGAGATCTCCACATCCTGTCGTGTCGCTCTGCAAAGCTCTCAGCGCGATTTCATCGCGGGTACGGGAAGTATTCACGAGGCATAAGGCCAGAAACAGAGTCTTGTGGTATTGCACCGCGCTCCCATTAGGTGGGAGCTGCGCCAGGGACGAGTCGTCGCGATGCCGCATGCCACGACGCGCCGCGAGTACAGCTGTAGTTCTCGGCGGAATTCTGCCGCAACGCCAGGCTCTAAGTCGCTAATGGCCACGCACAGAGGGATAGAGGGATCTTCTGAAGTATAACTAGTATAACTGAAACGAACTCAACATTGAGAGCTTCGCAGATTCGACATGAGGAAAATGTCTCATCTTCAGGACCCGGCGGACTACGTGTGGAAGGCTAAATGCCGATGGGCCGATCACATTATAAAGAGAAGACGAGGCGACCGGTGGACGAGAAGAGCAGGGGAACTGATCCCGAGAAACTCTAAGCGTCCTTGCGGTATAGAACCAGGTGGGCCGATACGTTTGCTAAGGCAACCGGACCCGCTATGCCAACCGGACCTCATTTGAGAGGCAATCAAGCAGCTCAATAGTGTCACACAGTCCGATGGCATCAACGTCCCGGAAGACGATGGCGAGACAACGAAACGAATGAAAGCGTGAGGATGAGCAATTCTTCTTCTTCCTCTTCTTCTCCTGAGCGTTTAGTGCCGCGCAGTCGCATGGTCCGCTGTTCTTGTGATCTCTCGTCATCTCTTTCTATCACGGGCGTCATCTGCCATTGCGTCGACTTCGGCGACTCTCTTGATGACGTCCTTCCACCTTTCCGTTGGGCTCCTCTCGCATGCTTTCCTGGTGCTTCGAAACATAGGGCCAGCCTTATGGGGTGTTCCTCTGGTCTTCTGAGGACGTGTCCATACCACCTCAGGGGCTGCTCCCTCATCTTCAGCTGGATCGGAGCTGTCTTCATCACTGCCCTAACATCCTCGTTTCGCACCCTGTCCCGACGGGTCCATCCGCATGCCCACCTCAGCATCCTCATCTCCGCCGCATGCAGTTGCCGCTCCTGCGCCTTACCCAGGGCCGAGCACTCACTGCCGTAGAGGAGGGCAGGTCTCACAACTGTTCTATAGAGCTTGCCTTTGAGCGTCCTGGAGCATCTACGATCGCAGAGGATCCCTGTGGACTCCCTCGACTTGAGCCAGGCTGCGTTTATTTGTCCTCTGACCGCTGCTCCAATCTTCCTTCCTCGGATGGTGAGGATGAGCAGTCTATGTAATATATTCACATTGTGTCTGTGAGGACACCTCAAACATCTCTTTGAACTACCCGAACATATGTACGTCGCCGAAATTTCTATATTCGTATAGTGCGACTCCCCTCTCTGCATACAGCGTAATAATTAACGTTGTTGCAGCAGAGAATACTGTCCTTCTCCAGAGAAACCATTAGACCTTAGAAGTGATGAGGCACATTGTAACTTGCCGCCATAAAACTCAAAAGTGCTTACAGACAAAAACATTTCTGCAAAGCGCTGTCCTTCTCCACAACAGTCTCATCAAGCTTTTGGGTGGAAGCAGAAAAAATGTGTCAAAATAAAAACAACGAAAAATGCTTCAATTTGTATGAAGGGTAGCGTACCTGGCGTTGTAATTGGTGTAACAAAGCCTGTGCCTGCCCTATCGGTGTTGAGATGTCGTGATATGTCAGACTCTGAAAGAGGTCAAGATTTGTTTTCTTAGATAGGAAACCGACACAGTTAACAAAAAATATTTTTAAAGCTAAAAGAGTTTTTTCCTCTCTTTTAAGGCTTGGTAATGATGTGAAAGCGAATAAAACGTCTAGCTTCTTTGAGTGCGCTCCACGAGCATTTTTCAACGTATCTCTACTGTAGTAAGACTTTTAAAGGCCTACAATAAATATATGCCATTCTAACATCGCCACCCTCATTAAATCAAAGCAATCCTCACTAGACGTATATAAAAAATATGTGCGAACGAGTTTTCAGGCGGCGTTTTGACCACGTATTCCCAAGCAGAGCATGCATTTGTCGGCTTGTCAGTGACTGGTGACGGCTTTGATCAACATTGTAATTTGAAGAGAACAGATCGAAGTTTTTTAATTGCCATTTTAAACTGAAATTTGTATATGCGACCTCTTCGTTGTTCCCGGGTCCTTCAATCGCCTGATATGCGCCAATCCACGGCGCTTGTGCACAACAGTCAACTCGTTCGAAGGCCGTTCAAGGCCGTTCTATGTGGAAGTCCCAGGACCACCAGTGGTGTCGGAATAATCACCTACGAACGATTTCGTGACTCGATTGTAAGTGTCGAACGCTATGACGATCGGTTGATGAAGATCGTTGTCGCCGCGAAGGAGCGACTCTATCACTTCTTCTCTGCGTATGCTCCGCAGACCGGCTGCTCAGAGCAAGCCAAGGAAGAGTTTTGGGACCTGCTTGATGAGAAGACAGCGGAGGTACCGTCGAAAGATGTCATCATAGCCGCTGGTGACCATAATGGGCATGTAGGTGCTACGAAGGACGGTTACAGCTGTCATGGTGGATTCGGTTATGGGTCGCGTAACGCAAGCGTATCCTTGAGTATGTGGAATCGCATAACCTGAGCATAGTGAACACCGTGTTTCGTAAACGTGACTCCCATCTCATCTCGTTCTATGGTGGGAATACCAAAACTGAGATTTAGAAGTGTTTTTGGCACTAATGATGAGGACGGCCATGTTCTTCTGGACCGCAAGAGGGCACTGAAGTGATGGCGCGATTACTTTGAAGAAATCTCTACAGTAGAATTGCCTCATCCAGCCATCCTTTCAACGGCTCCATGGTCCCGTGCAGAATATGAAAAACCACCATGGAGGAGACTGAAGCGTCTTTGAAGAAGATGAGTCCAGGCAAAGCGACTGGGCCCAACGACGTGGCAGCAGAACTGTGGAAGTCGAAGTTTTGGTACCCTGCTGAGTGGTTGGCGAAGTTCTTTAATCAGGCTGAGGCGGAGAAGAAAGTGCCTCAATGCTGGCGCCGAAGTACGACGATTCCGATTTGGAAGAAGAAGGACAGTCCTACAGACTGCTGCAGTTACCGTCCGATTCGCTTGATTTCGCACAGCAAAGAAGATCTTTGAGCGAATTGTTGGTGGACGAATTCGTGACATCGTTCAGCTTTCCATTAATCAGTGTGGCTTCGTAGCTGGCTGTGCACCACCGATGCCGTACACGCCGCCCGCCTCCTCGCATCGTGAGAAGCAGAAGGCAGCGCATATCGCCTACCTCGACTTATGTCTTTGACCGCGAACTGCGTGAAGTGTTATGGTATGCCTTGCAACATCATGGAGTTCCTGAAGATCTCTGTCGGGGTGCACCAAGGTTCTTCGCTTCTCCCGCTCTTCTTTGTTGTCGTCATGGATGCCATTACATGAGATCTTCAGAAACCCGTCCCCTGGACGTTGCTTTGACGTGATGCTCGCTAGCGAAGATAAAGGTGAACTCGGGCGAGAGGTGCAAGCTTGGTGTGATCGCGTGGAGCGGTTTGGACTCAAACTGAACGTGAAGAAGGCCGAGTATTTAACGACGGACGTTACTGAGTCCAGCTACATCAAGATTAACGGCATCGAGCTTCCACGCACTTCGGTCTTTAATTACCTGGGATCAGCAATAGCGTCTGACGGCGGTCTGATGGTTGAAGCGAACTCACGCGTGAGTGCAGCATGGTCAAGTGGCGATCGCTGACTAGCGAGCTCTGCGATAGGAAGATACCGAAGCGCTTGAAGTTGAAGATCTACAGAACATCCGGCCGGTAGCAATGTACGGCGCTGAGTGTTGGACTGCGACTAAAGAAGTTGAAACGCGCCTCAGCGTCATGGAGACGAAGATGCTGCGCTGGACGGCTGGAGCCATGCGCGTGGACCGCATCCGGAGCGATGCGATTCGGCAGAAGTTCGGTGTCGCGCCGATAGTTGACAAGATGCGCGAACCTCGCATGCGATGATATGGCCACGTTCTGCGTGGAGAAGAAGACAGCGTCCGCAAGATAGGCCTTAACTTCGAGGTAACAGGAAAGCGGTCAGAGGGCGCCCGAAGCAGTGCTGGTCTGATACGTTACATATGGATTTGAAGGTTGCTGGTGTCCACCCTGATCTAGCTCTGGATCGAGAAAGGTGCGTCATGACACCAGAATAGCGGACCCCGCTACGAGGCCGGACAGACGCTGAAGAAGAAGAACAATCGATGACGTTCAGAACAATGATTGAATCACAAAAGGAGCTCCAAATCATTTCCCGAATTGCAACTAGAAAAGATCATTTGGGGGTCAGCGGTAGACCTGATCCAACACAGCCCCCGAAACCACCACGGCGAAGTACTTTGAAGAACTTGACAAAATGCCCCAAATTTACACAGCATTGATCGACAGGAAAGGTGTAATAACATTACTTCATGACAAAGTCCGACGCACGTTTCATTGACGACAACAGGAAAGCGGATTGGGTTGGGATATGAAACTCTCGACCATCCACCACGCTCGACAGGCCGTTCGTTCTCCAACACTTTGCCAATTTTTAAAGCATCTCAACATTTTCGCCTACAGAACTTCATAACTTTACACTTCCGGAATATCTGAACAAGTTTTTCGATGGCAGGAATGTGCTGATTCCCTTGGTGGTTACTTCGATCGAAGGTTTTCCTTTGCAGCGAGTTATTGTTCTTCAAAGCGATCGCTTCAAGTCCACCATTGTTTTTGCACCACCCTAATAGCATATTTTGTTTCTGAATGAAACAGCTCCTCTAGTTGGAGCATTGAGGCCAACCTGTACGTCGTCCACTGTCCCATCTCTAGTACGAAAGGTACTGAGTCTGACGGCGATGATCTCATCGCTAGCTGTCTTCACCACATAAGATATACCACTCTCAATCGCTTCTTGAAGCAGGCCTAAATCCAGATTTCTTTATTTCCCTGACAATCGTAAAACGTACTGTAACTGATATACACTCACCCTCGAAGTACACCAAGGCCTCGTCCTTGTCGAGTGAGAGGCTCTTGCTGAGAGGTTCGAGTGCTTCTTTATCAGCAACGAGAAACTGAAAATGAAAGCTGGGACCGTGTTTATCAAAAATTGAAAACGTTCCAAAATGTTGGATATTAATGCAATAGTCATTTTGTTTGCGTCATTCACAGTGTGGGCGCGTGTAGCGCAGTCGGAGGAGGCGCCGACTGTCGCGTGCACCCGACCAGGTTCCTGGTTCGGATTTCCCACCGAGGCCAACCAAGCCTTCCATCCCTCTGGAGTCGGTGAATTTATTTATTTATTTATTTATTGCCAATTCGAGCCATTCACTACAAGGGAAGAAAAATCGCAGAAGAAGCAAATTAAATTGGCTAATGAAAGATGACATGAAATAAGAGAAAAGGGAAAAGGAGAAAGAAAAAACAAGAAAAGTGGGCAGGATTCGCGAGCAATTGATGAAGATGGGGGAAACAGAGGACTTTACTGATGCACACATCGCGTATGTGGAAAATGGTGGCTTCTTGTACTTGGTGAGACAGTCAATAAACCGTGCGCGTGAAGAAAGGAATACTGCGAGGCGAAGCAAAGGGCTTACGATACTACAACCATAGGTGCCAGACTAGCTGTAGCCTATGTGGGGAGGACCTTATAAGTGTAGACAAGGGAAGATGGTACGCACCCCAGTAGGCTACCCATGATGGGAGGTCATAAGCCCTTACCAACTCGAGCAAGGTGGTCGACATAAGATTCGAAAAGACCAGTGTATCAGGCATTAAAGTTCGTAAAAAATGCTCCACAGTGCACAATTGTACAACAGCAAAGGTTGGAGAGGTTATAGGGAGCGATGTCGGGAGAAGGAGGTACACTACGCTATACATTGGAATTAATTGAAATTAGAATTGGTACCAGACTTGTCTGGGAAGGATAGAGCGCTAACTTGTTCATCGGCTGGCCACCGCAAGTTATTGTATGGCCAAATACGCATTCAAATCGCCTCCACAATATCCCGTAGAAGTAGAACACGTGGCGCATTCCAAAAGGGATTGACTAACGCCGTCCTTTATCCATTATCCATTCACAGTGAAACAGTAAGCAACTAGTCAGTCTAGTAAGGATCATGGAAGTTTATTGTAGACATGAAGAGACCTTCATCACATCCTCCGTATCGTGGTGCGCCAACTGAATGAAATGCATTCTTCAATACTGTCAGCTGTGTCACAGAGATCTCCCTCCTTCTGTGAGGTATCTGAAAAAAGAAATCTTTGCCGAGAATATTGAGGTCAGTACTACGGCACCCACGGAAATCAAGGCCATGTTATCAAAGGCACTTCTGTTTTGCGTTTACAGAAAACCACAGCCTTTGGACATGTGTGGGCATTTTCTTGGATATCACCGTGAGTTGGAACATCGTAAAGTAAACATTTTCACGCCAAATGTGATCGCAAAGGGCAATATGTTGGAAACATTGGGTCATATGTAGGCTACGAACGGATAATAATCAAACATTTGAAAATCCACCAGGCAATGAACTCACAACGATCTCAATCTATCCAATTTCAAACTGGAGTTCCCACATTCACCAATGGATTGAAAAACACTCAAACTGAACATTTGTCATGTATGTGGTCTGACGTAATCTACAGTATTTGTTTTGTTTATTATTTATGGCACACATTTTGTGTAGTAAATAAATAAATAAATAAATAAATCCAAAGCTGTGGCCAAAGCATACATGGGGGAATCATGTTCGCTTTTGATCCAAAATCCTACCGAACTTTAAAACAGAGAAAGGAATTCCGGATCTATCCTAGAAGAGCTAGAAAAGCTAAACAAATATAAACAACGTGATACCTTCAGGCTAGGAAATTGCAACGAAATGCTCCTAGCCCATAGTTCAGGGCTCTGTCGTTGTAAACGAGTCTGCTTTCAGTTATGCCGCCGTTGTAGAAGAGTCGAAGGGTAGTGCCCCACCCCGGAATTTCCTTGCGCCCCTTCCCCTCAGCTGGGTGTAGGAAACTCGCCTTCTTGGCCAGAAGACCCTTTAAAAGCAAGAGCCGAGAGGTTAGCATATAGAAGAGCAGCTACGAGAAATATGAGAGGAGGCTAAAAGATACTAGACGAAATGACGACTTCTCCATACTCTATGTTCGTAGCGACGATCCGTGAGATTCCTTCGCTTTTTTCTAGTAACCATGGGAAGGGTTTTGCTATAGTCTATCGCACGAGAGATCTCATACTACTGACTCCAGCAGGCTATGCCAAGAATGGATGAACGGTACTGCAGCGTTAGCACCAGATGATAGAACGGTTGATGGAAACATCTAGCTACAATGCAATGAGCAACAGCAAATAAATGAAGGACAAGTGAATAAAATGGTGAACGTAGGGTGCCACCTAAATTTGGCTTAAATGGTCAACTGGGAAAAACAGCAAGCTACTTACTGTGTAAGAGATTTATTTATTTATTTTTATTTACTTGACTACGTCTCAGGGTGCGCACTTATGTGAGATAACAAAACAAACAAAATAGGCCATACAACTAAAAAAACAACCAGACAACCAAAGACAGATTGTACAGGTAACGCTGAAAATTTAAGCAAAAAATTATAAACCATCCAATTGGGTTGCGAGGATCGATATAATACTGGCTTGGCCCATTATTAACTAGCGGAAGTTAGAGCCAAAAAGAAGTCCTCCTAGGTGGCTCTAACGGGCCAATTCGATCGTTGCCCTAGCCAGTTACGACGATCACGTAAACAAACGACTGGGGCAAATTGCTCATAATTCTGTAAGCACCTAAGTGTGATTGTAGCCAATGAAGCCCTGTTATAGCCGTCCTAAGCCAGCTATAACGACCCTGGGTGAATACCGGAACTTCGGCACATGGATACGTGGCCGCCCCATGCAACCGGCAGCTAGGGAAAACAACTGGTGGCATTAAGTCTGGAGAAAACATGAAAATGAAATGTGAAAATATTCAGTCATCAACAAAGGAGAAAAGTCCACCTTGACTAAACATAAATCTCCACAACCAACATGAACTGGCAGGAAAACATATGACCCAACAAGGAGCAAAAATGCTTGAGAATAAACAACAAAGGAACGAAGATCACACTACTCATAATCAGTGTAAGAAAATTGGTCTATCTCATGGAGAAAAAACACCTAATCATCAAAAAAGGAGACAGAAGCGAAGCCCATCGTATGTCACTAAAAATCGTTTATATTTCATGTGGAACCCGCCGTTATTGAAACATCCAAGATCTATTGCAGTAGCCAGGGGTAAGCTTGGTTAGGCTGAGGCAATGTCGGTCACGCATAACAGGTACAAACGACATGCGTTGGAGATTCCCTGTATACGAAAATGGTGCGTAAAGAAGGATAAGGAACTAGGAATAAGAACAACTGTTTCTGTTACAGCTTTCTATAGCGGAAGACAAGGGAAAAGCGGACGAAAGTCCAAAATAAATTTATTAACAACTGTCATTCGTCTACTTTTTGAGGGCTAGAAATCGTAAAACTAAAGCTTGAAGCTAATTTTTGGTTTGTTTATGTAACAAAGCCACGCGGTGCACAGCTCCGTCGGAGGAAACGCCCGATGTCGCGTACACTTTGCTTCAATGTTATCGGTTCGGATTTTCTGTCTCGGCCAGGCAAAAGTACACATTAAAATCGCCTTCACGATATTCCACAGAGGTAGAGTTCACGGCGCATCCCGCAAAGAGGTTGGCTCGCGACGACTTTTCCGCGTTACCCTTTATCCTTGCATAAAAAATTGAAGGGCACGACGAATAACCCTCAGATTTATGAATCCTTCTTGGGATGCACCACACATTCTTTTCTACGGAATACAATGGAGAGGGGTAGAGAATAGAATGCATATCTGGTTATTGCTAGCACTACCTGTGACGAGCTGCGGGTCACGTCGCTGTTTCATCCTTCTCGAACAATATGTGGCCTAGCCTTGTCGTGAGGGAGGTGAACAGAAGCACAGCTCAACCGTTGTTCTCGAACAGTGTTCGACAAATACTGCCGGTGAAATGTGTTCTTGTGGTAGAAACACGTAAAAAAGCACTCACGAATACGAAGCAGCAAAGAAAACAAAGGGACCTTTCTTGTGGTGGAAGTCCATTTTGTCTCGCGAATGCGGGTATTCTCCTTGAGAGAGCCGCGCACCACGATGTGTGGTAGAATCGCGGAGGGCCCAACATTCATCTCCAGTGATCAGGCCTCCCAGAACGTTCTTTCTGTGCGAGTGGAGAAGGAGAAACTGAGAAATGAATAGCACGTAGAGCACGTACTAGTGGTCAAGGCATGCGGGATCCATCTGCGCTCCACGCGTCCGTAAAAAAATTAAAAGACAAAATAACGGATAAAGGACGGCGGTATTCAATCCTTTTTTGGATGCGCCACGCATTCTTCTTCTACGGGATGTCGTGGAGGCGATTTGAATGCGTATTTGGCCAAATAATGACTTGCGGTGGCCAGCCGATGAACAAGGCAGCGCTCTATCCTTCCCAGACAAGTCTGGTACCAATTCACCGACTGCAGAGGGATGGAAGGCTTGGATGGCTTGGGCGGGAAATCCGAACCAGAAACTGGTATCGGGTGCACGCGACAGCCGGCGCCTCCTCCTACTGCGCTACACGCGCCCTTCGTGAAAAAATTAACGTAAAAAATTATAAAATAAGCATAGCATAGCACGCTACCAGTAGTGTTGAGCCTCTGCCTGAAGCGCAGCCAACAAAGCCGGATGAACTTACCCGTCGTAGAAGAGCCATAAAGGCATGTGTTGAAGACCAATTCCCATCTACTCTATAGTGCCCAGAAGACATTAAAAACATCAGTATGTGCAACTTGGAGTAGCAGAGATCCACATAAAGGTAGGGCAGCTTTGAGGAAGTTTTTCGCCGAAGACGGGTGGCTATCTCGTCAAACAAATAAATCAAAGAGCACTGACACTTCAGTGGAATTGACTCAATGAGCTCGCCAAGGTTGCCGCTATCGATTCTCAAATGCGAGTTGGAGAGAGGAAGAAAACAACTGGAAGCTTGGTCGTACATTGTCTAATAAATTCCATGTACTTGCGTGTTGAAATCTCGGCATTGTTTTTAGCGATATTTGGAATACTTCTGTGCCACGAAGGTTGCTGCAAAAGAAATGCAGGTTTCTTGTTTTATAGGTTTCAACACTATTTTTTATTACATAAGACTTTCCACAAGTTATTACATATTGTTGGAAAGCTTATTGCACGCGTTGTCTAAATGTACATATATATGGAATTCAATTCAAGTCGCTTATTTAAAGAATAATTTGGTTTTCATTTTGAGTTGACTAAACGCGATTTTGGTCAAATTTTCCGGCTTTGGATGATGTTGGGGAGCTTCTTCTTGGTTCAGCCACTAGGCAAACGTCGACTTTTATCATAAAGTGCCTATTTCTCATCGAATGCCACAATCCGTTCGAGAAACGCATCAGTGCAGTGGCAAAGCGCAAAAGATGGGTCGACGATATCTCAAGACGACGATTATTCTGACTTTCGGTCGATTTAGCTTCTTTTGGCCTTACCAAATTGCTTCAAATACCGAACAACTTCACTGTGATCGAAGCCGAGGTCCTCGGCAATATTTCGTGTGGTATCGCGCGGATCAGCTTCGACTAACGCCTTCAATGGACCATTATCAAGTATTGATGGATGGTCGCAATGTGCTTCGTCCACAAGGCCGTCTTGCTGGCACGAAACTTTTGGAACCAACGTTACTGTGCAGTCGTTGGTACTCCCCTGGTCCAATACTACTGATATTTTGAGCAGCTTATGCGAAAGTTCGGTTCAGCACAACTCGTAGAAGTAAATTTGACGAAAATCGCGTCAAGAGATTTGAAAATGAAAACCAAATTATTTTTTAAATAACGGCTTGAACTATATTCCGGATGTATGTATAGAAAGTGCATACGCTTCCCAACAATGTATAATACCTTATGGAAAGCCTTAGTTGATTCAAAAAAATTGTGTTGACACTAATAAAATCACAAACCCGCATTTCTTTTGCACCAACCTAATATTTCCCGCTCTAGGTTGGAACCGCTAGTGTGGGTGAGGCACTTGGTCGGGTGGGTTGCAAAGATAAGACTTCGAACCGTTTATAGGCGCTTGAAGACGACAAGACGGTCGAAATGAAACGATAGACCAGTAATAAAGCTACCAGCCATTGACCTCGCAGCACGAAAACATTTGAAATATTGGTAGATACTGGTGGCATCACGTCGTTTATAAGCGTAAGCATTTAGGTATCTGAACAATACCTGCTTGGAAAAGAACAACAGGAGGCATCTTCTAGTTGTTGCTTAATTTCATTAATGCACTCCTGCTTTTGAATTCGATATCTTCGTTTTTTCATTTCTCATTTATTTTCAACACTATGCAGAAGGCCTACATGACATAAAGATACCAGTGCAGAAGTAGCAGAAAGTAACGATAAAAACGATGAACGAATACAATAACGCGCGCAGAAATAAAGACTGATATGGAAAACTAGAAGCGCAAAGCTTCTCCCTAACCATGTGCCTGAACAGCCGATAATGTACTAACGACCGGGGGAAGCGAGCGTATGGCGTGATGAAGCTGGAACTGGCTGCACATGCGAAGCTACATATGTACATGAACTAGTAATCGTTTTGAGTACACAGTAAGATAATTTCTCAGAGCCTTCGATAACGTTGGACAATACTAGATGGTAGAATATTGACACATCCACATTCAATAGACCAGACTAGAGGCTCAAAACCACACAGCATCGGTAAATTTACAACGAGGAACTATTGAGTGCCGCTTATATCCGCTGTTTCCAACTACATTTCCAAGGATTCGTTTTAAAAAATCTATCATAAAATGCTCTAAAAATAACTTACGCATGGAACTATTTTGCATTTTCTCAAGAAAAGCAATATGTCTGCTTTCGAACTAGAAAGAAACGAAAAAACAGGCAACCCATACTCCACTATATGACTTGCATGTCCTAAGTGACATTTCCCCGTCAGCTGTAGCTGCTCTTTGCTAGGCCTACTTATGGTCTTTTTAAGCAATTAGTAAAGGAAAGAAGGAAGTGTGGGCCAGGCGGTCAGGAGAAAGGTAAATGCCGACTGGCTCAAGTGGAGGGAGTTCACAAGAATCCTCTGTGATCGCAAATACTCAAAGATTCAATGGCAAGCTCTATAGAGCAGTGGACCCGTCCTTCTCAACGGCAGTGAATGCTGGTCCCTGGGCAAGGTGCAGGAGCGGCAACCGCACACTGCGGAAATGAGAATGTTCAGGTGGGCATGTGGATGGACCCGTCGGAACGAAGTGTGGATTGGAGGATGTCACGCAGGGTGCGAAACGAGGATGATAGGGCAGTGATAAAGACAGTGCGGACCCAGACGAAGATGAGGAAGCTACTCCTGAAATGGTACGGACACATCCTCAGATAACCAGAGAATCACCGCGTAAGGTTGGCTCCAAATTTCGAGGCACCCGGAAAGCGTCCGAGAGGAGCCCCAAAGAAAAGGCAAAAAACGGCATCAAGAAGATCTCCCTTGATGAGATCTCCTTGAATCTCCTTGAAAAGGAGATCTCTTGATAGGGTGGCGACGCATCAAAGAACAGCGGACCCCGACTTCGGGGGACTAAACGCCCAGGAAAAGAAACAGAAGAAGAATCGCAAAGTATTAGTTGTAACGAATTAAATGGCACTGGCTCGCACCATTTTTTGGCGCGTCTTTACGCGTTTGATCAACAACAAACCGTAACATGTGGCATTTAGAAGCGCAAACTTTGCTCTACCGGAGAGTACCAAATTTTCTATGTAAAAGTGGGAAAACTTTAGAGTTTTATTGACTTTTTTGCAGATGGACAAAAGGGTAATCCGAGGCATTTACTTGTATGAATTCAAGCTGGGCACTACAGCTAAGGAGGCGGACGAGAAGATCAACGCCGCATTCGGTCAAGGATGTTCCACAATTCGGACGGCGTATCGTTGGTATCAGAAGTTCCGGAATGGAGATGAGAGCTTGGAAGAACATGAAGGTCGTGGGAGGCATAGTGATGTTGATGAGGACAAGCTGAGAGATGTGGTAGAGGAGGATCCACACAAAGGTACCAGGGAGATAGCGAAGGTTCTTGGCGTCAGTCACAACACAGCTGCCCGACATCTGGAGGAAATTGGAAAGACCAAGAAGCTGGAAAGATGGGTGCCTCACGAGCAAAGAAACCGACGATATGAGATCTCGTCCGCACTGCTTCTACGGAACGAAACGGACCCATTCCTTGATCGCATCGTAACCTGTGACGAGAAATGGATAATGTACGACAACAGGCGACGATCGGCACAGTGGATGGACAGCGATGAGAGCCCCAAGGTTTTTGCGATGCCGGAATTGCACCAAAAGAAAGTAATGGTGACAGTATGGTGGTGTTCGCTGGGAATTATTCACCACAGCTTCCTCCCTCCCGGTGAATCCATCACGGCAGAGAAGTACTGCATTGAAATTGAAGAAATGATGAAAAAGTTGAAGGATATCCGGCCGGCCTTGGTAAACCGAAGGCGAGTTCTCCTTCGGCACGACATTGCTCGCCGCCATGTAGCACGAATGACGTTGCAGAAATTGAATGAGCTGGGCATTGAAACTCTACCACATCCTCCGTTTTCTCCCGACTTCTCCCCAACAGACTACCATTTCTTCAAGCATCTTGGCGACTTCTTGGTAGGGAAAATATTCAAATACCAACAGGATGCCGAAAGTGCCTTCGAAGATTTCGTCAATTCCAGAACTTCTGATCTTTATGCTACTGGGATAAAAAAGCATGCGTCACGTTGGCAAAGATGTGTAGAATCAGACGGGTTTTATTTCGATTAATCAACTTGCCTACAAGACGAGATATTAACTGTTTAAATTTACAGTGGTTCAGTGCCATTTATTTCGTTACAACCTAATAGCATTTCCTTTCAGCTAACAGTGAGTCCTAGGTGCAATCCCAAGGCGGGAGGGGCACCTGCCCCGCTGGAGCCTTTCATGCCCTTGTAGCTAATTTTTTTTTTCTCAATATTTCGGCGAATGGACCAACTGTTTTCACGCAAGGATATCAGGTAGGCATTCTTATATGTTATGTTGTGTGAGTTTATCTTCAAGTACTACATATTGACAAGTGACTATGGAGTGTCCCCCCGCCTTGGTTCTACTCTTCGTAAGGCCTACTTTATGTTTATCTAAGCGATTAGGAAAGGAAGAAATGTACGAATAGCGAAGACGCACCACAGCAAATGACTGCAGTTGTTTGCTCTGATCAAGCACCACAATTACCTGGCAAACAAGATCAGATTGTGATAGCAAGGCTGTGAAGCAAAGGTAAGGCATAACATCGCCATAGAACGTGGTGCTGGGTGCGCTACCGAAGGGCTTGCCATCAGGAAGTGGTGGATCAGCCGTCCAATCCATACCATAAAACGGTGCAAGTTCCTAACAATTTAACAAAATTCAAAAACTTCTATCTCTCCCGAAATAACGGCATTTAATTTTCTCCAACCGTTTCTGATCATTCTTCTAATATGTTCAATGAATTTACGCTGATTTTCTCTTTCTTAAATTTTTCTTTTTCTTTTTAATTTCTGAGATTTTTTCTTAAACGTTCTGTTGTCGCTCCTAATTCCACATGTAGCAATCATATTTGATGAATCTAATCTTATCTTATTATTAACTCACAAATTGCTGTCTCGTATCATATTATTTCTGTGCTCTATTACGACAGCAGATGCGGAGCGGACTACGCGAAGAAGAGGTGGACAAACGCAAAAGAAGAAGTGGATGAAGAAGAAGAAGAAGAAGAAGAAGAAGATGGATGGATGGATGGATGGCTTCTGAGAATTCTGTTGTATGTAATTTCTAACGTTGCTGATGCAATATGTCTTTCTCCATACAGTTTTTTTGCTGCACGACCTATTTTTCTTGTGTTACACCACATGTAATGCTCGTCCATGAGACGAAGTCAGAAAAAAATTATAAAGGTAATGTCAAGATTGTACCGCACCGCTGTTCGACCTGTAGCATTCTACGGATCGGAATGTTGCCCTGTAACGAACGAAGCGGGGTGTTGACTGTGTGCCATAGAGAAGTAGATGTTGTGTTGAAGCGCCGATGTGGAAACAATGGGACGCAATGGGTAACAATGGCATGCGGGAACGCTGAGGCATCGTCCTCATTAAGCTCAATCCGTCTAATGGCAAGGTTGGTAATAATCAGCGTGCTTGGAGAGTCCGTTGTGGACTACGCGCTTCAGCTGTTAACGAGAGGAGAGGTAGCGGAACAGCAAGGTTATCTGGACGTGCTCGTTACATAACAACAGAAGGAAGCCGGTTTCCACCCCGTTTATGCAGCCGACGGAAATGAATGGCGGGAACATTCAAGACAAGCGAACTCCTTCTCGATATGGGTCAAACGGTGAAGAAGGATAAATAGGTACGTGGATGACGACAACTCATTGACTCTCCTTCGGTCCCTTGTCATTGATTTATTTTATTTGTTTGAATTTATTCTATACTTGCAAGAGCAGGCAAAAGCAAAGCAACGTAAATAAACATAAGCTATGTAAAGTCATTTCATTTAGGCGGTAGAAAACCTAACAAGCTACTAGGAACAACCTAATTAAGAGGAAAACTACTAAGGTCCATCCTGAGGTTACCGGTCAAGAAGCTTTCTATATTGCGGTGTAGGATGTCGTGAAGCTGTTGAGCCAAGACTCTTCTTGGCTCAACAGCTTCACGACGTCCTACATCACTGTTAAACGACATGCCAAGATTCAACGACAGTCGGGCATGGAACATTTCTATATTGCCTTATAGAGTGCTAAGACGCCTTTCTCAGATAATTTCAATAATCCAGAGCCAGCACTGCAAGTGAAAAACCTTGACCTTATAACGTCTTTTGTTCTGGGAAACTGGATCTTCTACTGACCGAACCTTATGAAGAGAAAGTGTATTAGAACTTCTGAAAGAGAGCGCGAGTGAAACGATGCTCCAAAAACAATGTCAGATTCTGCTATTCACGTTCACTTCAACGCATAATTTCTGAAGATACTAGAGACGAGTGGCATATCTTTGAAAGACCTGGACTGGCACTAACAAACTGAAAAAATAACAAATAATGATGACCGGCCCCAGTCAATCACTTTCCGAGATGTGCCACGTATTCTACTTCTGCGGAATGACGCGGAGGCGATTTGAGTGCTTCCTTGACCTATACAATACGACTTGCAAGCCACCCGATGAACAAGTCAGTGTCTTATCCTTTCTAGGTATTCCTGCAACAATTCAGCTACACTCACTTTGACAATGATGGCGAAATTAAAAATGAACTTTTGTACAAAATTGACATATAAAGTATCCAGCGAAAACATTTTTCTACCCAGTTTATGTTTAGGATATAACTTGAGAATATACGGCTTTGATTTTGCGCCCAAAAAGTGGCGATAGAACGGTTTGACCAGAATTCTCCAAGCGAACCTTATGGGATCTTGTGGAACAACAAAGGCAGCATAGTACATCCTCTAGCAGTAGAGGACATGAGAAAAGTCGCAAAATGAATGAGTTTGGGAAAAGTTTCTTCAGGGGACAAGAAAACGTCGAGGGTTTCTCGATTATATTAGGTTGCCCCATAAGTCCTTGCCGTTTTTTTTTCAACGTTCATTCGCCGGCAGTCTCTTCCATACGGCTATCCAGCCTTCGAAAGAAAATATGACTTGCTCTATCAGAGCATGTGTTGCGTTTCCTTTTTCATCCTGAATTTTGTGATTTTTCAGGTTTTAAAGTGGAAAGTGAAAAAGTGAAAAAGTGGCGTTCTGCGCAGTTGCTTCTCCCCGCTTAGGTTTGTAATTTTTTGCGCAGTTTTTTATAGCATTTGGAAGACAATGTTCTGTACTACAAGAATACGAATTGGCGCTATTTGCTCATTTGCTCTTCATTGAATTTTAGGCCATCAAATCGGGACGTCCGAAGGAGAAGATTTATTTTTCCAGGTCCGACTATCATTTAATCTCGGCATCGGTGCTTTTTGTTTGTTGATGTTGATTAGCCACAGGAGATTGGTAAATCTGTTTATTGGCCGATGTTTCGGCAAAATCGCCTTCTTCAAGGGCCCAAATGAGACAAAACATTCACAAAGTTGAACGACCAAATCCCACGACAAAGCTGATCTATTTTTACCGACAGCAGCAAAAAAGTCCAACCACAGAGCAGGAGCTGTCGGTAAAAATTCGGAAGGAAAAGTCGGACGTCCCAATTTGATGGCCTGAAAATCAATAAAGGACAAATGAGCAAATAGGGCAACATGTATTCTTGTAGTACAGAACATTGTCTTCCAAAAGCTATAAAAAATTGCGCAAAAACTTCCAAACCTAAGCGGAGAGAACAAATGGCTACTTTTCACTTTTTCACTTTTCAATTTAGCGACCTACAAATTGACAAACTTCAGCATGAAAAAATGCAATACAAGTTCTGATAGAGCAAATTATTTTCTCTCGAAAGCTGTATAGCGCTATGCAAAAGACAGCCGGCAAAATCCTCAATGAACCTTTGAAAAACGACGGAATCTATGGGACAACCTAATACGTTGTACGAAGCAAGGCGAAATCAAAATGGAAAGTCTTCCAACCTACCATAAATACTATGCAGATCTTTCAAAAGCTGAGTACCAACCTTCCAAGGGCCCGCTGGATTTCTTACAATTAGGAAGAACACGGGTAAATTACCGAACCAATGACGAAGCCGACATCCACGAATATATTGGCTCCAGCAGAAGTCTGGTATTTCACGACTGTGGAATAAACTCGAGTCTATCAATAAGCTCGTTACCAGCTGAGATATGCAGTTTTCGGTAGTTTTTTATTTGAGCTTCAATTGAATTGTAAAAAAATCTGAACAATTTAGTAGATCAGATTAGGTTAAAGTTATATAAGAATAAAGAATCAGTCAAAGAATATCCTAACAGGACCCCTAAGTCCTGGAAGCTCACAGTTTTTGATGTGGATTTCTGTCACTTCGGCCCGATCTAACTGCCCCTCCCATACCCATATTTTATGCCATTAGCGCTGGATGCTGATAGCCATATCGCGAAAGTGCTTTGCCCAGAATCAGCAATAGTGAACACATTTTTTTCGCTTTTCACAATTTACATCTAGTTGAAAATGTGCAAACCTGACAAAGAGAGCCTCCAAACTGGCGGTGAGCTTTTGCGATGCAATTTTTACAGGAATTAGGGCACCGTGTGGGGAGTCGAAAACCATAGTTACTTTTTCCGGAATGCTCTTCTATGGTCGAAAAAAGCGTGTGGACGCGTGGGCATGAAGTTCATGCCGCCCTGCTGCCACCCGGTCCGAGGTGATCGGCTGGCGTTGTGGTAGTGTTGGGCTTTGCAGGAAGATGGTCGTGTGTTCCCCCTTGCACCGATGTTTTTGTATTTTGCGATTTATCGCCAGTGGGACCCTTTATCTCATTTCCAACACATTTTTGAGCATAAGCAAGGAAACAAATGTCGTTTACGTTCATCGAGCTCTTTGAAAGTGGGGAGGTGAGAATTTCTGACTTCCAGGTTATGCAAGTAAAAAACTGATGCCAGATTCGTGATCAGCACCCCAAATAAGCCAAACGCACAAAGCTTGGGCGATATTGGTGCTTCTGACCTCATCGCCCTCATTCGAGCCAGGGCCTAGAGCGGGCTTTGCACCTCGGTCTCCACGGTCAAACAAGGGCGGCCATTGAGGTGTGAAGCTATTCGGGGTGGAAACCAACTGAATACTCTAAGAGGCTACACAGAAAGTGAAATATCGGTGCTATTACGTCCTTTTCTGAACGAGTGGTAAATAGAAGCGTAGATGCTCAGTTTGTGAGCAGTGTATTTCGCTTGCATGTTTTTTGCAATCCACCTCGATTGTTGAAGAGGGTTGTTATATCGTTAGCTATTCTTACCAGGGGCCGGATTCATCTACGACTTACAGTACTTTAACAGAAAATTACGGCCGAAATCCCTTATAGTGCGGCTTTTCAAGCAATATGGTGAGCGATAAGCCGCGTTATCTGAGTTTTCCGCTATGAGTTAAAGTTTTGTAAGTCGTTGATGAATCCGACACCAGTTGGTTACTACGTTTTTGACTCCATCCATGTAAGGAATATAATAGAATTTGCTACCTACATCACCTCATCTTGAATCAGCTTGACTGTTCGAAAATCAAAAGGTGCCCATGCTCCGTACTAGGGAGCTCGAAAAAAATTGTTATTCATATCTCGGTTACGGGTGCTACTTGGAGTGCGGACCACAAATCTGACAGCGGCTTCTAGATTTCCTCTTTTCTTATGACAGATTAGAGAAAGTGTGAGTGAGAGTGGTGAGGTCGAACGCACCAATTTCGCCCAAACGTTGTGCGCGGAGGATATTTGGGGTGCTGATCACGAATCTGTCATCAGTTTTTACTTGTTAATCTGAAAGTGAAAATTCTCACCTTCCATATTCAAAGAGCTCGATGAACGTAAACGACATTTGTTATCGTGTTTTTGTTCAAAAATGTGTTAGAAATGGGGATAAAGGATCCCACTGACGGTATATCGCAAAATGCAAAAACACCAGTACAAGGGGTAATCAAACCCACGACTATGCTTCTTGAAGCTACAACACTACCACTACGCCAGCCCCACTGTGTTTGGTGACAGCAGGGCGTCACGAACTTCGCGCTCACGCGTCCACACGTTTTCCTTCGACCACAGAAGAGCACTCCGAAAAAAGTAACTATGGTTTTCGACTCCCCACACGGGAGCCTACATACTGTAAAAATTGCATCGCAGAAGCTCACCGCCAGTTTGGAGGCTCTCCTTGTGAGGTCCGATTGAGTATGCTAGTCGGAGACGCCGAGACTAATAGTAGACGGAGTTGGAGACGCTAAAGCCGATACTTCTGCACATTGGTGTTCGATAAAAGTTCTCCGTGTCAAGTGTTCCATAAATTCCCGAAAAGGATCGCCTTGGTGTTAGCTCCCATTTGCACATAAACGTACACCGTTGTGCTGAAGCGTGTTATGGGACGGAAAGAGGGAGGGGATCGGCTCCGGTAGGTCTGACTCGGAGATGGAACCAAGAATTCATCTTCCGTGGGTACTTCGCCGCCGTGAATTGCAATGGCCGCAGCCAACAAAAGGCCAATAAACTTTATATCCCTTACTTTGAAACCTCGCCATTGCTGTTAGCGAGATATGAAATACTTCTGTGCCACGAGGTTGTTAGTGGAAGCTTTATTATTGGCCTGGAGTCTCGATGGTATAGTTTTCAGAGTCACGATGCTCCACCGCCTCGACTGTTGCGGCTCGCTACCATTTGGTGCAAATGTGATCAGTAACGACACTTTTTTGCTACTTTCATACTTACGCTGAGTGCTATCGAGTCGCTTCACTCAAAATGTGCCTCTGTAGACGACGAAACCATCGAAGCTTCAGGACAATAATTCAATAATAAGGTTCCACCTAACAATCTCGTGGCATAGAAATATTTCAAATGTTATTAACAAAAAATGTCAATGTTTTATCATCCCAGATAATTCTGGTAGAAGCTCATCAGACAACTGAATCCGGGGATATCTAAGGAATGGCCATCACTCGCGGGACCCGACTGGGGAGAATGGGTTCACGCCAAGGCTGGCACGAATAAAGGATAAAGGACGGTGGTAGTTAATCTCTCTGGGATGCGCCTCGCGCTTTAGTTCCACGGGATGTCGTGGAGGCGGTTCGAATGCCTCGGCCACACAGTGACTTGCGTTGGCTAGCTGATTAACAAGTCAGCGCAACATCCTTCCGCATTTTTCTACATGCAACAAAAGTTGCTAGTGATTACAAGTATTCTCTCGTTTTTTAGGCTGGCGTTACTATTAAAACTCTTTTGGAATGCGCCACGCGTTCTTCTTTTACCAGATGTTGTGAAGGCATTTGAAGGCGTATTTATCCTATAGAATGAGCTGGGTTGACCATCAAATGAACAAAATAGTGCTTTATTCTTTCCAGACAAATTTAGCAGCAATTCAGCGACCGAGTGAATAGAAAGCTGGTTTGGCATGGGCGGGAAGTCCAGGAACCTGGTGTCGGATGCAAGCGACAGCTCACACCCTCTCCAACCCCAGGCGTCCATATATACCATTTTCTCATCGTCAGAAGATAGTAGCGAAACGAACTCTCCTAAAGCTTATGAAATTAAACTAAATATCTTACAAATCAAAACGATTTGTTTCCACATTAAACTAGAGTCTCTTGAAGAAGATTAGAAAATTTTCCAATCTAAGAAAAGTTTTAGTACGATTTCCTTTGAAGCACTGTTCAAAATTTTGCAAAATTCTTATTTAAAAAACAAAAGTTTGATTGTTATTTTAAGGAGCAAAAGAGCGACTATTTTTTAGTGCAAAAAAAAAGATGTTGCGCCATGTCGTCGTCCCACACGTCGCGACTTTTATTCGATTGATAGCAAAATTTCTCCTTGTAAATAAATAACCTCACATTAATGCTTTAAACAGCAAAAAAATTAAAGGAAGTTATGCCAAATTTTCCTTGAACAAAAAGTTATTGTACTCGCCTTACCGATTCTGTAGTTTAACCTGTCTGAAAGTCATTTCCAATTGGAAAAATTCCTTTTGATTCCAAAGCCTTAAAGCTAGCTTAGTGAGAGTCCAGTTTGACGTGAAATTAGTATATATGTATGACTTTGTTATATATATGTTATTTATTATAATCATCGCACTATATTCATGTATGATGCACACAGCATTAATTTTTTGGTTCACACAAATACGGCTAGTGATCTAGAGCCATTATTTAAAGCACTATTCAAGCAAAACAATAACATCAGCTGTACTAGGAGTAGCCTGAGGAAATAGAGTCGAACAAAAAAAAGGAAAATGAATTTTTAGAACTAAAGAAACCACTGTGACATCACCATCTCCAAAATAAATAAATAAATAAATAAGCAGTCAATATGTGGCACAATCCTCTAACGTGGCCTAACCGCGGAGAAACAAGTGGGAGGAGGAGCAGAGTATGGGTGGAGGAGAAAGGCTACATTCTAGCACTATGTAGCCTCGGTGAATCTATCGAGACGAGGAGCTGTGTAATCGAGAGCCTCGTGACGAACCGGCCAGTGGCCGCAATTCCGATGAGATATTAGGTTGGCAACTAATTTCGTGGACTCTCAAGCGCCTTCAACAAAAGTGTTCATAAACAAATAACAAACAACAGTTTTCAAGCAAAGTAAGATGTGTTGGAACGCGGGACTGCTTCCCATTTATTAGCTACCTGACCCATCCCACAGCTGTAAAATTCTTGTGCTTTTGAGGCCAAGAATCCTTGGAGGTGCATTTTGACATGGTCCACATTAATAAATCGTCCTCCAACCAAGAAGTGCTGCAGCGAGCTATAAAGGGCTAGTCACTTCGCGCACAGCCTGGGCTGTAAGGTGGGTGAGTTAAACGCTCCCAGCCAAAGTCTTCGATTTTTTGCAGCTTCCGATTCGCGACGGGTGATCTGGCGTTATCTTGCTGATAGATAATTCCGCTCCTGAAAATCGGTCTGAACCGATTCCAGTGGAGTTCAGCCTGCGCGCGGCCAGGTTGAGAAGAGTAGATTACAGCATTAGTGCTGGAACCATTCTTGACGAGCTCCCAGAAGTTAATACCTTCTTGACACCACCAAACGGAGGGAATGTAGCGAACCGGAGCCTCAAAAAATAGAAGACCTTGACTGATAGCGTCAAACTCATCCATGTTACAGCCCAGACCTTGCGCCGAGTGACTACCCATTTTTAGTTCGGTGCAGTACTTCTCGGTTGGAAGACGATTTAATAATATGGACCGGGTCAAAATGCACCTCCAAAGATTCTTAGCCTTAAAAGCACAATAATTCTATGGTCGTGGGATAGACCAGCTACCTGATATATGGGAAGCACATCTGCGTTCCGAGGGATCTTATTTTAACTAAAGATTGTCATTAGTTATTTGTTAATAAATAGTTTTGCTGAAGATTCTTGAGAGTCCACGAAATTAGTTGCTAACCTAATATCACCGGACGGACAAAGACGACGGGCATGCTGCATAATCAGATCAGCCAGCATGGGCGCCTCCTTTGCAAATCACGACGCCTTTGCAGAGTAGATCAAGCTACCTTCACTGCTTTGATATCGTCTTTAGTTGCATTAGGTTGGAAGGAAAGCTTTGGCGGTTTTTGTGCAACGGCCTTCGTTCGTTTATCACTGAATCAATAGCCAACTTGCTTCGCATTTTTATATCACGTCTGACAAGGAAATGTTCGCCCTGTCTGGCGGAATAATTGTCTCACCTTTGCTTACTAACTGTGTTTCTTCTGAGACTTACTGGAGTATATCGGAAGAGCGAATCCAATCGATATCTTATTCCAATTTGAAGCTGGGCCAATTCGCCGTCGAAACAGCCCGGCAAATCAAACTTGTGGAGGGGAGGCGAATAGTGTTGGCAAGAGGACAGTGTAACGGTGGTTCGAGAAATTACTTTCTGGGGATTTTAGCTCTCAAGGTGCACCCCACAGCGGCCGACCGACAGCAGTCCAGGACAACGATTTGAAGGCCTTCGTGGAAGCCAATCCTTCGCAAAAGGTCCGCGAGATTGCGGAAGGTCTAGGGGTCAAGACTCCTGTTACAGATAGTTTGAAGCAAGGCGAAAAAGCTGGGAAAGCGGGTGCCCCACGAATTGAGTGATCGCCAGAATTTGTCATCTTTCGACATCTGTTCTCTTTTGCTTCTCCGGAACCAAAACGATCCGTTTTTGGATCGAGCCGTCACACGTGATGAAAGATGGGTTCTTCGTGATAACCGAAGACGATCAGATCAGTGGATTGATGTCGACGAAGCTCCCAGACACCTCCCAAATCCGAAATCTCATCAGAAAAAGTCGACGTTAACAGTGTTGTGGTCCAGCCGGCAGTGATCAGCAAGAAGAGGTCGCATTTCTCTGCATGACAACGCCCGCCCACATCTTTCGCAAATCACGCGAAAATTAAACGAACCAGGAGTTGAGGTTCTGCCTCACCTGCCACACTCAACAGACTTTGCGCCAACCGACAACCAGAACCTTCTTAAGCTCTTACAGGACTTCTTCGCTGATAGAACCTTCTCAAGTCAGAACTACACGAAAATAGGCTTCCGAGAATCTTCCGCCAGTTTTACTTTCGCTGATGGAATTGATTAGACAGTATCACGTTGGAAAAAGCTGATTTGAACAGTGCTTATTTCGACTGAATTCGGCGAGTATGAAGAGAGTTACGATCTCTTGAGTGGGTCAGTCAAAGCCGCCGGAATTTTTCGGCCAACCGAGTAAAACTTGAGGAGAAAACTGACGGCCGCTGATCCTTCCCAGTGAAAGCGTCGTCTCTTCCGATGAACTTGTACCGTAAACAGCATCTGTCAAATTCTACAACTTAAACAACCACTTGAAGCTTCTATCCGATCACTGACATCTGGGCGCTGTCGAGTAGTACTAGCGCGCTAAATCAAGGAAAGGCTTAAGCTACCTCAACACTGGAACAGTTATCTAACTCATATTCTTCGTGCAGGTCCGAAACATTTGTTGTGGTTGATGTCATTACATTAAACTGGGGATCACGAATAAACGGCAAAGGACAAGGAAAGGCGCTAAACAACGCTTATTTAGGATGCGCCGCGCATTCGACTTCTAGGGCGCCCATTGAGGAAATTTGAGTGCATATTTGGGCTGCAGCAGAAGTACGTTGGAAACGGTTTCCGCGCGCACTCCGAATCACAGTTGTTGCTACGTCATATCAAGCCTTCCATCTCTCCAGGGTCAATGGTTGACACCAGCTTTGTCTAGAAGAAGAGAACGCTGGCTTTACAGGCCATCAGAGGTTATTGTATGGACCAGAAACTAATTCAAACTGCCGCAACGACATACTGTAAAATTAGAATGCGTGGCGCATCTGAAACAGAGAGTATCTAACGACATCCTTCACCCTTTATTTGGCGTATAATATGCAATATCTTGCGGTGGCCTTCCGATGGAAAGCTAGCCCAGATAGACCTCAGATGGAAGGCTTTGTTAGCCTGGGCGGGAGTTGAACCTTGATTCGCGACCACTGGTTCCTCCTATGACTGCGCAATCACGCGTTCCACAGCACCAGATGTCATTTCACGAAGATTTCGATCTGTTGTTCAGGCAACGGTTCTAACCTTATTTATTTATTTATTTATTTATTTATTTATTTATTTATTTATTTATTTATTTATTTGCTTATTTATTCAAGGCACAAATAACTATCTATCATTGAAAAAAAAACATTAAGAAAAACGGCATAAATGAGAAGAATGTAACTATATGCCATAGAAGCAAAAAACTAAACGAAACCACACTCTCGATTTGATTCTATGCAACGCAGACAGAATGATACAAGATGTAAAAACGAATCCCCCTTTTGGAAGCAGCGATCACAGCAGCGTGAATTTTTGTATCAACCACTACGCAGAACCTGAACGCTTTGTCATCAGAAAGAACTTTATGAGCGCGGACTACGACGCTATTCGAAAACACTTAGCCGAAATAGATTGGTACAGTTCCCTAAACACGGCAAACTCAGTAGATGAAAAATACGAATTATTTCTTGCTATACTACAACATTCCATCCAATTGTTTGTCCCAGTCCAGAAAGTCCCAGCCTGCGGTAAATTTCTACCCAAATATCTCCTAGATTTATTCAATCTCCGACATTTAGCCTGGAATAAAGCAGCAAATGACCATTCCTCTAATAGCTGGGATGAATATAAGCGTATAAATCTCAAATTTTCTAAGAAACTTGCAACATACAATCTCTGTCAAGAAAAGAAAATTGTTGAAGCAAAAGACAAATTAGCCTTTTACAAATTCATGAGATCGAGACTTCAAGAGAAGAAAAGAATTGGAGTTTTAGTCGCAGAAGATGAAACCATTGTCAGAAACGACCTAGATAAAGCCCGACTATTAGCGGACACTTTCGTAAAAGCTTTCACTGATAATGACCTCGACAATACATCATCTCCAATCAATGCATTCCCATCATGGAGGATTCTGTTTTGTTTCATGCAGACGAACTATATGAAGAGCTCTCAAGGTGGCCTACGTCTTACTCTCAAACGCCCGATGAAATACCGTTTTTCTTTGCAAAACAAGTAAGTGCAATATTGTCAAGCCTCTTGAATTCATTTACAATTTAAGTTTTGTGACAGCTGAAGTTCCACATAGATGGAAGAGCGCTATAGTTACACTAATACCAAAAAAGCCCCCATTTACGACACCGCAAAATTATCGGCCGGTTAGTGTCACATCTATGTTCGCTCGCCTTTTCGAAAAAATTCTTAAAAAGAGAATTGTTGCACACTTGGATCAACACAACATAATCTCTTCAAACCAACATGGTTTTCAGAAAAAAAGATCCACTGAGACAGCTATGCTACAGGCCTTGAATGATTGGACCAATGACATAGATAACATAGGATGGCTTGATGTGATTTATTTTGATTTTGCAAAAGCCTTCGATAGGGTATGTCATAAGAGACTAAAAGCTAAACTAACCATGGTGGGCATACATCCTCGAATAATTTCTTGGATAGTTGAGTTTTTAAATCGCAGAACTTTTACTGTACGCGTCAATTCCAATTATTCAGCACTCAACCGACTCTTAGGGGCGTTCCGCAAGGTTGCGTTCTATCCCCTATTCTATTCAATATCTATACCCACGAACTACCGTTACTAATAACGAGCTCAGGAGTGAAATGCATAGCTTTTGCTGATGATTTGAAAATTTACCATAGCTCACCAATCCATGATCAAAACCTTCTGCTGCGAGCCATAGATGCTGTTGATCGCTGGTCCCACGAGTGGCGGCTCCCTTTGTCAAAAGAAAGAACTAAGGTGCTCCATTTAGGAAGGGCAAATCCCCGCTACACATACAAGTTAGGTGAAAATGTGATTACCAGCACTGATCAAACGACAGATCTTGGATTTCTCCTCGACGCAAATTTGACTTTGGACGCGCATTGTGAACAAATTGAAAACAAAGCAGTGACTGCAGTACACAATCTCTTTAGAAGTCTTTCCACAAAAAACCCCTCTGTCCTCGTCAAAGCCTATAAGACTTACGTTAGGCCGATACTTGAGTATGGAACAACAATTTTTTACCCAGTTAAGAAGAAGAATATACTTAGACTTGAATAAGTCCAAAATAGCTTCACTAGAAAACTGTTTATCAGGAAATGTGGCTTTGATTACCATGCTATTCCCAGCAGTGAAGTAAGAAACAAACAACTCGGACTACAGACACTTTCATCCAGACGAAGAATATACGACCTCGTAATGGTTCACAAAATTCTCCATGGCTTCTATGGACTTGATAAACGTGACTTCTTCATAGTGAGACCATCTAGAACCCGAGGTGGAGGAGAGAAGCTTTCACTAAGCACTGCAAAATCTTCAATTCGACATAATTTTTTTGTCAATAGAGCAGGTTCGGATTATATGAAACTTGCCAAAAACTCAGTTATTCCTTACAAGCTGAAGCCATTTATTACGAATGCAAGTCAATTCATGAATAATTCTAGGACATAATGAGATCTTGTGGCAAAGCTCCCTTGATTTGTTCTCCCTTCCATTCTTCTTTCTCTGGGCATTTGTTGTCGTATGTACTTTCTAATCATTCTATAACACTTTGATCTGGATCGTTAGCCAATTTGATGTGGATGTTGTTCTATACCGTTTCTAATTACATTGTTCTTCACATGAATTTGACCTATGTAATAAATAATAATACAAAACTCATTATAAACGCCAAATTTTTCAGCCTTCTCTGACATATTTATTTGCTTCCTTAGTTTTTCTACATATCTGGGTAGAGCCCTACTAGATCTTAAGCTTTTACAGTTGCAGCCTGAATTCCTTGAGAATTCCATTGGTTAAGAAATAAAACCTGATTTGCGCATTAGCAAATGAGACTCGAAGTTTTAGTTTTTCTTTCATGGATAGATGAGTCGATAAGGACAGCACTAAACAATCCCATTTAAGGAACACCACATATTCTACATACTTCTATGGGAAGTCGTGGATGCACGTTGAACGCATATTTGGCCTGTTGAATGAATTGCGGTAGCCAGGCAATGAACAATATAGTCCCTTATCCTTTTCACACCAATCTGACAGCGATTCACCGATCCAGGATGGATCAAAGGCTCGGTTGGCCTGGCGGGAAATAAGAACCAAAAGTCTGCTTCGGGATGCAGACTTCTTCAACGCGCGATGAATCAACGCTCCAAACGAAGAATTCTGAATTAAACTGACATTTAAATCGATGAAGGCGAAATGCTAGTCAGGTAATCCATTGCTTTATTTCCTTGTTTCACAAAAATTCAAAATGGAAACCCATTTCGGTACATGTCGCGTAGGTGAGCAGCATTGGTAGGTGGGTATGCGCCAGCCAACCAAACAGAGCACAGTCCAAACACATGCAGCCCATCAGGATACCGACTGAATACGTCCTCTCTGAACGGCGCGCCCATTCAATGCGGCTTGATTGGTTTAGGCGTTCCCATCTACCAATGCTGCTCACCTACGCGACATATACCCCCATTTCTGCCTGAGTCTCACTCAGTAAACGAGCACATATCATCTGTCCTGCTAATGGTAAGAACATTTGGCGTCTATTTTATGGACATCGTTCAAATGAACAAACCTAATCCAGGAAGAAAGCGATTCAAAGGCTTGTTCTGTATGTTTCCCTTTAATTTGTGCTGAAGTAATGCAGGGAATCAGCAACAAAAGTGCACATGAGTGGTATAGAGCAAACGAAGCAGCAGAATAAAGAGCAGGAGATTCAAAGAGGTGTTCCGCGTCAGAATCAGCAGCAATAACCGCATGTTCTCTAGGTATGATGAACCAAATAACAAATGATCGGAAACTGAGCGCAGCACGTCGAGGCTGCGCCAATCCACTGGGGAAGCGAGAGCTCATGGAAGACAGCCCATTCGGAAGGTGAATAGCCATGTTTACTGCATGCATTGGAGAAAAGGTCTCTGCGGACGACAGCAAGCTCTATACGTGGCTCGTTTTATTATAGGTGGATTTTGAATTCAGTCTATATAATAACAATGAACTGCCTCAGCATTAGACATTGGATCCGATACTGATTCGGATAATTCGAAACCCTCATTTTTTTCAAACTCGGTTGAATGGACTGTGCAAATAATCCCTGAGAAGGCTCGCATCTTGGGATGGTTCAGGTAAGAGCAGTATAGCAAAAATGATTTTGTTGTGATCAACTTAACTCATTTATTTTTAAATCTAAAATTGGATAGGACATTAGATTTTTGGCCAAAATCAGTTATCTAAATTACCGTAAAATTTGACCTGATAAAAACCACTTTTATTTGAATCGCCTAAAGATCCGAGCGTTTCAAAATACCATTGCTCGCACAAGCTGTTTAACCAGGGTTTGAAGAAAAAATGACGGATCCGAATCATCCGAATCGGCGTGGATCCAATGTTTACTCAGCATTGACTACTCGCTTACTCCAAACGGTGTCGAAAAGAATCGAATGTTACGAATAAAATTCATAGAATGCAGAAAGAATACTTTTGACCTCAGAATGGTTGCCAAATTTCTCAAAGCCCATGTAAATTCTTTTGCTTTCTTTCACTGTCATACAATAGTAACAAGAAGAGGTAAACTATACATGTTCTGGATGCGAGCACCACCGTTAGACCAACATTTTTAACTCATCCTGGTCTGGGAGTTCAATATGTACATCGCTTGCTGAAAACGAAAATCTTCTAAGTCTAACTTGATATCTACTCCTTCAAGAAATTGCTGCCTTCTAGTGTACTATCCTAATTGTCTTTGTTCGGAGTAGCGCTCCCTCATACTGTGTTGTGTTAACAACTATAAATTCACATTCTGCTTTGTATGTTTTAATGCATGGTAACATCAGCGTCGTAAAAACATGAATAAACAAATAAATGTGCACTTAAGGAACTTTTAAGATATGGAGTAGAGTAGAAAGGTGTGGCACGTAAGCACTTCTGCATGTTATTTAACATCCAAATTTGTGCCACTGTTGTCCACATCTTTTCAAAGTTCATCGTAGCATCGCCAGAGTACGAGCTGCCGCTTTACGTTACCTTCCTCGATGAGAAGAAGGCATTCGACTCTGTCGAGAGTGAAACTGTCGTCGGTGCATTGCTCAATCAGGACAACTCCTACTCAGTACATCAGAGTCCTTCGAGAGCTTAACAGTGGATTCACGACCAAGATCTCACCATTCTACAACAACGTCGTCATCAACATGAAGAGAAGAGTTTGGCAGAGGGATACCATATCCCCGAAGCTCTTCAGCGCCACTCTCGAAAACGTCATGCGCGAACTGGAATGGGAAGACATGGGAATGAAGGTCGACGGCCGGCAACTGCACCATCTTCGCTTCGCTGACGACATCGTGCTCATAACACCGGGCATCAGTCAGGCGGAACGAATGCTGGCCAGCTTTGATCATGTTCATGTAAGTATACTGCGCCTAAAGATCCCAATCACAAGAGCGAAGATATCTTAATATCCAGCTACGTGCACATGCAGTAACGCGTTAGGCCGGGGGCATACTTCCATCGCCGCGATGCCATCGCGGCGCTCAGTTCATGGCCATTCCGCCGCACGCGGCGGAATAGTCAAAGAAAACCTCGCCGCGGCCGCCGCAACAGTGGCGGTCGGCATGCGCGATGGCTTCCCGCGCCCATCGCGGGCATGGCATACTTTTTCGCGCCGCGCGCGGTGTTTAGCGTTGATCCTGGACGGATCGCCGTCGCGCTCCCTTGCAGAGCGATGGGCGATGCGACGAGCACAGAGAAATTCAAATTCTTTCGCGTCGCTCTGCAAAACTCATCGCCGCGATTCAATCGCGGCGACGGGAAGTATGCACGAGGCCTTAGGCGCTACCGGTAGGCGTTTTGTGAAAAAAATAGTTATCATCGTGGAAAATAGCCTAGATTAGCGATAAATGGACGCCTAAAATTAATGGAAGGTAGAGAAAATATATAGACGTTTTCTCGCAAGCGTCGGGATTAAGAAGACGTGTCACAGACGTCGTTTACTTCACAGCCGGTGAAAAGTTTCGATCAAACCATCGATATTGGTCGATATTATCGATTTTTGGCAAGTAGTGTAGGTTTTCTGCCGTATTTAGCCAATCGCTGTGAAAGACATGCAAGGCTGATGGCCGATGGAAGGGCTTCACAAGGAAAGTTTCGACTGAATGGTAGTATCCATCGGTATCATCGATTTTTACCAGTGTTAACGATGTCATTTTTCGATCAATCGAGGTGGGAGTCACGCAAATTGCTAATGGATGCGTTTCACAAGAGCTCGGAAGTTTAGATCAAGCGACCAACATCGATCGATATTTATTTATTTATTTATTTATACGTGAAATTCACGCAAAACATAAACATAGACAATTCATGAGGATACTAAGAGAAATGTTAACAAAAAATCTCAAAAGGAGAACGCGATGAACAAAAGGATTGATTGAACATAGATTACTACAATCATAAAAAGGTAAGCAATTAAGCGTTTCGGAAATATCTGTCTAAAAGCCTTTTGAATTTACTCAAGGAGTCAGGAATGGGAGACGTTTTCGATAATTTGACGAATTCGGAGCCACCCCTTTGTGCAAAGAACGTGGCACGCAGAAAAGTCCTAGATTTTGGAAAATGAAGCTTTGCCTGTGCACCTCGAGTGGTGGAAGGTAAAATCGTGTAAAACTGTTCCACAGATAGACCCGTCATTGAATTTAGAATTTTGTAGATCATAATGAGGTCGTACCTTTTTCTTCGAATAGCAAGCGATGAGATATCAAATATTTTATTGCGTACAGGAGCAGGCGGTATGCTGGAGTACTCATACCCATGAAGCCTCATCCACAACTTTCTAGTAAAGTTGTTCTGAACTGCTTCAAGTTTCATTATATTGCGACTATATTATTGATTTTAACTTGAAACTAGCCGTGCCATTATAAGTCTGTCTGTCGATGGCGGCTAGACAGTTCCTCATTGGTGCAGTGGTCCGGCTTGGAGAAATTTTGTCGTTCAAGAGGAGATGATGGCGATGTTGAACGTAATTGATATTAAGTTGACAGTCGATTTCGTTTACTTGTGATGAGCCGCCCGTAAATTATGCTAATTTTATGGTCATTAATTTTGCGCAGGAATACAAACAAACGCATGCATGACCAGATTAGAAGGTTTATAGTAGATAGTATGAAGCATGAATCTCCTGTTGATTTGTAGTCCCAGGTCGACAAAACTACAGTTAACACTCTCAAGAACGGAGAATGCTTGAGAGCATGGTTGGAGCCTCTTTAAATCGCGCTGCCCCTGATCCCACATCTACCCATCTCACAGGATGTCCTGCCATATCTGCGTCGATTTCAACAGAATGCTTACAACGTTAAACGGTTCAGGCTTGAACGGCTCTCTATTTATAGAGAACCTGAAACGGGAATTTTTGACGTCTTCTTCTTCATCATCATCATCTTCTTCTTCTTCTTCTTCTTCTTCTTCTTCTTCTCCTCCTACTTCTTCATCTTATTCTTCTTCTTCATCTTCTTCATCATCATCATCTTCTTCTTCTTCTTCTTCTTCTTCATCTTCTTCATCATCATCTTCTTCTCCTCCTTCTTCTTCTTCTTCTTCTTCTTCTTCTTCTTCTTCTTCTTCTTCTTCTTCTTCTCCTTCTCCTGAACGTTTAATCCCGCGCAGACGCAGGGTCCGCTTTTCCTGTGATCCGTCGCCATCTCGTCCTATCACGGGCGTCTTCAGTCGTGGCGCCTACTTCAGCGATATCTCCCTTAATGTCCATTTCCTGGTTCTCCTCTCAGACATTTCAAATGCCTCGAAGTCCAGCGCCTTATGGGGTAATTTGCTGATCTTCTGGGGATGAGTACGTAGCACCTGAGGCGCTGCTCCCTTATTCTCAGCTTGATCGGAGCTGTCTTCATCACTACTCTGATATCCTCGTTCCGCGTTGTCTCGACGGGTCTATCCACATGCCCACCTGATCATCCTCATTTCCACAGCGCGAGAGCTGCCCCTCCTGCGCTTCACCCAGAGCCCAGATCTCAATACCGTAGTTAAGGGCAGGCCTGACTGATTTCCGTTGAAGTTCGAGAATCACAGACGCTGTTGTGCAGGCCATTGAACACTACGTGGGCTGACCACATAATGAGTAGTGTCACGGACTTGAACCAACCGACATCGGCAAACAAAGGCCCATCCTCGGGAACCGGAAACTGTGACACTGCGGTGTCCACTTGTGGGGGGAGGTGGGGGGGGGGGGGGACCATGCTCGTGGTCTTCACCCGAAGAAGACCCATAGAGCTACTCTGGCACAACACAGGGATGGCTAGGGATGATGCTGACGCTCACCCAAGGGTTTTGACGTCTAATGAGATCACCCACATGTGCCAGAAGATACAGATGAACTGCAGATGTGGACGGACATTACGAAGAACTTTGCTCTGCTTGCTCATTCCGGCCAGAAAAATGTGTTTCTCGCCATTTTCCTTTCTCCTCAGGTCCTTCTTGAGGCGCGTACAATATGTCGCTGTACAATCTACAACTAACGCGCTGCCAAGCCGTCCGGAAATCTCCAACTCCCGTCCTCTTGTTGCTTAGTGTGTTGCCGCTATCTGCAGGTATGTTGGCCTACTATCATGCTTTCATCTTCTATAGAAAAGCTGTAAGGCGATCTCCTTCCACCTACTCGACCAGGAATGATCCTGCGGTGAACAAACGTTCTGGCTGCCTTCCAGCACTGCGCGAAACTAGGCGTCAAGTGGAGTGTTCCGTAGCCGCACCGACACAATTTGCGCGCAGAAATCGAACAGCTCACGTTGACGAATAAGCGCGCGGTCCTTGGAGCGTGGCGTCGAGTGCTTTTGGTCGAACATGGAATGGTCAATGGCGGCGTGTCACGCTCTATCACAGGAGAAGTGAGTGCTCTTTGATTAATTCTTCTGCTTATTGAAAGTCAGCGAACTCGAGGTCTGCGCAACAAATAGGTTCTGTAAGAGGGCTGATCGCGATGCTAACTGGCTAAAGTGAGGGGTGGGGGATGGTGTTATAGATCTCATCAGACGTAGGCTCATTTATTTAACGTCTTTCATTGTTTTTGAAAACAGTTAGGCAAGTGGGAATGTGAACGAAACCAAAATGATACTGTCACTCGATAGAACACCATAAGTTATAAAATATAAGGGAAGTGTTAGTTCGGTGCAATCCCAATGGGCGCAAATAGGCTCGTAGGGCGTCACCTTGTATTTATTGGGGCACTAGTTAGAAGTTCCGACTCCATCGTCACGACTTCGGTCAAAAAAATTTTTTCGCTGAAACTTTCTCTAGGGGGTTATTTGGGATGCTGATCACGAATCTGACATCCGTTTTTCACGATTTGGCTGGGAAATATAGATACAGGAAGGCATAGGATTACATTCCTGAAGTGACCAAAAGTTACATTCTTGGGGATCGAAAAGAGTCAGTGTTCAGTTTCTGGGATCAGGTTGCGTCATTTTATCCCTGCTAACCTCCTTTTTTGGTTGAGTACTCCTTGAGGTATGCTTTCCTTGCCTTTTTATTCCTCCTCTGATATATTTCAGGTAGTTTTGGTCATTTTTAAACACAATATTTAAAAACTCGCCATTGTTTCGTTCTCATTCCATCGTTCTCACCACCGTACCTCTTCCAGCTTTTCTTTCAAGGTGGGAAATCCTTCGTAAGATATTGACGCTTATGAGGCGGATCTCAGATTCGTGATCAGCACCCCAAATAACCCCCCTAGACAAAGTTTCAGCCAAATCGATGACCCTGCCTGGACCACCCTTGTTAACGGTATGGGTGGTCTCCGACCGAGTCGTGAAAAACGGACGTCTGGTTCGTGATCAGCATCCCAAATAACCCCCTAGACAAAGTTTCAGCGAATTCTTTTTCAACCGAAGTTGTGTCGGTGGAGTCGGAACTTTTAATTAGTTCCTTTTAAGTATAGTGCCTTTAAGTAGGTAATTGCCTTGGTAAGGAGGCACGTGCATGTGTAATTACATCAGAAATGGTCTAGCTCATTGCATGATAGAGATAGAACACACCGGGGCTGCATCAAACTTTTATTTCTTACAATACAAAACGTTGTATAGGACTGACCAACAAGGTGATCCTTTCCGACCCTATTTGCGCCGAAACTTCGTGCGCCTAAGCGTTCAATATGAAGCTGCTTGCTCGGAAAATAGCGTCGGAGAGGGTCACCTTGTTGGTCACTGCTACGCAATGTTTTGTATTGTAAGAAATAAAAGTTTGTTGCAGCACCGGTATGTTCTGTCTCTATCATGTAATGAGCTAAACCATTTCTGGTATAATTGGACATGCAGTGCCTTTTTACCAAAGCGATTATCCACTGAGTGTAACGTGACCGCCTTCGAGCCTATCTGCCCCTCCCAGTGGGTGGGTTCCACCTTATAACGGGACCTGTGTTCTACTTCTCGTCCACCTGACGTGTCTATAACCCAACTCCCTGAGCTTCCTTGAGTATAATGGCCGCCTTACGTTGCACATCATGTTGTATATGTTTTCATTTCAACTGCTGTTTAAATGTGTGTTTAAACTGCACCCCTGCTAGGGTTGCACCATCAATTCCTTTATGAGATGCGCTTGTCGTTTTCTTCTACGGAATCTTGTAGAGGCAGCTTGATTGGACCAACGCAATGATGAATAATTCGCTGTTTTATCTTTCTCAGTCGAGATCAGAGTGTACAACTAATTCGATGACCTGGGAAAATGGAAATCTTGGCTGGACTAGGAGGGATCTGAACCAAGAACCTCAAACGCGAGGTACACGGGACAGCAGACACCTTCCCGACAGGGCTACCACGTGTCTAAAACAGCAGAAAATTACTTGGGTAATTGGCAAGCAAGCATATGGGGGGCTCACACTATTCTCCTCCATTTCTGTCCATTTCCCATAGAGGATGAAGTTTAAAGGGCGGCGTAAATCAATCCGTTTTTAGGGCGCGCCATGCATTCTGCTTCTAAGGAATATCGTGGTGGCGAATTAAATGAGTGTGTAGCTTACACATCTGCGATGGCCATAAAACCAATTCCTCGGAGGGACGGAAGCCTTAGTTGACTCTGGGACGGATTCATCAACGACTTACAGAGATTTAAGGGAGAAATTGCAGCCGAAATCCCTGAAAAAAAGAAACGGGAATTAACGCGGCTTTTCAACAGGCGATATGGTGAAATGTTGGCGTGATCAGGAATTTAGGCTGTAATTTCCCCGTTAAATCTCTGTAATTCGTTGATGAATCTGGCCCCTGGACAGGACCATGAATATGGAATCAGATGCATGCGACTGCCAACGCCTCCTTCGACTACGTTCTACAAGCAGATCCGCCGAAACAGAATTGAAAATCAACCGAAATTCGAAGGCATGACAGTGAAAGCCCCAAAGCGGCATTTAATTGTGATTCATTTGATTTACTTTAAGCTTCTAGTGGCCATTGCAGGTAGCACGGGTTCGACTCCGGCCTGGCGCTAGAATTTTGATCGCAACAAACATCGTTGTGAGAACTCATAATTATGTTTCGACCACGTAGATTATCAGCCTATGTGGTCCTAACGAGAAAATTGGCATACCGAATGCGATCAGAATTCAAAACAAAAACCTGTTTTCATTGGATTAACCGAATTAACTTTTCGATGCAGAAGCTAACTATTTAAAAAAGCCTTGTGTTGCGACAAGTCAGTGTTTTGCCGCTAAATAAAAAATATAATGTATAAATAAAAATAACAAAATATGCCCGCCTCCTCTATCACCTGCCTTTTCGTTTGTCATCGATTCGCTCAGCGGGAGCCAGCCTTGTCTCCTTTCGTATATGTTGTGGTCAGGATAGTCCAGTGGTCTTTAGTTGCTCGATGAAAATGAAGAGCGTCTTCTGTCGTTCAGGGCTTTGACGAAGAAATCCGACATGCATTGGTAGGCTCTGTATTCTTTTGACATCCCGTGAAATCCATTCACGACGTTTGTCCAGAAAACGTCAGAGAAATGCTTTTTGTGGCCGGCACACCTAGTTTTTGATGACTTAAATAAAAGTTTGTGAATATGCCTTTACAAAGTTGAACAAACGAAAGCGTACTCGGCGGGCTGCGCACGCATCGCAGCATCTAAAAAATGGTAGGCGCATCTAAAAAAGGGTAGGTTTATCAGCCAGAGCCTAGAGTCTCAAGCTTCTTCCCTTTTGCGGTTCTATGACCTACCCTGCGTTCGAGGTAGAGAGCACAGAACTCGTGGTTTTTATTGTCATAGGAGAATGTGCAGCCTCCAAGCGGGTACAGGCCCAAAGAAAGTATCTAGCTTAAGTAACGGATAGCACCGCTTTGAAAATTTCCAGTTGATCGGCGTGCGGGGAGTTAGTTTGACGAGAAAACTGTAGGGCACATGGAACACGTTAGATCTCTTAGGCTGTTTGAAGAGGGAACTGAGTTGAGTTATCGGATCAGGCAAACATTTTCTCTCGCCACCGCTGTATGCTCTTTTTAAATTGGTTTGCATTGTTGCCCCGGTCTTCTTTCCTGTAATATTACAATACAACCGCGCATCATTTTTTGTTGTTGATATTTCTGTCATTTTCATTTTTTTATTTTCTCAGCAACGCACCGATACGAGGACCCCATCGAACGGAGTCTTATAATGCTGCAAGGAAGAAAAAATGTCATACTAACTCCCTATAATGACAAGAACTGGCGCGCGGTAGCGCAGTCGGAGGAGGTGCTAAGTGTCGAGTGTACTCTGTTCCAAATTCTTAATTCGGATTTCCGGCCTAGATCAACCAACCCTTCCATCCCTCTGGGGTCGTTGAATTGGTACCGGATGTGTGGGAGGGACAAGTCAGTAATACTGGCCACTACAATTCATTGTATATGTCATTTAAGGACTCGTATTGCCTCCACGACATCCTATTAATAGAGTCTCAAGAAGGACTTAACGTCTTCCGATATCTTTGTACTTTAATAGAAGAACGTGCGAAATGAGGACGACGAAAAAATCTTTGTCTGCTCATGTAATTTAGGAAGTGCTGGTATAGCATAACACCCATTTCGGGCCGAACGACGTCAGGAGGACGGCTATTCTGCCGTAGTGTGCGCAATACGTGTACTCTCTGGTTTACAGACGGCTCATATTTATTTATTTATTTATTTATATGTGTATGACGACACGCGACAAAAGAAACTTAATTAGCTATAAAACAGTGATAATAAACGCAAACATAGAAGAAACAACAATCTATCGAGTCCTGAGATAACTCTCGACGAGCCGCTTATATTGGTTCAACGAGGATAGCAAAGCATGCTTTTTCGAAAACATCAAGAATTCAGAACCGGCCCTTTGAATGAAAAAGGAAGCGCGAACATAACTTTTGGCCATAGGATAATGAATTTTAGCTGTGCAACCCCTTGTGGGACCGGAGAAAGTCCGTGTTATAACGGGAGTCGCGTCCTAATCGGAGCTGAACTTTTTTAGACTCTTTTACGCGTGGGTTTATTCAGAATCGCACACAATGGCTAAATATGGCTATAGTTCCCAAATATGTGACCATGAGGAGAGTGTGAATGCGCCTCTATACCAGCTGCTCCAGGCTTGGAACAAATGTGTAGGATATTGTTTTGATTAATCTGAGCCTTAATCCACACCTTCTGTTGTTTCTATAGAGGAAACCCTACAATTTACGGTAGCTTCTAATCACTACCGGGAGTCCTATACTGTGCTCGACATATTGCCGACTGTGAACACTTTGTGGGTCGCACACGCATGAAAAACGTCTACATGCATTTAATTCATTGTCGCACAGATGCTGGTCGCGGCTACGAACAAGGCAATAGATGGGTAGGTTTGATCCCAGACGCTCTCGACATCTTGCTCCTCTTCATTTTCTGTGTGGGACCACAGTTGAGCCCTGCTCGCGTTATAACGGGAGTCATTTTTGAACGCAGAGTTCCTCCTATTCCCACGCTATAATGGGAGTAGCGTTATATCTGACGCGTCCTAACCGGAGTCGATTTGTATTGGCGTAGAGATAAACTGGCCGGGGCCGGAGAAAATCTACGTTATATCGAGAGCAGCGTCTTATCCAGAGGCGTTATAACGGGAGGAAGCGGTTTTTATTTATTTATTTATTTATTTATTTATGGCATAGACAACAGTCTAGCATACAACAGCGTTACAACACAGTACCGTATAACACTTAGTCATGAACGAGTAGAACAGAAACAACTGCATTGAATCATATCTCCTTTTCTCTATCTCGTTATAAACAACTTACAAGCATGCGCAGAGCGCTTCGTCAGGTCTTCATACTTTCCAAGTAGCAAGTTAAACTCCTTCAAAAACCTGTAAGTTAGCATCACACCTTATCCTCGATTTAGCAACCGAGGCGTATGTCTCCTATATTTCGAAAAGAACTACTAAGGTTTGCCGTGTTCTTCTTTCAAATTCCCTTTATATATTTATTGATATATTCATAATTTCCTATATCGAACATATGCGGTCTATATAGAGAAAATAAACACAGTATGGGGCAGAGTCGCCCATATCTTGCTGCGACAGCGTGTTTTCGCTTACTTTGATTGAGAAGTGTTGTAGAGATAAAGTTTAGTTGCACTCAAAGACTTTAGTGATGAATTATTCTTAGCTAATAATAGACTATTTCAGAGCACTGTGCTATGCTGTTGTGCCTATATGGGATCGTTTTTCCATGGATAAGTTATCAAACTATCTAGTATGTGGTCATGGCACGTTTTTTGAATGGCTTTTTCATTGCTCAGTGCAAACTGTTTTAGGAACAAAACGGCTACATCGGGATGCTCTTCGTGAAAAATCTTCTTGATCACCCCTATGTGAAGGTGGGCTATTTATCGAATTCAGTTTCGTATTAGCACCACTGGTTGTTTAGTGTCTTGTTTAGGAGTGGAAAGCGGCGAATTGCACTCTGAAGCGGAACGGTCAACCGCCCGCAGGTCAGTTCACAATCTTTTGACTGCTGTCGCATTGCCCGAGAATGGTTCTTCTCCGGAGTAGTAGGCAGCCTGTAGGGGTGGTGCCTTCTTGTCTCAGTCAGTCTGATGACGCCGTACTTGATCTTCCTGGCTTGTATCATCAGGTCCTCGACGGATGCTTCCGACGCGAGCGTGCGGGCGTTGTAAGCACATCCTAGTCCTAGTCCTCAGTTTGCGCAACCTTTTTGGGCTCTGAGATTTCAGCTGTCTTTCCCTACTCGTCCTTCCCTTCGCGCTAGAAATGCGAATTCTTTTTGAGTGAGGGGAGTGGGATCCATCAGCAGAGATGAACTTCGATTTCCGGCGAAGAGCGGACGGAAATTGTTATCATTCCATCCTAGTACTGCTATATTGAGCACTGCTTGTCTCATGGTTTAAAAAAGTTCTTCAATTGAGAGAAATATTGCTTAACAAATCAAGTGTCGTTCTTGTCGTTCAATAATGGCATGCATCGTTTGAATGATCGAAAGCACTTGCCAGTGAAATCATGATTATCCACAAAACGTGTTTCTGCATACAGTCGAGTACAAAGGGTGAAAGTTTTGAACAAAAATCACGCCATGTATTCATGGCACTTTGCCGGGAGACATAGACCCCATTCACATAGAGCAGATATTGTCCAATATCTCACGTGAGCGGTTATTTTGATTGCCTAAATTTACTTGAATATTTTAGAGAAATAAAAGTAAATGTAAACTGCTATGGTTCGTTTCGCCACCACCCTAATTCTAGGATTACCAGCTTTATCGAGAACTCCAGCAGATCTAAGATGACCTGCGAGAGTTCTCGATAAAGCTGGGGTATTTCTGGAACCTCTCTTCGAGTTTGTAACCAGATAACCAGTTTTACAGCAGAGGCTTTTTCCTTCTGAATGCGTTATCTATGATACCGTACTCCGAACTAGTATTGAGACCATTTCAGTAGGAATGTTCTCTGCTGAGCTCAAAACCGCACGGCTACCTAAACTCCAAGTGATCTTTAGGCGCAGCTTTAGGTTAAAGTTTTGCGAAAAGTCTTAAATAAAACTTCTGACGAGTGCAAATAAGTGACACAATCTATACGTTTAGCGCGTTTGATTAGTTTGGTGGACTAGCGGTTGTAATAGGGTTAGGATTTTTTCTAAACGGAAAAAATGTTATAATTACTATATACAACGTGTGCGCTTTTTTGGAACGGTATTTGACAACTATATTATATAAGCGAAGAGCATTAAGTAATAGAACTGTGAAACCCCAATAGAGCTTGTTGATGTTGATGGAAAATGTTAAAAGATTGCACACTGCCGTGGTGGGACAAGCTTCTTCCTAAGTTTACTATCGTTCTAAACAGTACATTGAGGGGCGCAGATGAAACTGAGCATTAATTGTATTCATAAGTCCCTGGATGCGTTTCTGATGAAGCAGTGGTTTTTAATTGGTTCTTTTTCCCTCCTATGTATTCCGGTTGCTGTCGATAGTTCAGTCCTCTCGTTCTGTCCTCTGTTTCGCCTTTTCCCAAGGAAAAATCGACACATCTGTGCCTATTGGTGCTACTGTTCTTGACTGGTGTACAACACGGGCTCTGTCACGCGGGGAACGGCACTTCGGATAGCATGGTAGACTACCCAAAGGGGGGAGGGGAAGCTTTAAGGTGGTCCTGAATCTCATTTTGTTGCATTTCAGTCTGCCATCTACAGAGATTGAATCTTAGACGTCAGCCATGCCTGCATGCAGGGTACACTCTGTGCAGACACACCCACACTCTCTGTGCATGAATATGCAATACCCACAGCAGGAGCAAGGAATCAGCCCCTGCATTTCACTTGCGTCTCTGAGCAGTACATGGTCCCATTTGGTTAGCAGTCCATTTTCCCATCCACCTCCCATGGGCCTGCGACAACCAGCCTGAGATTCGTCTAGCAAGAGAGTTCGAAAGATCAAAATCAGATGCTAAAGAGTAAATTTTAAATGAAAGAAGTACTGGACATCATGTTTAGATTCAAACCGAACTACACCACCTTCTGAAAAGGAGCCTGAGCATCACAAGGAAATATTCGCTAGTGATCTAATTGGAGATGGAGATTCGTGTGCGCCCGGACCATCCGTAGGCATCATTATATCACCAGAGACAAAGCCGTCCACAGTTGGTACGTCAACAGCTTTTAATATTCTTTTTCTTTCTTTTTGGACATGACACCCTTTTTGGTTGTTCCTTGATGCCTAGAGAAGACGATCCGAATTCCACCGTTTTACAAATTCAGTTTTTTTTTGTATATCGCCTTGAGATGTTATCTTAAGGACCGATCGGAGCTGAGAAGAATCTGAGGACCCCAGTTCTTCGTCCCGGTTTACCGCAAAGGCAAACCAAGTCTTTCACCTCTCCGGGTATGTGAGTTGGTACCAGATTATAAGAGAAGGACGAAACAATGATTGTTTATTTACTTGCCTGCAAGTGTAGGTCAAATACGCATTCGAATTGTGTCCGCGACATCCACTGGAACTAGAGTGCGTGGTGCGTCCAAAAGGACTGATTAGCGGCGTACCTTAACCTTTCATTCTCTTTGCTATGAAAGGACCAATTACCACTCACAGGGTTGCAGAGGGGGAGCACTTGTCTCCTACAACTGGGTGTTGACATCTATGAATGAACATCGGCGTGGGGGTAGGGAGACAAAGTAGACCGAAAAACTCGGTAGAGAACCAGTTCTTGAGTGAGCTCTGCACAGACTTTCTTTAACTTGACCCAGGAATGTTCAGCAAAGCGATGCCAATACACTCACAGTTTCTTGATATCTACGTAAAGAAACAACATGCTTTCAGTAAGATACATTTTCTAAAATCCTTCCTTTGGTCGCATCTATAACGGCTTATAACTTTCTCAAGAAAACCGCTTGTATCTTAGAGAAAATGACTTGAATCAACGATTTTCTTGTTCTTTGAAGCCTAGAGCGGCTGAAATACAGGTTATACATAACCTGTTGAATTTTTGCCTAGTTGCTATCAAAACTCTCTCGACACTCGAACCCGCATCCTCTGCTTTCAGGGGAAAGATGCTAAATCTTATACCACGTGCACTGTTCAACGACCGGTAAGATCCGGCGTGTTGCGCAGTAGGTGCCGGCTGTCGCGTGCACCCGATACCAGATTCCTGATTCGAATTGGCCCAGGCCGACCAGCCTTCCATTCCTTCGCGGTCTGTGAAATGATGCCATATTTGTTTGGGAAACATAAACACTCGTCTGATCACAGCAAGTCATAGTATGACCAAATGACTCTTTCACCCCTCGCCATACTGATATATTAGGTTGTCGGATTATGAATGTCGCCTGCTTTTGATGTCGTTTCTCTGCTATTGTTATTTCTTGCATAACTTTACGTGTTTAAAAAGCGGTCCGATGGCATTTTTCGCCAAAGTTTCGTACCGATTCGTTGACAATTTTAAAGATTTTTTTTTTGGACTAACTACCGAGTGCGGGTTACCAAAAGTACCGAGAGTGGGTTTGATTGTTGTACGACTTCAAGCAATGAAGAACTGTTGCAGAATCCCATCGCATCTTCCCGTCGCAATTCCAATATCTGAAATATTTGATAGCGAAGTTCCATCATTACGCCAATGCTAGCGATGGTTTCAACGTTTCCGATACGATATGATGAGAGCCTTGAAGGCGAAGAACATCAACTGCGTCCTGAAGTTGTGGATAGCCAGCAATTAAAGAAATCTGCCGAGTCAGATCCAACACAAACTACACGTGAGCTCGCACAGAGATTCGGTTGTCACCATTCTACCATTGTCGATCGTTTGGTGCAATCGGAGAGTCAAATCAGTGTGGAAAATCTGTGGAAAATCGGTGCCACAGCAGCTCAGCGACATAAACAAGGTAGCACGGGTCGCCGTCGCTGGAATTTTCATCCGCAAAACGAAGAACAGCGGTTTCTACGACTCCATTGTGCTTGATGGAACAGTAGAGGTCTGGTGAATTAGGGGGTGCTAGATACAGGCCAAACGGATACGTCAGACCTTCACGAAGATCAACTGAGCCGCGTGGAGCAAGCACTGCGTCGACAAGGAGTGAACCCAGCAACTGCGAAATTTCTCTATGACAACGCTCGATCGCACGCCGCAAATATCACGCTGCAAAAATTGAGGAGTTTGATTGGGAATTTCTGCCTCAGCCGCCTTATAGCACAGAGCTTGAGCCATCAGACTACCATCTTTTCCGATCGATGCTGCACACCTTGGCGGAGAAAAAACTTGAAAGCCGTGACGAAGTCGAAATTTGGGTGTCCAACTTCTTCGAGTAGCAGCCACCGGAGTTCTTCGAGGAGGGCATCCATCCTTTGAGAGGACGTTGGCGACATGTCGTTGATAACAAGGAGATTACCACTTGTGCTAAGGCATGGTCATTCTTTTCTTGTAAAGTAATAGCTCGGGCGGTTCACCCTCGCGAGCAGCATGACACTTCAGTGGTAATCATAGTTTATCCGTGTATAGCATCATGACAAGAAGCGATCGGGCGCAGAGGTGACGTCGGCGGGGCAGGCGCGAAGGTAGGCGACGGTGGCGACAGTCGACGGCGACGGCGCGACGGGTGATCAGGCCGACGGGCTCATCGTAGACGACGTCGGTGGCGGTCCGTCGGAGTCGGGCAGCGGTCGAGGACGGTGGCGGTGGCGTGGTCGAGGGCGAGCGGGAACAGACGAACTCTTTGGGACGGCGGCGGCGGTTGCCTTAAATAGTCTTCGTCAGTGCCAATGGCCAGATCGTGTGGGTCACCCTAGGTCATGTGACAGGGAGATACGGTTCTGGCATTTCCGGATTTTCCAAGCCCTTAAGTAACAAGATTTCTTTTTGAGCAAAAACGATGTTTATAATCCGACAACCTAATAACTCCTATGTACGTAGGAATATTCTTCATCCCTCTGGTGCTGAGAACTATTCGCTGACATTTTTTTCTTGCTGTAGTGATTCTTCACTCACATTTTAATTTTAAATGTGAAAAAAAGAGAAGTTGATAATAAGGTCATGCCTTCGGGAAAAAATGCGCGTTCGCATCTCGTCCACAACATTTCGTAGAGGTAGAATGCATGTGGGTTGAGTAACGCCATCCTTTACCCTTATCCTAACATCCGCCATATCGCCTTTGTTGCAGTCATCTGTGATATCGGGATGAGCAGAGTGAGCTGGTTCGAGTCCCGGCGGAGGCAAGGGTTCTGATCGAAACTCTACGTCCATCTAGCAGCTTATAACCTCAACAACAACACTCTAGACTTCAACAAACACAGAAAACATTGTTTGCAATAAGGCCCTCAGCTTTACCTGTTCGCTGCTTATAGCTTAGCTGCCGGCTCATCCTGGGGCCAGATTCATCAACCGCTTACCGCCCCTTTAACGGTGGAAATACCGCCAAACCTGGTGCTAATGAATGTCATATCAGGGGATTTGACGGTATTTTCACGTTAGAAGGCGGCAAGTGGTTGATGAATCTGGTCCCAGATCTCACGGTCGAGTATTGATACGTCAGGAGCATATCGTATATGTTGAATGCGATCAAACATCGCCGGTAGTGTAAGGAGTAGCATCCTGCCCGGAAAGCAGAGAGTGCTGGTTCAAGATCCGGCGGGCAAACCGGTTTTGATCGCAACAAACATCATTATAATAGCCTATACGCTCAGTAACTGCCAGTTGAGGCTTGAAGAAAATGACTTGGACCAGTCCGTAGTACCTGCTTCTATCCAATCTAGTAGTAGTGGACAGCCAAACAGTGTGTCACTTTAACACGTTGACGACCGCGCGACTATCGCGTGTCTGGCGCGTGGAACCATCGATTTCTTGCAACATCAAAAGCTTGTCACGGTATCGTGTCACACGGACCCACAGACCGCAAAATTTTTGACACGATGTCGTGTCACACGGTTTTTAAATATTTGTTGACTTTTTCAAGCTCAAGCTTGTAGAATCACTGCTGGATCGTGGTCGACTGAACACACGCGAGATCGCTCCCGGATTTGAGGAAGTTGGCGGGACGAAATCAAACGATCGCAGACGTTGCAGGGGCTGTTACGAAAGGCTATGCAAAGAGCTTGGGCGCGGATATGCTGCAGCACGCGCCAGAAGAGTTCGCACTCGTTGCATCAGGTGTCACTGTTATTTCTGTGTTGACTGTTTCAATTCTAAGCACAAAAAATGTGGCAAGTAATCACTATTTGTATGTTTGTTAATTGAATCCACTAATTGTCGACAAGCGTAATAAATCAGTCACCGAAAATTGTTCTCTTGGACCATGCATTTTGCAGCGATGTCTGTAGGTGAAGTACACATAGCACAAATAAGTTCCTTCGAAAGATTTGAATCCAACTTGGAAAGAAAATTACAAGATCGTGACACGACATCGTGTCACGCGATCTCACGCGACCGAAAGGGTGTGACACGACGTCGTATCACACGGTCGTCAACGCGTTGATGGATGCTCTGGTTACTTGCTGTTCGTGGAGAACTGAAGCGAAGGTGGAACATGGGCACTCCCTGAGTTGTCAGAAAATGATTTATGTAAGTTTAACGGCCTAAAGCGCGAGTGCCATGTGTAACAGACACCCAGCTCCCATTTAGATCGGCTCCATGACGTAACTCCAACGCGTCGCGCGCTAGCCGCATGCAATGCCGCTGCGCTGAAGCGAGGATGTGCGCTCGGTGACGCATGGTTAGCGATGGAGTACGAAATTTTGCCAGTTTTTTAAAGTTCAAATGCTAAAAGGGTGCTTACCAATGTCTTTACACGTGAAAAATAACAAGTCAGTTCGAGATAGGTGACGGTCAAGCGTAAAACGAAGTTAAAATTAAGGGAAAAGCTAAGGATAGTGCGCCGCTGACCTGTTTTTGAATCCTAGCAAAAGTCTCACGTCTCACAGGGGAGGTCAATAAACTTCCCGTGGCAATTTCAAAAGTGACCTATTGAGGGTTGTAGGGGAATGTATGAGAAGCACCGTAGTCGTTTTCAAATTTCCTGCGGACATCTGGGTAGGTCAAAAATTGCAGAAAACCATTTCACTTAAGTGCGGGCCGATAAAGCAAAGCCGACGTCTGGAACTGCCATGTCGTGGTTAGAATCTAACCTGCAAAAGGTTTGGGATTGGAGCAGTAACGTAATTACAGCGATTTCACAATTTGCTTGTTAGCCTTACAGTGACCGAAGTGGAACATTGAGCTGCGCCGCTCACCACCAATGCCGCAGCGATCGGATGGCCGAAGGCCCATGGGGGGCAGGCTTGCGGGGAAAGTGTCAGTGGTTCGGATCCGGAGGTTCTGCACCTGCATTGCTGGTCTTGCTCCATCCATTTTTGTTGATATAAAGTGTATCTTAACCGCGGTAGTGTACCGTACTGACATTATAACCTTATTTTAACCTGGATGATACGATATAAACACAAAAATAAACACCAAAGCAACAGCGTTCATAATACACAATTCGATTGGCCATTGAGGTGCAGGCGACTTTTCTTTGCCTACAAAATAGATAACATCAGAACTCCAAAGATCGAGGAAAAATATTATTTTATTTTTATTTATTATTTCTTATTTTATTTTAATTAATTAATTAACTATGTTTCTGTTTGATTTTTTTCGAACCCTCGACTTCTGGGCAGAAAGTATAACAGTACCAATCTGTCTTCCTCAGAACCGCCAAACATATTGCAAGTGATCTCACGGCCGTCACATACAGCATCCTCCTCACTGCTACAAGGAGAAGTAGTATCACCCACGTCATCGACATCGTCCGGCGACCATCCTGCGCTTCGTTCAAGTCAAGCTAACATTACGAACGAGAGAACGTCAATGCAATAAGCATCACACAAAAAAAGCTACCTGGAGTGTGTCATCCTCATCAGCACAATCAATATCCCCCATACAAAGCATTTTGAAATATGCCCTGAAAGGCATCTACTAGGGCGGTCTCCCTACGAATAGGGGCAGGGCAGTCGGGAGGAAGGCAGTTAGCAAGACAACCAATAACTCGGCACGGAGAACACTTGTATTATACAATTGATATCAAGTCAGGGGTGTGTCGTATAGTGTGTCGAAGGACGATCACAACAATCGGTCAAATATAAATATATACATTAATTAAAATAATGAAAAATAAAGATAAATCTTTTTTGTCCAATTTTTCAATCTCTCTTCGACTTTTGGAGACATGAATTAGTGCTAACAGACCCAATGTCAATGCCTAACGAAGACGGTCAAGATAAAGAATATTAGCTATTCTGTAGTTGAGACAGGCCGTTGAATGCTACCGAGGAACTGCGAAGGAAAGTCGCCTTTTCTTTCGTTCGTAATGTTAGCTTAACTTGAACGATTCAGGCTGTAGCCTGTTAGCCGGACGATGACGATGATGTGGGTGGTATTACGTCTCCTTGTAACAGTGAGGAGGATGCTGTATGTGACGGCCGTGAGATCACTTGCAATATGGTTGGTTGAGGATGAAGAAGACAGATTGGTACTGTTATACTTTCTGTCCAGAGGTCGAAGATGGTTCGAAAAAAATCAAACATAACTATAGTCAATTATTTGATAAAAATAAAAATAAAAATAATAAATAAAAATAAAATGACATTTTTCCTCGATCTTTGGAGTTCCGAAGTTATCTATTTTGTAGGCAAAGAAAAGTCGCCTGCTCCTCAATGGCCAATCGAATTGTGTATTATGAACGCTGTTGCTTTGGTGTTTATTTCTGTGTTTATATCGTATCATCAGGTTAAAATAAGGTTATAATGTCAGTACGGTACACTACCGCGGTTAAGATACACTTTATATCAACAAAAATGGATGGTGCAAGACCAGCAATGCAGAAGCAGCACCTGCGGATCCGAACCCCCAACACTTTCCCCGCTAGCCTGCCCCCCATAGCCACTCGGCCATCCGATCCCTGCGGCGTTAGTGGTGAGCGGCGTACCTCAATGTTCCATTTCGGTCACTGTACCGCTAACAAGCAAATTGTGAAATCGCTGTAATCACGCTACTGTTCCAATCCTAAACCTTTTGTAGGTTAGATTCTAACCACGACATGGCAGCTCCAGACGTCGGCTTTACTTTCTCGGCCCGCACTGAAGTGAAATGGTTTTTTGCAATTTTTGACCTACCCAGATATCCGCAGGAAATTTGAAAACCACTACCGTGCTTCTCATATAGTCCCCAACAACCTTCAATAGGTCACTTTTAAAATTGCCACGGGAAGTTCATTGACCTCCCTTGTCAGCAATCCCTGGAAACTTCAAACGCTTTATATCAAGGCCAACTGTTCGAAGGAAGTCTGTTAAAAATTTCGGGAACTTACAAGCACTTGCTTCCGAAACTTCTACTTAATAATCCCATCCCAGTTCTTGCTTCGAATCTTCCTCACCAGGTTCTTGGCCGTTCCCCTTCACTCTTAAAATAGATTGAGTCTCATTTCACCTGCACTGTGTTAAAAAAAGCGCTCCCATTTCAAGAAGGAATCTTCCAGGAAGCCTACTACTCGTAATTTCCCGCGCAATAGACATGTATAGAGATATAACAGCTAACTTCGTTAGGATTCTATGCACTCTAATTTACTACCGGTTAACAATACACTAGTACGAGCTAGGTACGCATAGAATTGGGCATGGAATTCCCTGCCATGGGACATCAGACGTGTCTCACCCAACTACTTTCCTTCTCTGCGAAAAACGTGGTCGACGGTCGCCGGCACACAGTTTCGCGCTCTAGCGCGCCCTATCGGAAGCAGTCGGACCGCGACAACTCGTCCAATTTCGTCGCGCGACGCCAGCTGGGTTCGCGCGGCGTTGGAGTTACGTCTTCATATACGTATTATACTTGTGTACTTCCAAAAAATTTTCGAATAAACGAATAATCGAATATATTCGGTTTCACGAAAAACCGAATATTCGAATAATGAATATATTCGAATTTTAGACCTTGTCGAATATTCGAATAATGAATATATTCGAATTTTGGACCTTGTCGAATATTCGAATAATGAATATATTCGAATTTCGGGCCTCGTCGAATATTCGAATAATGAATATTTTCGAATTTTGGGCCTCATCGAATATTCGAATAATGAACATTTTCGAATTTTGGGCCTCACCGAATATTCGAATAATGAATATTCGAATATTCGTTCGAAATTATTCGATTCGGTACGACAGAAAATTGAGCCCTGGCTAAATGCCTTTTCTAAATTCTTCTGTAAGATCGTGTCTTGAATTTTCAAATCCAAACTCTTCTAATCTTAATGAATTCCGACCGTAACGCACAACTGACATAGTGCCACAAAATTTATCAATAGCGAATATTTGGTTGAAATTGTAAACATTCTACGGCTTGTAGCCACAAAATTCATCAATAAAGAATACTTTGGTTGAAATTGTAGATATTCCACGGCTTCTAATGACCCTCGTAAAGCAAATACAGAAATAAACGTAATCTCAAACTTCTTCTTCAGCGTTTGTCCCGCTTCGTGACGGGGTCCGCTTTTCTGGTGCCATGTCGCCATCTTTCCCGATCCCGTGCTAGATGAGGGTGGAAACCAGCTACTTTAAAGTCCTTGTGTAACGTATCAGCCCAATGCTGCTTCGGGCGCCCTCTAGGCCGTTTTCCAGACACTACAAAGTTAATGCCTATCTTACGGACGCCGTCTTCCTTTCCACGCAGAACGTGGCCGTACCATCGTAAGCGAGCTTCACGCATCTTGTCCGCTATCGGCGCGACACCGAACTTCTGCCGAATAGCCTCGTTTCGGATGCGGTGCAGGCGCGTGACTCCAGCCATCCAGCACAGCATCTTCGTTTCCATTACGCTGAGGCGACTTTCCGTTTCCTTTGTCGCAGGCCAACACTCAGCTCCGTACATCGCTACCGGCCGGACGACGGTTTTGTAGATCTTCGACTTTAAGCGCTCTGGCATCTTCTTGTCGCAGAGTACTCCAGTCAGCGAGCGCCACTTCGACCAAGCTGCACTCACGCGTAAGTTCACTTCAACCATCAGACTGCCATCAGAGGCTATTGCTGATCCCAAGTATTTAAACAACGAAGTGCGTGGAAGCTCAGTACCGTTAATCTTTATGGAGCCGGACTCATTTACGTCGGTCGTTAGGTACTCGGTCTTCTTGACGTTCAGTTTGAGCCCGAAGATCGCCAGGCGATCGCACAAAGCTTGCACCTGCCGCTCGAGAACATCTTTATCTTCGCAAGCGAGCATCACGTCATCAGCATAGAGCAATGTCCATGGGACAGGCTTCCGAAGATTTCTCGTAATGGCATCCATTACGACAACAAAGAGGAGTGGGGAAAGCGCAGATCCTTGGTGCACCCCAACAGAGATGGGAAACTCCATTGAGGTTCCAGCTGCAGCTTGCACTCTACTCTTTGGACAAGAGTAGAGAATTCGCACCCACTCTACAAGTTCTTCGGGAATACCGTGCTGTCGTAGGACGTACCACATAACCTCACGCGGTACGCGATCGAAGGCCTTCTCCAAGTAGAGAAAGGCAAGATGCACCGGCCTCTGTTTCTCGCGATGCTTCTCTACCAGAAGACGGGCGGCATGTATGGCATCGATAGTGCCAGAGCCAGACACAAAACCGCACTGATTGTCGGAGAGCTTGACGATTTCACGAATTCTTCTGTCGAGGATTCGCTCGACGATCTTCATGCTGTGCGGACGGTAATTTGAGCAGTCTGCAGGGCTGCCCTTCTTCTTGCAAATCGGGATCGTCGTACTTTCCTGCCAAACATCAGGCACCTTCTTCTCCGCTACAACCTGGTTGAAAAACTTGGCCAACCACTCAGCAGAGTAGCAGAACTTCGACTTCCATAAGTCAGCTGGCAAGTCATCTGGACCAGTCGCCTTGCCCGGTCTCATTGTCCTCAGAGCCGCGTCAGTTTCCTCCACAGTAATTTCGTGGACGGACCGTGGATAGGAGCCACAGAAGGGACGGCCGGATGAGAAAACTCTTCAGTCGAAATTCCCTCGAAATAATCGCACCATCGCTTCAAGGCCTTTTTGCGCTCTGTCAGAAAATGGCCGTTCTCATCATTGATGCCAAAGAACTTCTCTATATCCTCGGATTGGCGATGACGGTTTTTCGCAAGTCGGTATAAATACCGCTCGCCATCGCGCAACTCAAGCTTTTCGTAGGCATCATTGTAATGAGTGGCTTTTGCTACGGCCACAGCCTTCTTGGCAGCTTTTTTCGTTTCGTGGTACTCTTGCCAATTATTGGCGGTCTTGTCGCCGAGAAACACATGATAAAGCGCCTTCTTCTCTCGAACCTTTTATTTCACATCGTTCGTCTACAGCCATGCCTGCATGTCGACCTTTCGTCGTCCAGGCATCGTAGTGCCAAGTTCTGACCTCGCAGCTTGAAGTATCGCGTCGGTCGCTTTTTTCCAAGTTTCGTCGACAGTCGTGACTGTCGGTAACCGTACGCGAGAAATCACAGCTGCTTCTTTCTCTTTCATTCGCCACCACTTGATTCTTGCAGCACCGCATCGCTCAACCTGCTGCAGCCTCGGAGGAGCGATCTTCAAAGTACAGATCAGCGTACGATGCTGTGGGGCGACCGTTTCATACTTCGCGTCTGTGACGAGATTTCGGTCAAGATCTCTCACAAGGACGAAGTCTATCTGCGTCTTGGTGTTCCCACTATAGAACGAGATAAGGTGGGAGTTGCGTTTGCGAAACACGGTGTTCATTATGGTGAGGTTATGCGAATTCTAGCCGAATCCACCATGACAGCTGTACCCGTCTTTCGTAGCGCCTACGTGCCCATTGAGGTCACCAGCGACGATGATGACGTCCTTCGACGGTACCTCTGCTGTCTTCTCATCAAGCAGGCTCCAAAACTCATCCTTGACTTGATCGGAACAGCCAGTCTGCGGAGCATACGCAGAGAAGAAGTGGAAGAGTCGCTCCTGAGCGGCGACAACGATCTTCATCAATCGATCGTCAAAGCGCTCGACGCTTACAATCGAGTCTCGGGAACGCTCGGAGACGATTATACCAACACCACTGGTGGTCCTGGGACTTCCACATAGAACTTGTCCATTGACTTGCGGCAGGACCACCTCGTCTCCTGCACCGCACAGAAATCATTTCTTCTACGCTCCAGTGCTTCCACCAACTCGCACGAGCGGCCCGTCAACGTACCCACACTCAGCGTTGCTACGCGGGTCCTGCTTACGTTGTGGGACTTTCGGACTAGCTCAGTTGCCCCCGATGCCGTCCTCGCATCAGGGACCCTCGCATACTTCTTACACCGGGCTTTGCGAGTGCGCGTCGGCTCCCGCGGACGCCGTAGCATTATCTCGAAAAACATGAACTGACATACACCATGTCATGTGACATTGGGTTGTTCGTAGGCCGGCCTGTCACCAGGGCCTGTCGCCTGCATTCGAATGTCCGTGCTTGGCTTAGCTCGCAGAAGCGAGCAGTTTCCAGTGGCACCACGAGGAGGAACGGACATCGCCACCAAAACGTAATCTCAAACGCAACATGTTATTTAAAGGCATTATGTTAATATGTATATGATCTTTTATGTTACAAACCCAGACAAAATAAAACAACAATTGAGTGAGGAAACACCTCGTCGTTAAGCTGAGAAATAAGGTCTCCTACAAGTGAATCACAGAAAAGGACTTTGAGAAGGATGAATAATGCTGTGGCAATTTGAGGTGAGATCGCAGCCAGTCTATACCCTTCCGACTGAGAAGATGATTGTCAAATAGTCTGCCCGTGCGACACTTTTCGAACGGTACGACTGGAAGATGGTCTTCCAGACACATATTACTATTAAGCAGAAGATCGCTCCTTGGTACTCAGCGTGACATACTTCCGATTGGTATTGATGGCCGGTGATTGCGGTCGAAGAAAGCCTCAACCAAAGAACCAGAATGTATTCCTAAGCCACACCAACGATAGACCAAACAAACCGACGATGAAGTACTTTCGACAGAGGTCGACCTTGGCCGCATCGTTCATGTCTCTCAAGTCCATTGGTCGGCCTTCGCTTGGGTAATTAAACATGTTTCCAATTTCGAATAATATCATGGCTCCATATGAAATATGTATACCAAACGATAGAGCTCGAGCTGCTGAGCTCAAATATATCTTTGGTTTTTCATATACTTGACTTTAGGCGAGTTATATCCAGAAGGCCCAAAAACTGACTCCCAGTAGTCTATCTCAGTAGCGTCGAATAACGAATATATTCGAATTTTGGACCTTGTCGAATATTCGAATAACGAATATATTCGAATTTCGGGCCTCAGCGAATATTCGAATAATGAATATTTTCGAATTTTTGGCCTCATCGAATATTCGAACAATGAATATGTTCGAATTTTGGACCTCACCGAATATTCGAATAATGAATATTCGAATATTCGAATTTATTCGAATATTCATTCGAAATTATTCGATTCGGTCCGAAGTATAATACGTATAGTACTCCCGACAGAAGGTCGGGAGTACTATACGTATCAGGGGTGCACATAAAGGCGCCTCTTATATTACCACCGCTGCGCGATTGCAGAAAGGGAAGCGTCAGCGACGCGCGGCCATGAGGTTCGGCGTACTGCGGCGCAGAGGATGACCGCGGAGACGTATTCTTCAGCGGAGCGTTAGCCCATATGAACTGATGATTTATTGGAAGAAGGCTAGGGAGTGATTATAACGCATTCCAGCGCTTTATAATCTTTGGATGGCGCAATACGGTTAAGGGGTGCAGTACCTTGTAGGCGTTGAAATGTTCAATGTACAGCTGCGGTAACATAGAATATCCCGCTTTCCTAGAGGAGGCCCACCCCCTTGCTAGTATGAAAGTGCAAGAGAAATTCGTCGTCGTAAGGGTGCACCCCCCCCCCATACTCGTATTGTGCCCTCTGAATTTTTCTAGCCTTTAGCCAGCAACGGTGGGTTTAGTTGTAGGCTCAGAGATACCTTTCTTTTGAATTTGTGCAAAGAAGTCAACCAACAAGCTGAAAATGAATAACTAATCGCTCATTAATTGAAAATTATGGTACTAATTGGGCTGGTGCCCGCCGCACACCGGCAAGGTATCTTACAATGGATATATTAGATCAAGCAGGGTCCAGAATTCCCTCCCTTCCCTAGTTCCGAGACTCTACGACCTCGTGGAATTTCGGAGCAGGCACCAGTCCGCTAAGTACCAATATTATTGATAGAAATAAATATAAGCCTGATGTCTGATAGTCTTGCTATTAAGAGCAAATAAAAATGTGTATTAACGTATTTCAATGAGAAAACGTGCCAAACGAGGATGAGGAGGAAATGTTTGCCTGGCCAGATGACCTCACTCTTTTATTCGTTGTTTTTTCGCATGTGCCCTTATGTAACGTATGAAATGACAAGCGTTTTCGTTGTTAGCCTCCGTTTTTGTGCTTTACGAAACATGGCCAATATACGTCATGAACCCTTTCACCCCTCCCTGACCTGGAGCTGCACCGTTGGAGAACCTAAACAAAATGAACAGCAAAATCTTTCACCCCCAATGGTGAAGTCTCCGACTCCACAGCAGGGATGTGCGTAAATGAAATTTAAAATTTCGTAAACCGTAAATCGTATGGTAGTGCAGTACATCTAAATTTTTATAGAGTTTTTTTTCTGCTAATGTTCTCAGCTGAACAATTTTCTTACCAAAATATTTCCATTTTTCGAGTCTTCTTGCTAGTAAGACCTTTCAATTCAAATTTTACACTTTTCAGGAAAGTCGAAACAACTGTAGATTCAAAAACTTTACTTTAGCCTATGCATGGCATTCCAACACAAAGCTTGGATCGTTTGGATAACTTACTACGAATTCTTTAGATTCACCACTGACCAATGCGGCGAAAACAGGAAGTGCATATGTTGTAATCCAACAAACATACTGAGTCAGTCGTACGACGGGATTGGGCTATGCGTAGTGAGTGAACGCATGGCGCAATCCTATCGTGTGACGCACCAAAAGACCTCCACTTTTCTGCATTTTTAAACTAGTCCACGGACATTCCCATAGTATACGGATAAGAGAGTTTTGGCCGCCGAAACAGTATGACCATATTTCTTGGACATCTTTTGTTGTTGCTTTGAAATGGGAAGGTTACCGTGTTCATTGATGCAACCTTCTTGAGGCAGCTTCAGTTTGTTTCTATAGATGAGGCAATTTTGATTTAGAAAGTATCTACATAGTTTGGCTTAAAAGTGATCCCATTTGAGTTGTGAATTGAGAATAACGCGGCTTAAGTTAAAACAGATTCAGTTTGAGTTTGCAGAAGTCCATTTTAAACGCAGCAAGTGAAAACGGTAGATAGACCGTTGCAAGAAGGTAGTTTCACATCCATGGAGATGGTATCAGGCAAATAACCACAGCGCGATATTCGAATTCAGAAGATCTCTCAAATGTGAAGAGATTCCTAAGAAGGAATTTTGTAACATTAAAAGTGCTTTCAAGTTCTGAACCATCTATCGACAATATCAGCTGTCACGATCACCTAAATCAATCCACAGTGCCGGTTTCCAATGCAAGTTTGCGTGCACTCGTCCGATTTCAAAAACTAAATCATTGCACTGTTATTTAATAAATCTGCACTCGCTCGGGCTACCCTTCGCCAGTTATGTAACGAACGTTTGCTCTCCGGGAGTCTGCAGGATCCTAAATGCATCAGATAGGGTGAGTACGATAAATTCAATCACACTACCGAAGACGGAGCAGCAATCAAAACTTTCAAAACCTCTTCGACTTTCTTTTAAAATGCTACGCGCTCGGTTTTACCGCATTTTGAATATCAAGTGGCTCTGACCTATGAACTACAATGTTAACCAATAGAAACGTCAGTGGTTTATTTTTGCATCTGTGTAGCAACTTTCTAGACTCTGCCTCCAATCACAAACGATGTTCGATCCTGGATTTGCGTCAGTTCTATTCGTTAGGGTTAGCATGCATCTATTATAAAGAAAATTGACTAGACCTCATTACTAAAGACGTCGTGGATCAAGAATACTCGTCTCTCTCTCTAGGAAACTGGTAAGTCAGATTCGAGAAGCCTGCTCACGGGATGCTTTCTGCCCAGTAGCACAATAGAACACCAAAAACTACTCTAAAGCGAAGTGGTAATGAGCTATGAGAGGAGACCATTAGAGTGGGCATATTTTTATAACCAGGTTTACATAAATTTGGATGCCTGTTGGTTGTCGACCAAAGATCACATTTACGAAAATTTACGATTTACGACCCGAAATGTCGTAAATCGTAAATCGTAAAAAAATCGGCAAAAATTGACGTAAATCGTAAAAAATCGGCAAAAATTGACGTAAATCGTAAAATCGTAAATCGTAATTACGCACACCCCTGCTCCTCACCGAGTCCGCCGCGGCTAATCGCGGCCTTCCCTTCAGCGGCGCGATTCGCCGAATACCAAAATTCCGTCAGATATGATATGAGAGGCGCCGAAGTTCTGAGCGTTAAATTTCTCGTCAACTTCTCGGCAAATCGTTAAATTTCGTTAAAAACACAGCTGACTGCGAACTATTGTTTCAAATGAAAAAAAGATCAGGAAAACCTTTTATGTTCCAACTTCAACAGGTCAAACTAAACTAACTATATATTGAGAAATTTATGGAGAAACAATATCAGACCTCAATGGTTTGTCTCGCCACCTCCCTTCAGACAAACCGTTTTTATTATAGCCATTCCGTGTGGGACAATCTAATAGTATGGTAAACTAAAGTTCAACGAACGCAGTGTACCGTACCATTAGATTGTCGCATACATTGTGGCCTTCTTTTCACAGTTATTCGCATCGGTTGTGAGCTCACTTAGGGTTAGTTTTTCGCGGCGTTTCATCTTCTACATTTCCTATTTTTCCCTCATTTTTCTCTCATCGGTTTCAGAAATTGTAGTGTTCAGATTACAAAGGACCGGAAAATGGTTGTGCGCGCGTGCCTGCTCTACGAGTTCAAATTGAAATTCGAAAACGAACAGTGAAATCCGCTGCGGCATCTCACTGTTCGTTGGGAGCTGCATTTTGCGACCGTTTTGCCGCCGTCGACGAAAGGCTTGTAGTCGAAGAGCATGGGAGACAGGCGCCTGTCCTGGATAGCGACCTTTCACGGACTGCCGTTGAAGCTGATCCGACAAGATCGGAGGCGGAGCTTGCAGTAGAGCTTGTCTGCTCCAACTCCTACTCCAAATCCTGCCCCAAATTTAAATCCAGATCAAGTTGACACGTCCTCTACCAACTTGTTGAACGATAATGCGAGGCCTCATGCCGCAAAAGTCGTTCAGTATAAAATCGAGAAACTTGGGTGGAATGTTTTGCCTCATCCGCTGTAGAGCCCTTACATTGCCCCATCCGACTACCACATATTCCGCTCGATGCAGCACGCCTTGGGTGGGAAAAAGTTCGCCGACTACGACAAAATCCGGATTTGGGTGACCAACTTCCTCGATTCGCGGCCAGCTCACGACACGCGCGATTTTCGGGTGACTACCGCGGCGGACTATTGAATGCTTAATAATTGTCCATGAACTATTTTTATGATGGTGTCCGACGACATCGGGGACATTGTCCCACTCGGCAAAAAAGTGTCCGACGACATCGTCGGAAAATGTCGTGAGAGGGTTAAAGACGGGATCCAATTTTTGCGTATACGTTGGACAAAGGTTGTTTATAATTGTGGAGTATATATTACCAAGTTAAGTTTGGTTTTATTTGCTTTGTATGAATTTAACTTTTTGGTCTGAAGCGGCATTTTGTGTGGGACACCCTAATACAATGTAACACAAACAATTCACTACTAACAACAAGTGGACAACAAAATAAAACAGCCGAGAATGGTACTTCACGGGCTGGTGCCCGCATCGTACCGGCAGGGCTTCTTAAAATGTCAGCTGGATCGTAAACCCCGGAGTTCCCTCCTTTTGTCTAGTTATGTGCGAAAACGGTTTGAGCGACAGCTCTGCGGTTGTGTACAATCACGACGTCGCCACTAGACCGTTAAGTACCGAAAGAACTAATAAAAATTAAATTTTACTAAAGGCCCATCGGTGGAATTTCAATGTCCAGGAAAAGCAGCGTATAGCTAGCCTAAACAGACTGATATTGGACCGCGATATCCTGTCACTATTTACGGCTGTGCTACAACGAATTGTTCATACTTGATTCTTGCTGATTTCAATAGCTTTCAAGAGTAGTCCTTATCGGAGAAGGGAGTGATGCCTGCAGTAAAGACTAAGAGGACACATACTGCTAAAGCACTTACTGAGGAAAAGTCCGTTAGAAATTAATTTGTTTTTGAAAATTCCCGTTGAGCCGTTAAGCCAGATCTTCACCGTTAAATGTTCACCACTGGTACGTATCCTGCCCTATGCGACTAGCGCTTGTCATTTTCTCACTTTAAAGTGAATTCGTGAAAGCTTCTCAACGTTGACCCAAATGTGTTCGAGAATTTCTTTAGCACACAGGTTAGCTCGGTGGTCTCCACTCCTTTCGAGCCCGCTACATGTCGAAATTGGTTTACTAGGCGATAATTTTTGCCCTTTTTGGACCATCCAGCGACCCCTCAGCAAAGCGAACTTCAGCCTTGCGATCCTTGATAGATATTCTACAAGACCATATAGGTCTTGTTGAGAAACGAGGTAAATTCACAGACGTCCTATGTCGGGGCTACTGCCTCTAACTTTTCTCTGTTTAGCTCAGGGTGTCATCTGTTCAGATGACGCTGGAAAAAGCAACGTTCTCCGAGTGAGCACGAGGTTAGTGTTTATCGATTCTCTCCAGTTTGCTTTTCGAACAGAAGTAGAGTTTCAGACAAGTCAGCAAACGTGCGAGGCGCAAGAGACCAGTCTCTAGCTTGAGCTCTCTAAGTGCGCCGGAGTTTCGGGAACGTTGTCGGATGTCACCGTCGACGTTCGCGTCGCTCTGCATCCAGCTCACTCACTGTCAACAGCGAGGTGCCAGAGGCCGGCGGGACCCCATCAGACTTCGGCGTTTGATGGCGGTCACTACCGAAGTGAAGATTGCCGCAGCTCTGGAAATTCTGGCAGGGCGTAGTCAGCCCAGCGCTGTGCCCTGGTTCGATGACGTCATGGAGGCGATGGTGGATTGGTCTGAGACGATGATCTCCTGGCCAAGCGAAGTGGAGGGCCGGTTCATTAGCAAGAGGTGAGACGCAAATTTAACATTATTGTTGACGGACCCTACTTTCATTTGGTTACCAGAGTTTGGAGACATCACTCACATCGGAAGTGTTTTAAATTAACCCAGCGCTTTGAAACCAGACCTAAGCTATTCGATAGATAACTTGAATACTGTCATGTGTATGAAAATCGTATATGGTTGGCGATCGATTTCGTGGACTCTTTTGTAATCAGTTCTTTGGGCAGACGTTAACAGGTTAATTGTGCATCAATCTTTCTGCTCTTTCGACTGCTCGAAACCACTTACCAGGAGGCCATCTCAACGGTAGATCGGAACGGCCCAAGTGTTGTATATGGGTAAAATCGCATCTCTCTGGGAAACAACAAAATGCAAGTATCTGGACCCCAATACAACTGTCCGCAGAGTTAGGGGCGACGGAAGCTGGGTCGTTGGTGACGCTAACCCTCTGCCTGCGCGCGAAGGACTTGGCTGGCAACAGCGATGACGAGCTGGCGGCGGTGGTGCAGTGGGTAGAGGGCGGTGTAATCCCTCCCGGCCTCCGTGAGCAGGCATAGGACTAACGCCGCCAACGGCCCAAATTCCGTCGTCCCTAACTCTGCGCAGAGTTGTCTTGGGGTTGAGATACCTGCAGCTTGTTACTTCCCAGAGAGAGGCGATTCTGCTCATATACAACACTTATGCCGTTCTGATCTACCGTTGAGATAGTCTCCTGGTTAGTCCGCACCTCTCGAAACTCCCTTCGGTGTCTTGCGATTTCGATTCAGTGCCATTTCTTCAGTGTAAAATTAAAGGAAGCAGAGTCAACAGTCGTGATGGCCTTCTTCACAAAGACTAGCGCGGCTGCAGCTGAAACCCCACAGAACTTATGTGCAACTGTAGACGATGATGTTGTCATACGATCAACACTGTTCAAGTAGTTCAATAGGTTCCATGAGGCAACATTGATACTGAAGACAAGCTGCCCACTGGACGACCGATTGAACTTCATCGCAGAACTGTAACCAGCACCATCGAATGAAATCCGAGCTCGACAACGCGTATGTTAGCATGCGTCTTTAGGAGCTCACCTTCCTCAAATGAAACGATTCTGCACAGCGTTGACTTCTCTGTGAAATTCGGAAAATTGGTGCCTCACGCTTGTAACTGTAGCTGGAGAGGCGTGTTGATGCCGTAAAAGCATTGCTGGACCGTCAGTGGCAGGCGCCGTTTCTCCATCTACTGGTAATATGCGATGAAAATTGGATTCCACCGGATAATCGTCAGCGTTCTATCCAGTAACCTAGTGTAAAACAGAAGCCGCCACCGATGCCCAAGCCTGAACCGAACTAGAAGAAGGTGATGCTCTCCGTTTGGTGGTGACGAGGTGTTGTCTTCTGGAAATTCATAGAAAGGGATGCCAACATCGATGCTGAAATCCGCTCTTCTCAATTTGATCGCAAGCAGGTTGAACTAACCTAGAATCGGTTCAGATAGCTCTTCAAGAGTTGCACTACCCTTCTGCAGAATAACGCCATACCACGCGCCACGAACCGGACCCTTCAATACCTTAAATACTGTGATCGCCTAATTCATCTACCTCAAGGCCAGACTGTGCACCGCGTGACTACCATCCTTCCCCTTCGCTGCAGCACTCCTTTGCCGGAGAAAATTTTCCAAGGCGGGCCAGGTGAAAGTGTACCTCAACGGATTCTTTGCCTCAAAACGACATGAATTCTATGTACCGCCACTAGATTGAGCAGATATCTGCTAAATGGGAAGCAGTTCTGCTTTCAATGGATCTCACTTGGTTACCGATTGTTACTTCTTATCGTACTCTTATCGTACTCTCTCGGGCGCGTGTAGCGCAGTCGGAGGAGGCGCGACTGTCGCGTGCACCCGATACCAGGTTCCTGGTTCGGATTTCCCGCCCAGGCCAACCAAGCCTTCCATCCCTCCGGGGTCGGTGAATTGGTACCAGAGTCTGGGAAGGATAAAGCGCTGACTTGTTCATCGGCTGGCCACCGCAAGTCATTGTATGGCCAAATACGCATTCATGTCGCCTCCACGACATCCCGTACGAGTAGAATGCGCTGGAGCATCCCAGAAGGGATTGAGTAACGCCGTCCTTTATCCTTATCCTTTATCGTACTCTATAATAACGCGCTAAGCGCTGAGTTATACTATTGATCGGCGCCACCGCCGCAGAAATTAGTCATAAAATGGGGTGGGGGAAGTGGGGGAGAAATTACGGCACGAAAGTAGCGAAAAATATCCAAACGTCTTCTACCTACTTGGGAACATCAGCCCTGGGGTAGTCCATGTCGCTGTACACGAATTTGAAGTTCGTTTTTGAAGTATCGATATTGATCAAACTATCGATTTTTGTGGATGTCGTCCAGGCGGTACAAAACTTTAGTCTTGAGTGGTCGACGTCGCTCTACACTAACCTGAAGTTCGGTTTTAAAGTATCGATCGCCATCAATCGATATTGATGAAATTACGTGGCGCGAAAATATTAGGGGGGGGGCCAAAAGTAATGAGACACCCCACGCCGTGTCCATATATCTCGTGGCTGGAGTCTGGTTTCGTGCTTGTTGTATTTGTATGTTTGTATGCTACTTACTGAAGCCCATCTGAAAAGTTACCACTTCCGCTCTTTCCAGAAGCATGCCGAAAACCCCATCCTGTCTCGTGCCGAAACCCCAGTCTGACGAGTCGACCTGTGTCGCTCAAATCTCCCCCAATTCCCAACCCCGAGCAGCCTGCGCTCAGTAGTCACGCAAGATGAGAAGTACGTCTTCTAATACCTTAACCCTGCCAAGCAGCGAGTCTGGGTGAGGCCTGGTGAATTGTTACCGACCTTCGTTCGGCGAGATGTTCACGGCGAGAAGCATCTTTGGAGCTTTTGGGTCTGCGCCCATGAATCGGTTTACCGGAGGCTGTTTCCCAAGAGCACCGCGATGACCTCCAAGGCCATGGTGAACGAAATAGAGGAGATGGGCGGGCGACTCGCTCTTATTCATTCGCAGCGCTTCAAGAAGGTTCTCCTCTTCGACAACGCCGCACCCCATCGGGAACAAGTAAGCATGGATAAGCTTAGCCAGCTGGGCTACGTTCACATGCCTCACCCACCGTATTCGCTAGACATCTCTCCATGCAACTACCGCTACTACTTGAGCCTACAGGACTTCCTAGTCGGAAGGGACACAAAAACCCAAGCAGTCCTTGACAACCATATCGAGCAGTTGATCAACACCAGGCTCGAGCAGTTCTGGAAGGATGGGATCAGGAAGTTGGCTGAGCGATGGCAGCAAGGTCCTTGCCCTTAATGGCAAATACACTCCTCAGCATCGTTGAGTTGTAATTGAGTTATAAGGAGATAAAGATTTTTTTTTCATTTTGTCTCATTACTTTTGCCCCCCCCCCCTAATAGAGGAAAATACCCAGACTTCTTCTAGGTGCCAGGGGATTCAGAAGACGTGCGGAATACGTCGCATGACGTGCCTGGGACTCAAAGGACGTGCCAAAGATTTCGCTCAACGTGTTTGGGGATTCAGGTAGACGTGCCGAAGACGTCGTCTAATGCGCCTGGAGATTCAGAAGGCGTGCCGAAGACGTTGTTCGCTAAGAATGGATCATTGAGGGGGACCAGTACCAGTAATGGGGGAACGTTTCACTAGGGGAGGACCAGTAGTGAGGAACCGATAGATCGCCTTATCGTACTATGTACTGTAAGTACTGCGCTCCTTTTGTTCCCCTAGGTACGGAAAAAAGCTGTACAATTAGAGCAGCTTGTTGGTGTGATTGTCCTCAGCTTAGTGATACTGCAACATCGTACGAAGCGCGCAAGTGCGAGGCGCACCGACAGGCATGGCGGAACACTTGATAGAAGCAATTCAAATCAGTTTCTTTAAGCCTCAATTGGCTGGTATCGAGGTTGTAAGCTGTCACAACGATATCTTGCTGCGATCAAAACTTCTAGCGTCAGGCGGGATTCGAATCCGCACCTCCCTCTGACCGGGCTGGAATGCTCTACGCCGTTGTTACAGCTTACAACCTCTATACCAGCCAATTATTGAGGCTTAAAGAAACTGATTTGAATTGTTTCTATCAAGACCATCAGCTTCACTGGTTCCATGCTGATATCAGCGGCGAGCTCATTCCGGATACGGGTGGGTACTGATTGGTCCCACGAGGTGTGGATGTTGCGTTCGATCAAACGGCGCCGGTGGTGTAAAGGCGTAGAGCATTCCCGCCCGGTCAGAGGGAGGTGCGGGTTCGAGTCCCGCCTGGCGCTAGAAGTTTTGATCGCAGCAAAACATCGTTAGAACACTTGTTAGTTAGTAAACACTTTTGTTAAGATGCTTGAGAGCCCACGCAATTAGATGCCAAAATATTAGCTTTCACTAGCAAAGACAAGAGTTACAAAAAGGGGCGCTTCCACATTGCATCCCTGACTTGTAGCAACCGGCGAGCTAGCTGCCTAGGCAGTGGACGTCCAATCAAGCGATTGAAGATGCAGTTCTCTTCTGCTGCAGATCTCGGATTTTTCTATCTCTGCACTAGCAAGGTGTTTTTCTGTTTGGCTTTAATCACAGGTTTAGTTTTCTTCTGCAGTAGTCTCCTGAAATGCTCCTATGTATAGATCCTTTTTATTTTTGGGAATTTCGCTGTCTGTTTGTTCTCGAAGTTATGGCAATATGTTTATTTCAACGCAAATGAGTTGAAGAACTTTCTGAAAGGAACTGGCGCAGGGCGGTGTAGATAGACCAGCACCCCGATATTCTAATAACCGCAGCTCAATTCCTCTTTTCGCAGTTGACGATCAACTGTTTCGTGGTCGAATGCATGGAATGGTCGCACATTCACCCGGGCGTTGTGCGATTAGGATGTCTATTCCATTGCGTTCTTCAATATTTTCTATCAGTTCTGAAATAAGGGTTTATATTGACATGTTTTAATTACTATCAAACTAAGAAAGTCTGACTCTGACAATAATAAAGGTCTATCACATCGTTATAGGGTACAACCAGACTTGAAAATGAAATCAGGCCTAAAAAGAATTTGCCTGTGTGGGGTAGAGCAATCTCTAATAAACAAGCAGCAGGAGGGGTCGAACCTTCACACCACCTACTCGTCTGGTTCCGCAAATCACAGTTCAACAGCATTGAACGTTGACCTCCTATCATTCCTGTCGGGTTGGCTTCTGACGGTATATGTCGCGAAGAAGGACAGCATTGTGAGGTGAGAACACACCAATCAATCAGACCGCATTGAATGGGCGTGGCATTCAGAGGGGGCATGTACAGTCGGTATCCTGATCGGCTGGCATGTGTTCGGTCTGTGCTCTGCTTGGTTATTATTGGCTGGCGCACTCCCACCTACCAATGCTGCTCACCTTCACGACATGTATCTTTGGTTTAAGCCATTTTATGTCGAAATACCTCCCTTATGAGGTACGTTCGAGCTTACTGGGCCCAACTTTGTAACCAGGATAAGAAGCAGCAGCTTTCTGCGTGTAGCATTTGTAGACGCCTTCGAAGGGCCTCAGCCCTACGAGTGAAACGCGTGACTTAATTGGGAATTATACTTCAGTCGAGGGCGCGTGTAGCGCAATCGGGGGAGGTTCTGTCTGTCGCATGCCCAGGCAAACTAAGCCTTTCATTCCTCCTGAGTCGGTGAATTCGTAGCAGAATTGTCTGTGAAGGATAAAGAGCTGACTTGTTCATCGGGTGGCCACCGCAAGTCATTCTATGGCCAAGTACGTATTCGAATCGCCTTCACAACATCCCGTAGAAGTAGAATGCATGGCGCATCCCAAAATGGATTGAGTAACGCTGCCCTTGATCCTTATCCTTACTTCAGTCGACGGAAGGCGCCGCATTATCAAGACGGCCAGTGTCGACTATGCGACACACGCAACCGCTGCTGGCAGCTCTCATTACGCTGAACCGCCCTGCGACTGACATATGAATACCGCGTAATGCGGCTCTTTGGCAGTCAGGTCTGAGCACGTCTTCTATGCGTAGGATGGAGAAAGGGGAAGGGGTCAGTGCCGCGTGCCATTGTCACGGGGGAAAACAATAAAGACGGAGCGGTGCGTTTTTTGTTGTTGTTTTGGCCAGTATTGCCATGTGATGACTTTGTATCCATTCGCTGTGACGTCCCTGGTGACGCCGGGTCTGTCTGTCTGTCCAGGAGTGCCGAAAAATTCATATTTTTAGCTTCTTCAAAAAGACTAGTGTGGACAATATCGTCGGTTGCATAGCAGGCTCACGTGTGTGGGCGTCGGATAACAGCGATTCACAAGAAAGGTAAAAAATCGTTCATTTCGTCTGATTTTTCCCTATTCGGTGGCATTCCATTCCCCATATACCATTTTCACGTTGACCTGGACACTTTACAAATCAAATTGGGCACTCTTCTAAGCTAGCCTAAGACTTGAAATCAAAGCGACTCTTCTCAGTTGAAATGAGCTTCTACATCAAACTAGAGACTTTTCAAAAAAAGGTTGGATTAGCTTTTTGATCAAAGAAAATTTCAGCTTAGCTTTCTTTGGAATTTCATTTCACTTCGCAATAAACACAATAGACACAACACATTGTACGCTTTGTTTGAAATTTGATGAAATTTTTAAATATTTCTGAAGAAAAATTATGATTTAGAGCTTATTTTGAAGAGCAGGAAGGCGCGCATTTTTAGTGCCAAAAAAGAGATTGCGCCATGTCCTCTTCCAAGACTTGGCGATTTTTATTTGATTGATAGCAGAGTTTCTGTTTGCATGGAGTTGTTGACACCTGTTAGCGATATAACAAGAGCAACTGTAAAGAACACACATATTCTCACTTTGGTGGTTCATGTAAGCGGCATTTACACTGTCGATCAAATAAAAGCTGTTGCGAAATTTTGGAATAGTCCGCTTTGATTCCAAAAGTCTTCGGCTAACATAAAAGAGTGTCCAACTTGACTTAAAACCTAAAGATTTACATAAAGATTTACAAGTGTATCAAAGGGATGGAAGATGTTAGTGATTTACAAGCAGCAATTGAGTATGTCGACCAATGGTCCAAACAGTGGGAGCTTCCATTATCAGCGGAGAAAACCAAGTGCATGCTATTTGGTCCGAAGGGTGAGACATCGGTCCCATACAAACTACAATCCACAAGTCTCATGCCTGTAGAGGAAGTTCGAGACCTAGGTTTCTTGATTAATACTAACCTGGACTTCGGCAGTTACTACAGAACACTTGCGAGGAAAGCGAACTATACCATCTATACTCTGTTCAGACTTCTACGATCGAAGGATCCCCAAGTATATTTACGGGTCTATAAATCCTACGTTCGACCGATATTGGAGTTTGAAATAACTGTTTGGAACCCTTGTAAAAAGAAGGATATCGATTTCTTGGAAAGCGTTCAGAACAGTTTTACCCGAAAGCTATATTTGAGATGTTATGATGTCCACTACCTGCAGCTGCCCAATGGCCTAGAAAGGGCAAAAGCACTTGGCCTTCCAACGCTGGCAAGTAGAAGAAGAAAGCTGATCTCACCATGATGTTCAAAATTCTAACTCAGAGGCTCTCCATAAATCCACTTACGTTTTTCGGTGTACCGTTGACTAGAACTATGAGAGGTAAACTACGTCTTAACGTCGCGGTTGCAAAGACAAAGATTAGGACAAACTTTTTCACCTATAGGAACGTCAGCCAATTCAACACGTTACTAAGTGATGACAAAATGTCGTTGGGGTTGTCTGTCCAGGCCTTCCGTAATCTTATTGAGAAGTGACCTGTTATTGTAATTCTAAGTCTTTTTTCTGGAACTTGTCCCTGATTGTACTGTTTTGGTTACAGATAGCAGACATTACTTTGCAGTTATTTGTTCACTGTTTGTCCAGACGTTACTGTGTAGCTATTTGTTTATGTTTATTTTCATTCGGTTTCTTAATTTTACACGTGTGATCACATTCCACGTCTTTAAATAAATAAATAAATAAATAAAACCTGTCCAATTCTACGTGAAAACGGTAAACATTAAGATGCAAACGTCTATGAGAGAAGTTTTTAGCAAAAGTTATTTCGGAGCAGCTCTCGTGTGTCGATGTATGGTTTTAGAGGTTCCGATAGAAAAGTGGACCCGTGTGCGCATAAGAAACTCCAACATGTGGCCGATCTGCCGTATCTATAACCAGACGTTCGACGGCGTGCCGGCCGCCATACGTCTGGTTGGGGCTTCGCCTCAAACCCGGAGAATACAACACCCCGAACGTCTTCTTCTCCTCTTTAGGCCTTCTCTCATTCATTACAGTAAAAAACTGGTTCTGCTATATAGAATAGTATAGCGGAATAAGGCAAAACAGGTCCATCACCTTCACTGAACCCCCTTAACTGGTCCCTTATCAGTGGTTCCCCTTTATTGTCAGCCCTTTTGCGGTTCACCGCTAAACTTCGGCCGTGGGGGTAATCGAGGTCGCTGAACACGAATCTGAAGTTTGTTTTTGAGGTATGAAGGTCTAAAAGTTGGGAAAAGAAGATGGTCGGAGTGTTCTCTTCTCGGGGTTTGGGGGCGAAGCCCCCAACCAGTCGGAGGCGGCCGCTAGGCCGCTGAACGACTGGTATATATATATAATGTAGGATAGGATATGTCAGAATTGGCCTCATCTTGGAGTTCCTTCGATTGTTCAGCCAAAGATTCGAACCAGTCCATCCGTTGTACGAGCATGGCTCCGCTTCCCTGAACCTATTAAAGAATCGCTTTTCATTTTAAAAGTAGCGTATAGCAGCGTTATGACGAGTTTACGACGCGACTGTGACAAGCATTTACCAAATACAACGTCAATCACGTCTTCGGAAATTTGGCGCTCGACTGATGCACGGCGCATCATTCACGAAATTTTAATTTTCAAGGGATTCTTTAAGTTTTTCCAATAGCTTTACAATCAGCAAAGGCTATGGTCTTTCAGGTACTGCTTGCGTTTTTAGGCCCAGTACCACTACCCGTTTTCTACTAGGGTAGGCCATGTTCAGTCCTAGTTTTGTGAGCAACCATACCATTCGCTGATAAGACTACTCTGTATTCGTCAATCTAGATTTACTATAGTTTTAGAGAATAAACGAAAGCTAATTCCAGAAATGATGAGCAGTCGCTGAACGTCGGATTCGTTTGCGACCACCGGATGAGGTTTCGATGGGTTTTTGCGAAGTACTCCGGTGACGTTGACGATAACACCGTACGATTGACATCTTCGCTGCGTTGCAGGCCCTCTTCGTTGCGCTCTCTGAAGAATCTGTTTCAGGTTTTCCGAAATAGCGTGCTTTACGACCAGTTTTGCGACGGGACAGCAAAGGGCCGCCTGATCGCCGGCGATAATTACCACAACGAATTTTTCTTGCTAACACCGTCTAGTGTGGGCAACCAGAATGCTGTAGGTGCGTCATTCTTAATCGTTCAGTTTCAAAGAATACTGTACAGTATTGATTATTTGAGCAGAAGAGCAGACCATACGGATTGCCGAAGCGTATGAGACTGTGTTGACTGCTGTTCGACTCTTGAAAAACCAGTTTCCAATACTGACCGGGACGTCTGCGTAAGTTCTACTTTCACTGGTTCGATCCACGACACCTGAATTCGGAGGCTTAATAGAAGAATCTTTAAAACAGACAAAAAAGTCCTTGTCTACAATATGGCGAGCATGGTGGGGCGTGAACGTGTCGGAAAATCAGAGCACTGATGCTACACCATCCTTGCCTTAGGTTTGATGCTGCCAGAGTTGGAGTGCATAAACAGGGCGCTTAAGCTACTTACCAGGAAGGGGTCTGATGCGTATGTCTGCGCTCCTAACAATAAGTGCTGCTGCTTTACACATTTCGCACATCTATCGAACGCTTGACCTCTCACCCATGAACTAGCTTCACTCACACCTGAACCACGATCGTTCCCTGCATAGTCTTTCGCCGCTATACAGGGTGTTGCAAAATAACGTGATAAAGGTTTTTCAATTTTAACTATGAGGCAACTGACAACTCTACAAAACAATACATAAATAACAACAACATAGACACTGGACAACACTATATTCGACCGTATCCGATCTGCCTCCCCCCTCCCCTTTGGCGCGAATGTAGAAGTCAAAACGCTTGGCCAAGTTTTTGGCGATGGGCCGCAGGTCATCTGGAGATAGTGGTTGCCACTCCCGACGCAGAGATTCCTTCTGGGCCTCCGGGCTGGGTGGCGCTTGGCGCGGACCCTGGCCTTCAAAATGGATCACAAGCTTCAGTCTGTCAGATTGGGGTCGTCAGCGAAGCGAAGATGGTGCAGCGGCCGTTGACCTTCACTCCCATGTCTTCGCTTTCTAGTTCGCCCATGACGTTTTCGATGGTGGCGCTGAATAGCTCTGGGGATATGGTATCCCCTTGCCGAACCCCTCTGTTCACGTCGATGACGACGTCGTTGTAGAATGGAGAGTCTCGTCCTGAACCCACTGTACAGCTCTCGAAGGAGTCTGATGTGTTCAGTAGGAACGCCCTGAGTGAGCAGGGCTTCGAGGACCGCTTCAGTCTCGATGAAGTCGAATGCCTTCTTCAGGTCGATGAACGTAAGGCACAGCGGCAGCTTGTACTCTCGCGACACTTCGATGAGCTTCGTAATGGTGTGTATGTGGTCGATCGTGCTGAATCCTCTCCGAAATTCTGCTTGTTCGCATGGCTGTCCTTCGTCCAGCATTCTGCTGATCCTATTCAGGATCACTCGAGTGAACAGCTTGTAGACTACGGACAGCAGGCAGATCGGGCGATAGTTGCCAATGTCGTGCACGTCTCTCTTCTTGTACAGCAAGACGGTCTTGCTGGTCTTCCACTGAGATGGAACCTTGCACTCCGACAGGTAGCGCGTGAAGACCCGCGCCGGGATGTTGATGAGCGCTGGCGGGAGGTTCTTCAGGTGTTCGGGTCTGGTCGTGTTGGGATCGGGTGCTGCGTTTCTTCACCGACGAGATGGTGTGCCGGATCTCGGAACGGAGAACAGAGGGGACGACGTATCCATCCTGCGGAAGATGGCATGGGGGCAGGTGGACGTGGCTATCGAAGAGATCGGAGTAGAAGTCGTGGATGACCTTCTCCATGGTCCTTCTAGAAGAGGTGACGGTTCCGTCAGAACGTCGGAGAGCGGTCATCTTGGTCTTGAAGTTGGCGAAGTTCCGGCGGGCATTGCGGTTGCTCAACCCTGCCTCTGCTGCTTCAGCCAACACTTCCGCCCTTCTCTCCTTGAGGTCTTCCTTTATCATAGAGGTGTCAGAGCGGACTCTCATCTTCGCCGTAGTAGTAACTTCTCAGTATCAATTTCAGCTGCAACCTATGTCATGGTGTCCGTAGGAAGAACGCTTTAACTACGTCGATTGCGGCAAGTTAGAGAGAAACAGAAAAAATGAACGACATCCGCGAAAAAAAAGATAATTTGATCAATGCCAACTGACGGTGATCGATAATTCAAAAACAAACTTCAGATTCATATTCAACGACCTCGATTACTCCCAGGGCTAAAGTTTCGGGTCGCCATCAATCGTTGAATATCGCCAGGACGCTGTGCCCCCACTCCAGTTGTGACGGACGGACGGACAAACGGAAGGACGGACACACACGCACACACACACACTCACACACACACACACACACACACACAAACACACACACACACTTTGTTATATATGTATAGTAGGATAGTAGGATCTTCTCAATAGCGAAGCAGAGCTCACCCAGTAATACTGGACCAAGACCTGTGTAGACAATCCTGCACTACGATGAACTGCATTATTTTAGAATAGACCCTGAATGGGTGCCAAAAAATTAGTATAGTATCTAGCGCAGTATCGGCACTAGATCTGTCAATGTTCGCGGCCAGAATCAGCTGTGCTCTGGTTTCAGACTGCCGGTGGCGAAACTGGCGAAGGTGGTGATAGTGTGCGCCGCGCTTTTCAATTTGACTCGAATGCAAGGCGAGGCGACTTTCGACGACGATGAGGAAGGACTGCCTTTCGGAACTGAAAGCATGGAAAAACACGAGGAAAATCCATAAATATGAATGTAGCTTCTTGCATTGGCTTCATGTATATGTTGTGTAATAAGTTGGTTAACCTTAGCATGATATCTCTTTTGTGAAGAGTGTTAACATTCCGAAGCTCTCGTGTATTATAAAGATTTATTTTCGTCGATGTGCAATCTGTCATCTGCTGAAGGTTGAGGCAGCGGCCCTCTTTAACTCAGACATAGGTAACATTGTGAAACGATGCTCAACAGGCAACCCAAAGGCACCTTGGTACATATCTAGCCATAAGAGGATCCAGCATCAGCTTATAGTTAGATGGTCTTCTGCAGCTGCATTGTTTATAAATCTCTACTTAATAGCTTTATTGTGATAGTTTTGGTTTAAATTTTCATAGTGCTATGGACGACGGCACGTGGAGCGCAGTCGGAAGAGGTGCCGGCTGTCGCTTGCACCTGATGCCATGTTTTCGTTTCGAATTTCCCGGCCAACCATGGCTTTCATCCTTCCGTGGTTGATGAATTAGTACCTGACCTGTCAGAGAAGAACAAAGCGCTGACTTGGACCGTATCTTATTCTACAGAACAAATGCGCGCATTCAAATCACCCCCACGATGTCATGTTGGAGAAAACCGCGTCGCCCATCCCAAAAGGGAATTGAGTAATGCCGATTGAGTTTTGAACTCTGTCGTTCTAGCGCTGAGTAGAAAGAGGACAGATCCTTCTCCGTTGGACTTTTTCACTTCGAAAGCAACGGCACGTTTAGAACGTTTTATGGCTAGAGCACTAGCAAGGCACACGTTAGTCTGGAAATCACATTAGCTGGTTCCATTAGGTCCGGTTGTTTTGTATACCGCGAAATGCAACAACAGTGTACAACGTATTGCGGAGAGGTTTCAGAACACCGTAGGCTTCTTCGTTCTAGTTGTGAATTCCACAACAGCACCTTCTTCAGCTTGACGGGGTGGTTTCGACATTAAGATTGCATAGTTCAAGGCTCTTCAGCGCCCCTCGAAAACGGTGTCTGACTGAGTGGGAATACATCGGAGTGAAGATCGACGGCCGCCAACAGCACCATCCCTGCTTCACTGGCAATATCCTGCACAGGACAGCGAGCGTTAGCCAAGCGGAACGAATGCTGACTGACTTTTGTATGTGGAACAGTTAAGCCCTACGCACACTTTTGCGGCAACGCGGCAGCCATATCTTTAAGCATAGGGCAGAGACGCAGAATCGGCGCGCGAGACAAAAGTGCCGCTGTCCGGACTGCCACTGATCCGCCGCCTACGCGGCAAGCGCGGTGCTGCCAAAGCGGCAGCAGCTGCGGTCAACGCGGCAGCGGCAATAATGATTCGAGGCATTATTGACGCTGCTATCGCTTTGCAGCCGACAATTTCTGTCTGGGCTCTAGCTGATCGTGGCGGGATCTAGAATGGAAACTGATAATGATAATGAAACCGCGTTGGCGATGGAGTGGGGCTGCTAGGCCGAGAGTGAGTGCCGCTTACGGCAGGTAGTAAAAACAGTTTCGCCTCCTACGAGGCAGCTTTGCCACCTGCTACATGCCGCAAAAGTGTGCGGAGGCCTTTAGACGGCACTCATTCTCAGCTTTGCAGCGTACTCCATCGCCAATGCGGTTCCATCATCACTATCTTTATCACTTTCCATTCCAGATCCCTCCACTATCAGTTAGAGCCCAGACAGAAGTTGCCAGCAGCAAAGCGGCTGCAGCAGCAATAATGCCTCGAATCATTATTGCCGCTGCCGCGTTGACGGCAGCTGATGCCGCTTTGACGGCGCGCTCCTGCCGCCCAGGTGTCGGATTCATCAACGACTTACATAACTTTAACCCTTTCACGACACGCGCGATTTGAGGTGACTGCCGCGTGAGACAGCTCGCATTTTTCCCGCGCACTGATTATTTGAATTATTTTACTTGTATCCTACTATATATAAAGGAGCAAGCGTGTGTGTGTGTCACTGTGTGTGTGTGTATGTGTGTGTGTGTGTGTGTGTGTGTGTCCGTCCGTCCGTCCGTCCGTCCGTCCGTCCGTCCGTCACACTTTGAGTTGGGGCGCGGCAGCTGAACACGTCGGCAACCGTGCATGGCGAGCCGCCGACGTGCCGAACACGTCGGCGGCCCAAAACTTCGGCCCTGGGGGTAATCGAGGTCGCTGAACACGAATCTGAAGTCGACCAATCGATATCGATCGATATTATCGATTTTTGAGGATGTCGCTCAAGTGACGCGAAACTTCGGCTCTGGGGGTAATCAAGGTCGCTGAACACGAATCTGAAGTCGACCAATCGATATCGATCGATATTATCGATTTTTTGAGGATGGCGCTCAAGTGGCGCGAAACTTCGGCCCTGGGAGTAACCAAGGTCGCTGAACACGAATCTGAAGTCGACCAATCGATATCGATCGATATTATCGATTTTTTGAGGATGGCGCTCAAGTGGCGCGAAACTTCGGCCCTGGGGTAATCGAGATCGCTGAACACGAATCTGACGTCGGATCAATCGATCCATCTCGATCAACATAAAAGTCAGAAGGCCCAGGGAAGAATAGGAAACCCGTAGCGGCCATGGCGTCCTATTGTCGGGGTTTGGGGGCGAAGCCCCCAACCAGTCATAGGCGGCCGCTAGGCCGCTGAACGACTGGTTATTTGATAAATACGAAAAACAGTAACGATTGAAGTTTCCCAGGGACCGTCTTGACCGTAGCTATTAGATTATCATTGATTAAAATTGTACTATTAAATGTGTGATAATTTTCCTTGAACTATTTTTATGATGGTGTCCGACGACATCGTCGGACATTGCCCACGCGGCAAAAAAGTGTCCGACGACATTGTCGGAAAATGTCGTGAAAGGGTTAACAAAGAATTCACTGCGGAGAACTCAGATAACTCGGCTTATCGCTCACCATTTCGCTTGATAAGCCGCGTTATCAGAGTTTTCTACCGTGAATTCTCTGTTAAAGCTAAATAAGTCGTTGATGTAAGTCCGACCCCAGGACTTACATCAACGACTTATCATCGGCAAACTCTGCTTCTCTGCCCTATAATTAAAAATGGGCTCTCGCGTTGAGCAAAAGTGTGTGGAGGCCTTTAGATTACGCCTGAATTTTGCGAAGACGATGTTCATGAGGAACGGATGAGATTCCGATGAATCGCCGTTATTTCTCAACTTCCATTCCGCGTTCAGTTGAGTGGGAATGAGTTGATATGAGTGCTTATCATTACCTCAAGTCGCACTGCGGAGGAGCTCTCCACATCCTCTAATGCATACTGGAGAACTCCGGCGTTATAAAATTCAAATTATCTCTAATGCCCGAAGTAATGGACGACGGGCTCGTCACCAAGCTTGCTTACGCGTAATATTTTTTGGGAAAATGTTCAGGTTACAGAAATGAAAATTTACCGGGAAATAATTGCACGATTTCGCTGTAGGCTGCGTCGAATAGAACAAAGCAGACTTGAAGGCGTTACGGAGGCTTGCCGATCAGGACGAATTAATCGAAAGAATGCGTCTCCGGAATTGCTTTTATTCTACTGTAGTCTTGTAGCTTCCTGGTATCTTGTGACAGCCTACCCAGTAGAAATGTTTCATTTTATTCTTTTATTCGAGCTGGTGCAAAGCTCGTGTTCGAAACGAGAATACAAGAGAATTCGGGAAGCTCATCGCTCTCCTTGATTCGGCAGCAGATTCCTCCTTTTCGTAACATCCACTGCTGCTCAACGACTTCATCTCCTAACACAACGAAAACAAATATTGAAGGACTGCACATTCGGAGGACGGGTCGGAAAAACGAACACTGGAAGAGTTCACATGCAAATGTTATTTAATAATAGCAGAGAATTCATTTGGGTTCATCTTTTCACAAAACCTATCCTCATCGCCCCACTCAGAGAGTCTCGATGATCGAAGGCAGCAGGAGGCCAGGTGTTGCCCTAGAACACCGGACGACGACACGAAAAAGAGCCGGCAAGCGCAGTATACGTGAGGTCATCGGCGCGACTTTCTGGCCAAGGCTCCCTCATTTGTAGCGCTTATGCTGTAGTCGTACTGGAGACGACGGCAGCGCAAAGAGTAGGGACAAGCAGACCTTCAGACCAATCCCTGTCCTAACAATAATAACAACAATAAATAAAAATAACCAATATTGAAACATAATAATATAATTAACTAATGAATTTTTAATTTTTAATGCAGCAAAACATTTATTTGCCACTTTTATCAATATAAAAATATCCTTGAACAAAACTTATAAATAAAAATGATAAATTTTTTGAATTTATTAGATAATAAAGACTCGTAATTATGAACGATGATAAAAAGAATAATGTTAAATAATATTTAGTACTGATGGATAACATTATATAGCAACAAACAATAGTGAGTAGCAACAAATAATAGGAACAGGCGATAATCAACTATTATTTCGTATAATTAGTAATTTCCAATTGTCTTTTTGCACTACTAATTATTAATCGCTATTATTTAATGTTATTCTTTTTTTATCATCATTCACAATTACGATTTATTATTTAGTAAATTCAAAAAGTTCAACATTATTTTTATTTATGTTTTATTTAAGGATATTTTTACATTAATAAAAGTATTGAATAAATTTTTTACTGCATTAAAAATTACAAATTTATTAGTTAACTTTAGTATTATATTTCATGGTTGTATTTCTATTTATTGTTGTTATTGTTGTTAGGACAGGGGTTGGTCTGGACGTCCGTGCTTCACAAGTTTCCCAGCTAGTTGGTCAAAACTAAGATGTGTATATAATGTTTTTATTTATTGTGAGTGCCGTTATCGACACTAGAAACAAACAACCCAAAGAGAACCAAAACGAGACAAATCAAGAATAGAAGCTAAAACTCAATGCTAGGAATCAGACAACATTCAATACTCTACAAATGAGAAAAGCAGTAAATTGAACCGAAACAGTAAAAACAAACATTACATAATTGTAAAAGCATAAACACGTCAATCAACGAACTTGGCAATCTGCTTTTTGAAAGAAGCGTAACTTAAAAACCAGCCGGAAGACCTAAGAACTCTACTGAAACATGTCCGTGTTCTAGAGCTGAAAACCCTTGTTCTGACCAAGCTACTGGCTGCATTTGTACTGATTTCGATACGCCCCTTGTGGAGGAGAGAGCCAGTATGAAAAATCCGAAATTCTGAGATTTGTCGTGCCTTTTAGAATCTTAACGGCCATAAGCCAATCATATATTTTTTGTCTCCATTCCAAGAAGACGGATATTTCTGTCGCATGAGCTAGGAATATCAGTGTATGACAGCCTGGACCCGAATTCATGAACGATTTACCGGCAGGTAAGTGCAAAATTTACCCCCACTCCCCACTTACGCGCGATTCATGAACGCGCAGCGGGAAAAATCCGAGGTAAGTGTCGAAATGCTACCCGTCAGCGCGAACATTTACCTCCAAGGCGAGGGTTTTGCTCCGCGGCCAACTTCTGACCCAATGCATGCCTCCGCTGTCGATTACATGTGAACTGGTCCCTGAAAAATTCCGTCACGCGCGAGCGGTGAGAGTCAGATGAGCAGAGTGAGTCTCCAGATTGGGCTAGGGAAGGGACTCCGGGGTGTGGCGAACAGGGAAGCGAGGAGTGCACGAGACGACGCGACAAAAAACCGCGCCGCCTCGGCACTATGCCAAGCGGACCAGTTCTCCAGCAACGTCCGCTGGCCCTTAGCTAGCTCTGAGCTGGCCGCCAGCCGCAAATTCAATGCCTGGCAGGGGCGCCTAGTTGCCATCGCCATGCGCACATCCTTCGCCGCACTTCGGTGAGTTGTTTTACCTTTTGTTTCTCTCTATTAGGCTTGCATTTCATGATATTTGGGCTCTGTGGACCATGGCGGCCCACAATGCCACTTATTTTTAAGTGAATTGCTTCCTTTAGTGGCATTGTGGGTCGGCTTTGGCCACCATGAGCCTAGTCCACCACACAAATAGTAATTTATGATTTGCGTGGGGTGACTATGCCCGTCCACCACCTTAGCCTTCCTTGGTGGGCTACTGTGGTGGATGGCACCCATTATTAGTCATGTAGGCCCACATTTACCATTGTTTCTGTACTTCCTGCTACTACTTTCCACCCCTCTCCCTCCCTCTCCCCTCCTCCAGCTCGCCCAACCCCATATTTCACATTTCATTTCCCCTAAATACGATGCTGCTAGTGTCGGTGCCAGCGACGTCCCAGCAGCAAGTGTGACTGCTTGGTTTCGCTGTCAGCTGATGCCAGCGGGCCAGCGGAGGCATGCACATTGGGTCAGAAATTGGCCGCGGAGCAAAACCCCCGCCTAGGTCGTCATGAATCAGAAAACGGAGGTAAGTTCAGGAAAAGTGGCGGGTAAATGGCCGTCGAGGTGAGTGGGGGTAGAATTTACCTCCGGCCGCGTTCATAAATCCGGCCCCTGAATGACCGTAGGGATAATTTGCGTGTAAACGTGTTTTGAACTCTTTGGATTGCGAGAATATCTTTCTTCTCATACGGGCAGAAGACTGTAGTATTCGTCTAAAGTGTGGGACGAATGTATAACTTGTAGACTTCGAGAAAGGTGCTAACATCTGTACTGTGGAACACATTGAAGATGTTATACACTCTGCGATTGTCCCTATTGACAATAGAGTTGTAGTGTTCATCAAAGCTTAATTTGCTATTATAGGATGTGCCCAAGTCCTTAACTTTATCTACAACCCTGAGAAGAACTCCCGAAACAGTGTATTTCGGTGTTCTCGGTAGCTTACCTATGCTCATAATACACGCTTTTTTCACAAGATAAAGGCAGTCCGTATGACCATTTAGCGACTCTATCCTTTTGTGTGCCGAGATCCGGAGAGTCCAAGTTATTGACATGGACAGTTTTAAAATTTTTAATATCACCTGCGTACATGCAGCTGTCAACTTGAAGATCCAGAAACAGCTTTGGTAGGTCCGAGGTGAAAATGTTAAATAACAACAGTGAGAGCACCCCTCCTTGAGAGACCCCAATCGTAACCGAATGCTCAGCAGGGAGGGAATTCCGGATACGGACTTGAAAATTTACTAATTAAGGAGGATAACCAATTTATAATACGATGATGTAAACCGAACCTGACGAGCTCATGGATTAGTATGTGGTGAGAACTCGATCAAATGTTTTACTAAAGTAAAAAAAAACACGACATCAAAATTACTCTTGGTTCATAAGCTTTTGACCGCTGATTAAAACAAGATAAAAGGGTCGTCTCAAATGACCTCCCAGAGCGGAAGCCATGTTGAACTGACGGGATGATTTGCTGTGACTCAACGTGAAACAGTGTGCTTCTTCAATAGTTTTTCGAAGACCCTACAGAAAATCGATGTCAGACTAATGGGTCTGTAGTTAGTCGGGTTCAAAAGCGGTTCTTTATTAGGTAGAGGGATAATTATGGAGTGCTTCCATCTCAACGGAACCTGACCTGTGGTGGAAGACCGATTAAGAATACTCGGGCGGACCCACGATTTCAAAAATAACATTTTGACGACTGCAAACGGAATGCCATCAGGGTTTTTCGAAGCTGCAGATGTCCACGTGTTGAGCACATTAACTATATCATCTCTATAGAGCCATGGACCATGAGAACAAGAGGTAGGGCAACTAAAATGAAGAGGCAGTGGATCTGCCGGCTTGCTGAGTACCTTGGCAAAACAATTTGCAAACATGCCCTCTTTGACCTGATCAGTTGTGGCCCTACTGTCGTTTAATAATAAGGTTCCAATAGGAGGTTTATCATTTATCCTGTGCTTGAGGATCTTGTAAAGAGCTTTCAAACCTTTCTTCTCAAGCAACTGTTTTTCCACGTAAGCGTTGTACTTAGTGAGTTTCCTATTGTATGAAACACTAGAAGACTTGGACTTAATCCAATCACCGATAAAATTCGTTTTCAGGCTTTTTGGCTGGCTTTTTTTTTCAGAGATTTTGGAGGTGAGTGTACATGTTGCATAAGAGGGGAGTTTGAAGGTGGTGCAGGATCTACAGGATAGGGGAAAAATAGCTCAATGGCATGGTGCAAAGTAGCAAGAATCATTTCATATAATTCATAAGCATCATTTGAACAACTAAATGAACCCAACCAATGGATCTAAGCCAAATATTCACTGAAAAATAATAATCTCCTTTTGCATAGACCCTAAACTGAAAACGCTGATTTGGCTTTCTAGTAACTAATAACGAAAATGAAATTGTTAAGTAGTCCAAAGTGCCAGTCGGCGGGCATGGGGACACAGAGTCCACAGTAGACGAGTCATTTAAGAATAAGAGATCGAGGAATGAGGAATCTCTTGTCGAAAGTGCGTGTTCCTTGAAGCCGTAGGAAGACGGAAAGCTTTTAAACTTTTTACAAAGGACATCCTTACATGAGACAGGAGGGACTGAACCAAGGTGGTTTAAGTTGAAGTTTCCAGCAATAACGCATTTGACATTACAAGTAGATAAATCACTTAAGCATTTAATAAGCACTTCCGCTTTGATAGAGGCGCAGTATGGCGTACGATAGACCGCAATAACACGAATGCCTGTAGAATAAAACGAAATGTCACATTCCAGTATTTCATATGCCCCTGAGATAGATTCGGAGAAAATCTTGGACGAAGAATGAAATTTGTTCACAATAACAACGATACCTCCTCCTCTTCCGTTGTTTCTATCACAGCGTAAACAGTTGAACTTAGAGGAAAGGATTCCCAGGAGGGGCGCTGTGTCATTCTTGGAAGGCAGCAAGCATTCCGTAACTATGGCCAAATCACAGTTCCTTTTACACATAAACGCTACAAACGGCTAAGCTTTTTTGACAAGTGAAAACAATTTAGAAACTATACAGTTAACAAACAGAACAAATTTACCATTTGACCGACGATGAACTAGGAGTTTCCCTGCGTACGGTTAGGCTCAGTAAACAGCTTGTGAATTCAAGGCATTTGGAGAAGGAGGAACATTTGAAGGCGGAGCAACATTGTCTGGTGAGATCGACATCGAAGATGGAACATTATTCTAAGTTGAACTTAGCACGACGTGCTTCCGGCAAGCGATCTCGTTCCTCCTTTGTTAGGGAAGGGCGCAAGTATATACCTTTGCTAAGGAAGGACCGCAAGCGGGGAATACGCCGCACTGTCCTTTGCGGGAACATAGATGATGGGAGCACTACTTTTATAGATTTGAATTGTTGACATCGGGTTTACCAAGCCTATAAACTGAACAAGGCAAACATTCTACATTCAAGTGATCGAGAATAAATTTAATAAATTTAAGATCATGTGAAGTATGCCAAAGTTTGGGCGGCAGAAGCGCCAAGTTAACGAGAATCTACTTTAATCCGATTAGGAAAGAAATACTTACCGAAAGTCCGTCGCTGTTCCTTGACCAAGTTACTATTGGGCGAAAGCACTGCCGTCCAAATAGGGAATCGTCGTCGGAATAGCCGATGTGGATCCAAACTCCAGAAAGTCTTAGTTGGAATAGTCGAATAAGCGACAGCGCCTTGACGAAATCGCAGTCGTCCTCCGGAAGTGCGTCCTTCCTTCCTTTAACCTTTGATTTGGAGCGCCTTTTCCATCGTCGTCTGTGGTCGCGGAGCTCGTACCCAGTGTAAAAAAAACACAATAAAAAATAAATAAAATTAGGGCACGCTAGTCGTGACACTGCGGACCTACGCGATTAAACAGGCATCAGTGACGAGCCGAAGCTCGCCTAAGGATCTTCTCGTATCACTGCCTTCCTTCAGGCAGAGTGCAGAGAGCAGAATGATAGGACTTGCTACCACAATAAAAGCAGTTCGCCGGCTCTCTGCTGCACCCCTCTTTCGGGCGTCGCTCCAGGCACTTGATTCAGTATCCTCGCCTTTCTACGACCGTCCTTCTGTCCTCTACCTCCGGGTAGGCCGGACACGCATCACTCAGGTGGGCCCCTTCCGCTCTGCAGAATCTGCAGACCCTTTTCATGCCCTCTGTGCAGAGTGTCTGCGGCGCGTCTCCTATTGTCCTTTCATCGCATTCCGCCAACGATTGTAGTTGTGATGTTCCCGCACGAGTCTCAACGTCTTCACGCTTCCTCTTAGGAAGGGGTCCTTCATCCGCCGGACTGAATCTGCCTCCTCTGGGCGTCGGACTGCGTCGGCTAGAAGTCGGTCGCTCGATTGCCGGTTCAGGCTCTGGCGCCTCTGCCTCTGCCTAAAATTAATTCACGCTAGATGTGACATGAAGCACGTTCAGAACAGGATAATGACGATGATTCAACGGCACCACGCACAACAATCGAGCGGGAACGCTCGAACTCCTGTTCGTTAGGTATTGACAGCCGAAGATTGAGGTTGTCTTGGAGCAGGAGAAGGAGAAGCAAGAACATTCGAATTTGGCTGAACACCATGTGCATTCAATAGGTGCTTTAGGCAAATATTCTCAGTCCAAAGTTTTTCATTTTCTTGGCTCACCCTAGAACAAAGATCTTTTAGTGCATGCAGCTCATCTCTAGTATCTATTAGAAATTCAAGAATAGGCTTCCTCAAATGGTGGAAAGTCACTTTTAGGGAAATCAGTCATTAAATGAGCAAGGAATTGATCCTTGCCAGGAGGTGGATAGTCGGAGTGCTTTTTTTGCCTGCTCGTGTACAGAGGAGGATCGAAGTGGCGTGTCCATTTGCAGTGTAACCGTGCGAGATGAACCGATTCCATGCTGCCAAATTTGACAGGGCATACAAAAACACCACAATTACTGAATCGAAACAGAATTAAATTGGAACGAATAACCATTGTTGATGGCTAAGAACTCGCCACCAGGGCTCCAGCAATTTGAATAGATAGATTTGAATAGATAATGAATAATAGACGAGTCATGTAACTTTGACGGCGTAGGTGACCAGAACACGGCGCCTAATATAAAAAACCGCAACACAACTCGCCACTCGAAACAATAATCCAGCAATACAGAGCAACATTGGAACGAACAACTTGGTTGGTGGCTTGAATACAACGAAGAGATTTGTTCCTCACCAGCAGGATACCAGCAGTCCCTAGCACGTAGCTCGAAGGAGACTCGAGTGGACATAAATTGTAATTCTGCAGCAAGTAGAAGTAGTAACTGTAGCGAAGAAAGTCGAAAGAAGTCGCAGAATAAGCCGCAATGGTAGTGGAAGGTAGTCTGCGACGCGCCTAATGTGATGAAACAAAACGCGTCAAAAGTAAACGATTCATTTGTCTTCACCGAATTGAATTCACAGTTTACAAGAAGATTAGCAAAAATTGCTTGGTAGCACAAATATTGGTGAACCAGCAAAAACAAAATGCGTTTTTCTTCTTCTTTTCCTTGATCTTCATTTCAGCAAGTCGGCTACCCGACACGACTACATTTCTGCTCTGACTTTGTTCCTGCGGATAGAGTTAGTTGAAATGCATCCGATCGAGCACGTTTCTAAAGAAGTTCGAATGATTGCTACGCAGAGGGAGAAGAAGAAAAGGTATTCAGAAGTGGGAAAAGGGAACGGTACTACTTACTGATGAAGGCGCAAGGATGTCCACTTCAGGATGGCGGCGGTCACAGCGCACTTTGTCTCTAAATTGAAATAAGTGTATATAAAATGAGCGATATTCTTAAGAAGAATAAATTCCCACAGCGCTCTCTGTATCCGTATCTCAAGCGCATACACGGCTTTAGCGCAAATCCTCTCTTCATGTCTTGTGCACGCTCCTCGTCAGATCAACCGATATGCGACCAATACCTTAAAAGCTTAAATTTTTTAAAGTGTATTTATAGGAAGAAGCAACACGAATATATTCTTAATAGTCCTTTACTCAAAATTATATAGTTTGCCCTGTAATCATTTTGAGCAGCTGGACAACGCCAGACTCTTGAGGAAGACTAGAATCCTGCGATCGAGCTGAAGTCGTTGCCAACGTGCCCAGACGAGCCAACGGACGCGTTTCACAGCTTCAGCAGGAGAACCCCCCGACAAGCGCAGTAGGCTCCGCTCCTGTGACGTTGTCAGAGATCGGGCTGACTAGCGCTGCACATTACGTCACAGCACCAGCGTCAGCGATCGATACACGGTCGCTGTTTGGAACGCCTTGCACTCTCGAAAAAAAATGTGAAAAACGAAAGGAAAGGGGGAAGAAACAAAACCGACGGCGTGCGTGCCAGTCGATACGGTTGCCAGACTCGACATCGACATAGCGCGAATAGCCGCGCTATATTGCGTCTGGTGGGCGCCAACGGCCAAAAGCCGACGAGGCAGCTCATCGACGGTTTAGGCCTATGGTATACTCCCGTCCGCTGCAGCGACGCGGGAGTGCACTGCGACGAGACGGCTCGCGATGCGCGTCGCGATCCGTCGCCATCACTGAGGCTGACATAGTTCACGCAGTTCTGCAGACGGAGTCTTTTGCAGAATTTTAGCGAATCAGCTGATTCAGTGCACTTTTTCCTGGATTCCTTGTTTTCTCGACCGCTTCGTTCACGATTTCGCGTTTTATTCCCATTTTATCGCCTTCTGATCCGCGTATGGTTGTGGGATTGTTGTTTTCAAGGGTATTTCATCGATATCATGTTTTGCTAGGGGGAGGGGGGTTCCGTCATGCCTGTACCATCTCATGCATTTCTTTCACTTCTCTTTCCACCTACAGGCACGGAAACCGACGTTTCTGTACTCGACACGACGCGAGAGGATTCTCGTGACTTGTCCAGCATGGAATCGTCCCAGTTGAGGCTCAATTTTTGCAAAGTGATGCTTTGCTAGGGGGTTTTCGCCATGCCTGTGCCCACTGATGCATTGCTTTCGTTCCCCTTTCCAACCACAGGCATGGAAAGCGACGCTTCCGCACTCGACACGATGCGAAAGGGTTCTCGTGACGTGTCCAGCACGGAATTGAGAATCGTGAGAACATGAGAATCAAAAGAAATGCTACAGTCAGCGAAGACGCGAAAAAAAACCGCTAGAAAAACATGACTTCGAAAAGACCGGCCTCCAATTGGCACATTTCTGTGCCGGACATGTCAATAGAGCCTCACTGTGACTTGTCCGGCACAGAAATGTAGATTTCGGTGCCGGCGAAGGAAGTTCAGAGGCGATAAAATGCGAGGATCGGCACAAAAGTGGGAAAAACGGCCTAGAGAAATATCTCCACAAAAACTAGCCTTTCTAGCCGTCGAAAAAAACCCAAAATGAGTCTGCCACGATGAAAATCCTACGAGGAGAACAACAGAGACATCACATGACCACCCAACATCACCAGACGTTTTGAAATTGCTGTGGTATGGTCACGAACCAAGGAAGTGTCGAAATAAGTGAGCGGAAGTGCATAGAATAGGGCCCGACAAGCGCTTCCCCCCCCCCCCGCGACCTTCGCAGCCCGTCGCTCGTCGCAGTGCAGTGCACTGCGACAAGCGACGGGCTGCGACGGCCGCCGCACGGGAGTATGTTTCACTCCCGCGACGCGGAGGTATAACACCCCTCTGCGACGCATCGCGGGAGCGATGGCGCGTCAAATGACAACCGCGCCCCGCTGCATCGTCCGCCACTGCAGCGAAGGCGCGCCGTTGACAGTTGCCCCGCGCCCGTCGCTGCAGCGACGCGGGAGTATACCATAGGCCTTAGACACAGTCCTCCGCTCCGCCGAGACCTGGTGGATGGGGCAGAGAGGCGGCGCGTCAGAGAGCGGGAGAGTGAGCTGCTCGCTTGGTTCTCGCTGAGAGTGCAAGAGCGCTCCAAACAGCGACCGTGTATCGATCGCTAACGCTGGTGCTGTGACGTAATGTACAGCGCTAGTCAGCCCGATCTCTGATGACGTCACAGGGGCGGAGTCTCCTGTGCATGTCGAGGGGGTTCTCCTGCGGAAGCCGAAAACGCGTCCTTTGGCCCGTCTGGGCTCGCTGGCAGGGACCTCAGCTCGATCGCAGGAGTCTATTATTCTTCCCCAAGAATCTGTCACGGTCCAGCGCTCCTTACCAAACGACTTTCGCTGAAGAAGGGGGCGGATCGCCCATCGCTTGTCGCCCTCAGGTCTTTGAGCATCTCACTAGAATCGTTATCAGCCGAAGACCTTTCCTACCTTCAAAGGGAACTAACCTCTACGATCTTAGAAATCTACCGAAGCGATATTATCTCAGAAATGCTCATCAGAAGATAATTTAGATAACTTCATATAATAGTGAATTTATTTACACCGGCTGTATTACTACCATCGAAACTATACCTCAAACAGACCTTCTCCGGCCCGTTATTCGGCAATTTCGTAAAATACGGCAACTTCGGCAGTTTCAAAGGAATACGTATTCTTCTCCATCGCCGTTCTAACGGCGACTACCGCTGCCATCGTTATCTCGCTAACAATCTCGAGCCTGAGTTCTCGGAAAAAGCTGTACTCCACGATAACGCGTGCGCATACGGCACCTTCTATGTTTTTGCCACTCCCCTCCCTATCCCTCTCGGGTCAGTCCAACTTCTCATCGCACCTCCCTTCGATCACCCCTTTTGATCATGCACGCCATCATAAATTCTTCATTCCATCTAGTGTCAAGTCATGCTTCTTTCAGTAACTTTTTCGAGCAACCTACGATTAGATTAGAGCCCCACTTAAGGCGAAATATGTCAAGCATCATCACCTTTATTCAAATCAAATCGTACACATATCATACACCTTTCATCGACCATGCTCGGCACATGCTACTCCATTCAATTTCTTCCCTCTCCAGATACAACCTCAACATTTCAGTCATTGCGAACTCTCGTCCCGATTCACCTCCCAACTCCATCGCAAAACACTTACACGAACCGCAAGATCAAGCTGTAACAGAAAAACTTGCTCTCGCGCCGACGGAACCGCCATCAAATCCGCAGCCCTCGCCCATGTTCGACAACATCGACTTCTACGAGTTCTTTCGGCCGCAGCAAGAACAGAGCCAACCATTGCCGCGGCAGCCCAACTACACTGGCTATGTAGGTCAGCCATACCAACTTCTGCAGAAGTCTAACAACGCTGGTTCAGCCGCAGATGGAGTTACCGCATGCGCCCTAGCTGCCGCACCCAGTGCCGCAAGCAGTACCCCAGGCGCTCTAGCTGCCGCAACTACAGCTAACATTCCAGCCCCAGATCGAGCGGCCTCAGACGCACGTCACTGGGCGAACGCGTGCAACGTTTACACCACACTTAGCGCCCGCAGTGAACGTCTGAAGGAAACAGGCGCTGCAAACGCTGGCTAGTGCTGGTGAACCATCTTCGGCACATACGAACTTCGTATATGAATAAACCACGACTCCTCTAACAAGAGGAATCAGATCGATAAGTTTTCAAACAACGAAGGGCTGCAGAACCGATTTTGCTCCATTCTCAATATTTGAATTCTATGAAATACACACATATCCACGTGCCACGATCCATGTTCCGCGAGACCGCGCAATCTCGACTCAACTTTTCTTCATAAATCCGTGCTACGCTCTTCGCAACTATGATAGTAATTATCCGCGAACCCTGAAACAAACCTCGGAATAGTACACGTTTTGAGCAATTCTATAGTAGAAATTTGCTTTACCACAAATTTCTAGAAAACTGCACTCCCCAGTGCAATCAGCAGGAACTATCACCATCTCCATTTATATGATACGCTGTTGTATCCTTTCCTATAAGTCGTTTTTGTTGTACTTTCCGTAAATATCAGCATCTTGCATTCACTCATTCCTATTATGTCGGATATGTGGGCCTTTTTACTTTGACGATGCTTTAATCGTGGCACATAGCCTGCTTTCTAACGTCGCTCGTAGCTTTATCTCTTATCCAAACATTGTAAGACCACCAAAATTTGATCATCTCCCACAGCGTGTGCAATTTTTAACAATTATTCCTCTGCCAAACTAACCTGGCGTTTCTCAACTACGCCTCTATCCTCTTCCCACTGCCACGAACCGCGCAAACGGTTTTGAGCGGAGCAGCCTGGCTGGGATTTAGAACTCTATTAAATCCGCCCTGCCAGCGCCTCCGGAGCAATTCTCCGCAGTCGTCTCTTCCAGACCTTTCTCCCTCTTCGAGGACCAAGCACCCCTACCAGATTCCGTAGAAGCCGTTCTCGTCTTGGCCATATGATGTATGGTAGAAACGTAGCGTAACGTAATGTGGTGTTGTAACCGTAACGAAAAAAATATAGTTGTGACATATACACAGAGAGATTATCACAGCTAGAATCGCGAAAGATTCTAAACATCATCTACAGCTGAGCGTTCTATTCAACAGGCTGTTCCACGCAGGGTATCATGGCAGACTCGATGTTTGCTTCTCAACAGCATCTACAACGCTCCGACAATAAATTGTTTTGCCTTTTTGTGAAAAGTTCAGACTCTTCCCAAGGTACGGCAATAGAATCGCACCACAGTCCGTTCGAACCCAAGGCATCCTGTAACACGATCTGCCTCCCTTTCGAAACGACAATACGACTAGATCGACGTGAACAATCGAACCGTACGCGGTCTTCCATGCAAAACCGTGAAAAGTTCATCGCGACCCTCTTGGCGGCGAGATTATAATTCGAGTCGATCGAACAGTTTGTGGACGAACCACGTCACGATCCACGCTACATGAACGTGGCTATCACATGGAGGAAGCTATGTCTTATCATTCTGAAAAAGGAGAGTTCTTTGTTTCGCGGTCAACGGTAGTGGAGGTTTGATCACGAATAAAATATTCGTTTCACGAGAGTCTATTTTTCTCTTACTTTCGCTCGGAACACAACGAAACTTTCAAGCAGTGAAGAAGGCAAAGGACGAACTAAGAGCGGTTTCTGAGTTTCTTCAAGAATATGCTTGCGGAGGCATATCTTAGGAGGTTAGGAGGGCGACTAAAATGGGAGAATGCGATCGATGGACCCATGGATAGCTGTTGAAGGACAGGACTGAGTTCCACCTATATAAATAGTTCAGTGGGACAATAAATATTCCAACCCACTCTCCCTTCTGTGCAAGACACAAATGACATTTAGGAGATCTGGACAAGCGACATGCTAATCAGTTCTCCTCACCTTGAGGAAGGTTTCAAATGAGGTGGAAAAGCGCCTCATCTTATTCCGTAACTTGGTGCGGATCACTATGTATTTTAGAATCACTGTTGTTGGGAAAAAAGCTGGCAGCGGCTACCCTGCAGGATCTCCGTGATGTCATGGAAAAGCACTGCCAACCAGAGAAGTTAATGTTAGCGAGTTTTGTCGGAATTAATACGTATAATCAATTTTCCAAACCATAACAATCAACCGATCAAGAGTCTTGCATACTTTTGTATCTGATGTTATGCAAATCTGTAATAATAGTTAATAATTCGTCGAGTTTCGGTGTTATACATAGTCAAACTTTGAAGATCAGTCACCTTTGAACTGGATCACTCCTTCTGGAAGGCATGGATCACAGCACAGTTTCCGCGTAAGATTATAATGTGTCCTAATACTTATGTATAGATAAAATTTGGGATGTCGTATTTTGTGTTTCTACAATATAAATTTTTTAGGTTAAAGTAAGTTCAGCATTCTGGGAATACTTTACTACTAATGGCAAAATCTATTTGAACGACTGCAATAGAAGAAATAAATGTCAGGTAAGGGCTATCCATGATCGTACTGTATCGTTGTCAGATGTGGAGAATCTCAGGTTAGTCTTATACATTTACATATACGCTATGGCATTTTTGTATTTTAAACATACTTAAGTGCCAAAATTTGAAATTATTTTAATAACAAAAACCTTTCGGCAGCCAAAATTGCTGTAAAAATGGTCACTTAACGATAGGAAATTTATTGTCTACCCGAAAAGTAAGTATGTATCTTTCCAAGTCGAATTTATACAATACACATATTTTATAGAGGTATTGCTCAACGGAGTTGTCGCTATTACTAGCAATAAGACGGCAGCCTTAAAAGCAGTGAAAGGTGCACCAAATAATTCTTTTGAGGACTGATGAATCCCGAGCGTGAACAGATGAAGAAGCACCTAGAGCTGACTGTGGAAAGGAACAAAGAAGTATCTAAGCTAGGGTTAAGGAGCTGAATAAGGAAGTGCTGCAGTTTAAAGAGGAAAGCGCTCGACGAGCAGAAGATATCAAGGTCTACCGCTGGGAGCGCCGACACTGCCAAGTCTTCCAAGAGACAGAGTCATAGCATCTAACCCATTCCAAAACACTGGATGTGACTTTACGGGTCCCTTCCCTTCTAAAACAAATGATAACATGAACATTTGCCTCTCCACGTGCCTAACTACAAGAGCTGTTCATTTGGAAGTTGTTGAAAATCTATCAACAGGTGCCTTCCTGAATAGCTTCATGAGATTTATCTTTAGAAGGAGTGTTCCCACACGAGTAGGGATGATTGCGGGGCAAATTCTAAGCATAATGAGAAAATCATAGCTACGATGTTCGAAAGAAATTAATCCACAGGCCAGTCGTTAATGACATATTGTGCTACGGAGAGAATAAAGTAGATCTTCAATCCCCCGGCCTCACCTTGGATGGGAGGTGTCTGGGAACGTCTAGTAGGACTAGTGAAAAGGCGCTCGATAAGTCGGGCGCAAAAAACTAGACTTTTCCGAGATGAACACTGTAATAACGAGGATTGAAGCCATACTCAATACCCTACCGTTAACAAAGTTCGGCGACCTGGCTGGAATTCCCTTCGTCCGATCGATTTCTTGCACAGTGATCTCACATTCTCGCTACCGGAAGGAGAGTCTGCAAGAAACGGCAACGACCCCTCTTACGATCCCGAATTTATCCAGCCGAGAAAACAAGCGATGGAAGCGTTTATATTCTCCAACAAAATCGCTGACAAGTTTTGGGATACATCCAGTTCATATCTAATTGTTCGTTTAAATCTTTTGTGGCCACTTCACCGTCGGTAGAATGCGGGCTCAAAGTGGCCACGCTCACACCGACGGTGGTGTCCTCCATATCGATTCTACCCCACACCAGAGTACTGCAGCACACGGTCACTTACGGGGCACCCAGCTCAGCGAATCGCCGACCAATACGGGTGCCTGCCCGGATGGAATGCCAGTCCCAGTGAAGAAATAACTCTCAAGGCGATGGAACCCCACGCATACATAAGATGGGGTTCACATCCCAAAATTGATGGGTTCATAAAAGCCTACCGTAGTCCATAGGTTGCTGCTTCCATGTAGATAGGACGGACGAGACGAAGCGGCCATTGGTGGACGTCGCAGAGGAAGCGCAAAGTGGGCAAACCATATAGGTGGCCGCGCGCCAAGTTTGCGTCGCATATGCCCCGCAGGTCAAGGCGCGGGTTCAACATATGCAAGAATCCCATCAACGCTCTTCATCGTCGTCGTGTTGACCTTTTTTTGTCTTCATAACCGCCCCTTTCTTGTCTTCATCGTTCAACAAACCGCATCGTCCTTCTGTCTCCAAACGTCAACAAGCAGTCGCCCAGCCACAACTTACTCGTCCTAATTATCAACCGCCACCAGCACATCTCTACACTCTGCTCATCTCAGCAAATGATCTCGTATTTTCATCAGTTCATTGTTTACGTGTGATACTATTTTGTGCGTATCTTATACATAGTCATAATTTGATCCACATGAGTCCCTCTTACTTTGCCGGCCGGAGTATCGTCGTCTGCGACGATGCTGTCCCTTCTCTTCGCCCCGCCCCATCCACAAGGTGCAAGGCGAACGGACTTTACTCACTTAACTCGTCACGGCTAGCAATAAACGGTTCGACTCTTCTCTCTTCTACCTATTCCACTGAACCACAGTTTTTTGGGTCAAATAAGACCCATCTGTCCTAGTATTCACCACAGTTCATATTCGTTCCATGAATAGCTATTTCCTGCTCCCGAGCAGGTCGCTACTTGTGTGTAGTCGTGAACATCCCCCAGACGTATTAATAAACGTTCCTGGGAAGAAAAGATAGATAGGACGTATTCACTGACGGCGTAAAGGTGCAGGAAAACTTCAATGGTAACGGTAGGAAGCCAAAGTGATACGGACCGTTTAGGAATGAACGTGTGGGGATAAAGAAGGTACCACCGACCCCAATTACCAGATATGAAGATGCTATAGAAGAACAAAGATCTGTTTGATAAAGTTTTAGGTCCCGACATGTTCTGGCATGTCACACCTGGAAATTAGAATGATCCAACGAACGACTATGGAAAAAGACGAACACAAGAAGCAGCAAAGCCATGAAGACTGCAGATTACGACACTATGAAGGGTAACTAAGCGGTAGCAACGAATTCTATTAAAGTAGCGCCTGCTTATCCATTAAAAGCTGTCTACCTGGATCATCGACGTTAGCACTTGCTTCTACTGCTTCGACATTTGCTCGACTAGTGATACTGGTACGGGCTCTAGCAGCCAACGAGAAAATGCGACTGAAATGATAACTGGAGGTTCTCGGGTCTCGGACATGAATGTTTTATTACCCGCATTTCTCCGCCATCTGCGCAAGAGTCGACTGCATCTTCGCAGACTACCTCCGCTACGTAGCGTTGGTGCTGCCGCCAAGCAGCGTCTGCCCAAGCCTCTCAAATTGAAAAGGACGACTGGAAGGAGAGCAAGAGGAAGAATGGAGCTACATATGGAGTTGAACTATAAATTATTTGTGCCCCATCATTCAGCATGCCGATCTCGCGTTCTCACTGTTTTGTTGATCGTGCACAAAAGAAATCCGTTTAGAGGGCCTACTGCGCCACAGCTTCATTCATGCCCGGATTTCCACCGCCAGTAGGACTCTTCGGACCACGCCGCTTCCGACGCCGCCGTTCCAAAGCCCATGGTTTCCGAAATCGCCACCAATCAACCGTTGAACACTTATTTTATATTTTACTGGTCATTGTTAAGATATGTCGAGCGCCGTCGCGTTGTCGTACCAGGACTCGCAGAAGGCTTTGCAGCCGTTCCTTCTGCAGATGCCATTAATGACCTGACATGCATTCGTCAAATAATGGATTTTTTAGGAATTGAATGTTGTCCTTAAGTACTCTCCGTATGGGGCGTCCAAATGCCCCATACCTAAGGTTGTTGAAAATCCCTCTTCTAAGCTTCTTTCGCACAGTTAATGCTGAGACGCGTACCTCCGCTTAAGCATTCAGTGTTTCGTGAAATTTACCTCCGTCCATCGCTCCCGAAGCAGGAAGGAGACCGACTCGGGCAAGAGCGATTAGCACGCCGAGAAGCTTCTTCATCTGCATTTAGTTTTCAAGCAGTCCAGCAACCTACCTTAAAATCTACGTCAGGTCCTGTTTACCCTTCAAATCGCAATGACAGATCGGTAAACGCAGAAGCTCTCATCGGGAATGTACAAGGCCCCTTAAATGCTGTTTATCGAATATCCGATCCGTCTTTGAAAAAACTCGCAGCCTTGGTGTATTCTCTGTCCAGAGCGAGTATGAGGTAGTCATCCTCACCGAGACTTGGCTTATGTCCTAAGCTGATATCTTTTCTTCGCAACTGGTTCCGAAAACATCATCGTAAGACCTGATGGGGAAAGTAGAAAAGGTGGCGGAGTTCTTTTTCTTATTAAATCTTTTCTTTCATATCGTACTGTTATCCTTGAACCCAATGTAGACTCATGATCTTATGCTGCTGAGATCTTATGCTGTGACATTATGTTGGGCCTCTCATCTCCAAAATCAGTCTCATCTCCAACCTTGTCTAATAAAAATCGATTTAAATTATTATCTGACTATATAGTAGGATAAGTTTTCAATTTTCCGCTTCCTTGGAAAACGTAAGTTATAGGCTCTGGCAATCCTCGCGCATTCTTTAGGATGATGGATGCAAAGCATAAAATGAAATCCTATATTAGCTTCCTAATTGATTAACAAGGCAGCAAGTTGTCGGATTCATCAATGACTCTAACTTCAACAGATAATTCGGGGCGGAAAACTCGGATAGCACAGCTTATCGCTCACCATATCGCTTGATAAACCGCGTTATCAGGGATTTCGGCTGTAATTTTCTCTGCTAAGTTGCTGTAAGTTATTAATGAATCCGGCTCAAGTTTGTAACTGATAAACATAAGGCAGAAGTTCTCACGCATACCTCCGAAAAAGTGCTAAGCCCTAAAAATTCTCCTGAGTCACTCTCCTTTCCGCACGGTAGTAACCTCATGAGCTTGCCATTGTATCCCCAATGGAAGATTCGGTGTGGTTTCATCACGACTCTATTTTGGAACATTTATCAAAATGGCCTAAATCGAGCGTGCTGACTGGAGATCATATTTTGTTGAGCTTCATACAGAAAATGGCTGCAGAAATTTCCAGCCACTTAGAACTTATTTTTAATCAAAGCTTCATGTGTGCAGAAGTTTGTGACAAGTGGAAAAATTCTTATTAAAAGAGAAAAATTCTTATTAAGTTATCTAAGAAGCAACCCCGCAGTTCTTCTAATAACTGCAGGCCAATTAGTATCATATCGGTTTTCGCTTGTGTTTTGAAAAGATTCTCAAAAAGACGATCACCTGCTACCTTGAGCGTAATTTCGTGATATCTAACGAACAGCATAGTTTTCGCAAAGGCGCTTCTACCGTAACCCAGATGCTGGACTCTTTGAATGACTGGATCAACAGTCTCAGCCTTAGCCCTAGTTTATACTCACGCCGCCACGCGCATCACGGTCGCCAAAGATATCGATTTTTCGTCGCATCGTCTATTCCTACCAGAGTGCCGCGCCGCGCAGTGGCGCAAGTATAAACAAGGGCTTAATCACGCTGCTGGTGTTGAATATTTTGAGTTTGCAAAAGCTTTCGATAAAGTACCTCACGATAAGCTAATTTATCTGTTGTATGCAGCTGGGTTGCACTATAGGATTGTACACTGGATCAAGGCTTACCTAAACAACCGTCTGATTCGAGTGAACGTTAACGGTCATCTCTGCTAGTAGAAGAGCAACTAACGGAGTACCTCAAGGATCAGTTCTGTCTTCCCTCCTGTTTAACGTATACACCAGAAACCTTCCAGGAATTATTGTGCGGGCTTGGAGTTTCCTGCAGATCTTTTCCCGATAACATCAAGATTTATAGTAGGTTTCCCAATTCCTGTGACGTCGCAAGGATACAAGCTACTATCTCTCTGGTCTAACCTTGGTTCCGTCATGGAAGCTTCCATTAGCGAACGAGTAAACAAAGGTTCCCCATTTTGGTAAGGATAACTTGAAAACAATCTATACCATTGACGGATTTCAGCTTGAACCAGTTCAAGAAGTGTCTGAACTCGGATTCTGGACTAACAAACGCCTAGATTTCAGTAAGTATTGCGATGAAATCTCAAGCAAGGGATGACAATAGTGTCTAGACTATTCAAGTTTGCGTCGTGTAGCGATCCTCTACTGCTGCTAAAGGTCTACCCGTTCAATATTATAATATGCCACGACTATCTTCTGTCTAAAAGGTGTTAACAGTATTTCTACAATAGAAAGGGTTCAAAACAGCTTCTCTAGGAGGCTGTTGCTTCGCACTGGCGTTTTAGCTAAGCAACCATCGCTGAAAGCCGCTCGTATATTACTATCCTCGTTTTGCAGTCTCCCATGCTGCCTAGGAAAGAGCTTGACTTAGTAGTGGTATACGAAATCTTACACAGGCTCGTTCATCTTGATCCAAATAAATTCTTTCCTATGCGTAGCTCCATTACTAGAAGAGCTAAAAATAACCTGTATCTACCTCATGCCACTGCTTCGGTGAGGGCCAACTTCTTCATATATCATGTGGGCACAGAAGATGTGGCCGAGCGTTGCCCTCCATCACATACACTCTCCTCCATTAAGAGGACCTTCAGCAAGTGTTTACATTCTGGTTGATGTTGTTTCCCCAACTCCCACTACGGCTGCTCATTACACTCACTAATTTCTTATGTTTAACACTTCCAACACTATTGCTGTTTTATGCATTTCCCCTGTTCTTTTTGCCTTATTTCATTACGTTGCGATGTGTTCTGACGTTGAGAAATTACATGCTGTTGTTTTTGTATTTCCTCCAACTTTTCCCCATTTGTACTCACATGTTGCAATAAATAAATGTCTTGTAATTAGGTGGGAGATTCTTTCCATAGTATTCGTTCTTGCCGTGCCAGTGTACCGTTGAGATAGTTGATCGAGTGTGTTAAACCGAATCTGCATCACGTACTATCCTTGAGCTGGTGGAAGAGACACCCTATATCTCTCAGCATTTACATGGCAAACTGTGCCTGTGTATGACAGAGATTCAACGACCCGTTCTAAGGCAGGTGCTGTGAATCTTCCTATCAAACAAATTGAACTAAGCTTAAGAAAAGGAAAATTTAAGTAGTCCGCAACTGAAAGCTATTTTGCCTCCGGTAAACTAGGGCAAAATCTCCGTACAATACATGCCAAACACAATGGCGGAGGAAGCTTTATTCCTCGTCGTCTATATACATGTAGCGTTACAGTATGCTAGTAGTAATAGTAGTGGCAGGCTGGTACTGTACATGTACTAGGCAACAAAATTAGTCCAATACTACGTACACATGCATGCGGTTAGCTTATAACCAGATCGAATGTCTAGAGAGGCACTAGCAAGATAAGTCAATATTGATGCGATACAGTAGTGGGATACCCCAGATCTCATAAAGGGTAGCAGTACATACATGAATATGATTAACATAAGTGGTTATCCTACTATATATAAAAGAGTAAGCGGTTGTCCGTCCGTCTGTCCGTCCGTCCGTCTGTCCGTCCGTCTGCCTATCCGTCTGGCCTTTTCTATCCTAGACGTCGAGTAACAGGCGTCCGGGTTCAGACCATGTGTCACCCATGTCAGGTCGAGAGAGTCAGAAGGCGTGTCACCGATGTCGCGTAAAGGGCTTTCGTACTCACCATCAGAAGACATTTCTCCGACGTCGTTCTACAGGCGTCCGAATTCAGAAAAGGTGTCACTGACGTCGTTCAACAGACGTCCGGGTTCATAAGAGGTGCCACCGCCGTCGTGCAACAGGCGAACGGGTTCGGAAGAGCTGTCGCCGACGTCGCGCAAAGGGGGAAGGGGGGGGGCAGGTACAGAAGACATGTCAGCGATGTCCTTCAAAAGACGTCCGGCTTTAGAAGACGAGTCAACGATGTCGATTAAACGATGTCCGGGTTCAGAAGGCATGTCACCGATGTCACGCCGTGAGCGTGGGAGGACAAGTTTGGGAGGGGGGGGGGGAAATATCTTGAAAAGTGAAATTCTTGAAATTCGTGAAAGTGACCTCCGTTTCCTTATCTCATCAGATATTGACTTCTTCCCGCCCGTTTAGAACATTCTAGTTCTTCTTCCAGACCTTCCCGGCCTTTGTCGAACGTCGCTTTCGCACTTATTCTCACACAGCCCTTCACTGCGGCTGTGTTCTCTATTCCACTCCTTTTCTTCGAGTCCCTCACTCTTTAGGTTTCCTTGCCCTTGTCATATCACGCCACTAGTTCGCGTATTTCCGGCTTCGCTTTTCGTTATCGTTCGTTCGACGTATGGGTGACGCTACTTGTATATGGTTTTATTTCTTTCCATTTACAGAATTTCTCTATCTAGTTTGGATCTATTGGGTTTACATCTCTTTAGTGATCAACTGTGGTGGATTTTATACCGATTGCAGGTTAGTTTATTTTGTTAGTTTGTTTATTCCCTCATAAAGCCTTCTCAGCCTGCTGATGAGACCCGGAGAAGGCTTTATATACCTTGAGTTTGCTCGTACAGGTTAGGGTCGAAACGAGCTTAACTACCTTAAGGTTTTGTCCTTTTCTATTGGTTTGCCAATCCTTGGTGGTTGTCCTGAGGTATCCCGGCACCACTGGGGTTTGGATTCTTTAACTTCTGTTTTTCTGTATATGTCTTCGTATATACCTAACTATTAGTTTGTTATACTAACCCTTTTATTTCGAGGTTTTATCCTCGCAGCCCAATTGGGCTTCTGTTTTGCGACCAATTGGTCGACCGTCGCATAGACGGTTTTACTTTTACTTTACTTTGGTATTACTATCCACAATTTAATCTTTGATAACTATCTACAATTTAACCTTGATACCTATTTAGTATTTACGTTTACTGCATACTTATTACACTTACTACTATTACACTTACTACGCTTATTACACTTACTACTTCAACACTTACTACTAGCTATCATTATTATTCATTTTGCATCTTCCTTTCTCATGTCTAGTTGGCGTTGTCAACCAAATTTAATTTCATAAAATTTAATTCACTAAAATGTAAAACATAACCAAAACATTTAAACACAATTTACAAACACACTTTAACAAACTTCGGTTACAAAACTCTTCACTTGTTTCTGTTCTCAAGGTCCACTGTTATAAAGTCTGCTAAGGTCCTTTTCCTCTTCGGTTGACTTGGGCCGCTGTCGTCCACATTGGAAGTTGTCGGGTTACTGGTTCCTTTCTGCAACTGTTACCTTACTTCTACTCTTACTCCTTATTGTTCTTATAGTACTTGTTTCTTACCTCCGTGGTTGAAGTTTCTCCAACCGACACATCTATTCCTTTTAACTTTAGACTTCCATAGACTAAGGCTCCTTTCTGCAATCATACATAACTATTCTTGTCTTAATACTTTTGTATACAAGACCCTTACTTCAATATCTTCCTTTTCTTGCTTACATAGCATCGATTCCAGTGGTTCACCTTGCCATGCAGTCATGTCTAAATTCAGTTTCACAGCTGCCGTTGTAGGGCGCATAGGCTGCAATCCAAGTTATCTTCTCATCATCTAGTTGTATTAAATATGGCTATAATATACCTGTTCCTTTCCGATGACTATTTTTCCTTTTATCAAATTTACTTCCTCACCCTTGATTTTGGCTGCATGGTATGCCTCCCGCAAGGTTTTTCGTATGAACAACCTAAATGTTACACATTTAATATACCACTTTGCATTAATAACCCTCTGCATTAATAATCCTGATTCCTTTTCTTACCCTAACTTTTCTTGGTCCATCACAGGCTTGGTTTTCTCTCTAATAATCCGTATGTCGGTGTTGTTCTTTTTGTTGTACTCATAGAGACGCCTGCGGCCGCTCTTCATAAAGAAGCGCCAGAACTCATAACACATTTTGGCCTACAATTATCCGTTATTCCCTCCTTTTATGTACTTAAACTTTACTCACTCTTATGGCCGGTCCGGTGTTGGTGTAGCCAGCCTGTACCGGCCAGCTGAAAGGGTTTGGACGTTCGCTTGGGTACCTAAAATTTCTTCTACAATTATGACTTGATAATACACCTTTATTTATTTTTTACTAACACTTACTCCAAGATCTTTTGCGCGAAATCCAGCAAAATTGCGTCGTAGTTGGCCTTTTCGGGAACTGCTATTCCGGTGATGCGTACCCACTCTAGCAACACCTTTCGATTCACTTGGTCTTGATAGACCTTATTCTCCTCTGATGTCCACATGCCTGTAACACAATATAGAATCCAATTGTCCACATATTACTTAGTTAATCACTACTGTAAGATGCAATAACAATTCTCTATTGTAAAAGACTAGGATGTGCTAGAAATACAGAATAAAAACGTTGACGATTGTCATGTAGTACAATAGGCTGTTTTGCTTACCGCTTTCCTTATATAGGCCTTTTGTTGGCCCGATTCCACTACCGTATACTTAGATTCTCATAAACATTCCAACTAGGACCGCATACCTATAACAAAAATAGTATTACTTGCCTTAAATAATCTCCCTTTTCTTTCTGTAGTTTCATTTACGTTTACACTGCTCATACGCATATTCTAACCTTACTTTACCTCTATCCCTTTATTACTCACCTCTTTTTCTTACCCATATTTCTTTATAAACACCTTAACCTTCCTTTACCTCTTTCTGTCTTATATTCCTCAAATATACCTTAATAGGAGGGCCATACCTCCTTTGTATAAAAATAGGGGCTCTTTTGATGGGGTTTACAAAAGTGCTAGTCGGTACCGGGGGGAGGGCTTGCACGCCCCCATTAGAGTCTTCATTCCTTAACCATCTCCTTTATAAATTCATTTATTATAGGTCACCGCTACCTTGCAGCAGTCCTGCTAAAAGCCTCTTCCCACTGTCTATGGGTTAGACCCTCCATAGACTTTTATCGTGGTCTACCAACAACTTCAACTCTCTTAACGGCTCAAACTACTACTCTTTTAATAAATTCTTTAAAAGTAAGGTTAACAACATACCTACCCTACTTGACTTTGGTAATGAACATAGTATGCGTATGTGTAGTACAATGTGTAGTATTTGCAAAATTACTAACAAAGATAGTTTTATTATAAGTAATACTACTAAACTTAAAATATTTACTAATGTTTCCAGTAATAGTGATTGTAGAAGTAAACATTTGGTTTATTGTATTACATGTAAACTCTGTAATGCGCAATACGTAGGATTAACAAATAGATCTCTTAAAGAAAGGATAAAAGAACACCTATACCACGTTAACAAATTCGATAAGAAAAATTATTTATATGAACACTTTAATGGTACCTGTAGAAATCACATTGATGTCACAATTCTTGACAATGCTGAAGAAAATACTGATAGGAATATATTGGAATCAAAAGAGCTTTTCTGGATAAAACTTCTTAATACTGCTTATCCTTTTGGACTCAATGATAATATTAAAGGCTATGGAAATATTTCTAACATTAGTAATCCTTTCCAACATAACAATAAACATCCTTACTACAGCGTTTCTGTGGTCAGGAAAGATCGGTTCCGTGGCCGGAAAAAACATAGTAAAAGTAACAAAGATCTTGACATTAATCGATTGATTCAAGACATTAATGAGTGTAATACTACCTATGACCTTTATAAATATGTAAGGTCATTTGGAAAAAAGGGTATCAATAAACTAATTGCCTTGTGCTACGATAATTCATTTACTTATAGACTGAATACTAACAATAAATTTAAATTAATTTGTATTCTGTGCAATCATCATTTTAAGGACTACAAGGCATCTCATAAAAATAATTCTTCGTTCTTTACTGTGCAGGCTAGATACATCCACAGTTTACTTGATAACATTAACTTTAACAAATTAGTTAATTCAGTAGATATTAGGAAAATCATAGGTGTAGATAGGTATGAAAAATGCTCTCTTATATTTTCATATAACCCTCCAATTTCACGTAACATCTTTAACTACAACAAAACTATGAGGTTTCTTAATAAAGATCGGCTACAGGAAATAATTAGTAATAATTGCCTTTGTAATGAGAATCATTATAAAGATTTCTTAGAACCAGGCCTGGAACATGTTGTTACTGGGGATTTAAACATAGTCAAAGATAAAGGTCTGTACAACATCATGACAAAAGGCACAAAATTTAGATTACCTACATTCATTGATCAGGATAGCATTGATAGTTGGATCAATGAAACCGTTATTCGGATTATCAAAAAATTTAGAAACAAATATAAGCTTGATAATGTCAAGTGTGTTTACATTAATAACATACTGCAAGACTCCTTTAAGCACCACCTCAATAACTCCCTAGCTAACGAAGACTCAAATTCAGCTTTTAACGCATTAAAATATAACCACTATTATCTTAAGTTACTTCAAAAGCACTTTGTAATTTGCCCCTTAGATAAAGCAAGTAATAACTATGGCATAATCTGCAAAAAACTTTACATAATTGCAATAGCTCATGAGATGGGCTTTAATTTGGATACTTTTACAATTGATGGACCTAATAATACCTATAAACTATATAATAAAAAAGATAGCAGTGAAATTCTTAACTCACATATGAAGGCATGTAAAAACTTTAGCTTTAAATCTGAGAGAGTAAATATACCATATATACACGCCATACCTAAACTTCACAAAAACCCTATTAAGTTTCGATTTATAACAGCAGCTTCTAATAGCTCCATTAAGCCTATTTCCCTTGAACTAAACAAGATTTTTAATTTTCTCAGATCTCATTTCAAACATTACGTTAACTCAATTAGCTATAGAAACAAACACTTTATAGGTTATTGGTCCATTGTTGACACTAACATTAGTCATTGCTTAACAGATATTAGGGGTACGAATCTCAAACTTTTCTCTGCAGACTTCACTAACATGTTTACTAATATTCCACATGCCATCATCATTAAGAACATAGCTAGTCTCATTAACCTATGCTTTCGTAATGCCAATAAAAAATTTCTAGCAGTCAATAACAACTTTGAAAGACTTTTCTACACAAATAACTGCTCTTATAATAAATTTACCTACTATACTAAAGAAGATCTTATATACTGGGTTGATTTCCTTATTTCTAATAGCTATTGTCAATTTGCAGGATTTCTGTTTAAGCAAAAAGTTGGGGTTCCACAAGGTGGTAATTGTAGTCCCTTGTTGGCTGATCTAACAATTACGGTTATGGAATACCAATACTCTATTAAAAATTATTTGTATAACAAGCTTTTCAGACCTTTTAGATACATGGATGATATACTTGTTGTTCATAACTTAGATACTAATACAGTCTCTAACATCCTAAACAAAGTTTATAACAATATTTTGCAGTTAGATATTACTCACCTGGATGATAATAGATGTAATTACTTAGATTTACATATTTGGGTGGAGGATGATAAAGTTTACACTAAAATGTATAATAAAACAGATACTTTTAGTTTTAAAGTCCTTAAGTTACCACATTATAATTCTTTTATTAGTAGTAAGGTTAAAAAAGCTACAATTTATGCTGAAATCCTTAGAATTGCTAGAACCTGTGTATTTTTTGAAGACTTCAAAGTCAGGTTTAACCATCTTAGCAAAGATCTTATTGAGTCTGGATACAACACCCATGACATTCATAAAATTTTCTGCAAATGTATTTATAGAAATATATTTATTGCTTATAAATACGGTCTCTATGTTCATAAGGGAGCTCCTGGTTTGATATCAAGTGTACAGGATTAACACTTTTCGCTGGTTGTTCCTTCCCTCTCGGTTTCCCCTGTCCACTCTAGACGTTCTCTCTCGCTGGCAGTGGAATTGCCTTACAGCTGGCCAGCTAATAACAGACTCTCGCCTGTTGTGGTGCAGGCTTAGCCTTGCCATGTGGTTGTGAGGCGTATGCGTCGCGGGGCGTTACCGCGCTCCACTACGCGCCAATTCTTTGCCACTCTCCACAACACCGAGATCGATCGACTGAGGGTAGTTGGAACATGGCGGCGTATACGTTGGGAGTTCTGTACTCCGTTTCCTTATCTCATCAGATATTGACTTCTTCCCGCCCGTTTAGAACATTCTAGTTCTTCTTCCAGACCTTCCCGGCCTTTGTCGAACGTCGCTTTCGCACTTATTCTCACACAGCCCTTCACTGCGGCTGTGTTCTCTATTCCACTCCTTTTCTTCGAGTCCCTCACTCTTTAGGTTTCCTTGCCCTTGTCATATCACGCCACTAGTTCGCGTATTTCCGGCTTCGCTTTTCGTTATCGTTCGTTCGACGTATGGGTGACGCTACTTGTATATGGTTTTATTTCTTTCCATTTACAGAATTTCTCTATCTAGTTTGGATCTATTGGGTTTACATCTCTTTAGTGATCAACTGTGGTGGATTTTATACCGATTGCAGGTTAGTTTATTTTGTTAGTTTGTTTATTCCCTCATAAAGCCTTCTCAGCCTGCTGATGAGACCCGGAGAAGGCTTTATATACCTTGAGTTTGCTCGTACAGGTTAGGGTCGAAACGAGCTTAACTACCTTAAGGTTTTGTCCTTTTCTACTGGAAGGGGGAGGGGGGCTGGAGGTGACACGGAGACGGGGAACCAGTAGTACGGGATCTCTAAAATGGGGTCAGTAGACGGGACCAAGGGAATGGGGAAACCAATAATGGCGTTCAGTAGACGGTTACCAATAAGGGAACAAGAAAGGAGGAGTTAATTAAGGATGGCTACCAATAAGGGCAATCAAAAAGAAGGGGTCCAGCAGCTGAAGCGGGCAAGAGGGAACCACTAAAGGATGACCTGTTCGAGAGAACCAGACGCTCAGCGGCCTAGCGGCCGCCAAACGTCTGGTCTTAACATAAGTGGTAAACAAGTAGTGATTAACATAACCACTACTTGTTTACCTAGTTATGTCTACATTTATTAACTGGTATAACACAAACGCTTTATTATCTTAAAACTCCTCATAAAACCTTATTCTATTGTAAACTAGTGTTAACGAAACATAAAACTGATGGTGTTGTTCACTTCTTGAGTTGTTTTACAGGACGAACTTCCTCAGAATCATCATTGAGTCGCTTGCGAGTTACATTTTCGAGGAAAGCAGAAGGTTCGTCACCTTGACTTGTCTAAATGATTTTATTATTACATTTTACTATTATATGTATAATTTTAAACTTATTACTTACCTTACTGCATAACTCTATCTCGGGGAGCTTTAGTGATCCACAAACCAATTCTCCCTTCTGAAAAATTAATATTATACCTATATGTGTTATTAATTAATATTCTACTTTACCTCTATTGCTTCTCGCTCCTTGTCTGTCATCATTTCTTCAAGCTTGGTCCCATTCCAGTCTCTTAAGTCGATGTTGATTCTTATTGCCTCTATGACTGGCTTGATAGGCTGTAAGTTATTATAATAATCAAACATCTACTACTGTTTGATATAACCCACCGTCATGTTGCCGATTTTGAGGTTGCCCTTAGATAGCGTTATTTCCGGACATTTCACCTTGCTTCTTGAATATTCCTCTTTCAGTTTCTTCCTTATATACAGACTGCAAAACTTATTATAGACATTTTAATAGTCCTTATTGTTAATGGGATTTCTTACCCTAGCCTGTCCTGCTCTTGCAGGGTCAAGGTTTTTTCACGGTTTATTATTATGGTAGTTCCATTGGAGCGGTTGTACTCAGACAGGTGCTTTCTGCTCTCTTTCATAAAATGCTTCCAAAAATCATAAGTTATTCGAACCTAAAGTAGCTCACTTCCATTTGTTGGGTAATTTTGCAAAAAATCACTCACCCTTATAGCTGGATAATTCCCATAGTCGCCTGCGTAGGTCTGCCAGCTGAACGGGCTTCCGCGTTCCATTGGATACCTATAGTTATAGCATTCAAGTTGTTGAACAGTTTATATTCATGCAAAAAATTTACTTACTTAAGGATATCGCGAGCAAACTCCTCCAACTATTGGTCGTATTTCTTCTTCTTCAAATTGGGCAGGCCTAGTATTCTTACCCAGTCTATCAATACTTTTCGGTTGATAGTTTCCTGGAATTTTCTGTCTCTCTTCCATTCTCTGTAACAATCATTTATTATTCAAATTATACATTATTTATATAGTTATTTACATATCAGCTCAATATAAGAGTATATCAGGTATACGTATAAGGATATATTTATAAATGGTTTATAACGATAGCAGCTACACTTCATAAGGATTGAATGTGCAACTGAACAGTTTTTTCTAATCTCCTTTTTAGCCCTAAACTATTGATTTTTTACCCATTTAATACTCAGTCTCTCTTTTCCACATAGGACCACCTTCCAATATTATTGATTAATTAATGTAGTATGTAATACATTCCTTTACTTGACCTTACGTAATATTCATTATTTCACTCCACTACAGCCTTTTCATAGGTAAGTTTAAGCTTCCTACCTCTTATACTCCTTTACAAATATGGTAATTGTTCCTTGATAAGAGGTCCTATCCTCTTGGTCCAAAAAAATAGGGGCCTTTTTGATGGGGTTATACAAGTGGGAGGCAGCATTGAGGGAATGCCTCCTGCGCCTCCAAAAAAGTCGTCCACTTCCTTCCATACATTCTATACTACATTCATTTGGACATATTTAGGCAGCGGTGGCCTGCAGCAGTCCTGCTAACACCTTCCCTCTTTGTATATGGCATAGACCGGCCATATACTCCTACTTTTGGTCTACTAAAACAACAAGCCCTGTCAGCCGTAATTACTACCAAAATAAGAAATTCTACAAAAGTAAGGTTGAGGATTATTACATCGTTTCTGAAATTGGTAAGAACATACTGTGTCATATTGTAGTCCTAACTGCACTAATTGTAATTTGATTAATAGTGGTTCATCTATTATAAGCAGTTCTACCAATCTTAAGGTATTCACTAATATTATTCCGGGGAGCAATTGTAATAGTCAGCATGTCATTTACTGTCTTGAATTCAAGGAATGTAAGATACAATATGTTGGACTTACTACAAGACTCTTTAAAAAAAGAATTAAAGAACACTTATACCACATCTTCAGAAATGACATAAACAACTTTCTATATAACAATTTTAATGAAAGTTGTAAAGGAAGAAAAATACAATTCTATATTCTCGATAATTGTTCCGAAAATGAAAATAAGACAATTTTACAAGAAAAGGAATTGTTTTGGATTAAGCTACTTAATACTGCTTATCCACTCTGTTTAAATGACAATATTAAAGGTTATGGCAACCTGTCTAGTATTATAAATCCCCTTATTTATAAAGAAAACCACCCGTATTACAGTTTGTCAATAGTCAAGCACAGAACACGCAGCATAAGAAGAAATAAAAATAAGAATAAAACTACATTACAAGAATTTATTGACAAGACTAATAATCTAGATGATGTATTATTGTTATACAGATATATAAAGTCTTTGAAAAAAGCCTTTATTAGACGTATTATCGCTTTATGCTTCGATAGTAAATTTCTTTGCAATTTTGGGGAACTAACTAAGCGATTACTACTTAGCATCTTGTGCAGTTTTTGGTATAATAATAAAACAAATCAAATAAATTCCAAAAAACAAGGTAAAGTAAATATCATTACTACTAGCTTTGTGCATAGTGGTTTAGATAATATTAACTGTAATAAAATTCTTAATAGTACTTATTTAAAGTGCATTGTTGAGGATAACAAAAAACGTTTTTACATAATAGACTGGTCTACACTTTTCCCCCACCTATTTCACGAAAAATATTTAACTATAACAAAACATTAAGAAGCTTAAGTAGAACAACCATATTCGATATTATTAAATCAGATTGCTTGTGTAGTTCTAATGACTATAAAATATAAAGATATAAAACATGGTCATGTAATTACTGGTAATTTGGATATAATTAAAGATCTCTCTCTTCGTAAATTTATGAGTATGGGCACAAAATACAAGGAACATACTATTGTAGATAGTAGTCAACTCCTTAATTGGAAAGATTTCACCATAAATAAAGTTCTTACATCTTTTAAAAAGCTATATAAATTAAATGTACATGATAATGTAAAAGTTAAAACATATTTAGATGAACAATTTGATAAAAAACTCAAAAAAGTTTTAGTTAAACAAAATCTGAATGCTAATATATTGAGATATAATTACAGGTACCTTAAATTTCTTCAAAACAATTTTGTTATTTGTCCTTTGGATAAAGCTAGTAATAATTACGGTATTGTGTGCAAAAAACTATGTTCAAATCATTTTAAAATAGATGGGGGTTAATATAGTTGGTGATTCCTTTATTATTTCAGGGTCTAACACATATGAATGGTGTCATGGCTTGATTAGTAATAATGTTGTAGATAGCCACACTGGCTTTTGTATTACTCTCAAACTACCTCCAGTAGTAAACAGTGTTATTCCTAACATTTACTGCCTTCCTAAACTACATAAAACTACTGTTAAATTTAGATTTATTACAGGAGCATCTAGAAGTAGCATCAAACCCCTAGCAGTTGAATTACAACATATTTTCACACATATTAAAAAACACTTTAAAAATTATGTTAACTCCATTAGAAATAGAAATCATAAATTCATAGGGTATTGGTCTATTAATAATACACACATTAGTGATGAGGTTTATGGTATTACTGGAAACGATCTTAAATTGCTCTCTGCGGATTTCACCAACATGTTCACAAATCTTCCGCATGACGTTATATTAAATAATATAACATGTATACATAAGCTTTGTTTTAAAAATGCAAACAAGAAGTTTATTGCGTTTAATGGTTTCAACAAGGTATATTACACTGATAATTCGTTTATTGTTAATGCTAGAACATATAATATTCAGGAACTTATATCACCTGTCACCTGTCGTCCCGTTGATCATCGACTTGCTCGAGCGGGCGCCAGCAGCGTCTCCATTCGTCCCTGTCGCGTGCCAGAGTGGTCCAATGGATCCTCCTCGCTCGAGGGACACGAAGAGCGTCATATCGGTCGTTCAGGGCTTTCACGAAGAAGTCCGACCAACGCGTTGGTGGGCGTCCTGGTGTTCTTTTGACATCCCGCGGAATCCAATCTGTGACGGCTCTCGTCCAGCGGGTGTCTGCGAATCGCATTACGTGGCCGGCCCACCTAATTTTCGACGACTTGGCCCATGCGACAGCGTCTCTGATCTTCGAACGTCGGCGAAGCTCGGAACTCCGGAGGCCTTCTCTCACTTGCGTGAGTCGTGTCACTCCGAGCATCGTCCTCTCGATTCCACGCTGCGCGACGCTGATCGCGTGTTCATCCTGCTTTCGTATAGCCCAGGTCTCTGAGGCGTATGTTAGGGCAGGAAGAACAGTGGAGTCGAATAGGTGGGCACGGAGTCGGACGTTCTTCGTTTTCTTCACGACTTCTTCGACGCTCTTGAAAGCTCCCCAAGCCGCTCGTTTCCTTCTGCTCAGCTCTGGTGCTAGGTCGTTGGTCATGTTGACTTCGCGACCCAGATACACATAGCTGGAGCATTCGGAGATGTTCGTTCCGTTGAGCGAGAATGGGGCATCAGAAACCCATCCGTTCTTCATGAACATCGTCTTCGTAAGATTCAGCTGCAGTCCAACGCTTCCACATACACGATCGAAGTCGGCCAGCATTCGTCCCGCCTGACTGATGCTCGGGGTTATGAGCACGATGTCGTCAGCGAAGCGAAGATGGTGCAGTTGCCGGCCGTCGACCTTCACTCCCATGTCTTCCCATTCTAGTTCGCGCATGACGTTTTCGAGGGTGGCGCTGAAGAGCTTCGGGGATATGGTATCCCCTTGTCGAACCCCTCTCTTCACGTCAATGACGACGTCGTTGTAGAATGGTGAGATCTTGGTCGTGAATCCACTGTACAACTCTCGAAGAACTCTGATGTTCTGAGTAGGAACGCCCTGGGTGAGCAGGGCTTCCATGACCGCTTCAGTCTCGACGGAGTCGAATGCCTTCTTCAGGTCAATGAACGTAAGGCACAGCGGCAGCTTGTACTCTCGCGACACTTCGATGAGCTTCGTAATGGTGTGTATGTGGTCGATCGTGCTGAATCCTCTCCGAAATCCTGCTTGTTCGCATGGCTGTCCTTCGTCCAGCGTTCTACTAATCCTATTCAGGATGACTCGAGTGAACAGCTTGTAGACTACGGACAACAGGCAGATCGGGCGATAGTTGCCAATGTCGTGCACGTCTCCCTTCTTGTACAGCAAAACGGTCTTGCTGGTCTTCCACTGAGATGGAACCCTGCACTCGGACAGGTAACGTGTGAAGAGCCGCGCGAGGGTGTTGATGAGCGTAGGCGGGAGGTTCTTCAGGTGTTCGGGTCTGATCCTGTCGGGACCGGGTGCTGTACGTTTCTTCACCGACGAGATGGCGTGTCGGATCTCGGAAGGGAGAACAGAGGGAACGACGTATCCATCCTGCGGAAGATGGCATGGGGGCAGGTGGACGTGGCTATCGAAGAGATCGGAGTAGAAGTCGTGGATGACTTTCTCCATGGTCCTTCTGGAAGAGGTGATGGTTCCGTCAGGACGTCGGAGAGCGGTCATCTTGGTCTTGAAGTTGGCGAAGTTCCGGCGGGCATTGCGAATGCTCAGCCCTGCCTCTGCTGCTTCAGCCAACACTTCCGCCCTTCTCTCCTTGAGATCTTCCTTTATCGCCGCTCTGCATAGCTTTGCAAGCTCGGACGTCAGTTGGTAGTTGCCTGACGCTCGTGCTGCTCCACGCTGGCGTATCAGCTCAAGAGTTTCCGGAGACAGGCATCTCATGGTGGTCTTTAAGCTCTCGGCTCCCTTAGCACGATCGTGGAGATGGTCACGAAGCGATCGTATTCCTCGTCGACGTTGTCCATGACGGCATCTTCCCAAAGGCCGACAAGAGAGGTGTAGAGATCCCAGTTGATGGTCGTTCTGGGATTCCTCTTCTTGAACTTCGCGGCCTTCTCTCCTTGACGCGAAAAGCGGAACCTCGCGCGAAGGAGGCGGTGGTCCGATCCCGTGTAGAACTTGGGGACAACGGAGACATCGGTCAGGCAATACTTGCGATTGAAGATGATGTGGTCGATCTCGTTGTGGAACTGGCCACCGGGGGATTCCCAGGTCCATCGTAGGGAGGGAGGCTTCTGGAACTGCGAGTTTCCATGGATGGTCTTGGTCGACATGATAAACTCAGACAGCCTTTCACCTTGCTCGTTCCACTCCAAACCGTGGGTTCCGATGTGAAGTTCTTCCGGCGACCTTCGTGGCCCGATCTTGGCGTTGAAGTCGCCGACGATCACCTTGTAGAAGGTGTGATCTTCCTTATAGAACTTCTCCAGCTCCACGTAGAAGGCCTCGACGTCAGGAGCTTATATACTATGTAGAATACTTGCTTAATAACAGTTTCTGTACTATTGGTGATATGTTGTTTAAACAGAAGCAAGGGGTTCCTCAAGGAGGTAACTTTAGTCCGCTTTTAGCTGATCTCACAATGTCATACTTTGAATATATTTATTCAGTCAATCATCAGCAATATTCATTTTTATTTAAACCTTTTAGGTATATGGATGATATTCTCATTGTTCATAACACCTATAACGATCGGGTTTTAAATATCTTGTATGAGGTTTATAATAACGTTATTAGTTTAGAGGTAACTAACTCCAGCGTTCATAGATGTACTTATTTGGATCTTGAAATCTGGGTTGATAATAATAGAATTTATACCAAGTTATCCCCCATATATAAAAGAGGAAGGGTTTTTTGTCCGATATTAGCCACCCGAAATTCGTACACTGGCTAGCTAGCCGGTTTAATCACCCAAGTTTGCGGTGCGGTTGCCAGTTGTCAAACGAAGACGCTTGACAGTTGTCCACCAATGTTGTTTACCATCGACTGCCATCGACTGCCTGACGTAGGGTGATTTCGAAAGAGGTCTCTTCACAACCCCACTGTTGTTTACCATCGACTACCATCGACTGCCTGACGTAGGGTGATTTCGAAAGAGGTCTCTTCCCAATACGTGTCTAGTGGTCATACCTCAGTGTTCCTTCCCAGCTCTCCTGTGTGGTGCAACCTTCCACTATTTTTACCGCCATACTTTTACCACTACCCCACTACCAGGGTTGCTGCTACTACAGAAATTGAATCCTCTTACACTGTTCAGTATGGCAACGGGTTGCTCCGTTCCGCATCTTTTTTGCTATTTTGCCTCACATAAACCGTTTTTTGTTTCAATTTACCTCTATGTTTGCCGCCGTACTTTTACCACTACCCCACTATCAGGAAAGCTACGACTCCATAATAAATTGAATCCTTTTCCACTGAGCAGTATGACAACCGGCTGCTCTTTTTTGCACATTTTTACTATTATTTTGCATCGCAGATGGCATTTCTTCCTTTCAGTTTTCCTCTATGTCTACAGCCCTACCTTCACCATTACCCCACTCTGTTGACGAATCTGTCCTCAAATACCGAATCTCTCTCCAATGTGCACAATGATGGCCGGTTACTATTTTCTGCACTTTTTCGGTATCAACGCTAGGGATGCTTCCTTACTCAGCGTCGGTTGCCGGCGAAGCCCGTTGTGGGGACCCTAGCCGGCTCGAGGTTGGGTTGGGTTTCTGACCCCACATGGCTCACCACACACGACGTCGGCGAAGCCGGCTAGCCTAGCGTGGCCCGCCCGGCCAGAGTCGGGTGCGGGCGAAGCCCGCAACCGACGCTGGGTTGTGGGGACCCTAGCGGGCTCGAGGTTGGGTTGGGTTTCTGACCCCACATGGCTCACCACACACGACGCCGGCGAAGCCGGCTAGCCTAGCGTGGCGCGCCCGGCCAGAGTCGGGTGCGGGCGAAGCCCGCAACCGACGCTGGATTGTGGGGACCCTAGCGGGCTCGAGGTTGGGTTGGGTTTCTGACCCCACATGGCTCACCACACACGACGCCGGCGAAGCCGGCTAGCCTGGCGTGACCCGCCCGGCCAGAGTCGGGGGCAGGCGAAGCCCGCAACCGACGCTGGGTTGTGGGGACCCTAGCGGGCTCGAGGTTGGGTTGGGTTTCTGACCCCACATGGCTCACCACACACGACGCCGGCGAAGCCGGCTAGCCTAGCGTGGCCCGCCCGGCCAGAGTTGGGTGAGGGCGAAGCCCGCAACCGACGCTGGTTTAATAAAACTGATGAATTTAATTTTGTAGTTAAGCGTCTTCCGCATTCTGAATCTATGCTTTCGCAAAACATTAAACTAGCCAGTATATATACAGAATTTATGCGAATTTCTCGAAAATGTGTATTCTTTAATGATTTATTAGATCGCGTTAATAAACTTTCATATGTTTTATATGATAACGGTTATGAAAGCAATATTATTTTAAGTTGTATTTTCAAATTCATTAATAAGAATAACTACATAAACCTTAAATATGGTGTCAATAATATTAAGGACATATTCTTAAATAATATCAAACTACCGCTATAAGGTTTTAATATCTACACTTGTTAATAATTTTGAACTAAATACTTTGGTTCAGAGACAATTTATATGTAAACATATATGTATATATAATTTCGTATATTACCTATAATGTCCTACAATTATGCTTACAGTTCAGGTGCTTATTTGTATATATATGTGTATTTATTTGTATATATATATATGTATGTATATATGTGTATGTATGTGCATGTGTGTATTTATATACAATATTAGTTATGTAGTTATACTCGCCTACTATTCTTGCTTTAATAGATCGTTTACTTCTTAGAATATCTCCATTTAGAGCCTTTTCCATTTCTAGCACTCCATTATAGTAGTTCCTTTATTATATTTTCCTTTTTACGCTCTAATAGATAATTTTGCCTACTGGTTCGCTTATGTTCTATGTTTACATACACTACACTACTACTACGGCTACTTGTCTCTACTTCCGTTAGTTATAACGCGCTCCAATTGAACTAGTGCCGCACTGAGGCTAGTCTGCTGTATCATCGGCTGCGTACGTCAAATCATTTTTTCTTAATTTTGGTTATTTCCCCCTTTTCACTCCTCTATTTCTTCCTTGTAGTTGTCCCAGTTCCGTTGTTTAAGTTTAATTCTCTTATATATTCATTGCACTACCGCGAAATTTTCTCATTTTCAAGTATTCCTTGAGGTACACTATGAATCGTGTTATAGGTTCGACAGGATCGCAGCCAAGGAGGGATATCACGACACACTCAGGTACGTTTGTCCTTCATACATTCGTAAGAGCTTCCCTCCTTACTGAGGAGTTCCGGGAAGCTCTTATGTTCTTTGTTTTTATTTTCTTACATCCGTATAAGGGTAGGAACGAAACGGATGTAGGATTTCTTGTTTCCTTTTGTCCTTAACTTATTAACGGCCATCTCTGCTAGTAGAAGAGCAACTAACGGAGTACCTCAAGGATCAGTTCTGTCTTCCCTCCTGTTTAACGTATACACCAGAAACCTTCCAGGAATTATTGTGCGGGCTTGGAGTTTCCTGCAGATCTTTTCCCGATAACATCAAGATTTATAGTAGGTTTCCCAATTCCTGTGACGTCGCAAGGATACAAGCTACTATCTCTCTGGTCTAACCTTGGTTCCGTCATGGAAGCTTCCATTAGCGAACGAGTAAACAAAGGTTCCCCATTTTGGTAAGGATAACTTGAAAACAATCTATACCATTGACGGATTTCAGCTTGAACCAGTTCAAGAAGTGTCTGAACTCGGATTCTGGACTAACAAACGCCTAGATTTCAGTAAGTATTGCGATGAAATCTCAAGCAAGGGATGACAATAGTGTCTAGACTATTCAAGTTTGCGTCGTGTAGCGATCCTCTACTGCTGCTAAAGGTCTACCCGTTCAATATTATAATATGCCACGACTATCTTCTGTCTAAAAGGTGTTAACAGTATTTCTACAATAGAAAGGGTTCAAAACAGCTTCTCTAGGAGGCTGTTGCTTCGCACTGGCGTTTTAGCTAAGCAACCATCGCTGAAAGCCGCTCGTATATTACTATCCTCGTTTTGCAGTCTCCCATGCTGCCTAGGAAAGAGCTTGACTTAGTAGTGGTATACGAAATCTTACACAGGCTCGTTCATCTTGATCCAAATAAATTCTTTCCTATGCGTAGCTCCATTACTAGAAGAGCTAAAAATAACCTGTATCTACCTCATGCCACTGCTTCGGTGAGGGCCAACTTCTTCATATATCATGTGGGCACAGAAGATGTGGCCGAGCGTTGCCCTCCATCACATACACTCTCCTCCATTAAGAGGACCTTCAGCAAGTGTTTACATTCTGGTTGATGTTGTTTCCCCAACTCCCACTACGGCTGCTCATTACACTCACTAATTTCTTATGTTTAACACTTCCAACACTATTGCTGTTTTATGCATTTCCCCTGTTCTTTTTGCCTTATTTCATTACCGTTTTGCGATGTGTTCTGACGTTGAGAAATTACATGCTGTTGTTTTTGTATTTCCTCCAACTTTTCCCCATTTGTACTCACATGTTGCATTAAATAAATGTCTTGTAATTAGGTGGGAGATTCTTTCCATAGTATTCGTTCTTGCCGTGCCAGTGTACCGTTGAGATAGTTGATCGAGTGTGTTAAACCGAGTCTGCATCACGTACTATCCTTGAGCTGGTGGAAGAGACACCCTATATCTCTCAGCATTTACATGGCAAACTGTGCCTGTGTATGACAGAGATTCAACGACCCGTTCTAAGGCAGGTGCTGTGAATCTTCCTATCAAACAAATTGAACTAAGCTTAAGAAAAGGAAAATTTAAGTAGTCCGCAACTGAAAGCTATTTTGCCTCCGGTAAACTAGGGCAAAATCTCCGTACAATACATGCCAAACACAATGGCGGAGGAAGCTTTATTCCTCGTCGTCTATATACATGTAGTGTTACAGTATGCTAGTAGTAATAGTAGTGGCAGGCTGGTACTGTACATGTACTAGGCAACAAAATTAGTCCAATACTATGTACACATGCATGCGGTTAGCTTATAACCAGATCGAATGTCTAGAGAGGCACTAGCAAGATAAGTCAATATTGATGCGATACAGTAGTGGGATACCCCAGATCTCATAAAGGGTAGCAGTACATACATGAATATGATTAACATAAGTGGGAATGTACATCATGGAACATTATTGCGGCACACATGCATCATGAAAGTGATCCCCAAGAGAACACTAAAGGGGAGGCACAAATGCAGGCGCATCGAAAAAGCGAAACAGCGAAAACGATAAACTATGAGATTGTAGCAACCTGACCTGGGTCGAACAAAGGCAAAAGTCCCCCTTGAGAACTAACGGGGCCACTTTCCTAACATCTTCATAATCAATTCCCGCACTGGGAAAGCAATTGGTTAGCTGGGACAAATCCAGAATTAGACGCAATTTCCTACCTTCCGCGACGGAAATCGGGTTAACACACACAACGGATCTGTCTTGGACCTAATGATGTCTCTCGACTTTAAAAGCGGCTCAATTTCTGAATTCACGAAGGAATAACGCTTGTAAACAGATGGCGAATTATTTTTCAAAGACAATAAGGAGGGCATTTGTAAAGAAAAGGGATTGAAGCTCTCTGCGAGACTGATCGGATCAGCTCCGACTTTTTCTAACTTAGCCAAAAAAAAACTTTTTTCTACAACAAACTCACTTGTTCGATTTGGTTGATCTGCATTCGCTTCTGATGAGGTCACCGCGTCCACAATCGTAGGGCATTTGCCTACTCATTCATTTCTCTTGGGGTGCTTCAAAGCCGGTCTCCGGATAGTGCATGCGTTGACTGCTGAGCTGCTGCGGGTACGGCCTGAACTAAAAGTCGGCTGGAGGGGCGAGAGTCCAAGTCGCCCCTCATGCTCGAAAGGGCTGGGAAGCCCTCTGACCGTAAGAAGAAGATCTTTTCCACGTGGAAGCTTTCGGGTGAGTTCCCTTTTCTTTCGTCTTCTTATTCATCAAGTTGTCCGCAAGGAATGGTTGGCTGATCTTCATAGACTGGGCCTTGCTGTAGGTGTCGAAGTGTTGCACACGTCGGTATCTCCTTGTCTGCTACGGTGATGAGTTTGTTACGTTGAGTTAGCAACGTTATAGCTTTCATCAAGCGCTCCTTTGTCCGAAGGTTTGCGGGTGTATAAACAGGCATAATCAACGATAAAACCTCAGAAAACCTGCAATCGAACTGCTTTTCTAATGCTGGTTTCAAAAATACTGGTTTACTCATCGATGTGGCTGAAGAAATCGATGGCAACAACTACGCTTGCATGCAGAGCGGAGAATCGATGCGAGGAGCTGCTGCTGCTGACTCCGTAATGAAAAGGCCTGCTCCTCTAGCTTTGAGCTAGTTGTATTCGGCTCTTGATAGTCGGATGATGAGATCATCGACAACAGGTTGCACTTCTAGGGACGACATAATGACAGAGACGAAAGGTCATCAAGACGAGAAAAAGCCGGAGTGGGGATGGGAGTCCCACCTCTACAGCTCAGTGTACGGTAGCCTGCTCGGCACCGCGCTGACCTGCGGATCCCCGACGGACCACGTCGTGAGGCCTCCGGTCGTAAACTGCACGCAACGTTGGCCCGCTGCACCGTGTTAGGCGTGATATTCAAAACACCATATCGTCTGCATTTGCGGACGGTATTTTTACGCTAACGAATTCTTATTATCCTTTCCATACTAGACATTTTTAGTGCTACTGAACCTTCAACTATGCTATTTTTTGTTCTGTTATCTCTTATTGGGCCTGTAGTTTATCCTTCGCTCCATTATTTCCCGTTTTATGGGGTGGAGAACCTTTCTAATTATTCTCTTTCTTTTTATTTGCTGTGATTCGTCCTCGTATATGTTGGATCACTTTTGGTTTTTCAAGTATGCACTCTATTGAGTTCTTCGTGCTCCTTGGTAAAACTCACAACCCACAGATGGATCTTGTGGCTGTTTCGTAAACGTAGACTAAATGGAAAAGAGCATGGACAGATGGCAGCCTCACTTAGCAAAGCATAGAACAGCTACATGTCACCTACTACACGGAAGCACAAGACGTTGAAGCCAGTGTAGTACGTTTCCAAAACGTTACTATATGGACAACCGTGGCGGAACCGTTACAACGTTAGTGGATCAGTGCTAACAGCATGCTAACTCCGCTGGGATCAATAATGGAACTAGTGGACCACAGGAAGGGAAGGCTTCATTTTGTTTGATGCGGTTTCCGATGGAAGAGGGGCTAAATGGAAACAACAGTGCTCACCTATGAGGTTCCTAACGTTGCGTCGTGGACTGTGGTGTGTTTGAGGGCATCCTAGATTGAGTAAATCTTAAGAACACTTCACTTCTTGGATGAGTCGACCACTTACCTCATGGACCACTTACCTCATGGAGGTGAAACGATATGACGTAATGCAGCGAGCTACGAAATAGGCTTGCATCGAACATGCTTTTCGGGCAGTACTGTTCAAAAACCTACGCGTGCGTAGGCACAGTTGTACTTTACGGACTCCAAGGGCCGGATTCATCAACACTTACGTAACTTTGGCGGAGAATTGTCAGCTTATCAAGCGATACGGTGAGCGATAAGCCGCGTTAACGCATCTTATCGCTCACCATATCGCTTGATAAGCACACAATTCTCCGCTAAAGTTACGCAAGTCGTTGATGAATCCGGCCCGAGAGGACGAGGAGAGGTCGAAAAAATTTTCGTCCAAACTTCACCCAGACGGGTTAATTTTGATCACGAATTTGACATCAGTTTTTGAAATTGCGGCCGATTACGGTAGATTACGGTGGTAACCAGCTTTCGTCCAAACTTCGCCTATATGGGTTTTTGGGGTGCTGATCACGAATTTGACATCAGTTTTTGAAATTTCGGCCGATTACGGTAGATTACGGTACGTACTGGTGACTACGGCTGTCGAGGTCATAATCACAGATTTCGCTGAAACCTCGGCTACCGGGGTTTCCTGAGGCGCCACGGTAGTGGCACAGGATGCAGATGGTCCCGTAGCGATCGCCTCGAAATTCGGGCGAAATCGGTAGCCATATCTTAGTCACCGGTACATACCGTAGTCTACCGTACTCCAGCGTAAAATGAAAACGGATGTCAGATTCGTGATCAGCACCCCAAATAACCCCCCGGGCGAAGTTTGGGCGAAAAAGTTTTCCGACCTCTTCTCCACCTCTGGAATCCGTAAAGTACAATAGTGTCCCAGCGTGTTGTCCCGTGGCATCGTATTAACTAAATTTTGCACTTTTGCAGAGAGATGGTTTGTAGAACAAATTTTTTTAGCCCAAATGATAGTCCAGTTATCCAACATATTTGTACAACACGCGAGCCTTCTTCAACGGTATGGTTCGCGTGCTGCCAGGGACTGCTCAGGAGTTCTGGGGCCGGATTCATCAACGCTCACACCTGGGTATAGCCGTACTCACGATAAGGTATTCATGATAAGCCTTACCCGCCAGATCGTGGGTATATTATGGGGTAAAGAATTCTCGACGACCGTCGTGGGTATATCTCGCATACCCGCTAGGATTCCTCGCCCCATTGAGAAATTGCGATCCAGTGAGGTCAGCTGGATTACATGAGAACTGGTCCATGACTCATTCCGCCACGCGCGTGCGGCGTGAGTCAGATAGAAAGAGTAAGCCTCTGCGTCTTATCTCCTTGCGAGCGCAACGTCATCCGCCTTCTCGTCGAACAGCAGAGTCACGTGGATAGAACATGAACACGGCCGGAACCGTAGGGAGAGTTGGTGGTGTCGCATAGAATCGACAACGAGTATTGGTTGTGTTACAACTGTTTTATTGATATGTGAAAGAAAAAAGGGAATTGGAGTGATTTAGGACGAGGCTTGGTGCGGTATGCACTTGGTTTTTCCTAATTTCAAGTGTGCAGTGACCCGCTTATCACGTAAAGTTTATCTTCAACGTCAAAATGGTAATACCAATAATACCATGAGCAGGAAAATAAAAACAAAAGAAATATCACCAATGTGCTAATCTAGCGGCAAGTACATCGAGGTGGTCCTTGCATTCTCTTGTAATAGGCGGCGCCCTGCGGTCCTCAGAAATTGGTGGAACCTCCAGAGCTCGGTGAGCACTTCCACTTGTCGTTGTTGCTCATCAGTACTTATGTGCTGTGGTGCAGCTTCACCTTGACGAAGTTTTATGCCTAATCCTAATACTATAAGATGGTGGCGCTATGATTTAGCAATCAGCTGGACTTGACTGACCTCACACACAGCATTCGTCTCGTAGGGATGTGGTGAGATAGCAGCGGTGATTCCAAAACGCTGCTTGGATTAGCAATTTCACCCTGCTTGGCCGTTTTGTAGCATGTAACTGCAAGGTCTGAAGTGCCTGTCATACTTCCCTTGAGAGCGCAGTGAGACTGTGTTAATGCTGTGCACTAATTTCCATTCAATTACTCTCACTGTAGCCTCAACAGAGGTGTAATGGGGCTCCGAAGATCCGCAGCTACATTAGATGTCCTCATGTTTGTTGCAGGTGTTTATGCTGATTTGATCAATCGGTCCACTACTCATAAGATCTATTATTGGTCGCCCTGGTCTCTCGGCTGTTGCCGCTATTTGAATGTGCTCATTCCGCCTCTGAACCATCTCGAGACCGATACGTTAGTAACCCCGAGAGGGCGCGAGGGTGTGGCGAACACATGAGGTCGGACGAGTTTACGCGGTGCAAGAGGGCGGCCAACATGCATCTGCTCGGGTGCTCGGCTATGACGTGATTACGGAGCTGCCCATGAGGTCAGCTCAAGGTTAACAAACGTGAACACTATCCCCTTAGAGATGAAGTTGACTGGGAAATTTTGGCGGTGATTTATAAAAGGCGGAAGTAGTATGATAAGCTACTGGTTCATGTGCATAGTATTTGAGGTTTTAAGGAGTTACTTCGTTGGTGAGAATTAGTGAATAAGACATATCATGCTGGTTTACTTTTCAGAGAGTAGTTTATTTGTTAGCCTACATGTTATAGTTTTCTAACCAAGGCAAACCTGAAGGAGCTGATGAACACTGAACACATCAACTCAAGTGTGGGTTCACGCACAGCATTTTATTTTTCAAAGTGCCGAATCTATGGTTGAGTCCTTTATAATTTCTGACCTCACGCTTTCCCTACGACTAGTCATTTAGTCCCCCTAGGATAAAACGAGGGAATAGACTACTATCTTTTTTCCTTCACAATATTCTAAAAATCAAAACTGCTTGCCCAAAAACTTTCTAAATGAAGAAATTAAGTCTTGAGGCATGTAGATCATAATTGTAGAAGTTCACCAGAATTTGTAAACGTGGAGGAAATTTGACAGCTATGGAAAAGAAATAAGGGGACCCAGCCCCTCTAGGTTAGGAATATTCTGCATAAGGGTAAGGATAAAGAACGGTGTTAATCAATCCTGATTTGGGATGCCCACGCATTCTACTTTTACGAGAAGTCGTGGAGGCTATGTGAGTAGGTATGTAGATAATACAATAATTATCGGTGGCTTCATATGGATAGGTCGGTGTCCGTCCCAGACAACTCTGATACCAAGCCAGCGACACTAAAGCAGTGGAGGGGTTGACATGCATGGATGGGTCATGAAGCAGTAATCTCGATTTGTTATGATTTGCATCTCTTACGAGTGCGCTACAGGGCGCTTTTTTTGAACAGCGAGCAATAGCTTTGTGTGTTCCTTGTAGCACCCGAAATTGAACAAACCTGCAGCGGCGAGTTACATGCTCTAACTGTACTCACCGCTGTCGTTAGTAACTATGAACAAAGCCGGAGCGACGAGAGCGATACCATGAGCTGATTTGGCGGCGATCACTCCTTTGTAGTCATTCGTGACTATGAATACCACTAATTTCAAGGGCCCATGGCGCTTACTGATGGGGCGCTTTAGTTGCTCCCTCCCGAAGCTTGCTGGATTACAACTATGGCACGTCTTCAGAATCCCGTCTCATGGGGATCTGGGGCACATCTTCTGGATCCCGGCACATAACGAACGACGCCTGTGACCTGTCTTCAAAATTTCGACGCAAAGCGAACGACGTGTGTGACACGTCTCCTAACTTCTGAAGCAGGTCGGGCAACATCTGGGCCAAGTCTTCCGAAAATGGGCAACACTACTATTCTATTTTATTTTGCGAAATCCATCTGCATAATTCAAAGACTTTGGAAAACAACCAAAAGGATTAGGCAAATGTTGAAGTGATTGGTTCTCTTCAAAAAACGTTAGAGTAAGGATTATGATAAAGGATTCCTTCAATTAATCTCTTATTTCACGATATATGATATCTAATATTTTTATCAGTTAAGGAGGATACCTTCAATCAATGCCTCCGGTACATAGCGGACTGCTGACCTGGGCGAACACAGAGTGCGGACACCAAATGGAGATATAGCCAATCAGGGTAGGGTCCCCGTGCTTTGTGCCGCCCCACCTCAACAACCCTCTGCGGTTAAGGTCGTGGTTCATTCGATATTTCTGCAATGCAACAGCTCAAAAAGCATGTGGCAGACGCACCCAATTTTAGACGACTAGGCACATGCGACAGCGTCTCCGATCCGCGAACCTCGACGAAGCTCACAACTCCGGAGGTCTTCTCTGACTTGCGCAAATTGCGTCACTCAGAGAATACTCATGCGCGACGCTAATACTACGTTTCCTCTGTTATCGTACGAAGAACGTTAGAGCCGAATAGGGGTCGTTCATACTCCGTACGGCAGCGACGAGAGCGGCAAGAGCGACTGCGTAGCATAGTGTACGTAGCTACATAAAGCAGCCCTTGGAATGTTGTGTGTGATCAAATAACGCCGTAACGGGCTGGCACCCTGTTGGAAGGGAAAAGATACGGGTCGGAATCTCGTCTGGAACGAGTACTGATCGCAATAAAACATCCCGTAACAGCATATAACCTCGCATATAACCTCTAAACCAGCCATCTAGGCCTTAAACAAATGTGTAAATGTGATTGTTTTGAACAATCTGCCCATGAGTTTCTACCGACATCTTCACCCGGTGTTGTGTTTCACTGTACTCGACATATTTCCGTCTATGAACACTTCTGTGGACAGCGCACACGCAATGAATGTCGATTTGCATCTAAAACATTGTCGAGCGGCTGCCGCTCTTAGCTATAAATTAGGATGTTTTACAGATTGCGTTTCAGAGACTGCTTTCTTCTACAAGGCGTTATTACTACAGTACATCTAGCCAAACCAATGGTTCCTCCAACTTTTATCTGTTATCTAATATCCGACATCTGTAGAAAATATAGGTTCCATGTTACACGACGTGCAGGCTGTCGTATGCACTCAATTCGAAAGCCATCGTTCTGGGACCCACTCGGTCCAACCACTCGGTTCAGTAATACGGGATCGACGAAATTGTGTTTTTGTTTGGGAGGATAAAATACTGACTCGTCCACCTGCTAGCGCAAGTAATGGACAAATACATATTCAAAGCGCCTCCACGATATCATATCAAGCAGTCGTTCTGTATGTGGGGAGAAACAGAACGGCAAACATACACGCAGATGTGTCCTCCCCTTGTCATATGAATCGTGAGAGTCCCAATCCGAAGTGCTTAATCTGTAGACACATAAATAAAATCGATCGATATTGTCGACCGGTCGATTCGGCTTATTATCCGACGGCAATAATATTCACCCGACTCCTGTATTAATCATTCTCCCTACACCCTACACCCCCCCCCTCAAATAACCACTTACCTATGTGCCAGCAGAGAAACAAACTGAAAGTCGAGCACGCTCACGCTCGTGGCAAGACACCTGTAAGAGGCCCTCTGAAAATCCAACGCATGCTCTACAGAGTCTGTGACACTGTAGAGCAAACAGTATAAAGCTTGCACTCGTGCCAGCACTGATTTGGAAACGTAGAGGTCCCGCAACGATTGTTCTTATAAGAACGGTTTAAAAACGTGGTATCCTATTAGTAGCTAAAGGTAGCAAACTGTAAAGTTGTCCGGTGTGGCTACATCATTGCATTTTCTCTCGATTTCATTTCGTCCTTTGCGTTTCTTATTGACGTCGTCTAACATACGTTGGAATTCAGGAGATTTATAACCACTGCATATTACCACTCGATACCTCATCCCCTTGATCAAATTCTGAAATTTCAGCCCTAGGAGTAATCGAGGTCGCTGAACACGATTACGAACTTCGTTTTTGAAGCGTAGATCACTAGCAATCGCCTTAGAAAGTAGATCAGAGCAGGGATGTCTAAAGAGACTGAAAGCACGGCTTCTATGCAGGTCTATCCCGTACGATATTGCCGCATCTGACCGGACCATGTACAGAATCCGTACACATTCTCAGCAGTGAAGTGTTAAGCCGATCTACTCTATCGGACTCCTCGTTGAACACATCACAGTACGTATTTGGCTGTACAACGTGAGCACTCTTAAGAACTGTAGAACCTACACCACAGAACCGTCGAATAGAATTTTTTTCCAAACTTTTCCATCCAGAGTCTATCCATCCCCCTCAAACAGTATGGACCTTTCATACTCTGCAGCTCCGTGGCTCTATTATTGATTACCGCAGAGTTGGCATGATGCCAACAACGGTACGGAAACGTGGTGGTCCTGCAGCGGTTGTTGTTGTGGTAACGATTTGAGAACGTGGCACCCTAGTAATAAGGCCTGGTGATGAGCCTTTGCCAACGAATCAATTTCAGGATTGATGTAGTTGCATAGCGGCCCGCTGTTGTTCATATTTCGAGTTCGAGCGTTCCTCCGAGTTGCGACTGTCGCGCGCGACGTCTGGATCAGTACTTGGAGGGTTCTAGTGCTGTGTTTAATTGCATCACCTAAAGATAATCGTATCGGGACCATCACAGCTTTGTACGAGACGTTCTTACTAGAGTACTCCATGGCTAGTCAATAGTGGAACAGTGGAACTACGGAAAAGGTTAGCTGCATACTATTTGGGGCGGTTTTCGGTGAAGCATTTAAGAAGAAATGAAGTTTCATGTTGTAATAGAATAAAAAATAAATAAATAGATGAGTAGTTTCTTTAGCATAACCAAGGTTGGTACTTGTCTTCTGTCCATATGTAAGGATAGCCTTGTTTCCGACTTCTTACGGCGTCATTTTCGCGATATTATAGATTTTTGGATGGGTTTCTACAGGAGGAAGCGGCATTTGGGGGAGGGGGTCGTTTCTCAAATGATCTCGACTTTTCTAGGCCACGAAGAAGGCGACAGCGCCGAAATGTAAGCCGCAATAAAGGGTTGTACCAACCATGGTTATGTTGAATCAACTACTCATCTATCACAACGTCAAATTACATTTCTTACCAAAGTGCTCCACCGAAAACCTCCTCAAACAGTATTAGACCTCTTTCTCTCCGTTCCATAGCTCCACTATCGATTAACCGTGGAGTTGGCATGATGCCAGCTGATCCGAAGACATGTTAGTCCCGCAGCGAATGTTTTCACGGTAACTGTTTGAAAACGTGGTACCCTAGTAAGAACGGCTTGTCAGCTTTGTGGATTAGTGCTTGGGCCTTGTTGCTTCGTATCCTACACACAGATGTGTGCCTTAATGACGAAAAAGGAGAAGCGTGCGAATTTGCTTTGTTAAGAAGATCGTATCGTAATTTTTTTAAGGAAACGAATCGTGCCATTTCCTTTTTCGTTCTTTAATGGGGTCATGTTTTTCTTGGACCATTTTAAAGCGTTTCCTTCGATCAATGAAACTTCGTTTTTGGACAGCAATATGTCCTGAAAACAGAGGATTGCTATCATTCCGAGTTTTAACAACATATCAAAGGTGCTATTTTCATCAGGAATATGATATGAGGTCTAAACGTTCATATGTAATGATCATATCGCTTGAGCATCTTTGGCACTACAATACTCAAGAAAATATTGACGACGCATTGCTGTTCGGAAGGATTGGTATTAACATTAGCATTCTAATCGTAAGTCCACAGAGCTAGAACAGGGATGTTTGAGGAGGATGAAAACATTGCTTCGATGCAAATCTACCTATAAGTTGCATATAATCATACTGTTTCGTTACAACCGGTTACAGGTTTTGAAACATTGCTGTGGGTTTTGATAATACAGCGTGATCACTCCTACAAGACTGCACGGCGTAGGGTCGGAGGGGGGTCATCATGAAATACAGCTTTGTGTGCTTTTTTAAAACGGAAATCTTTGCAGCAATAATGTGTTCTACCCCTACAGGGAACTGAGGTATCATCGTCTATCGTCTACGATGATGCTCAAGCCTCGAGAGGTCAGGAGGCGTGACGCTACCATACAGCGAACGCACGGCAGTTCTCGCTCCACCTGTACATAGACCAGTTGGTCTCTCAATAAACTCTGTCTCATCTCTTGTACTCGCCCCTCATATCCACTGAACCACCGCATTATTAGGACGTATAAGTTCTTCGTCGTATCGTCGTATACATTTGGTGCATCGGCCTAACAAGCCTAAGTCTCCCGTGTCAAAGTGTAACAGCTTTGGGACCTGGAGCATAAAGTCGGTCGAATATAAGATCGCATTCTCTGAATCCAAGAGAATAAGTCTCCCGTTAAATACCTGGAGCACAAAGTCGATTCTATTCACGATCGCACTTTCTAAATCAGAAAGTTAAGTCTCCCGTACGCTAAAAGTACCTGGAGCAGCCTCTTCTCTCCGTAGCTAACAACACTAAAGGAGAAATTTTAAAAAATGGCATTCCGTTCAAGGAAATCAGCAATCATATTGAGCTCAACCGCGCTTCATGATTTAGCAACGTGCTACAAAGAGCATGCAGTTAGCCTAAACTGCGCAAAACGAATTGAGTTTAGCTATGAGAAATGCAAATCTACCATAGATCGCTTAGAAGAGTGCATAACAGAATTAAAAGAGGGTGAACAATGCCTTCAAAAACTTTTTATCGAGTTAAGGGATGAGTACATGAACTGCAAAGATAAAGCAGAGAAAAAAGAGTTAATGGCTGAATTAAAGGAAATTGAGCGAGAATCTCAACTGCACAAGGTTACTGCAGAAGCCGTCGACCTCACATATAGTTTAAGAGCACGTGTTGACGAATTACGGTGCAGTAAAGAAAGGAAAAGAGTTCAATTTGGGAACTGCCTTCAAAATAACAGTATAGTTGCTGCCGCAGTTCCAACACCCTCAGTGTTTCAAAGTAGCCAATCGAATTACGAAAACATTGAAGCAAATACCAGTACCGTAACAGTGCAGGTAGCGATAACGCAGGCAGGTCATGGAGTACACCGCTCCATAAAGGCTCCGGAGGTGTCCCTACCAAAATTTTTTGGTAATTCAGAGGAATTTCCAGAGTATTGGGCAGTTTTTGAGACTCTGGTTCAGAAAAACGTTGAACTTCACGTCATCGAAAAGATCCTCCTGTTGAGGGAAAGCTTAAAAGGTAGGGCAAAATCCGCCATACAAGGCATCCAGCCACTGCCGCATAATTATGAATGGATGATACAAACGCTGAAGGATACTTACTGCGACCATTCAATAAATAGGTCACAAATCGTCCGAAAGCTGCTAAATTTAATGCCAGCTAAAAATTTTGCCAACAGCTGTTCCTTAGTCCTCAGAAAACTTCAGGTTTTGATTAACCAGATGGTATCCGCAGAATATGACGTTAGGTCTACATGTGATCCAATTTGGATTGAAACCATACTGTCCAAGTTTCCTCATAGTATTGTTAGGCCTGTGCTCAGAGCTAGCAGAGCAGTGCACAATCAATCAATCGATGAACTCATGAGTGATCTCAAGAAGGAAATTGCCGTTAGGGTCTACATCGAGAACAGAATGGGCAATACAATCAGCGGCGAGGTCATCTCAACACCACCTAGATATGACGCTCCGCAACCTCAACTAAATAGGGGATGTATCTTTTGCAGCACTGGCAAGCATGCGTCTTTGTCATGCAAAACTGTTATTGACAAATCAACTCGTAGAAGAATTTTGAAGGAGCAAAACAGATGCTGGAAATGCTGCTCCTCACGGCTTGACAGTTTTAACTGCCAAAAGCTGAACTGCACCGGATGTGGGAAAATGCACCACGCATCAGTGTGCTTTAAAAAAGACCCTAAGGAGCCCAAACTAGGTCCTCCATGGAATTCATTGCGACGAGACCATAAAATCTGCCATTATCGCACAGCAAACAATACTAATCATGCCGAAAATCAGCGCCTTTGTACCAAAAATTTTACAAATCTTGGCGCAGTTTCCGTTGAACCTCAAACATTTAATCATTTGTCACCAACCAACAAATTAACTGTTGCAAATAAAAGCGGGTTCAAGCGAACAATAGGTAACGAAGTACAGAACCGGCCACTGACGCAAAGACCACCCATATCTAAACGTAAGAAGAGTGCTGCGTCTGCCAAACAACCGTGCCTGCCGTGGGGCATGCCCTTTCGCGCGAACCTAGGTCAGGTCACTACTTTATTAGCTGGATCGGCCAGGTCCCCAAGAATATACACTCAATTGCTCAACAAACCGTGCCGCAAAAAGTCAATAATGAACAGAGAAGTGATGGGTTGTGCTCGCGGAACTCTTGGACCTGCGTTCGAAAAGCTAAACAGGGAAACCCTCGCAAGACCGCCAGACCATTCACATGTTCAGTGAATTATGCTTTTTCAAAATGGGTAGTGTACCAATTGAAGTTTAAAATCTGTCATGTTTCCCTTTGTTCCATACCGCCGTCGCCGTCTACAACTCTCAACTAGCTGCTGCTGCTCAACTCGTCCGTCAAGCTGTCTTCAAGTTTCAACAAGCAGTCTGCAGCCGTCAACCTCAAACCGTCAAGAGCCACTCGAGTCTTCTACATATCCGGTCCTTATGGTCTGCAACAGTCCATCAAACAAGCCGATCGCCGCCGGCATCGTGATGTCATACTTTTCATCCATATCATGTCATGCTTGAATTACATTTCTTCGTGTAATTCAAAGATTTCGTTTTGGCCTCGCCGGGAATATCATCGTCTATCGTCTACGATGATGCTCAAGCCTCGAGAGGTCAGGAGGCGTGACGCTACCATACAGCGAACGCACGGCAGTTCTCGCTCCACCTGTACATAGACCAGTTGGTCTCTCAATAAACTCTGTCTCATCTCTTGTACTCGCCCCTCATATCCACTGAACCACCGCATTATTAGGACGTATAAGTTCTTCGTCGTATCGTCGTATACAAAATGTGTGGGCGCGAGACTTTTGGGTAGTATACCCGTGGGACAAAACAGTGGTTCAGTGGTAATGTTATTATGGACACAGGAGGAAAGGAACAGCGACGACCAACCCTTTATCTTGGACGCAATATGCCAGACTGTTCGCCAACCCCCTCGCACCCTTGTTGGGGCGGGGCGAGGGGGGAGGGGGCCGGATCGTCGGCACGACGATAGCCCGAATAATGTGGTGGTTCAGTGGATATGATGGCGAGTACAAGGGATGAGACAGAGTTTATTGAGAGAGCAACTGGTCTATGTACAGGTGGAGCGAGAACTGCCGTTCCTCCGCTGTATGGTGGCGTCACGCCTCTTGACCTTCCAGGGCTTGAGCATCATCGCAGACGATGATATTCCCGGCGAGGCCAAAACGAAATAGTTGAAATGTAATTCAAGCATGACATGATATACATGGAAAGTATGGCATCATGATGTCGGCGGCGTTCGGCTTGATCGATGGGCTTGCAGGCCATGAGGACCGGATATGTAGAAGACCCGAGTGACTGTTACGGTTTGAGGTTGACGGCTGTAGACTGCTTGTTGAAAGTTGAAGACAGCAGCAGCTAGTTGAGAGATGTAGACGGCGACGACGGTATGGAAGAAAAGGAAACATGACAGAACTTGAACTTCAATGAGTACAGTACGCATTTTCGAGGAATCATGATTCACTCACTAAACATGTGTAATTCCGGCGAGAGTTTCCCTGTTGATCTTCGCCAATGTAGGTCCAAGAATTCCGCGAGCATAACCCATCACTTCATTTTTTTTCAATACTGATTTTTGCAGTACGGTTTGTTGGGCAATTGAGAGCATATTCTTGGTGACCTGGCCGACCCAGCTAATAAAGTAGTGAACTGGCCCTGGTTCGCGCGAAAGGGCACGCCACATGGGAGGAGCGGTTGCTTGATAGACGCAATGTCCTTCTCACGTTTTGATGTGGGTGGTCTTTGCTTCAGTGACTGGTTCCGCACTTTGTTAGCTATTGTTCGCTTGAACCCGCTTTTCTTTGCAACAGTTAATTTGTTGGTTGGTGACAAGTGATTAAAAGTTTGAGGTTCAGCGGGAACTGCGCTAAGATTTGTAAAATTCTTGATACAATAGCGCTGATTTTCGGCATGATTATTATTAGTTGCTGTGCGGTAATGGCAGATTTGAAGGTTCCGTCGCAATGAATGTCTGGGCTCCTTAGAGTCCTTTTTGAAGCACACTGATTCGTGGTGCATTTTCCCACATCCGGTGCAGTTGGGCCTTTGGCAATTAAAGCTGTCGTGCCGTGAGGAGCAGCATTTCCAGCATCTGTTTTGCTCCTTCAAAATTCTTCTACGGGTTGATTTATCAGTAACAGTTTTGCATGACAAAGACGCATGCTTGCCAGTGCTGCAAAAGATACATCCCCTATTTAGTTGAGGTTGCGGAGCGTCATATCTAGGTGGTGTTGAGATGACCTCGCCGTTGATTGTATTGCCCATTCTGTTCTCGATGTAGACCCTAACGGCAATTTCCTTCTTGAGATCACTCATGAGTTCATCGATTGATTGATTGTGCACTGCTCTGCTAGCTCTGAGCACAGGCCTAACAATACTATGAGGAAACTTGGACAGTATGGTTTCAATCCAAATTGGATCACATGTAGACCTAACGTCATATCCTGCGGATACCATCTGGTTAATTAAAACCTGAATTTTTCCGAGGACTAAGGAACAGCTGTTGGCAAAATTTTTAGCTGGCATTAAATTTAGCAGCTTTCGGACGATTTGTGACCTATTTATTGAATAGTCACAGTATTTGTCCTTTAGTGTTTCCACCATCCATTCGTAGTTATGTGGCAATGACTGGATGCCTTGTATGGCTAATTTTGCCCTACCCTTTAAGCTTTCCTTCAAAAGAATGATCTTTTCGATGACGTGAAGTTCAATATTTTTATGAACCAGCGTCTCAAAAACTGCCCAATACTCCGAAAACTCTTCTGGGTTTCCAAAAAATTTTGGGAGGGACACATCCGGAGCCCTTATGGAGCGATGTACTCTTTGATCAGATTGATTTTGTGCCAGATCCTCCGCGACGGGATTGTCGTTAGCTTCATGCTGATCGCAATTCGAATGGCAACCTCGAAACTCTGAAAGGACTGCGGTACCGACTATAGTGTTATTGTGAGAGCAGTACCCAAGCTGGACTCCTTTCCTTTCTTCATTACACCTTAATCGGTCAGAACGCGTCCTTAGCGTAAACATAAGGTCGATAGCTTCTGCACTAGCTTTGTGCAGTTGAGATTCCCGCTCAATTTCCTCTAATTCAACCATTAATTCTTTTTTCTCTGCTTTATCTTTGCAGTTCATGTACTCATCCCTTAACTCGATAAAAAGTTTTTGAAGGCATTGTTCACCCTCTTTTAATTCTGTTATGCACTCTTCTAAGCGATCTATGGTAGACTTGCATTTCTCACAGTTAGAGTCACTTTGAATTGCGTAGTTCAGGCTAACTGTATGCTCTTTGTAGCGCGTTACTAAATCACGAAGCGTGGTTGAGCTCAATATGATTGCTAATTTCCTTGAATGGAATGTCATTTTTTAAAAATTCTCCTTTAGTGTTGTTAGCTACGGAGAGAAGAGGCTGCTCCAGGTACTTTTAGCGTACGGGAGACTTAACTTTCTGATTTAGAAAGTGCGATCGTGAATAGAATCGACTTTGTGCTCCAGGTATTTAACGGGAGACTTATTCTCTTGGATTCAGAGAATGCGATCTTATATTCGACCGACTTTATGCTCCAGGTCCCAAAGCTGTTACACTTTGATACGGGAGACTTAGGCTTGTTAGGCCGATGCACCAAATGTATACGACGATACGGCGAAGGATGAATTATACGCCCGAATAATGTGGTGGTTCAGTGGATATGATGGCGAGTACAAGGGATGAGACAGAGTTTATTGAGAGAGCAACTGGTCTATGTACAGGTGGAGCGAGAACTGCCGTGCCTCCGCTGTAGGTGGCGTCACGCCTCTTGACCTTCCAGGGCTTGAGCATCATCGCAGACGATGATAAGAAGGCCATCCAGACGATTTTGGAGCGTACGACTCCAAAATCGCCATGTCTCTTCTGCTCCTTAGAAGAGAATCGAGATGACCATTACTCCAGCCGCTGTAGTCGTTTCCCCGACCCCGTCTCCCGAACCGCAAAAGCGGCTCAGCTGCACCTATGCTTGAGGTGCTTGAAGGGGGAGCATGTGGACCCCTGTGAGGTGAAGTGCGGGAATTGTGGCCTCGGTCACAATTCCCTGCTCTGCCATGTCAGCAGGAGAGGTCCACCCCCCAAACGCCCCCGCAACTAACACCTCCCCCCCCAAGACGACCGCCGACCACCCCCCCCCCCCAAGACGACTCCACCGACAACGCCAACTACACCTCTACCGACGACGACGACAACGCCGACGACGACAACGCCGACGACATCCACTTCATCGACAATGATGCATATGTACATACCATGTACTTGTATACACTTGAATTGGTTAAAATACACTGCATCATTTTGTTTCGGGGGGCCGGAGTATCGTCGTGCCGACGATCCGGCCCCTTCCCCCCTCGCCCCGCCCCAACAAGGGTGCGAGGGGGTTTGCCAACAGTCTGCCATATTGCGTCCAAGATAAAGGGTTGGTCGTCGCTGTTCTCTTCCTCCTGTGTCCATAATAACATTACCACTGAACCACTGTTTTGTCCCACGGGTATACTACCCAAAAGTCTCGCGCCCACACATGAGGTAGGCAATTTCTTATGTAACTGGACATACACTGCCTTCTTACTAAGGCGTACAACCACTGAGTAGGGGGTGTGGTGTGTATATATAGTTCGTTATAACAGTTTACTGCTGGAATGTGCCCAAATTCTGTACTCTTTCAAGACAAAATATTATAACCAGATGCGGCGGGATAGATTTACTTCGAAGCGCTTTCATCCTTTTCGGAGATCCCTGTCTGTTCCAGCACATCGACCGTGAAAAGAAATCGTCTCTAAAAATTACCTGCAAGAGCAATCACTAGCTCACTAGTTTCTTGGGCATTGTTAAGCTGAGAATCCATATGCCTAGTAATAATTAGACCTGGTACTAGATTCCCAATTAATATAACACATTTGCTATGTTAAGCTACGAATGTTTGTATCAAGTGAATACTAGATAATCATATTATTATTATATAACAATCCGCTAAGAGGTGAATCATAAATTAGTCATAAAATCGGTGGGGGGGGGGGGGGCGGGAATCACGGGGCGCCGAGTTAAGACTCGCGTCTAAAGCTACACGGTAGTGACGAGTTTTCGCACAGTATGCAGGCGATCGTCGCGGGACCGACTGACGAACCAGAACCTCGTCGAGCTAAACTATCCCTGACTCGATCAAGGGTGGGAATACAATACGTCTACACATGTCTTCTTTCGGTCTTCCATCCCGCGATGTAACACCAAGTGTACCTGTGATCCTTAGGCTTCATCAAAATAAAGGTAACAGTTTTAAGTGCGGATCAAAAGCGGTAGGACACTTCTGCTGAAACCATTCGACGTTCTTAAATAGGTTCTTAAATAGATCCATATTTTATGTTCCTTTGTTGTTTTTTGGACCTGGAGACGGAAACGAAAAGGGCCTTCTTCATCAATAAACGATTATAACATTTTTTTACTCTAATTCAAAGAAGATTCTGCTGCTGTGCTCTTTGCAGCTACAACGTTGTGTGTGATGCCAGCGCAGAAGGAATGCGTTAGCCACGGAAGGTTTCAAACGTCGCTTCGGAGCGCAAAAGACCAAATCCACTGTTATTTAGATAGGCTATTTAATTTTCAGCTGCTCTTGTAAGCTTGGAACCAAGTTGTGGGGCAGCCTCAGGCAATCGAGATTTCTGCTTTAAAAATAGTTCGGGCGCTATGGTAGTTAGGGGAGGGGTCACCATAGCATACCGTGGGATGCTGGAGTGGCGAGTAGCTATATACAGCGAATGTAAATGCAGTCTTAACTCCTATTTTCGATTACAGGTCCGTATTTTGTCTGCTTCCGTATTGGGAAAGGAGGGAACTCCAGGATGTAGGCAATTTTAACATGGGTGCGTCACTTCAGTCACATCCTGGAGTCCCTTCTCCTGCTCAAATCTCAATAGAACAGAGCTATAGCATTGCTTGTTTGTTTTCTTTATTATAAGTGTGCCATCGTTTCTCTTTTCCATGTTAGTGACACTTTCTATAGGGTGACCCCCCAAAACCACATAACGCCATAGTTCGTTATAGCAGACTAAGAAAATCGTTCAACCATCCATCTACTGCAGAACTCCGCTTAAATGGAATCTCCACCATCAATGAACAATGTGAACAGGTGTATGGCAGACAGTTCCTCAAAACAAATATAACATGTGAGCCATAGACAATTCTCTAGTGGAAGCGAAAAGAGATGCTTATGCCGATCCCAACATTGCAACCGTTTGCCAACATTTTTAGGGAATAAAAGGTTTTCTATTCCTTCCAGCTCCATGCTCACACTGAGTTACCGCTCATTCCTAGCATTCATCTCCTTTTCAGTGCAACTTCTATAGATTCCTGCTGAGTACAGAAGCCTACTCATAAGCATTGCGCATAAGTGATACCAAATAGTACCCACTAGCGAAATGAAGGTTGGCAAGCATTCGCTAGTTTCTTAATGATTGATTGGAGTACTTGGGTCCCGCAACAATCGCCTGCATGCTGTGCGAAAACTCGTCCAACCCAGCCCCGGAAAACTCGTCACTACCGTGTAGCTTTAGACGCGAATCGAGTTAAGGGGCGCGAAAATAGCGTGAATACCCAGACTTCTTCCAACATACCTGGGGATGCAGAAGACATGCCGAACACGTCGCTCAACGTGCCTGGGGATTCAGAAGACGTGCCGAACACGTCGCTCAATGTGACTGTGGATCTAGAAGAGCCAAACACATCGCTACTAGATAATCATATAATATAATAATCCGCTAGGAGATGAATCATAAATTAGTCATAAAATCGGGGGGGGGGGCAGGGAATCACGGGGTGCCGAGTTAAGGGACGCGAAAATAGCGTGAATACCCAGATGTCTTCCAACATGCCTGTGAATGCAGAAGACATGCCGAACACGTCGCACAACGTGCCTGGGGATTCAGAAGACGTGCCGAATACATTGCCCAACGTGCCTGGGGATTCAGAAGACATGCCGAACACGTCGCTCAATGTGACTGTGGATCTAGAAGACGTGCCAAACACGTCGCTCAACGTGCCTAGGGATTCAGAAGACGTGCTGAACACGTCGTCTAACGTGCCTGAGGATGCTTTACTGGATTACTACTTTTCTTTTTGTACTAGCTTCACGTGTACTTCAGTATCACTAAACGCTTATGTGTTAGAGGAAATTTGCACTTTCCTGAGGCCGGATTCATCAACAATTAACCCGTGGGTATGCGGGTGATAAGAGGTAGAGATAAGATAAGAGTCAGGCAGAGATAACGCAAGAGTCAGAGACGCAGGCTTCATTGTGGGTATCTCTACCCCTTATACCCGCGGGTTAGTCGTTGATGAATCCGGCCCCTGGTTTTCAGCTTCAACAATCATTTTGTGGCATTCTCTGCGTTTATTTCTAGTAACAGCCCTGCATTTCGGCTCCATGTTGTGTGGCTACTACCTGAAAACAAACCTGAGTGCCCACCGTTAACCGAGTCATAAAGGCTGGCGGCTCTGCCATACAACAACATGCGATTATAGGTCGATTTTAAAGCAATCAATCAATTACAAGTCGCAATTTTAAAAAAATCCAGCACATTTCATCGCATACCAGATTAACGGTCAAATCGTTGATCTACTTTTAGAGGTTTCCTTGGACTTCTCCTTTGAAGACCAGTACTTTGATCCCTAGAATTTGGCGCCTCTTACACGTCTGCCAAAGAACGCCTACAGCATCTCTTCAGGACAGCCAACGTAGGTGCGAAGGACCGTAAAAGGTGCGAGGAGCGCAACAGGTCAGGACATCTGTTGAACATTGGGGAGCAATTACTCCAATACCGAGGGACCAACATGGAGGTAAGGGACCAATATAACATTGGGCGCGAGTCTAGAACGGGGAGTCATCCCGTCGAAGGGGCAGAACATCAATGGGAGTCTGTCTAAAAACTTCTCAAATAGGCACGCTAACCACATAGATATCTAATTATGAAAGTATACGAATATCTTGGTTTGCTGCGGTCAGTGTGTAGGGCTCCGAGTTTAGAAGGATAAACAATGGACCCTCCCATATCTAGACTTCCACCTGGCACTATTGCTAAAAAAAAGTCACCGTTCCAAGTGTTGAAGATGAACACGGTAATAGTTTCGTCAAAATGTTGATATTGATTTGATCCACTGGAAACGCAGGGGAAATAAATTACAAATGGAAACAAAAGCGAGTAGAGCAACTTACAGGCACTTTTGGCGACTACTAATCTATTACCTGAACCCAATCAAAGGCATTGTATCATCTTGCTTATCATGAAGGGTGCTTGTAGCCAGAAGCACAAGGCAACCTCCATGAAGTGGCAAGTGATTGCTAGCGGACGATGAAATGGGGTAATCAGACGGAACATAGGGGAATAGCTTCCTGTAAATCCCATCCAGCATAACAGCTGATAGCTGGGAGGCGCCGGCCTATGACAACTCGTCCGCGTGGGCGGGGTTTCTCAGGAGGCGCGCCCAGTGGAGGTGACTACGGGGTGACTAACGTCCGGACCCAACCATCTTGTTATATCTTTCTTCCCTCAGGGTTTTATGTAACGAGTTTTCGTGTAGCGGCACCTGAGGGAGTCGGATATAAGCCTTTCCCGTCCCTATCACTTTACCCTATCGTTCAATTACATAACAAAACAGTTGAGGAGTAACACAGTTTATCAGTTATACAGATTGCGACATAGACAGACGGGGGACGGGAAAAGGAAGAGCCGAACCAGAGAAGACCCAAAAAGAGAAGGCAGGCCAAGTGGCCAGGGCGTTGGTGTGTGTCCCTCTCTCTGTGTGAGTCGGTGGGCGGTGTTTTCTCTCCGGCCTCGCGCGGGTGGTCCGATAACAGATGGAGCTTATCGGCAGATGTCTAATCCGCTTGACCTTGGACCGCCGTTGTAATGTCCCCTTACATCCGCTACCGTTTAAAAGTCCCGGTCCCCGGGACACTAAGGTTTCCAGGGTGGAGTAAGTGGAGACCAGAGTAAGAGCTGAGATCATTTGATGATGTAGATGTTGAGTTGTCAGCATTGGTGTCGGCTGCGGAGGTGTAGGTGGATGAGTGGTTGTGGTTGAGACGATGATGATTGTTGGTTGGTACGGATTTCTGGAAATGATTTTTAGATTTCAATATATGGAAATGGAATGGTAATTATAAATAAAATTTTTTCCCCAAGGGGAAAGAAAAGAAGAAAGAAATTGGGTGCAATGCGAATGTAAAAGGTGTGATTGAAAGAAAATGAGTGTTTTGAAGTTTGTGCTCGTGTATGTACTAGAGGCGAGAGATAAAGAATAAATAAATGTAGAATCAGGGTGTCTTATTTTAAAAAATGGCTGTTTTAACGATAGGTAAATAGGGATGCGCATAGCATAAAATGAAAAAGCTAGGAGCTATAGTTGTAGGGGAAGCAAGTGAACGCATACTTGAGTGTTTGGGGCATAATTGACAACGTTCCGAAAACAATGCGTAGATTTGACGGCGATTAACTACTAAATTAAGTACGTCTCTATGATGCGTTGTCATTGGTTAATGAATGGTTTGTTTCATGGGGATTCTCATTTATCTTACACATCGGCGCAATTACCTATAGACTGAGCTGGAAACATAGGGAATATTGTGCAGAAGAGACTTCTCTTGCCGGAAAGAGGAAAGAGCTGATATAAGGCTGAGGTGAGAAATGCAGCACTCTTCGTCGCTAGTCAACGTTCGGATCAAGGAAAACAGCTAACCAGCTTCGGGTGGTCTTTTTTTTTTGTTTGTTTTTTTATTTGTCGTTCTTCCCCTTGGTGTAGGGATCATGGAGCAACCCAGGCAGGTGCTTTTAAGCAACGACTGGTTTGGAAGGCTGTTTTCCTCTTCGGTTGTTTTATGAGTGAGAGTTGTGCATTTCTCGTTGTAAAGCCTACATGATATAACTACGGAGCAGGAGAAGTTTCCTTGATGCTGATGATGCTTGATGATTAAGTGAACGACGTTGTCGCTCGGTTCCATGCTCAGTGCTATATGGAATGGGTAACCTGGTGTGTAGTTAGTGAACCTTCCATAAACGGTGATTACGTAATGTTAAAAAAAATGACATCGCACTTTAAGAGTTGTATTTGTACCATAGTGGTACTAGCGAAATGTATTGCTCGTCATCAATTCTTGTTGTTGGTTTTGGTACGTTGTTGTATTATGCGCGCTTAATTTAACTTGTGGAGTCGGAAGATGCAAGGTTTGAGTATTAGGTACTCAATTGGTGATATTTGCAAAGATTACGCCTATGTGAGGCGATCCGCGTTCATTTGCTTCCCTCATGCACTTACGATTAGGCAGGTGCAAAAGGTCGAGTAAGGGCGCGCTACAGATAATTATTTGCATACAATGGCTGGTCAAAATTAAGGCTACGATACAGGCATTTTTTCGCAAAAACATCGGATACTTGTTTGGTAACATGTTACTTTGAAACTGATTGAACTTCTCTATATCTGGTTGTTGTGCCGTATTGCATATCCGCTTACTCTCCTTGTATTTCGTTTGGGTGCGAAATTGGGCGCCAGTGTTGATAAAATGAGGTGCGTTGCTGATGAAAAGAAATTTATTGGCGGCTGTCTATTGTTTAGGGGATATTGGTTAGCAAAATCCGGAAGGAAGTATCTACGAGGTGGTGCCATAAAGTTATTAAAATATTCTACCGGAGTGTGGTAGGCATTTCCGGAAGAGAATGGCGGTGGTGCGCTGTAATTAGTGCAGTAGGGTTTTCTTCTATAATTAGGGCTGACAAAAGGTGGCAGCTGGGTGTTCATTGGTGCATAGTAATAGGATATTTGAGGAAAGTTTGCACGCAAATTTTTCCCTTTTATTCTCTTAGATGCTTGTCGAAAGTTGTTGGTTTTGGTGATTAGTTTAGTGCAAGATTTTCGTAGTAGGTCTACTTCTTTTTCTAGTGCCTTGACTTTATCGGTGAGTGCTAGTGCATTAAAACTGCCCAGAAGGACTTCTTCTTCTGGCTTCTCTGGTTGGGAGCTCATCGTTGTAATATTGAAAGTAAGAGTTTTCTCTTTTTAAAATAAAAAATAAAAACAAGAGGTAAAAGGTAAACGTCACGGTTGGGTACGGTGTTTCTAGTTGCTTTCGTTCCTGGTAGGTTCGGTTGTTGCGATCTGACGTCCTTGGCTGATGATGGTGAGGGTACTTTTGTACCTAGCTCTAAAGGTTATTACAAGTGCAGGATAGAAGACGATCTATCCTTGCGGAACATGGAAGAGATATGAGGAAAACAGAGGGTGGAAGTGTTTTATCAGACTTATTCCAGTATCATATTTGGTGTTTTGCCCTTTATTTTTTCGTGGCGCTTTTGCAATAGGCAGGCGCTTACTTTACAGATTTGTGGCGCAATGATTTCGTACGATTCTTCTGAGTATGAGTACGTCGCTTTGCGTACGTCTCTTCTACGTCTCCTTGCGTAGGTCTCTTTTGTGTTTCATAATTCTAGCGCACGTGTTTTTCTTTTTTTTTTTTCTTTAGCGTGTTCCTTTCCTTACCCGAAGCGAGGACACAGAGTGCTATTTTAGGTTGTTCCCTTTTCTTATCCGAGAAGGGACACAGAGTATTCAAAAAATTAAGGCGGTGAGTTTTCAAAACGACGACTAGCGTCAGGCAAAACTATGATATGGATCTGAAAAAATTTTCCTATTGAAATGTGAACGTCAGAGAAGGAAAGGAGGTATGAATATAAAATGTGCACAATTTTATATTTAAAAACCACCTTTTGGGAATATGATGAACAAGAAAGTGTTATAGATAGGGAGAAAATAGTTACTATTAAAAATTTTTTAAAATTTTTAAGTGATTTCTACCAGAACGACTAACCTTATGAGGACCGATGCAGTACTAAGCTGTAAAAGTGATCAATTCCTACAACTTAACAAGCAAAAGTGGGAAATAAGGAAATTAGTTTATTGTTTTTTTTTTATAAAGAAAAGTTCGAGCGGGACCTCCATGTTATATGTTACGCTACGGACTATGAAAGTTCGTCCGGGACCTCCATGTTATATCCTTCTTCCCTCAGGGTTTTATGTAACGAGTTTTCGTGTAGCGGCACCTGAGGGAGTCGGATATAAGCCTTTCCCGTCCCTATCACTTTACCCTATCGTTCAATTACATAACAAAACAGTTGAGGAGTAACACAGTTTATCAGTTATACAGATTGCGACATAGACAGACGGGGGACGGGAAAAGGAAGAGCCGAACCAGAGAAGACCCAAAAAGAGAAGGCAGGCCAAGTGGCCAGGGCGTTGGTGTGTGTCCCTCTCTCTGTGTGAGTCGGTGGGCGGTGTTTTCTCTCCGGCCTCGCGCGGGTGGTCCGATAACAGATGGAGCTTATCGGCAGATGTCTAATCCGCTTGACCTTGGACCGCCGTTGTAATGTCCCCTGCCGTCGTTGTAATGTCCCCTTACAATCTCTACTACTGGTAGTCTCGCACCCAACTAGCACGCACGTGGCCTCAGTGGGAGAGTTGTAGGCAATGCGCTCATGAGTGAGAGACCTGTCGGTTAGCCAGAAGTCGAGGTGCATGTTGAGTGTGAGAGGCGGCAGACGATAAAGACACGAGCAGGATGCATGTGAGGCGCGAGAGGGTGCGAGACATGGTTGCAGAAAACCCCGTCTAAGGACACGGGTCAACCAGACGAGCGGAAAGGCGAGAGCGCAGAGAAACAGACACTCCGGCTGCGATTCGACGGCTACCGGACGAGTGAGCTGGCTCAGCGCACGAATGAGAGTGCCCTCTCGTCGCCCGCTTCTTCATAACCACTAGCGGTCGCTGAGGCGCGCAGTGCAAGAAGACTGAGTTTCAAGGAGGAGAACTGCAACTTTCGTGGCTTACGTAGCTTAGACTTCCTAAAGGTCACGAAACAGTTGCCTGGAAGCTGCTACGTTTTGGGTGGCACGACAGACATCAATTGGTGAAGGTACGCAGGTCTGGCAAAACTGGATTTGTAAAAAGGAACTGGTAGAGACGTTTGGGTCCTGCTTACACAGTGGCATCGTTTTCATGGAAGCACATGCCAGTGGAAGACAGGAAGCAACAAACTTAAGTGGATCATACTCATGATTATTATTATTATTGCTATTATTCGCCTTCCTTGGGCAGAACATTTTCGTTTGTGAACAGATGACAATCCTCAAGGCCGGTCTCTGACCCATCAGCTTCCTTTTTTCTGGGAGCCTTAGGTCTGTTTCTTTTTACAGACGATAGTGATGGAATATACTCATTTGCAGACAGCAAGAAGCAATGAATCTTAGGATAAAACTTCTGAAAAAGGCCATCGATTTGAGATAAAACCAATCTGTGTTCACACAGCACTGCAGCAACTGATCTTCGAAGCGTTCTGAAGCCAGGTTTTGAGAAGTAACGGGCTTGAAATCCCATTGGTCTGCGCAAGAAAAGCGATATAACCTATTCCAAGCCGCTCAGTGCTTTGCGTGTGACCTTGTGTAACCAATCAAACACACAACCGTGACGTTCTGGCAAGTACACGTCGCGTTCCCAACTCGCAACGCAGGAAGAATTGGATCTCACCTTTGAGCCGGAACAGTGGTTGCGAGTACTATTACCAATGTCCTTGGCGTAATATTCTTCTAAAAAAAAGTCGAAAAGATAAGGCAAGACTACTCGCGTCAACGTTTCCAATAAGAGAGGTCGCCTAATCGACATCCTTCGTATGCGAAATAATGGTTTATGAAGCGCAGTGCTCGAGCTGCCCTATCTCGCCTGCGCTCCGTTGTCTGGACTCTAGCGCAACGGTGGAGAGACGCAGTGAGGCGGGAGAGCGGGATCTCTAATCGAGAGGGCGCCGACGGCACGACGAAACCGCCGAAACATGAGTCATGGTTGACCCGTACCCTGTAACCCAGAAAACCCGCGCGCCGCGTTGGCACCTTGCCCATGGACCAGTTCTCCGGCAACGGGTCAGCTGTTCTCGCGAGAGGCTTAGTTCTATGTAGGAATGGTCGTCGCGCACGCGACGACGACTGTCGCGTGCGCGATGAGCTCCGCTGCGGTCGTGGGAGCTGTGCCTCATGACTTTCCGCAGACGCTAGGTTTGAGTTGTTGATATCCCTTTATGCTGTTGCAGGAGCTGGGAGAAAACATGCACTGGTTCAGAAATTGAGTTCGAGTTATAAAAGTAAGCAACGTTCTAATGCTCAATTTTATATGATGCTTCTTCAGGAAAAGCTGAAAATATGACACACTATCGCAGTGAAACTGACTTTGTATACGCTTTCTAACACTTGATGTGCAAGTTTTGATGCAGGTCTAGATACCACTGGCCGCTGAAGTCACCCAATTGCGACGTCTTCTGCCGCGCTCGCCGCGCGAGTCGCCGCGTCCGCGGCGTCCATTCGTACATAATGTCCCGCAGCCAGTTCTACCTTGCCCTTGATCCCTCTCATGAGCACTCTCATGAATAGCTGCTACCCACTGCGGGTAATGGGTACTATTCCCTTACGGTCTCTCTATCTACACCCACTGCTTGATGAATCCGGCCCTGAACTTCTTTTTGTGCGCACCGGTTTTCTTCCCTATGAGTACCGTTTTTCTTCATATCCGTCGTCTTCTTCGTCGTTCTCGTGGTGTGCTTCCTCGATCATGTCCACTTCATATTGAACACCTCTTAGTTTAAAGGAATAGTTACAAACCCCACCCCGTACTCGAGGCTCGCTCCTACATCGTGTTTTTGACGTGAATATAAAATTAATGACTGAGGAATCCTATTCAGGTTCTCGGGTTCCACATTGTGAATGGATCTCTCACTACCCCAGGAAGATGGTGATCAACCAGGGCTTTCTTCTCAGGCTGTACAGAATCCTGGATACGACGTTATTTCCCAGGATGATATCCAACGCTTCGAGGCAAATGCCGAGGGACCACAGTCAATTCAGGTACCCAGATTCATTCCTCGCGTTGCTCTCGATTCTTCCTATTGTGCAGATCCAGCATTGGGTGGAGACTAAACGAGTAGCTGAAACATTAACTTTCATAGCGCAGGGTCTAAGGTGCAAGAGGGTCGGTGGGGGGAGGTCACCTCCTAAAAAGCGTCACCAACAAGAAAATAAAGCGACAAGGCACACCTATAATAAAGAAAAGCTAGAAACATTGCTATAGCTCTGTGCTGTGCTCTCCTCCGCGATAGCGGATCCGTGTTTTATCTGCTTCCAAATTGAGCAGGGGAAGGGACTCCAGGGTGTGGCTCAAGTGTGACCGTGTTAAAGTTGCCTACATCCTGGAGTTCCCTCCTTTGTCCAATTCGGAAGCAGACAAAATATGGATCCGTAATCGAAACAAGAGATAAGACTGCATTTACATTCGCTGTATGTAGCTACTCGCCGCGGCTGGCCGTCGCGGCAGGCCATGGTGACCCCTCCTCCCCCCTGCGGGTTTTCATCGGCTTCTCTGAATGTTTCGAACATTTCAAGCGTTCTTACCCTTAGGTCACTGAAGCTGAATGACTGCTGATGCTCGTTCCTGAGGCATTTACTAAATCCTATTGCAGCAATCCAGATAGACAGACTTCTCGGTGTACATGCCCTCGGGGGCGACAACGGTTCTCTTCACTGCCTTGTACTTCTTACACGGAGCGTGGAAAGCGATGATGATCAGTAGGGTACCAAACCCATTATCGTGGATGGAGTCCTTGGCGACACACGAATGTAGCCGTGACGTTTGGCATAATCAAGCGGTCGTAGTTGAGGGACTCTCTTGCGGTGCTTGTTCTGATGGTAAGACTTGGAAATGCTTCCAGCTGTTTTACGTTAGGCTCAGATCCAGCGACCCGTTGCTTGACAGCCTCAGACTTGGGTGGTTAAGAAGAAAAAGCTCGTGGAGCGCAGTGTTAGGACTGTAGGCAGCACTCGCTTCCAGGTTCTTGGTTTGGATGTCTCACCCAACCCCATTAGACCCTCTATCCCTCCGATGTCGGCGAATCCCTTGTCTGGAGGGGACAATACACTGCATTGTCCATGGGCTGGCTACCGGATGTCATTGTAAAGGCCAAATACGCATCCAAATTGCTTCCTCGACATTCCGAAGGAGAATGCATGGCGCATGCCAACAGACTGGCTGATTAACGCCGTTATTTACCCTATCCTCCAGTAAAGAGTTTCTCACATAACATTTTTAGGGGCAGCCCGAAGCCAAGTGCGGATCTTACGTTCTTCAGTCAGAATTTCCACAGTGCGCACTTGAAGGTGCTACTTCATCTGAGGGAGCTCGAAGTCGGCTGAGGCGCTTGCGAGAAACTGCTGAACAGAGAGAAGCACGGCTCAAGGTAGTTTTTTAAAATTGATTTCTGTTTTGCATTCCTACATACGATGCAAATCCTTACCTTCTTGTCCAATGGTATCTGATTAAGTTTTAGGTACAGCGGATTAATAACCGTCGACGTCAAGCTGCTCAGACGGAATCTTACCAAAGCGGAGTTCTTTCGCTTGAGGGATTACGAAGTCGTTTGAGACGCTTTCGAGAAACTTTCGAGCAGAGCGAAGTACGGCTTGAGTTTGCTGATCCTACCTTGCTTATGCATTTTCTCTATGAGTTGCCGACGTTGGTTGTGGAAGAGTATAGTTTAAATTGACAGCCTTGAGGAGAGAACTAGGCAAGAGAAGGAAGTCCGGGGTCTGGCTGGTCTAACTTACCCGTTTTCAGATTCCTCGCCGGTGCGCAGCGGGCACCAGCCCCATTAGTATCCGTTACCTTTTAGCGACCGTAGTTGGATAGGCTATTCCAATTCTGCGTGTATTTTTTGTTGTTGTTTATATGTACCTTTTCCACGTTAAATTGGACACTTTGAGCTACCCCAAGTCTTTTGAAATCAAGGCTAACTCTTCCAAATTGAAATGAGCTTCTTCTGCACCAAACTAGAGATGTTCCAAAAAGGTTTGAATAGTTTTTTGTTCAAGGAAAATTTTAGTAAAACTTAATTTGAAGTTTTAGTTCATCTACCCAATAAGTGAACACATTGAAATTTTATGAAATTTTCATTTTCTTAAGAAAAATATTGATTAAAGCTGTTCTCAAGAGCAGAAAAGCGGCCACTTTCTTACTGCCAAAGAAGAGATTGCGCCATGTGCTCTTCCGATACGTCACGATTTTTATTTGATTGATAGCAGTATTTCTGTTTGCGTGGAGTTTGACAGCTGTTAACCATACAAGAAAAACAATTGTAAAGAACACACATATCCCCACTTTGATGGTTCACGTAGGTAGCATTTACACTATCAATCAGATAGAAGTTGCTGTGAGCTTTGGAGTGCATGGACAATCTGGTCTTTTAATGAGCTAGATGCTCGCTTCTTTGCTGTGCTCTAAGCAAAATTTTAGGTTATTATTTTTATATAAAATAAAAATCTTATGAAATCATTACTTCTTGGGCAGGTAAACTAAAGCTTCAGAGAATGTTCTACCAAATTTTCCTTGAGCGAAAAATTATTCTAACCATCTTAGTGAGTCTGCAGCTTAACCTGCCTGAAGGTCATTCCGATTTGGAAGAGTTTACTTTTATTTCAAAAGTCCTAGACTAGTCTGAAAGAGTGTCGAATGGATTTGAAAAGTGTCCAGTTCGACGTGAAATATCTAAGCGCATGGTAGAGCAGTAGCAGTAGGCGTCGGCTACCGCGTGCATCCTGAATTGAGGTTTATGGCAGGATCGCGTTAGGGCCAACAAAGCCTTACACTTGGGGATAGTTGAATTTTTATTAGACTTCTCTAGTGAAGATAATACATTGACTTATTCGTCGGCTGGAAGCCGTAAGTGCTTGTGTAGGTCAAGTATGCGTGCAAATTGACTCCACGATATCTCGTAGTTTTGACACATCCAGCGGAAGTTTTTGATTAACGTCGAACTCTGTTCTTTTTCCTTACCCTTATATGTTGAGTTGAATGGATCTTTTGTGGTCTATGGGGATTGTGGCTCCAGCTGCGCATTGTAGTCAGCATTTTGCTGGCATCTTGGCATCAAACCTTTGCTTTGGTCTGGGCTTTATAGGCGGAATTGAAAGGAGATAGAAAATGGCAAGTATCGGCGTTATTCAATCCCTTTGTTGGATTTGGTACATAATTCTATATTGTGTAATATTGTGGAGGAAATTTGAATGCATAATTTGCCGATACGGTCACACGAGGTGGTCAGCGATGAAGAAGTATTGTACTCTTCCCAGACAGGTCTGCTACTAATCAACCGTCCCCAGATGGGTGCAAGACTTAGTAGACCTGGGCGGCGTCCGAAACGAAAACCTCTATTCTCACTGCGCCGGATAGCTAGTGCCCCCGACTGCGATAACACCACTGTGAAAGGCATCCCGGCTGATCTAGTCGACCAGAAAATTGTCCATGTGGTTTTCTGCTCCAGAATGGAATGCTCTTTTCAAAAGAAGGTTACACTCTTATACCTTCAGGCGCAGCGGGTCATTGATCGTCGACGTCGCACTGCTCAGCTGAAATATCAGGAGTACTTACGTAGCGGTGCACTTTCAGAAGAAGGACTCCGTACCCGAGCGAGGTGCTTGTTGGTAGCTCCCGAGCAGAGACGAGCACGGTTGGAGGTGGCTGTCTATACCTTGCATTGACCCTCGCTTTCGGCCGTCCTCTCGTGTCTGTGCTGCCTTTGAGGACCATTCTTCATTTCCAGACGCAGAGTGTTAGCATCCATCAGCGTTGCTTTGCCTATTCGGGATCTGAGCAGCCTTCAACAAACGGCGAACAAGAAGCAGTTTACAAGTGCCAGAGTCTCACACCTGACCTGGTATGTGGAGTACTCCTGATCGCTGTCAGATTGCCCGCAATGTTTATCTTATCCTGCGATTTCAGCCGCGACGAAACAATACTGACAAAGTTCGTGCTGTTTCCGAAGAGAATCAGTCACAGCGAACTCTCGCTGACATTCTTAGTGACACTGCTCCTGTTTCTTGGTCGACTCCGAACATATCGAGTGATGTTAATGGCACCTCAGCTAAATTGTCTCGTCATGTTGAGGGACACCTAGTGAGTTTAAGCTTTAATCAGCGTACATTGTGCCGTCTTTAAACGCATCTCCAAAATGTTTCTACACTTCTTTAAGACTAGACCGGCTATTATAGCGAGTATATGTTGTTATAAGAACGTCTTCTTGCTATCAAAACTCTGTCAATAGATGAACTCGAACCCGCATCCTCTTCTTTCCGGCAGGATGCTGACCTATCATGACACCAGTGATTTTTGTTGTTAAAAGACACTTTTCAGTGAAGCCTTCACCATAAGCAGGCAGTTCTATGCCGGTACCAGCGACCCGATATCGCGGGGGAATGCTCGTAGGCTCACTATGATCAGTGATCGGATTCTGCATTTGAGTGCAATCCCACAATCCCAATCAGAGAAGGGGGGGGGGGGGGTGGGATGTGTTGAAAGTGGACGCGTCAAGAGGACAAGGGGTAGAACGAACATTTCGTGATAACGGTGTTGACCCCCTCTTTGGGATTGCACCGGTATTCGATCCAGCAACGGTGGCGGTGTGACAAACCTAGCTTTTTGCCCGGGAAGGAGTCAGTGCTCGTTCCGGTCCCGCTTGGCGCGAGAGTTTCAGCAGCAATCCTTGCAACAACTTTAAAACCCTTCTGTGTCAGGACATATCATTCTCCAAGTTAAAAAGAAGTGATTAAGGGCAATGTCTTTGTCTCTTCATGCGTTGTTGCTTTGTCACGTGAGGTAGTACAGGTTTGACTCAGCCAAGAAATTTTTCGTGCACTATTTATCCTCTCCTTCTTTCCACTGGAAGCCTCTCTCCAATTGTCTTCCTTCTTGTAGCCTTCTCCTTTCTTTCTTTTATGTAACTTACTATAATTTTCCTGCCTTTTCTTCTTTGCTCCATCTTGTCCTTTTGTTTCCATACACTTCCTCATTTTCTTGTGCTTTATATATAATAGCTTGTGTGGGATGTGTGAGAGTTGGAATACGATAGCCGTCCTTCCACTGTAATTGGTGCTTCAGTGGATTATTAAGGATAGGATAACAGTAGGATGGATGGGTAAGCTTTATTGAGGAACTGTTACCTCTAACAAGGGAATGCCGTCAGCTTCCCATGGAACTTCGGATGGAGACCTATATCACGCGAAAGAGCTCGGTACGCTGATCACAGATGTGTAGCCCAAATTTGCTAAATGGATCTACTAAGCGAGTTGTGGCCGGCGAAAGCCGCGTTGTTGCGTAATTAGAGGTGCGGTTGGTAGCGCTAACAACGGCAGCAACGGTGCAGCGGTAGAGTGTTTGCTTCACAGGTCTGGGTCATGGTTCGATTCCCGTTGGTGGCGGCGTTTTTGCATTTTATGACCTATCTTCGACGAGGACCTATAATCTCATTTTTAGCACATTTTTTAGCGAACGACAGATGGCGATTTGCATTTACGTCTATTAGGAATTCGAAGTTGGAAACATGTTTCATGGAGTTAGGTAACATATTTTATTCATGGAGTGAAGGATGTCGAAAGTTCAACTCAAAACAAAAATCAAAAGTAAAAAATCAAAAATCAACAAAGCTTAACCAGCATAGACATATTAAAAATCAACTACATTTATTCAAACCTTTCTCTGCACTAATGGAACAACGCAAAAAAGATTAAAACATTTTTTGTGTTGTTCGATCAGTGTTGAGGAAGGTTTGAACAGATATATATATAATAGTTGTTTTGATTAAATTTTTGACATTCTTCACGTCATGAATAAAATATGCTACCTGAAACATGTTTCCAACTTCGAATATCCTTATAGACGTAAATGCAAGTCGCCATCAGCCGTTCGCTCAAAAATGTGCTAAAAATGGGATTATAGGTCCTCGTTGAAGATAGGTTACAAAATGCAAAAACGCCGCTACCGACGGGAATCGAACCAATGACCCCAATCCTGTGAAGCGAACACTACCACTGTGCCGCTGCCGCTGTTGTCAACGCTGCCAACCGCATCACTGATTACGCAACAGCTCGGCTTCCGTCGGACATAACTCGCTTAGGAGACCCATTTAGCAAATTTCGTCTACATAGCTGTGATCAACGTCTCGAGATCTTTCACGTGGTTTAGGTCACAATGCGAAGTTCCATGGGAAGCTGACGGCATTCCCCGGTAAGAGTGTAGGTGAACGTCTTATTAAAGAGGTCATGTAGGTTCAAGGCGATGCAGCACCGGCGGACTATGGCCTCCAAGCAGGTAGGATCCTAGTTGCTCCGCCCTTTTAACCTCGCGACGGATCTGAGGATCACCATAGACGGTGATATAGTTTTCTCTCTCATTTTTTACTTTCTGTTCCTCCCGATTTTCTTGTTGTGTTCCTTTTCCCCCACCTTTAACTACTGCGCATTCAGAGGTCTCTTAAGTCATGTAGAACTGTTTTAGTTCCCAACTGAAGTGCATATGACATATATATCGTCTGTAGAATCACTGCTTCAAACCTACACTGCATCGGCTCCTCAATGAAAAGCGTACGTTTAGGAGCCGTCATCTCCTGACCCTTTATCTGGAAGACACCGAGACAGGAACGATGCGCACTCTGTCGCTGAAAGGTGATTATCCTAATTTTAACCACCTATAACTCGTATTCCTTAACCGTCTGGAGCACCTTCGCTGTTTTTCCACAACAAGGTGTTGAAGTTGATTAAACTCTCAGTCTTCAGAGACTGCTCTTATGCTGTGGTCGTCGTCAGGAACGCCGCGGAAAAGGAGAGATTGGTTCACTGCTTGGTGAGTAGAAATACGCTCCCAGAAATGAAGTGGTTCCTGGATAGCTTCATGAGCGGAAACAGATGATATGCTTTGAAAGGTTATCTTGCTTAACGTGCTGCTATTTTATTTACTTCATAGGCTCGTACATCGAGAAACATTTCATTATCCTTTTTGGTTAGGCCTGACATATATCATCTCATCAAATAAACTGTCGACTGGGAATAGAGAGATTTGTTCCTATTTGGAGTTATTAACGACGCTTAGCCTTACAGATGCTGTAGTAGGAAGTATAATCCGTCATTTTTCCCAAACTCAGGATAAATGGATTATGCTGGTAATGGCGTTTTTGAAAAGCCTAGATCTTAAAGTGGCCATCAAACAGGAGTAATTTTAACCAGACCAGATTTTTGGATGGCTTCGGGACTTGTTTTTGGTATTCGAATTGGATGTCCGATATCAGAAGAAATGAGAAATCAATTAGTTGTCTGAGTCATTCGAAAATCCGTTCTAGTGAAAGTCATCCCTATCTGCACCATCTTAAATGCGGGGCTTTTTCAATGATGTCATTTTCAAAGGTTTATCCAGGGTTTGAAAAAATGGCGGATCAAATTTATCCGAATGGAGGTTGTATCTAGTATACTAAACGGTCACCTACCTTGATAATCAGTACTTACCATTAGTTAGGGTTTCGGATTTGGGCTTAATTTCCCTTAGCAGTGCAATGGAGAGCAGTTTATTTTATGAGGTAAAGTGATGTTTGGGTTGACATGTTCGTGAAGTGTCCAGACGTTTCTTGTTCTAAAGAAGGCTACGACTGCGGAACTTAGCCGCAGTAAAAGCTTAGAATGGCCTTGCTGTACCTCTCCAGTAGGAGCTTAATGCTTCTATCATTTTGTTTTTAGAAAGGCTATGGTTTCGAAGATGTGATGTGGTTGAACAACTTGTGCGATCATCCTGACGTTAAGGTGAGCTCAAAGCAGGATTCTTATAGCAGTGTCTTTGATGATTTTCCTTCTTATGCAAAAAACTTAGGCATTCTGCGTCGCTACTGGTTCGCTGGATCCTGAATACTGCAGTGATTTCGGTAAGCGTAGGTGGTGGGTGTTGAAGTGAGGGAAGATTGGAAATGTAGCATCTGTATGTAGACAATGCTGAAGACTACAACGTTGGAGAAGTGGAGCTGCAGGAATTACCCGCTGTTGATCCCATGGACAACGCGAGTTGGACCACGTCACCAGAAGATTCAACTGCCGCAGCAGGTTGTGAGTGGTCGTCTGCTTGCAATGACTGCTTTTACCGTGGTTTATTGCTTATCGGAAGGCTCTCCGGCGTATGTAACCCCTGAGCGGCGAAAGTGGACAGTGCTGCGAAAATCTCCACGCTGCAAATAGAAGAAAAGTGTGATACGTTTTTGAAAACATTAATCTACTGAGCTAGGAGCCTTAAAAGTTACCCACAGCACAGCAGCACAGAGTAGTACTTTTAAACATCAAGCATGTAGAAAAATGGGAAATACTGCTTCGCTGGGGCGGGGGAGGGGGGGGGGAGGTGTTCGATCCATGGACATCGTGGTATTTTGAATTTTTCTGCATATTTCGTGTTTGGGAGGCACTGCCTTGTGAGACTAAGCAATTCCATAGTACGAGTTTAGCGTTCCCAACTCGGTAAGCTCAACGACTTTTGGTCAACGGAAAGATACAGAGTGCCGGGACCTTCCATAGAGAGAAGGCGGGAGTATCAGTCGGCTGAGCTTAAATTTTCTGCACAATCTTCTAGGAGGTTCCAAGCTTTATCAACGTTAGGGAATCAGAGACGCTCTCCACATGTTGGAAACTGGGTTTGCTGGTCATGTAATTTCTAGGGTAGACACGCTGGACGAGGTCCATAACCGACCGGAATTGTCGGGGCACGAATAAACGCTAGGACGTCCACTAACATTTTGGCAGAGCTTATTTGTGAAAGAGGAGCGTGTCGCGCAGTCGGAGGAGGTGCCGGCTGTCGCGCGCAATCGATACCAGGTTTCTGGTTCGGCTTTCTCGCCCAGCCCAACCAAGCCTTCCATCCCTCCGGGGTCGGTGAATTAGGGGGACGGTTAGGAGGTACACCCGCCCCATGATGAGGGCGTGCGATCTTCCTCTCATCCCTCTTGCTCACCCACCCCCAACCCCTAGGCTTCACCAAGAGTCTGACGGCTGCCTTACGAAATCTTTGACACGCAAAACAAAAGTTTCCGGTCCTCAGAACAGCGGTGTACCTCCTGACACCACGCTCCCCACCAGGGGCGGGTGTACCTCCTGTCGCGCTGCCGTGAATTAGTACCAAAGCTGTCCGGGTAGGACAGCTCGCTGAAGTATTCATCAGCTGGCCATCGCAAGTCATTCTATGGCCAATACGCATTCAAATCACCTCCATGTTATCCCATAGGACTAGAATACGTGGCGCATCTCAAAATGAATTGAGTAACGCTGTCCTTTATCCTTTTAATCTTTTTTATTTGTGAAAGGAAGGAAGGAAGGAGCTTTGGTGTCCTTCAAGAGTGTAGGACCTACGGAGCTCTGGCATAGAATGGGGCACGGAATCCGTTCGAGCAAAACAACAGTTAACGGGCAGCGGGTGAATGGAGGCATATTCATGAAATGATTTCCGTGGTGCTTCAAAGTAATGCATCCTGTGAGTTCTATATTAAAATACATTGAAAAACAGGAAATCCGCTTGGGAACAGCATCGAACAACTCTGAATGGCCCACATACTTACCCAGCCAACCCATTCTGGGAACACCGCACCTTGAGGCCTACACGTGATGTACTGCCACAAATGCAAGTCTCGATTCTTCACAGTAAGCTGACAGATCCGGTGGAGAGCAAAATCACGGAAGCGTTTCAGTTAAAGCGCTAAGTGAAGCTTCGTAGTTGCTAACCAGCGATTCAATAATTCGTTTCTTGTCACTAAATCCCATTCCGTTTCAGGTTACGACAAAGAAGACCGAGTCGAAAGGGTGAGGGTTAAGTAAGTTGCTGAAATCTTTCTTATTTCACTATTTTTTTAAAGTAAATCTGTGAGGAAATTGCTCTTTACAGTTGTCCGCTGCCTGTCATACAAGATCTGTCTGAAAGCTTGGATTCCCTGAACGATAGGGATTTCCAAAGACGCTTTCGACTGTCTCGGAGTACTTTCAACTCACTCTGCGCTGAGCTTGAAAGCGCTGAAGAAGGGGCGGGCCGAGTGCTGGTCTCACCGGACGCAGTGGAATTGAATAGCGGCTCAACGGCTATAAAAGTTTCAATGGTATTGGATACACTAGCTGGAGATTGTCGACCTGTAGCTGCGCCGGAATTCGATGAAGCCCTGAATGTGCTGTCGGCATGGGCTGAGAAGATGATTTGCTGGCCAGACGAACAGGAGGCCAATCTTATAAATGCCAGGTATGCGTGAAATCCGGATTCAACTCAGTTCTGTTCATTTTCATGCAGCTGTTTGAGAAGGACGTCAAGACTTGCGTGTTTTCAGTTTTTTCGAAATGACCGGCTTATCCGATATCATTGGCTGCATAGCTCCATTACGGATATGCATAGTTAATGGCAGAAGTCGTATGAAGAGGTACGTTATTTATGAATCTACTATATTTTTGTGTCCCTTCTGGTCTGAAACACTAATGGTTGAAATCAGTTGCTGTTGAATCATTATGCGGAAAAGTCAGGACCATGTCGCTCAAAAGATAATTAGTTCCCAAATGTGTGTAGGTGTTCAATCTACACTGGATATCATCCATGTAGCGTGTTGCCGGAGCAAGAATAACGGATGGAACGAATAATGAGAATGAAAGAATACTGCAATAATGTGTGGGGATTCTATGTGTAAGAAAATTAAGGTCTTCCGTGTAACAGAACCAGTTTCTTGCTTACTGGATGTTTTTTGGCTTTCGATGGTTCCACTGGGTCTACAGTCTTGTGGCTATAGAATAAGGGTAACAGAAGGTCTTCGATGTAACCTCGAACAGCGTTGGTAAGTCGAAAAAGTGTATAATGATATGGGGGAGCAATCTGAACATACAAAAGCGCGCGGCGGGTGCGGCGACTGCTGCGGCAAGCGCGATGTCCACGTAATGTGTGTTGCCTACAGTCACGGAGTCTAATGCCCTTGTAACTGCATAAACCTCTTCTGCAGCATCTGCCCAGCTATATGAGAGTCCACCAGTGCACTTAGTCAGAGAAAATCGATGTGTCGAAAGGGAATTGGATGATCTAATCGAAGAAATAGACAATTGCTTCCATTGTGAAAAGATTTAGGGTCCCTTTGTGAGAAGAAACTTCATTTCTAAAAGCGGCATATCTATTAGGGGGGGGGGCAAAAGTAATGAGACACCCCATGTCGTGTCCATATATCTCGTGGCTGGAGTCTAGTTTCGTGCTTATCGTATTTGTATGTTTGTATGCTACTTACTGAAGGCCACCTGAGAAGTTGCCACTTCCGCCCTTTCCAGAAGCATGCCAGAAACCCCAGCCTGTCTCATGCCGAAACCCCAGTCTGACGACTCGACCTGTGTCGCGCAAATCTCCCCCAATTCCCAACCCCGAGCAGCCTGGGCTCAATATTCACGCAAGATGAGAAGTACGTCTTCTACCTTAACCCTGCCAAGCAGCGAGTCTGGGTGAGGCCCGGTGAATTGTTACCGACCTTCGTTCGGCGAGATGTTCACGGCGAGAAGCATCTTTGGAGCTTTTGGGTCTGCGCCCATAGATCGGTTTACCGGAGGCTGTTTCCCAAGAGCACCGCGATGAACTCCAAGGCCATGGTGAGCGAAACAGAGGAGATGGGCCGGCGACTCGCTCTTGTTCATTCGCAGCGCTTCAAGAAGGTTCTCCTCTTCGACAACGCCGCACCCCATCGGGAACAAGTAAGCACGGATAAGCTTGGCCAGCTGGGCTACGTTCACATGCCTCACCCACCGTATTCAATGGACATCTCTCCATGCGACTACCACCACTTGTTGGGCCTACAGGACTTCCTGGTGGGAAGGGACACAAGAATCCAAGCAGTCCGTGACAACCATATCGAGCTGTTGATCAACACCAGGCTCAAGCAGTTCTGGAAGGATGGGATCAGGAAGTTGGCTGAGCGATGGCAGCAAGTTCCTTGCCCTTAATGGCAAATACACTCCTCAGCATCGTTGAGTTGTAATTGAGTTATAAGGAGATAAAGATTTTTTTTTCATTTTGTCTCATTACTTTTGCCCCCCCCCCCCTAATAGATACAATACAGCATGCCTTGATAGTTCGTTAGAACTCAATTTTCACGTAGCAGCCCACTTAGGAGCTCTGCGTCTATGGCGGTTCGTCATGCGTGCTACAGAGGCCGCCTCGCGCGGCGAAAAATTGTATGTTCGTACTACCAACCAATGATATGTAGCCGAGCTGCGTGGTGGCGCAGTCGTGGAAGGCGCCGGCTGTCGAATGTACTCGAATCCAGGTTCTTGGTTTAGGTTTCCCGCCCAGGCCAAGCAAGTCTTTCCACTCCCAAGTATCGATGAGTTGGTGCCAGAATTGTCTGAGAAGGATAAAAACTGGCTTATCAATCTCTAGGCCAACGCAAGTCACTGTATGGCAAACTACGCGCTTAAATCGCCTTCACTACATGGCGTAGGAGTAGAATGCGTGGCGCATCCCAAAGGATATTGACTAAGGCCATCCTTTTTGCCCAGTACTTATCATTGCTCCAGCACAGTCACTACGCGCTTACCCACTCCGGCTGGCTTGCTCCGAGGATCGAGCCTAGAAATGTAATTTCATCGTACTGCATCTCAATATTCCATCGTATTTCCCGTTTTCTCTTTCCTCTCCTTTCCCATGTTTGTCCGGACATTCCGGTCAAGACACATTTCCACTAACATTAGCGCTTTAATAAAAGTCATGATTTCTACGAATGAAACTGATGAGAGTAGGATTGAATGAGACCACTTGCAGGAAAAATGCTAAAGAGGAACTGAACGCTGAACTCGTCACAGATCATCTGATGCGGTTCCGCTGGGTTTCGACGAAGCTTCATGGACACATCGACGACAACACAGTATGTGGTTGTCTGTGTATCAAATATATGCCTCAAAGTTGTGCTTTCAGGTGTTCAGACGTAGTTTACTGTACGAGCAATTTTCTGGAGGAACAAGGAAAGGCCGGCTCATCGGCGACGACACCTACCAAAGCAACTCCTTCTTGCTGACACCATCTGCCATGATAAGAGAGAACGGCTTGGGTAAGTACACTAATGGTAAGTAGTCTTTATTTCAGAATGAGTTACGTGTTGTGACTTCAGATATAAAGCAAGTGAGTGCCGTTGTCAAAGCTCATCAAACAGTGTCGACCGCATTACGGCATCTGAAGAAGCAATTTCCGATCTTAAACGAAGCTATGTGAGTTTTACCCCATTTTTGTTCCATGTTTACACATACTTCTTCGTTTGCAGTCTGTGTTGATTGGTGGACTGAAAAAAGGCCTTTCAGCGCTAATTTTCCAGTTCTCCACATGTCAGATAGTAAACCTGGGTTGAGGTTCTTGCACGTGGGATTGCTTCCCTCGTCAGCCGAGAAGAGCGCAGAACTTAGATATAGCATTGTATGTTTGTTCTCTTCGCCACCAGTGCTTGAGGTTCCTTTTCCTTCGCGTTACTGAAGCTTTTTGTAGTGTGACCCTCCTCCCCCTCCAAAAAATCTTTAAAACGGGCCAGAGCAGTTAGTCAATCCCTTTTTGGAATGTTCTACGCAATCCACTTGTACTGGATGTCGTGGAGGCAGTTTACACTGGATATTTCAAATTAAGTTGGACACTATTGTACACTATCACGCTTCGGAAATCAAACTTGTGGTTAGCATCTTCCAAATCAAAATGAGCGTCTCCCAGATTAAATTGGAAACTCTCCGAAACTGTTGGAATAATTCTTTGTTTAAGCAAGATTAATTAATTAATATATTTACTGTACAAATTGTGCGCCTTAAACAATGAACAGTAGGCCACAATCGAAAGCATATGCTACAGGTAGCAAACCCATAGTCGGACGTGTTTAATATATGCTGAAACTTGCTCGAATCCATCGATGATTGCACAGCTGCAATCAATAATAAGTATACTTGTGACATCATATATTTCGATTTCGAGAAAGCTTTTGATCGGATGCCCCACGAAAAATTAACATTCAAACTGGAAAAAATGGGGTTTCATCCGATTCTCGTCAAGTGGATCACCGAATACCTGTCCGGCCGGGCGTTGCAAGTCAAATTAGATCAGACGTTTTCTCAGCTTATGCCTACCACGAGCGGAGTACCTCAGGGGCGGTTCTTTTACCAGTATTCTTTTATCTGTTCAATATCTGTACAAACGATTTAGCAAAGGTAATCCAAAATCATGGACTTTCTATAAAAATGTATGCAAATGATGTAAAGATATATCATGTAATTAAGGAACCAGAAGATTTTTCTAGGCTGCAAAGTTCAATTGATTCTCTGGTAGTCTGGAGTAAAAAATGGCAGTTGCGTCTGTCTCCTCAGAAGACAACGTATATGTAACTAAAGACAACTTCACCAATCCAGGCTCGTTCGTACCACGTGGATGGTGTTGTTGTTTTACCTGCTAGTTCCGTTAAAGATCTTGGCTTCCGTAATAATACTGATCTGGATTTTTCTGAACATGTCAGAGATCGATGCAAACGGGCAACTATCCGCACGTTTCAAATTTTTAAAGGACTGTGCTGCAAAAATAAAGATATCCTACTTCGTGCCTATAAAACTTATGTTAGGCCTATTGTAGAGTCTGGTGTCACAGTCTTCAACCCAAATAAGATGAAGGAAGTTTATTGCATTGAGAGAGTTCAGAACAATTACACTCGAAAACTCCTAGCACGTACTGGCACTTGGGAATGTGACCGAATTCCAGACGCTGTAGTGAAAAACAGGCTTCTTCAACTCACTTCCCTTGCTTCTCGACGTAAAGTCGTTGATGCTTGCACGGTTCATAAGGTAGTGCACTTTAGGTGCACTAGCAAAGGAGTACAGGGTGCGTAAAAAGTATTGACGCACCTACGTCTTGATTCAGCTCCAGCTTTTTCTTTCTACCCCTCTAGGTTTTTGTGTGTTATTTTTGTTGTCTGTATTGTGCTCAAAAAACACTCACGAAAAAACTGAAGAAGCATGATCGTCATCGTTACGGTGGCCCTTTTTTTGTCTGTTACCCAAAGAGCCGAATACTTCCTTAACAAGAGATTTAGGCGCTGTTCGAAACGGTAGGTGAGGAAAGATGTGAGCAACCCAAACGGCTCTGTCATAGCAGATGATGATTACAAGAGGTTCACGCACGTTAACGTTCAAATCCGAAATTATCAACCTCTGTCCGATAACGGTAAACAGATAACGCGCGCAGGTGTAGACAGCTTCTCAGACGAGCACAGCTTAAACGTGAATCCGCTGGATTACTCTTTTTAGGCGATTTTGGAGAATGAGGTCTGGGCTACTTTCAACAGAAGTGACCAGTCGCACAAGGCTACCCTGTTCAAAGCACGGAACGAAATCCAAGAGAGTACTTGCGGCGCATGCTCATGAATTTTTCCGTCGTTTTCGTTCCTGTGTTCTCAGTAAAGGAGCCAATGTCGATTACGAGTTATTCTATCGTGTTTGCAAAATCATTTTCCATATTTCTCAAGTGAATATTTTCAAACTTACTGCGCAATACTATTTCCACAACCGTCATTTACTGCGTCAATACTTTTTACGCACCCTGTAATTATGAAGCAGTTGTTTACTTTGTCCAGTTCACGTACTAGAGGTGCTCTGCAAAAAATCACGTTAACACGCCCAAAAACAGGTTTATATGCAACCTCATTTTTATATAGAGCAGGAACTGCATACCTCAAACTTATGAAAAACGAATCAAGGGTCTTATCAGTAAAGCAGTTTAAGCAGTTTGCTAGCAATACATTACTTAGATATGATCTTTCTTGAGACAATTCGACAAGTGATACCGATTACCAACTCGTTGTATATACTTTGTATTGCATATTGTGTTTGCTTTGGCTTTGTAGTACTGAGTGTTGTTTTTAATGTTTGCCTTCTGCAAAAATAATGAATAAATAAATAAATATGGCTTTGAAATTTTTAGATTCGCCTACCCAAATAACTAAACACACTGTTCAGTTTTTTTTTTAATTTTCAAGGAAACAATAATGGTTTAAAGCTGGCTTGAAAGTGTAGGAAGACAGAAATTATTAGTTTAAAAAAGAGATTGCACCACGCTCTTATCTAGAACGTCGCCATTTTAATTTCTTGAAAAAAAAACGGTAGCAAAAAATCTGCTTATGCAGAGTCACACACTTGTCAGCGGCATATCGTAACCAATTGCTGAACACATACTTGTCTTTAACCTGCTGTTTCAAGTAAACTACATTTGCACTATTAATTGAACGAAAATCGCGATGAGCTGCACGTGTTTGGCGTGATGTCTGTCTTTTTTAACAGGCTGAAAAATTGCTGTTTTTTAACTCTGAATAAGCCTTTAACCATTTATCGAAAAATAAAAATTCTCCAAAATAGTAAGCAGAGTGCTCATTTATTGATTTGTTCTAGAAAAATTCAGAGAAAGTTATACCGAAATTTCTTCGAACAAACTGTTACTTTAACCTTCTAGGAGAGTCTCTAGTCTAACCTGGATATCGAAAGGTTTGATTTAGAAGGTGTTCAGTCAAAAGCGCCAAACTTCTTTGAAGAGTCTTCATTTGGTTTAAAACTGCGCACTTCGTATGGAAATGGTATGCATTAGGGAGTAGAGGACGATAGAGCTAGGGCTTGTTGTTCCACGGGTCATGAACCTGGTGTGTGCAGTAGTGAGCCCCATTGTCAATGAGCCCGTCTCTTCCGTATTGAAACTGAACGTTGACCCTTTACAGGCTGCCGGTGGCGATGCTGTCAAAGGTCGTCGTTCTGTGTACGGCACTCTTCAATCTGTGCAGAGCAGAAGGCGAGCAGCTCTTCGAGGAGGACGATCAGGTCAAAGAACTCGCCGAGACGGAGAAACTGGAAGAAGTTTCCGACACAAATGCTTGATGGAGTCACCGGTATTCCTATATGTTTAGATGTTGTTCTGTGATGAGGTTTTAGTTAGTTAAGTGATTTCCACTATAAAGATATGACTTGTTGGGTTTGTTACCGATTGTTTGCCTTTATGTGACAATGCTCGCAAGATTAAAGATGTCCGTTGGAACTGGCGGAAGGTTGAACAGCACTCTTTACTGAGACTCTGTTCGAAGTCATCGAGCGCAGCAACTTGACCTACAGATGAATTGTTTCAGCTTAATCCGACATTTTGAGAACTACACCATTCATCAGGACATGCACTTATAGGTTGTAAATTCTGCAGATGGAAGCAAGGATGGCCTGGAGGAGATGGTGGTAGCGGACTTGCAACTGAAAAATACAGTGCGTTTCAAAAGTATGTATCCACTCGAGAACTTGCCCATATCTCGACAAGGATCTGGATTATTCTGTCTTCGCTGGTGTCCCATGTAATCAAAATTACCACGACGTCATTGAACTGTCGGTTATTCGCGTAGGCTCGCTGAACCACAATCCCCCACATATTCACCATTCCGTTGCTGTCAGGAGTACAGGCCGGCTAGTCCGTTGTTTGAATGTTGTAACGGTGGAGCCAATCTTTGGTTAACCTGGACACATGGACTGTAGCGCTGCCATGCTTCAGAACATTCCTCTGATGTGTTCTGCCTCTCAAGAAAGGCATAGGGCTGGACTCCACTACACATTGACACTTCAGACTGTCCGTGCAACACGACGGAAGCCTAAGCTTCAGCATTCCGCTGCTGAAGCTTAGGCTTCCGTCGTGTTGCACGGACAGTCTGAAGTGTCAAGGTGTAGTGGATTCCAACCCTATGCCTTTCTTGAGAGGCAGAACACATCAGAGAAATGTTCTGCAGCATGGCAGCGCTACAGTCCATGTGTTCAGGTTGATCAAAGATTGGCTCCACCATTACGACATTCAAACAACGGACTGGCCGGCCTGTTCTCCTGACAGCAACGGAATGGTGAACATGTGGGGGATTGTGGTTCAACGAGCCTACGCGAATAACCGACAGTTCAATGACGTGGTGATAATTTTGATTACATGGGACACCAGCGAAGACAGAATAAACCAGATCCTTGTCAGTAGCTTGAACAATATGATGCATGATGTTATAAGAAATAATGGTGGTCCGATCGACTTGTGAATCTAGTAAAAAGTTTTTCCCACAAGTGGATACATACTTTTGAAACGCCAAATTTCAATCAATTTTCTTCAAAAAATTCTGATTCTCGTGTGGGACGAAAAAATCTCTTAAAGTTAGTGGTTACCTATTTTCGACTACGGGGAATCTAGAGGAGCTAGTGCGGCTCTGCAGAAATCAAAGCGAAACGAGATATGGGCAAGTTTTAGAGTGGATACATACTTTTGAAACGCATGTAGAAGATTCTGCTCCGATATGCGCAGATTTCCGCACTTCTCCAACGTCAATCCGGCAAAGGGTGCGTGGAGCGCAGTCCGAGAAGCAGCCGGCAGTCGCGTGCACCCTATACCAGGTTCCTGGTTCGGAGTTTCCGCCCGGGCCAACCAAGCCCTCCGGGGTCAGTGAATTAGGGGGACAGTCAGGAGGTACACCCGCCCCCTGAATTGATACCAGAGTTGTGTGGGAAGGATCAATCACGGGCTTGCTCATTGGCTGGTCACCGCAACTGATTGTGTGCCAAATACGATTCAGAGCGCCGTAGAAGTAGAATGAGTGGAGCACCCCAGAACAGATTCAGTAACGCCATCATTTATACTTCATCCTTTATTCCTGTTGGACATTCACCTATCAAGGTGTTTAGGGAGCAAAAAATGTCTACTAAAACGGCAACGGCGGCAACACAAAAAGTAGCACGAAAAGTTATGAGCCACCGGTGGCTGATATTGTCCCACGCGGACGGACGCGCATGATCCACCGGTGGCGCATCTTGTCAACAATGCTTTAATAGAAGCACTAAATACATCGTGCACTCGCATCACCCGTAGTAGAAAACGTTCCGCGATGGTGCTCCGTCCATCTTTGCAGCCCTTCCAGGACGGTCGGCCACGACCCTTCGCTTGATATCGCAGTGGGAAGCTGCTGATGGTTTTCGAAGTGCAACAGAAGAGGTATTTTTATATTTCGTACACAAACACCATTAATTAAATATACAACATGGAGAAAGTAATGCTATCTGTAAGGAAGCCAAACATACGCGATATAACAACAAGTAGGCTGGATTCAATTTGTCCAGAAGGTGATTTGGTGACGTCGAGATCGAGGTAGGAAACAACAAAATAGAAGAGCGGAATGGAGTGAGTTCAGCGAAAATGAGTTTAGCAAAAGGATGAAAGAAATCGGAGGTAATTCGTAGCATGCGATGCGGCAGCTGGAAGGCATTCAGGGATATCTACGATGCCGCTACTTAGCGTGAACAGCACTATGTAAAGTTATCTGGCAGTCTAGAGACCCATATCGAGCACTGCAAGACCTGAACCATCACGAAATTTACACAATTCTCCGACTAGCAATACACATCGCGTTAGCTCTTTGGTCTTACCATCAGTTAGATCGAATTCCGAAGCTTTAGTCAGAAAATACACATGTAGTAGGGATACCGTAACTTGTCCCAATTCCAGAGGGTCAAGCCTGATTGGGAGCCAGTATTTTTCTGTAGCGATTTCATCCTCGAAAATCTTTTCTGTTGCACTTCGACTACATTCAAAAATAGTTCTAAAGGGTTGTAGAATGAACTGAAAGAAAAGCATCACAATGCGATATCAAATGGTGCCCTGTAGGATAGTGCCTGCGCCGCTCGTCTTTGATCCTTCGCCTTCTTCTCGTCTAGTTATTCTTCGGTGGCTTTTCGAATTCCATAAAATCCTAAAAGTCACAGGGTTTAGATAGTTGGCACCGTGGCTAACAACATCGTAACTCACGATAAGGAAAGTTCCGGCGATCAGAAGAGCTTTTGCCCTGACTTCAAGGTCCATTGGAACTAAAATGTAGAATGGGTCAAAAACTTTCGAAGCCAAAGGAACTATAGTGCAATTCAGTTCTGGTGGTTTTAGGCAGTCTGTGCTGCTAGAGTCTGTTGAAGCCAGCTGCTTGCAAAACAGTGCAGCACCAGAAGGAAAGGCTACACAGCCATGTCATGGCCCGTCAGTTTTAAGTTTAGACCACTAGATAAATAAAGAGCCAAGCAAGTCCCAAGCATATTCAGTCCCAAGTATTCTAATAACTAGTGAATTGGATTTCAATCTACATTTTAAAGCCCTTGTAAGGTCAGCTAACTATCGAACGTATAACTTGTTCAAGACTTTAAAATCTAATGATCCTCGGGTTCTCCTGCGTGCATACAAGTGCTATGTTAGACCCGAGTTTTGTACCTCCGTTTTTAATCCTTGTCTGAAGAAACACATCCAATTACTTGAAAGCGTTCAAAATAATTACACACGTAAACTATTTATGAGGTGTTTGAAGCTAGGATATGCGGACATACCAAACGGAGTTGAAAGAGCCAAGCAACTTGGCTTACCCTCCCTACGCAGCAGAAGGAAAAGGGCTGATCTGATTATGCTTTTTAAAATTCTCACAAACAGAATTTCCATTGAAAGCATAGAGTGTTTTGATGTCCCACTAACGAGGAGTAGAGGCGGAAGACTTAGATTGTATCCCCAAGTGCCAAGGTCACAGGTTAGGTCTAACTTCCTCACTTATCGGAACCTTAAGGACCTCAACCTGCTTATAGGCGAATCTGAATTTTTTCAGAACATGTCTGTTTGTCAGTTTAAGAACGTTTTAACCAGAAAGGGTTTTTTGTAGATGGTTTTAGTTACATATTTTTATATTTGTTGTTTGAGCTTGTGTCTTACACGCGTGTGATTGATTGTAATGCACGCCATAAATAAATAAATAAATAAATACAATTTTGAAACCATCAGGTGGATGCGTCATTTCTGTACACATTTGGGTTTAAGCAGAATTTCTTGCAGACATTTTGGGGAATTCTTGGGGTGTCTGCAATATCGTGTAGTAGATTCTAAAGGCTTCCAGGAGACGGGTACATAAGTGCGCGTGAGCGAGCCCGTGTGCACATTTTGAATAAAATGGAGCAACGCCAACTACGAGCCGTTTACCTTTACGAGCCCAGCTTGACACCATTTCGAAGTACGTGGCCAATCGGATCAGCACTGGATTGGGCCCGGTACGACTACCGAACGCACTAACCGAAAGCGTCAATGAAGCGAAAGAATTTTTTAAATAAGGATAAGGATAAAGGATAAAGGACAGCGTTATCCAATCCCTTTTTGGATGCGCCACGCATTCTACTTCTGAGGGATGTCGTGGGGGCGAGTTGAATGCGTATTTGGCCATACAATGAATTGCGGTGGCCAGCCGATGAACAAGTCAGCGCTTTATCCTTCCCAGACAAGTCTGGTACCAATTCACCGACCCCGGAGGGATGGAAGGCTTGGCTGGCCTGGGCGGGAAATCCGAACCAGGAACCTGGTATCGGGTACAGGCGACAGCCGGCGCCTCCTCCGACTGCGCTCCACGCGCCCTTTTTTAAATAGAAACATGAAAAGTAATCGAGGACTCTCTTCTCCGTTCTCTGGGATTCATAAGGCATAATCTACTGGGAGCTTTTGGACTACAAGAGCACCGTTAATCTCGACGTCTTCACTGAACAGCTCCAGAAACTGACTGACGCTTTAAAGGAGAAACGACCGAAACGTATCGAAGTCGCTCTACTCCACGACAACGCGAGACCGCACTGGGCGAAGTTCACTCGCGATTTTCTGGAGAAGATCGGATGGACAACAATGCCTCATCCACCGTCATTTGGTCATGGCTCTGTCAGACTACTACTTCTTCAGTGCCCTCAAGCGGCATCTGAGCGAGAAAAAGATCGATAATTAGGACACCTGGAAAATGAAATTCCCCCTTTTTTGAGTCTCAAACTCGCCCTTACTGGAGCAAGGACATTGAAACCTCGCTTAAGAAATGACTTATTGTTGTCGACAACAACGGTGATTATATTGTTGATTTTTGTTTAAGAAAAATAAAACTATTAAATCATGTTGTTACAGGATGTTTTGTTGCGATCAAAACTCTTGCGCCAGGCGGGATTCGAACCCGCATCTTCTGCTTTCCGGGCAGCGATGTTTGCCTTACACCACAGCCGCCTTGCACATATAGCCTCTCTACCAGCCGCTCCAGGCTTAAGCAAATGTGTTCAAGTATTAAATCATGCTTTTTTTAAGGACAAAATTATGCACCAACCTAATAGTCCTTCTTTCAAAGAATTAAAACGGTATCGTAGTGGATTGAGAACCCAGACGTGATTAGAAACTTACACGACACCGTGAATGTGTCGGCATCCGTGAACGCCTCTTTAACACAGCCACCCCATCGCTTAGTAACCGCTCCTACTTCCGTGCCGTTTGGCGTTGTCACCTGTAAACAATGGCCGTTCGGAAAAAGCAACAGTCAGCACTTCTTCCTACTTCTGATTACCACACCCCTGTACTGAATTTACTGATATCAAAGTGATAAAGGGAAGCCTTCAAAAAAACTGAAAATGTAAAGTATGTGGCGTTGGGTTGCTCAAGACTCACCAGGAAGTCGACGTCACTGCATCCCCACATCACGCAGCAGCAAGGTCCATCGGTTTTCAGGACGACTCCATTGTCGGCGTCCACAATGTTGAATGAGCTGGCACAGAAGGCACCACGCTGCTTCAGATATCCGATCTGAAGCAAACGTGTCTCATGGTCAGTGCAATATCCTCAATGTTAGGTCGGACCTAACAAGGGGGCGGTTAGCTTTTGCGATGAGTTTTTACAGGATGTCGGGTCCCTTGTGGATAGTCCAAGACCAATTTTTCGGGAATGCTCTTCTCTGGTCGAAAAAACGTGTGGACGAGTGAGCGCGAAGTTCACGACGCCCTGCTGCCACGCAGCCGAATGTGGTGGGTTGGCGCAGCGGGTAGCAATGTCGCCTGTCGGCCGCACCGGGTGGATTTTACGGCTCGACCCCGGTGCCATAGTTTCTGCACACACGTCATTATTATTATGTGCTTGCGTGACCACAGGAGTCAATTTGTACACGATGCTGTATAATGCTTTTAATGCTTTTAGTAATTTATTTATTTATTTATTCTATACGTCAAGGAGACGTGCACTAAATTCAAGGAAAAAGAAGCAGAAACAACCATGTGCAGAAAAAGAGAATGGAGAAGAAAGCGTTAGTAAAAAAAAACGATAGTAAAAAAAATGGCAGTGACGACTCTTCAATAACCAAATAGAAAATATTTTACGTTAGAGACTCACCCTCGTAGGTCCCTGGTGGCATGTAATTTTAAGACGGGCTATGATAGTCAGGAAAATGGGCAGACATCACTACGTGCCAACGTTGTTATTTGTCCGCGTCAGCCAGCTATGACGCCCTTGTAGTAGTTGCCGGAACTTCGGCACATGGGTACGCTGGCCGCCCCATGGGACCGACAACTAGGGCAAACCACCTGTGGCACGCGAAGCAAAAATTGTGAAGTAATTTTAGATAAAGGAGGATGTATTACTAAAAGTACAGTCTAGGATGAAAACCTAGGGACCCACATGAATGAGTGACAAAAAAAAAGGATATCAAGAAAAGAAAGCCGAAGAGAAGTCACCGCACGCACTACAGAAGAAAGGTTATACATAAAATTAATAATCTCGTCAGCAACGAAAAAGCCATCAGCACGTTCAAGATCACAAATGAGCAGGAACCATAACGTGGCTAAGCGGTTCAAGGTCACGAGCAGCATCGAGAATCGGAAATCCCTAACACCTGCAAAACGTTGATTTTTTCCAAACGTTTCTTAAAAATACGGCTGTTTACAGAGTTCAAAACCTCAACCGGCAAACGTCTAAGCCATCTTGCCACCCGAAAGAAAAGGCAATTGAATAACTGCGTGTAATTCTTCTTTTGAATCGGGAGGTAGTGAAGGTTGAATGAACCAGCTCTTAAGCCACAAGGTCTAAAAATCCAGTACTTGCTGGCCCGGAGTTTCAACTCTCCACGAAGTAATTTAAAGCAAAAAGTCAAATCAAAAATAATCCTTCTGCTCAATAACGATCTTAATCCTAGCATTTTCAGACGTTCATCGTAACTGGGTAGATCCCCCCAAGAAACTCCTTGATGCAGTCGAAAATAAACAAGTCTAGTAAAAGTTTTCTGGACCATTTCGAGTTTAGTTATGTGTTTTCTGGCCATGGGGCTCCATATCTGAGAGCAGTACTCTAAATGAGGAAGGGCGTATGCTTTGTACAATTTAACGAGAATCTTGGGGTTGTTACTGCACACATTACGAAAAATGGAGTAGAGGGCAGCGTAGGCTTTCTGTGTAGCTTTTTCAATGTGGTGTGAAAAATCAAGCCTGGAGTCTACGATTACACCAAGGTCTTTCACTGTCTCACAGTTGCTTAACGGCACATCACCTACGGTGTAACGATCGGCTTGCCCTTCCCCTATGTGAAGCACGGAACACTTTTCCGGATTAATTGCCAAATTGAATTCCGACGCCCAGTGGCATATGTTCGTCAAAGCAATGTTCAAAGCTGAACATGTTTCACCACATTCTTCTCGACCGTAAATACCATATAACTTGATGTCATCAGCATAAGCTTGAACCTTGACATTAACAGACCTCGTTATGACATCAAAAACATCGGCAGTGTACAAGAGGAAGAGAAGAGGTGACAACACTCCACCTTGAGGCACTCCACTAGTGCACATACTCGTATCAGAATACTCAATCCCTACTCGAACAGTCATAAGTCTGTTCTCCAAATAAGAAGCGAACCAGTTTAGAAGGTTTCCACTGACACCCAAGTAACGCAGTTTATCGAGCAATTTCGAATGAGAAACTTTATCGAAGGCTTTAGACAAGTCTATGTAAACAACATCTATCATTTTGCCTTGGTTTAGAGCTACCCTCCAATCAAACAAGCTGTCTGCAAGATTTGTAGCAGTTGAAAGTCCAGGAACAAAACCATGTTGCCCATGTGGAATAGCATGGACTCTTTCCAACCAAGTCAAAAATTTCTCTCTGATAACTTTTTCCATAACTTTAATTGGGGTAGGTGTTATGCTGATAGGACGAAACTGAGATACAGACTGAGGAGCTTCAACTTTTGGAATAGCTGTCACTATTGCATGTTTCCATGCCCGCGGAACCTCTCCTAGCATCATGGAAATGTTGAAGATCATCGCGAGAGGTTTAGATAACTCACGGGCGCATTTCCTGAAAATAATAGGAGGAATTCCATCAGACGGTTCAGTAGTAGAAGGTTTCAAATTCCTAAGAACTTTGTAAACGTCATCAGGATGAAAGAAAACGCTGGTAAAGGCGCGCACTGCTTCTGCACCATATCTGCCAACATATAAACTTCCAGGCGCTACAGAGGAACCGTCATTAGAGAAAACGCCAGCGAAAAAACTGCCTAAAGCGACTGCTTTCATCTTGTCGCAAGAGCACATTTTACCGTTGATGTCGGTAAAGGCTGGAAGAGCTCCGGTCGATTTGAGCTTGCTACGTACCAATCGATGAAGTTGATTCATCGATGCTTTCCTGGCTAGTTTCCGCTCACGATTAGCCCAAAAATTTTTCAGGTGGTAATCAATATTGGCACAAACATTTTTGTAGGAAGTACTACTTAAAGGATTTTCTGTTCTTCGAAATAGTCGCTCTTTTTGAGCCAGTAAATTGACAATGTGTCGGGGGAGGCTTGGACTGAATGATATCCTACTTTTGAAAGGAACGAACTGAGCCAGGTTTTTATAAACAACGCGGCAGAATCTTTGATATACATCATCTGCTGTCGTATAGTGGTCGAATACATTGAGCCAGTTTACTTCCGAAAGACTTTGCCTAAGCGAGACAAAATCAGTGGAATGAAAGTCAGGAGTTGGTATAGAAATACTTGGTAAGACCGATAAACGTAAATCAAACTGTACGATGCAGTGGTCAGAGCTGGCTAGTGGTGGCAAAGTATGTACGTTGGTAACTATAGGGGAAGTTGATAGAATCACATCCAAAATGCTGTTTCCATGTGTAGCCTCAGTGACAAATTGTGTGAAACCCGCTTCCTGGAAGAAGGAGACGAACTTAACCGAATTATGGCTTAAAGCAATGTTATTCCTCCAATCAATTGCTAGGTTAAGGTCACCTAGAATTATAGTTTTGTCTCTAACCGCAACCAGTGATGAAAGAAATTCAACAAGATCCTCGTCTTCACAGTTTGTTGAGTTAGGAGGTCGGTATGCGACAATAAATCGTATAAGATTCGGCTGAGACGTTTTGCAGGAAAAAATGTCAACGCAAAGGACATCTGCTTTCATGGGGAAACTATGGTGTAACACACTTGCATTTATTGTGTTTCGGATGACGCAGCAAACTCCACCACCTCTGCCACTGCACCGGTCAGCTCGATATACCGTATAGGGCAAGTTGGCAAGAATCTCACTGTCCTTTATCCTTCCCCTGAGCCATGTTTCGGTTACAAAAACCAGGTCGGGCTTTACAGTCGAGAGAAAGTGGTGAAAATGAAACAGCTTATTAACCATGCTTCGTGCATTTAGTAAGTAACATGTGAGAGTGGGAGGATCACCATGCGCCCTCAAGCGTTTCCCGAGCCCCTGTTGCTGAGCTCGGAAACATGCTTAAGCTGCCCACGATAAACCACCCACTCTCTCCTTGTCTTACCTTTGTTTCTCTCTTTAGCAACCTGCCTCAGCTCATAGTCTTGCCTTCTCTCCTCTAAAGTCATGCTCCTTCGCACGAACACGTTGCTATATCCCGCACTGCGAAGAAGCCGTGCATTAGCTAAGGCCTTCCGCCAATAAAACTGGCATGGTAAGACGACCTTAACTAAGCGCGGCTTTGAAGCATCTGCCCTTCCCATTCTGTACATCTCCGCAGGCTCACAGTCAACCTGCAATACGTCGAGTATTCCTAAAACTTTATTCCTGAGTTCTGACCTGCGTTGAGATGGCGGAAGGCTCTCCTCCGGTTCCTCGACTCCCGAGATGACTATACTCCTTCCTCGCTTCTCAGCCTCCGCATGTTCAGAGAATTGCTCAGAAATTTTCTCTCCAAGCACATTAAGCATTTGTAATGTGAATTGGTCGGAGATGCGTTCAGAGATTTTTTTGAGAAGCGAGCTAATAGAGAGTCTTTGCAAGTCAATGCCTTGCAAAGCTTCAGGCTGTTCTACATTGGTGTTGTCCAAAACAGAAGAAGCCTGAGTAGCACTGTCAGCATTCTTCCTTCGGTTTGTGCGAGCCATGGCAGGTTTGCTCTATTTGATTTACGATCAAAAAAAGGGAAATCAATATCTCAAAACAGAGAACGCGAATCAAGGAAATCCGATGTGCACTGGGCTAGCAACCGAAGGAAGAAATTCTCCGAAAAAGTTAACAGTAGCTAATGCAACGAAGAGAAATGCTAGACACTGCTAACAGAGCCTTGCAAGGCAATGGGCTAAGGGAATAGAGAATATTCGAGAGAGAGAGACAACAAACGCGACCGCACAGGGTGACGGCGATGAGTCCAATTGAATTGTTAAGCGGCTTTCACACTGCCGTTGCTGCTGTTCCAGCAACGAGCAACGAAAAAGGGGTGGAGTTTGATGCATGCTGCAGCCGCAACGCGCGAGATAAGATAATAAGATAAGACCTGTGATATACCTCCGTGGCGAGCATCAGCCACAAGAAATGATGGCGATCATTATTGTTGCTGAGCCCGCGCAACCGTTGCGCAACCGATGCCGGTGTTGCTAATGCGGAGTTGCAGCAACAGCAGTGTGAAAGCCCCCCTCGTTGCTGTTGTTGCTCCTCTGCGTCTCTGCGGTATGCTTCATCATTACGGCAGCAGTTGCGCAACAGCAGCAACGGCAGTGTGAAAGCCGCTTTAGGCATTTACCGATATCAAACCAAATTCATGACCTCTCCCGTAAAGTATATGTGTTTGTGTGCATTTACGGTATCGTTGTTGATATGATACAGTGCAAACGCTATCCATTGAGAGGTAGCTCAAATGAAAGCAGAAAAGGGCTACATTTACTTACTAAAAGCATTAATCGTGTACAAATTGACTCACGTGGTCATGCAAGCACATAATAATAACGACCCGATGTGTGCAAAAACTTTGGCGACACGGGGGACCGAACCACAAAGCCTACTCGGTGCGCCCGGAGAGGCGACACCGCTACCCATTGCGCCAAGCGAGCTCATTCAAAGGGTGGCAACATGGGGTGATGAACTTCGCGCTCACGCTTCCACTCGCCTTTTTCTCGACTACAGCAGAGCTCTCTGAAAAAATTAACTACGGTTTTGAACTCCCCACACGGAACCCTACATCCTGTAAAAATTCCATCGCAAAAACTCACCGCCACTTTTTAGGCTCTCCTTTTAAGGTAGTCTGCCGTTGTGCCTTGTTTGTACCTTGAGAATTCTCGTCAATGTTTAAATGTTCTACTCCTCGTCTTCTAGGAGGTTTTGGTATCCTTAAATAAAGGATAAAGGACGGGGTTACTCAATCCCTTCTGGGATGCGCCAGCACATTCTACTTCTACGGGATATCGTAGAGGCGATTTGAATGCGTGTTTGGCCATACAATGACTTCCGGTGTCCAGCCGATGAACAAGTCAGCGCTTTATCCTTCCCAGACACTTCTGGTACCAATTCACCGACCCCGGAGGGATGGAAGGCTTGGTTCGCCTAGGCGGGAAATCCGAACCAGGAACCTGGTATCGGGTGCACGCGACAGTCGCGCCTCCTCCGACTACGCTACACGCGCCATTGGTATCCTTACCTAGAATGACCTAAATTTCAGCTTCTTGTGATCATCTTATGCATTTCATATGCTTAAAACCGCATGTTTTCTCTTGGTATCCTTACCTAGAGAAAACATGCGGTTTGAAAACATGTAGGTAAGATAACAGATAAGAGAAAACATGCGGTTTTAAGCATATATGAAATGCATAAGATGATCACAAGAAGCTGAAATTTAGGTCATTTTCCGTGGCAGCAGAAAAGTCCGATTTTTCATGCGACGGAATTTTATGGCTTAAACCCGCGAGTCCAAAAAAACCTCAACCTAAAAACGGAAACATGAAGTCGGAATTACATGTTAATCAGGTGAAAATGGGAACACTGGCACGAAATCTTTTCAAGTAATGGTAGAGGGCCTTGACCAGAATAGACTCTCATACGGAAGAATATGTAGGTGGAAGCCTTGCCATAGAAGCGGTGTTTCCGTAAGGCATCTCAAGATTTAAGGTACTAAAACTGGCCTGTTGCGACGCCTTCCTGCATAACAAACTCAGTTGACGTAAACTCCACGATCGTGCGTCTCGACAAGTAAGGTACCTACAACAAACTAACCACGTTGCCAGGTGGTGCTTCGATGATGCACTCGAAACTGCAGCAGTCGACACCACCGCAAATTCCGTAGCAACCTGAATTTATTGAGATGTGGGTTTTAAGGCGGACGAGAAATCCATTTACTCACCGCCTCCACAGCATTTAAACGGTCGCGAGATTCGTAGAACATCCTGAAATCAGTAGAGGGTGAGTGCGCAGTCAGGTGAGTTTTTTGCAATTCATGAGATTCATTCCGTTTTGATCGTAAACAAGAAATCATGGAGCACTTGGAATAAACAGAAAACTTGCGATACAATCTTACGATTAGACTGAGATAATTAACACGAATTCAGGTAGAAAAATGCGTATCAAAGACTGAAGACACTTCCAGTTTCAACAAGAGATTAGTCAATGTGAGAAAATGGGATCAACCAGGCTTCATAAGGGGGGGGGGCAGTTTATTCAGTCATCGGCCAAACGTTTACTGATTCTGTCGCGGCATACATTTAATCTTAGCATTGGTGAGAAAGGGAAGTGGAACACATTTACAATTTGCGACCAATTTGAAGACACATGGTGGGGTGACCTCCTCAATTTAACTCGCACAGATTTTCAGCTTTTATTTAAGGGAATGTGTACAGTGGTGAAAGTAATAATAATGATAGTATTTAGCTGAGTATGCAATAAAAAGTAATGAACAAACCCTCTTAAAGTTGTCCACAATATGTATCGTGAATCCGCGATTTGAACCGCAGCATAATCGCTCGCAGAGACCCGTCTCCTCGAAAGCGTAGTAAATCTGCAACAGAAATAGGCACTAGTTAAAAGTAGCGACTCCACCAACAAGACTTCGGTCAAAATTTTTTTCGGTGAAACTTTGTCTAGGGGGGTTATTTGGGGTGCTGATCACGAATCTGACATCCGTTTTTCACGATTCGGCCGGAGACCACCCATACCGTTAACATGGGTGGTCCAGGCAGGGTCACCGATTTCGCTGAAACTTTGTCTAGGGGGGTTATTTGGGGTGCTGATCACGAATCTTACATCCGTTTTTCGTTTTACGCCGGAGTTTGGGCGAAATCGGTGACTATTACCTTAGTCACTCGCACCTTCCGTAACCTATCGTGCTCCAGCGTACAACGAAAAACGGATGCCAGATTCGTGATCAGCACCCCAAATAAACACCCTACATAGATAAAGTTTCAGCGAAAAATTTTTTTCGACCGAAGTCTTGTCGGTGGAGTCGGAACTTTTAACTAGTGCCCAGAAATATGCATAATACTTTGTTACATAAAATAAGTGTTTGCTAGTCTTAAGAATCATTTTGCTTCTCCCTGGACCTTGTTAGCTGTGCTTTTGATTTGAGCGCATTCTATGGCGAGTTTATGGAATAAAAAGACAAAGTATAAATGATGGCGATACTCAATCCTCCTTGTGATGCGCCACGCATTCTACTCCTATGGGATGTCGTAGAGGCAATTTTAATCCTACACATCACTTGCTGCGGCTAGCCGATGGTTTTCCGTGTCCTTTCCACACAGATCTCATACCAATTCACTGACCCGGGAGGGTTGAAGATCTCGTTTAGCCTAGGAGTGATATCCCAGCCAAGATTCTCGAATCGAAGCGTACGAGACAGCCTGCAGTTCCTCCAACTACGCTTCACTCGACTTAGATTATGAAATAAATAAAGAAATCCCTTATTTGCAAGCTTATATTTCATTTTCTACCTTGTATGCGCCATTCACCTTGTATACAGGGTGTCTCAAATGTATACACTGTTTGAAAGGTGATAACTTTGCTCACTGTGAAGATACTGAAGAAGTTAAAAGCTCATATAAAAGCTCAAGAAAATAAAAATTTTCTAACATGTGAACGGTATGGAGCGCGCCAATCACACGTCTGAAATTTTGCATATTAAACTCGATTGATTCTGTTTCGCTTGAATGCTTGCTGCAATTTCTCCACAAAGTGGCTGCTTTAATTGACTTTTGCTTTTTTAGGATTTAAAACTTGAAAAAGTACTACAGCTTGCGAAAAATGCAGGTATCCTGAAAAATGCGAGTACAATTTGAAAGGTTCTAACATTGCTGCTAGTGAAGATTTTATAAATGTTTGAGATTCGTACGAAAGCAGTGTAAGAATATTTCTGCGGCTTGCAAACAGTCAAGATTGCACCATGCCCTCGCCTGAAACATTACTTTTTGCACTCGATTGATTGTGCATGGGCTCAATGCTTGTTACAATCTTATTTCTAATTGGCCACATTAACCTGTGATGTGTTTCTCCTAACGCTCAGAACTTAAAGATTACGTGAAAGGTCCAGATTATTGATAGCACAATTTAAATGAGAGCAGGAGCCCTATTTTCCAAGACGCATTCTGTCGAGTGATGAAGCAACATTCAAGCAGAATGGAGATGTTAATCGGAATAATTTCAGCTACTGAGCAGCGGGGTGTGTTAAACACCACAGGTTGATGTGGCCAAGTAGTACCAAGATTGTACAAGCATTCAGCCCATGCACAATCAATCGAGTCTGAAACGCAAGGTTTCAGACGGGGACATAGCGCAATCTTGTTTCTTCACTCGCCACAAAAATCCCGTTACCACGTACTTTCATACTGGCCTCAAACGTCCTCAAAACTTGACCGGCAGCAATGTTAGAACCTTTCAAATAGTACCTGCATTTTAAGGATATCCAACATTTTTTGCAGGCAACGGTGTGTTTTCAAATTCTAAGCCCTAAAAGAAACTCAAATCAGTCAAAACAATCAGTTTTTAAAGAAATTATAATATAACAAGTATGCAAGCGAAACAGAATCAATCGAGTGTAAAATTCAAAATTTCAGACGTATGCATATCGCATTCCATACCGCTCATAGCTCAGAAAATTTCAATTATTTAAAGCTTTCATATGAGCCCTTAACTCCTTCAGTACCTTTACCGTGAGCAAATTTATCACGTTTCAAACAGTGTATATAATTTTTGAGACACCCTGTAGAGTTAGTTTGTGAAGTGCTCATGGCGCTAATAGAATAGAAAAAGCGTGGGCAATTGTCATTCCATCTCTATTCTTCCGAGATGGTTAGAAATGGCCACCAAAGGTTAAAGCAGAAGCTTTCAATAGTTTTCTAAATATCGTTGTTTCCCTGAACTTCATATTTACATATCCTTCTTCCTAAAAGCTTGAAATAGTGAGATGTTTACTGACAAGGTTTCGGGCCTTAAGCACATCTTCAAGTCTAGAAGAACTACGATGCTTATACAAACAACAACAATTGACGCATCACCGACTTGGTACCACCGACAGGAAGTGGGGGGGGGGGGGGGGGTGCGAGGACCAGTTACGTTACAGGTGCGATTTGGCCAGAAATGAAGTGCAGGGTCTCCAGGTTATTTATATAGATCCGCGAGCAATGACCGGTCCCTCGTCTCTCAAAGTCGCCACCATCGACGCCGCATAACCTCGGAGACTGATAAGGCTCATTGCATACTTCAATGCTTCCTTCTTGTTGTCAATAAACGTTTCGCTATTTCGAGCTTCACTCCTAAGAAGAAGGATATGTTCAATAGTTATTTAAACATCCTACTTCCAGTAGTCTGCTCTACCAGTCAGTCCGGGTACCGGCTGGGTCTTAATCCTGGTAAGTGGTAAGGTACCAGGCTGTCCAATAATTCCTGTCCGAAAATTTCCAAAATTCTATAATTTTCCTTAGAAGTGTTATAATCTCAGGCGAGTGTAAAAACCTTCTAGAAGGTTCTCCAGAGATCCACGCTAGGGGTATATAAGGCGCAGTCGCCGCGTCTAGCTACCAGTACAAGCTAAAATGGACCAAGGTCGAATTCGTACGTTCGTGTACTACGAGTGCTGCTGGGCAACGACACGGGCACCGCGGTCGCCAACATCTGCAGAGCGTGCAAGGAGGATGCAGTGTCCCAACCAGGGATGGGCGGAATTTATGTTTTCTGTTTTCTGTTTTCTGATTTTCTGGCCATTTTGGGCAAATTTTTTCTGTTTTCTGTTTTCTGGGAAAATGGACAAAAATTAGCCAGAAAACAGAAAATTGAGTTGCGAACAAAATTTTATCACAGAAATCCAATAAAAAGAATCCAAAAAGAATGCAAAAAGTTTCGTAGAATACTGCGCTTTATTCCAAAATAGTGTTCTAGAGTATCTTACATGGTAAGCATGTGGCTTTTTTGGATGTGCTCATGTAGTAATTGCGCCATATGCTCATGAACTATGCCGCTTTGTTTGCTTGATTGATTGTGTAAGTGCTGCTGGCAAGGAGTATAGGAGTATATCATAGGGCACTTTTCGACTTCCATAATTTGGCTTCGTGTTCTTTTCGATGTTAACAGTAGTTTGGACCGTCCACGACCACTAAAAATTTTATTTTAAAACTATAAAACTAGTACTCTGAGGGACATTTAATTATGTATTAACTGACCACTTGTCCTAGAGTTACTGTGGGTAGGGTGGGCACCAGCAGCGTCTCCATACGTCCATGCCGCGTGCCAGGGTGCTCCGGGGTGCTCCATGGATCCTTTTCGCTCGAGGGACACGAATAGCGTCATATTGCTTGTTCAGGGCTTTGGCGAAGAAGTCCGACCAACGCGTTGTTTGGCATCCTGGTGTTCTCTTGACATCCCGCGGAATCTAGTCGGTGTCTGTGAAGAATTACGTGGCTCACCTAATTTTCGACGACTTGGTCATGCGACAGCATCTCTGATCTTCGAACGTCGGCGAAGCTCGGAAGTCTCGAGGCCTTCTCTCACTTGCGTGATCATGTCACTCCGAGCTTTGCCCTCTCGATTCCGCGATACTGATCGCTTGTTCATCCTGCTTTTGTAGATCCCAGGTCTCTGATCCGTATATTAGGGCAGGAAGAACAGTGAAGTCGAAAAGGTAGGTACGGAGCCCCGACGTTCTTCGTCTTCTACACTGCTCTTTCGACACTCTTGACAGCTCCTCAAGCCGCTCGTTTCCTCCTGCTCAGCTCCGGCGCTAGTTAGTTGGTCATGTTGACTTCGCGACCCAGATACACGTATCTGGAGCATTCGAAGATGTTCTTTCTGTTGAGCGAGGATGAGGCATGCGAAACTTGTCCGTTCCTCATGAACATCGTCTTCGTAAGATTCAGCTGCAGTCCATCATTCCCACATATGTATACGATCGAAGTCGGCTTCCGTGTCTTCCCATTCTAGTTCGCGAATGACGTTTTTGAGGGCGGCGCTGAAGAGAACCGGGGATTCCCTCTCATCGAACCTCATCGAACCTCTCTGTTCACGTTGGCAACGACTTGTTGTAGAAAAACCGAAACCTTCGTCGTGAATCTACTGTACAGCTCTCGAGGGATTCTGACGTATAGAGTAGGAACGCCCTGAGTGACTTCGATGACCGCTTCAGTCTCGACAGAGTCGAATGCCTTCTTCAGATCGACGAACGTAAGGTACAGCGGCAGCTTGTACTCTCGCGACACTTCGATGAGCTTCGTAATGGTGTGTGTGTGGAGGATCGTGCTGAATCCTCTCTGATATCCTGCCTGTTCGCATGGCTGTCCCTATTCAGGATGACTCGAGTGAACAGCTTGTAGACTACGAGTATCAGGCAGATCGCGCGATTGTTGCTAATGCCGTGCACTCCTCTGTACACCAAGGCGGCTCTTCTGGTCTTCCACTGAGATGTAATATGATATGTAGATATGAGGAGAAATAATAATAATAATAATAATAATAATAATAATAATAATAATAATAATAATAATAATAATGTGATGGAGAGGGTATATGCTCGGTCTTCATTAAAGGTGTCTACGCATTCAAGAAAGCACCTCCGCCCAACCTGCTGTACTGACAGCCCCCTCAGACACAATCTCTTGTTGTTCTGTGAAACTCACATCTTTAGTCGGCTATGTAGTAAGGTGCTGTAAAGAGCATTTATGTTGGCCTGAAAATTTTCAGCTAGGCCACTTACAAGGAAAGGTATTCCAGAGGAACGAAACGAACTAGGAATACAGATTCTGGCGAAGCCAGTAATACCAACGAATCTCTGCACAGCTTTAGAGTATGTTGCGAGAGTGTGTCTACAAACTCAGCAATTGAGTTGATGCAAACAGTGATCACTGAGCCTTCATCGTGTTCGGTACTCTAAAAGGCCAGTTTCTTACTAGGGGGACCATTATCTAATTGAGGCGTTAGCGGTGAAACGGAGCTGATGAGTAATGTTGTATACTTTAAGGGTCCAGATTCTTAGGATCTATCAGTCCACATTTACAACTTGCTGATTGCAGTGCACTGGAGTGTAATAAAATTTTTTATAAACGCTTGCAAATTAAAACGCTGGTCTACGACTACATTTCTAGTCATACAAAAGCATTTGCTACTGGAAATATGGATCTTTGGGTAAAATAATTAGGTCGTGTGATAATTTCGAAATTTTCTGTTTTCTGTTTTCTGATTTTCTGGCGTTTTTGGCCTTTCTGTTTTCTGATTTCTGTTTTCTGATGAAAGCGATTTTCTGTTTTCTGTTTTCTGGGAAAATTTTCAAAATTTCCGCCCATCCCTGGTCCCAACGCACAGTCAGGCGCTGGTTCAATCGTTTCGAGAGCGGCGACACGAGCCTCGAGGACAGGGAACACCCGCTGAAGATCATGCTCTGCTGCTGGTGGGACGCCAAGGGCATGCTGTAGTTCGAGCTGCTCCCGCAAGGCAGGACGGTTACCGCCTCCATCTACACCGATCAGCTCGAGAAACTAGCCGCCGCCTTCCGATAAAAGCGTCCCCGACGGGCCTCGGTCCACCTGCTGCACGACAAGGCGCGCCCGCACGTGGCGAAGGAGACCCAGCAGAAGTTGGCGACGCTCGGATGGGAGACGGTTGCCCATCCGCCGTATTCCCCGGACCTCCCCCCCCCCCCACCCCCTCCGACTACCACTTGCTCCGCCCGCTGAAGCACCACTTGGCCGGAGGAAAATTCACCAACTACGACAACTTCAAATCCGACATCGCGGACTTCTTCAAGTCGCAGTCCCCGGAGTTCTGAGCGAAAGGCATGGGCGACCTGCTCAATCGATGGGGCACTGTTATGGATAACTGTGGTGATTATATTGTTGATTAGACTTGTTTTTCAACAAAGTTGAAAAAAATTAAAAATGGTGAAATTTTCGGACAAGAATTATTGGACAGCCTGGTATAAACGACAAAGGGCGGCGCTACTCAATCCCTTCTGGGGTGCGTCGTGCATTCCACTTCTATCATGTAGGCGATCTGAATACAAGGACTCAAGGGCCGATGGCTAGACAATGAACAAGTCAGCGCCTTATTCTTTCCAGACAAGTTTTGTACCAATTCAGTGACCACGGAGTGATGAAAGGCTTGGCTGGTCTAGGTGGGGATCCGAACCAGGAACCCGGTATCGGACAGCCGGCACTTCCACCGACTGCGCTACGCGCACCTACGTAATTGACACTAACCGAAGTACTAAGCGGGCTGGTGCTCGCTACACACCGGCATGGTATCTTAAAACGGGTAAATTAGATCAGCCAGACCCCCTTGTCTAGTTCTGTGCTCTACTCCACAAGGAAAGTACAAACCATGTTTATGTGAGTGGTTCACGTCCGTGTGCAATTTCGGAGCGGGCACTAGCCCGCTAAGTACCCTTACCGATATTGTTGATATTGATTTTGATGTCGTAAAGTCTCCCCAACGGCAAGCACACATTGGATTCCTAACTCAAGTACTCAACTTCAGACAAAAATCAATAAAGTTGATCGGTAATAGTCGCCCCATCGATATTGCTCACATAACGCCTCAGAGCGTCAGGAATTAGCAATGATCTATGTTCATATAGTACTAGTCAAAGTGTGAATGATGAGAATGATCGTAGGCTGTTAGACTTGATCGGTGGGATGGCTAGACTGATCAACAAATAAATAGAAGTTAGTTATTTTGCATGCACAAGGATATATCAAAGAGATACTCCACGGGCGATAGTGTCCGTCCCTCTGACCACGCAGAATAAAAGGCCGCTTCTGGGGCTCTGCAACTGCATAGTCGAGTTCTTTCTTGTAGTGTCAGCCTTGATGGGAATTACGAGAATATAATGCCCTCTAGACGCCCTCAAAGCAGAAAATATATAGTTGATCGATATCGCTAATCTAGTATACACATCCATAGACAATATTTTTTTTGTTTTTGTTTTTCCTTTAGCCATCTTTTCGGAGGTGTTTAATCTTTCAGTACTGGATCTACTTCTACACTTAGACGACGATGTGTACAAAGCTTTTGACGCCTTTGAGTACAATGAATACATAATTACAAATATCAATAATGAGCCTTAATCTGCTACGATTTTTACCGTTCATTTAAACACATTCTCTTATTAATTCGACTAGTAGGATTGAGGAGCATTACATTGTATTTGTCTTACTGTTATAACTTTCAATTCGCTCGATTAGAGTGCGCTTACGAGTGGGATAAATAAATCAATAAGTTTAAATAAATTTCGATTGATAATCCAGCAATAGTGTCCATTCTCTTATTAATTCGACTGATAGGATTGAGGAGCATTACATTGTATTTGTCTTACTGTTACAACCTTAATGTCGCTCGAATAGAGTGAAATGAACTTTTGAAATGAAAGTGTGAGAGTATGATGGTCCTTGTGCAAACTTCATAAAATTACTCAAAATCGTTAAACTGATCGATATCAATCGATTGCTGTAGGACTATGGGACGGTGACAGCGATGCAGGTTGTGTAAATGGCGTTTTCCGCAACAAATTCGACCCTTTCATTCTTCTGAGCTCCAAACGAGAGGATAACTCCCAAATGCGCTTATGCCAATTAAAAATGGTCATAAAATGGTGCATACCTGCTCATCGTTTGCATTCAGAATAACGTACTTGTTCTTCGACTCGTAGTCAAGCACCAGCTCTCTGATTTCGTAGAGCTGAAATAGAGTCACTCATAAATAGAAGGCGACAGCAGACAGTAACCCAGAGCTCGAGGGTTGTCAGGATTTGAACCACGATGAGGCGAACGAGACCTCACCTGTCGCACCTTCACCTTATCCACCATTGTTAAGTACTCAAGACCGGGAGGACACCCGTCTATTTGCTGTGGCATCGCCATCCATACGGCGCCTTCTGAAGCGTGCTAGGTTTGGTTGGGAGCTAAGCCCGCACTCTTTTAACACTTTATTCTGAATATCGTTGGTTTTTTCATGATCTTATACATCTTTTGAAAGAAAATGACTTGCTGTATCAAAAAGTGTAATTCGCTCTTTTCCAGATCAATTTTTGTCAATTTTTAGGCCACTAAAGTGAAACATCAAAAAAAAGAAAAAATAACCTTCGCCGACAGCTTCATCTCTCTGCTAACTTTTAAGGTTGTTTGACACAACTTTATACACCATTCGAAAGATGATGATTTGTTCTAGAAGAGCTAGCCTTGGACTTTTTCGATCGTTTCGATTTTTGTTAATTTTAGGAATATTAACCTCGTGAGTCCAGATGACATCAATTATTTTTACCAACAGCTCCTACTCTTTGGTTAAATTGTTTCACTCCCTTTCGATCACCTGAAAATTAGCAAAATTCAGAATAAACTAGGAGTGAAACACATGTTCTGATAAAGCGAAATATTCTCCTTCCGAAGACATATGACACTGTGCGAAAAAAATCGAGCAAAGGAAAGGAGCTGTTAATAAGGCTAATTCTTAAATTTTTTACAAAATTGACAAAAATTAGCAGGAACGAATACAATATAGTTCAGTTATGGAGCACAACTAAGGCATGTAGGAGCGCGACTCACGGACTCCTGGCTGGTTGGTGATGATTGGAGCCCCTATCGGCACCATCTGCATCTGCGAACCTGGTTGAACCGTGAAGGTTCCTGGCGGCGGCTGAACTAACGGAGGCAGTGACTTCCCGTTCATCTAGAATTCGCATCTCTTCAAGTGATGGATTCCAAAAAATACTGCGAGGTCACGGTCGCAGAAAAAATACATCTTCAGCAGAAGAAAACGTTCGTAAATGCACTGTAATTTACGTATGGACCTAGTAGCTACAGCAAACTGGCTTAGAAATCACGGTTCTAGTCGCGAATGTGGGCACCATTGCGAGGCAGAAACACCCCAGCCAATCAAGTCGCATGGAATGAGAGTGTCATTCAGAGAGCGCGTGTGCTGGGCTCAGATTGCCTGACGTGTGTTCGTTCAGTGTTTGACAAGGTATATGATCGGCCGGCCTTCCAATGCTGCCCACATTTGCGACATGTACCGAAATCACTACACAATAGCATTAATCTTAAACAGGAACAAGAATGATGAATCCTGGTGCTCGTGAGCATTGCATCTTGATGATGGAAGGAAGAAATGAAGAATATGGCTTTCCAATACAAGGAAATGTAAAGTAAAGGTTTTCTGTGAGACCACCGGTCTGGTCAATGTGGTTGTTTCACAGTTTTAAGAGCAGCTATCTCCCCCCCCCCCTTGTCGGTTTCTTGGTGTTATATTCGTGTGTATTTCTCAGCTTATTGAGGATTAGCGCTCATGTGTGAGCATTAGTCACCGACACCTACACAGGAGAGCAGTGTTAGTGAACCGCTCTTACTTGTGGTTGGGGTGCTTGCGGCACCTCCGACTACGTGCTCACCATTTCTCTGGATTTCTTGACTTGATTTTTGAATTTCAACGGTAGGAACTATTACAGAAGTAAGACTTCTGCAGGCAAATTATTACAGGAAATATGGTGTGCATAAATGTTTAAATATTTTACCTTCGAAAGGCCTAGAGCATAAATTTTTAATTTTTTTGCTTTCCAAAATTGCTAAGGGGTGAAAATCATCTGCGTGGTTGTCAAAAGAGCTGTCGAAAAGGTGCTTCGCGGCGCCCGTGCGTACAAAGAATCTCCGAAATAAGGGCTATTCAATGCCTTTTGTCAGAGAGTTGACCACATTATGGAGCTCCTTAAACTGGTCGTTCAGATCAGATCCGGCTAAGGCATCTATTGTACGCTCACGGTGCAGGTTCGGAGAAACCTCTGGGCCGGTCTAGCGCTCGTGTGCAGCACTTCCTTGATATCTGAGTAGGTCCAAAATGGCAAAATTTGTCGCCTACTAACTCATGGAAGGCACGTGTAATGCAGTCGGAGAAGGTGCCAGCTGTGCACCCGATACCAGATTCTTGGCTCGGATTGTCCTTCCAGGCAACCAAGCTTCCCATCCCTCCGGGGTCGTCGACTTGGTACTATACTTGTCTGTGAAGGATAAAGGTGTTGATGTCTGCTCTTCCAAGTGGTGCCACTGGAAATGTTAGCTCTGCGAGCTAAGCCAAACACGGACACTGTCGATTGCAGGCGACAGGTCCTTGTGCCGGCCTACGAACGTCTTATGTCACATCATATGGTTGATGACGCTTAGGAGTTCTCGAGAAAATGCTACGGCGTCCGCAGGAGCCGACGCGCACTCGCAACTCGGAACTGAACTTGTGAACGTTGTTGGCTTACATTGAATACATAGCAGCATTTGTACACGTTCTCGTAGAAGCGTCGATACATTGGAATCTAGGTCATATAGAATAAATCTAGTTCACGATAGCAAATAGCAAGCAATGTAAACGTTAAGGAAGAAAGGGGAGCGGAGTGATAGGCGTCGCTTTCATGCCTATCACATCGCTCTCCTTTTGTTTGCTTAGCTGGACCGACTCGACGAGGTGACTAACGCGAGCCTTAATGGAAAAACGGCTGACAAGAGGCGTTCTTTTCGGAGGATTTTCGGGTTGATTCGTCATGGAACGTCGCCACGCAGAAAGTCGTGGCACTGCTGTCTTACCAACGCAAGCGAAGAAATTCACGACTTGTCATACTCGCCGAGTCTCCTTTGAATATTAGCAGTCGAGACAGAAAAGGGAGGGGAAAATGTGGTACAACACTATATTAATTAAGGATCAAGAAGAAAGCAAGGTGTTACTCGATTTTTTCGGGTTTACGCCACGCATTTTGCTTCTACCGCATGTCGTTGAGGCCATTGGAATGCGTACATATCTGGCCATGCAATGTCTTGCGGTGGCCATTCGATAAACAAATCAGCGCTTTATCTTTCCCAGACTGTTTCAGTACTAATTCATCGACCCCGGAGGGATGGAGGGCTTGGTTTGCCTGGCCGGGAAACCCGGAACCTGGGATCGAGTGCACGCGACAGCCGGCACCTTCTCCGACTGCGCTACACGAGCCAATTATATTAATTAATACAATTACATTAATTAATACAATTACATCAATTAAAACCAATAATTATATTTTTCCGATGATAAAATACTGGTTTATCCATTGGCGCGACGCAGCAAGTCATTGTGTAGGCCGAAGACGCATTGAAGCTGTCTCCACGACATCCCGTGAAAGTAGTACGCGTGGCGCATCTTATAAAGGAGTTTATTAACGCTATACATACTTTGTCACATATCCTTTATTCTTTTGGTGTTCGCGGTGCATAATTTTTTCAAAATTACCGCTATTAGTGTGTCAGCCTATTAACAGGTTGTGATGAGAGATTGTATTTTTCTCTGATATCTACGTTTTGTAGCGTATTAAAAATAAATAAACCAGTAAATTTTGGACGTAATACTTTAGGAATCGTTCGATTTGCAAAACTTGCTCTGTTCAATAATTCAATTAGGCAGTTGGTAAGGATTCTGCTTCTGTGAACTCTCTAAACTGGTTTAGCACAAGTCCATGTGATCCAAATAACCAAAAAAGCCTATCAATCAAAAAGCAAACACTAGTTTTTATACAAAGAAAGGGTAAAGTAAAAAGGATAAAGAATTAAGGTGAGCGCCAATCAATTCGTGTCAGAACGCGCCAGGCAATCTACTTCTACGAGACAATGGGGGATCACAGGAATGCTTATTCGGCCTACTTAATGTCTCAGTAAATGGGCAAGTCAGTGCATTATCACTGCTGGACAAAGCAGCATGGTACCAATTGATCGAGCCCGAAGAAATGGAAGGCTTGGTTGGCCTTGGCAAGGATCGAACCAAGAGTCTCCATTCCGGTGCAAGCAACAGCCTGCGCCTTCTGCGACAGCGCTGCCAAACGATGACGAATATAAAATACGCAGGGAAAATGTGAAAAACATGGACAAAACGGAGCGTACTACAATTTTCTGTTACCATGGCTTGAGACACGATTGCATAACATGAAGATTTACGAAAATCCGTCTGGGTTTAGACGTCATAAATTCAAAGGCGCTTCTAATAAATATAACTAAGCGTTTAAAGTGTATTTGAACCTGACAATAGAGGTATTTTAGTAAGTATTTATATAAGTAAATAACTAGTATTCTACTTCCCATTGAGGACAGCACTGTAACTAGGCGTCAAAATGCGAAGAAAGGAAAATACTTCTGAAAGGAAAATATGAATAACGAACTAATACAAGGAGTACGAATTAGAAACCATGGAGTTCTTTCGAGTCGTTTGAAAAATAAAGATGGTCAAAAAGGGATTCCAGCACACGATATGAACGGAAGTATTTGCGGACATTTAAATTTGAAAAGGCGCTGTCAGAAGAAAACGCATTGAAAAAAGAAAACAGCATGCATAGTGTGATAATAAAACTAGCTGTGTCAATATTACTATCAGAGTTCATGTGTACGCTAATGCTCCAATAATGTAGTCTTTTTTGACGATGGGAGTTTCTATGAGGGGGTGACCATGCGCCTAACGTTATCGCTTCAATTACCCAGCAGCAGGTCATTTTCCTCGAATGGTCCAGGCCTCAGGCATTTTCAGCACATCAAACGTCGTTGTGATTCAGAAATGTTGTCCGCAGCTCTCTTGATACCACAAAGAATAAAGGATAGAAGACGCAGTTGATTAGTTCTTTTACGTGATGCGCCACGCATTCTATTTCTACAGCATATCGTTGGGCAATTCGAATGCGTATTTGGCCTGTGCAAAATCACATGCGGTATCACATGCGGTGGGAAGCCAATGATCAAGAGTATTATCCTACCTGGACAAACTCTATGCGACTGGCCGACCCTGGAGCGCTTGAGTGCCCTGGGCGGGACGCGTGCAAAAAACTTTGAGTCGGGGTGCAGAGAACATACAGCGTTTCCTCCGGTTGCGCCACCATGCTTCTTTCATCATAGTATTAGTCTACTTATTGAAGACTTTTTGTAGACTGCACTTGCGCTCCAATGTCATTTTCGAATGAGTTTCATTCGAAGTTGAGTATTACAATTCGAATAATCAAAAAATTGCATTTTTCAAAAATATAATATTCGAATTCGATTATTCCAAGTTTGTGAGCATTCGAAGCTATTCGAATACTCGAAAAAATGAAGGGCACAACTATACTGCAGACTATAGCTCCGCTCGAATGTCCTATTCGAATAGGCATTCGAATGATTCTCATTCGAATTTGAGTATTCGAAGTCGAATATTCAGAAAGCTGCTTTTTTCGAATACATTCGATTTCAAATATTCGACAATTGTGAGCATCCGAAACCATTCAAATATTCGAAAAAACTTCGAGATCACGACTATATTGTTGACCAAAGTGGACTGCTCTATTTCAAAGAGTAACTGATCTCAAGTCCGAGAATACAGGTAGTTAAATACTATGCGGATGAAAAAGTTTCTGCCAGTTTAGAATCCAACGCGGTTTTTTAGCATGTTTTTTAGAGGAAGAAACGGCTGCATTTTAACAATAAAATAATCTTGTACGAAAAGCTAAATAATTTAAAAATAAAATAAATCAAATTAATTAAATTCGTCTTGCATCACTTTTATATGCAATAGCGTGATGACAGTCCTTTTTTGATTCAACAAGCACGAACTACATACAACCACATATGGTAACCAAGGACGCTTTTAGAGAGTAAATAGAGAAATTTCTCAAAGTAATCCATCTGCAAAAAAGGCTCTCTCTTAAAAAAGTATGAACCGTCAAGGCCCATAAATCGTACGGATCATTGCCACTCCATCCTTGGCGCAGTTTAATTTTTAGTGCATTTTGCCCACATATTCTCTAAAATAATTACTGTTTGAGAAATCACAACGCCGAATTCTAATTCGAACAGCAGTCACTGTATAATTCCCATGGAGGACCGCGTGAGGGAAAAACTGTGCAGAGCACATAGAGCAACAAAAATGCCGATCACCCCCTTCTCGAAGAGCGAAACCATTCGAAGACCAAAACTGGGTTTCGCTGTCCCTTCATAGAATAGCAATAAGAGGGAGGTCGAGCGAGCGGGAGCAGTGGCGACGCGACAGAAACCTGTTCGAGAGTTCGCGATCGAATTAACTTTGAGTTGAGAGCAACCAGGAAGTATGGGACGTTTCCAACAATCGTCGATCGTCGACCGAAGGCAAATCCGTCCAGGGGAGCCTCAAAGCGGCTCGCCGAACTCGAGCTATGCGCTGCGCTCGCAACATGCAGTCAAAGAACAGTTGCCATAGAGATCAATGGGGCATGGCAATTGGCTACGACTGAATTAGTCCACGTGGAATTTTCAGCCGCGAATGGAAGAAGAAGTCTGCTAAAAGAATGTGCCCTGTTCGAGAGCGACGCCACTTGGCGTCACACGAAATCGCAGCTGTCCTTCAACTAGAACTCGTGCCAAATTTCTCAGCTAAGCTTATAGCATTATTCTACCGCTCTCCTATAGGAAACAGGTAGTTCAAGCAATTTATCAAATTCCATATAAGATGTAGGAAGAGATCTAATGCTGCAGCGCAACACGTTGTCATCCCTTTTCTTCCCCATCTGAGCGATTTATATGCAACTGAGGGTTTCGCTCGGTTTTATGCTATAACACATCGCGTACTACACCGTTATTTGGATATTCACGAAAGCTTAGCAACATCATTACTCAGTTGTATTTCAATAGCAGAAATAGTAATAAACATCCCACTATATACAATCTAATAGTGCAAGTTATCACAATAATAGAAATAATAGTAATAATAATAAAGGATGGCGTTAATTCATCCCTCTTGGAATGCGCCAAGCATTCTACAGTACCGCGCATATCTTTTGGTCAATTCCCGAAAAGAACGCTTTAGAGCGTTCCAAAACTGCTTTTTTAAATAACTTTCTTCAAAATTCAGGCCTTGTGAGATGAAGCATATATTTGAGCTCAGCAGCTCGAGCTCTATCTTCTGATATAGAAATCAATAGAGCGGAACAACGCATATAGGCCGGACATAATCGAACGAGTGGGCGCAGGGTGAGCGACAGCTTGTAAAGTGAGCGTTTGGGACTTTTACACGAAATTCCCGGCCGTCCCACTCAGTAATTGTTCTAAGATCGGAATAAGGTCTCCGTTGACCCGAGAAAGTTCTTTGATGATATTCTGACAAAAACCATGAGAGGTAAGTTGAAACTTCGAGTCTCAGTGGCCGAATCGCGACTGAGGTCAGACTTCTTAACCTATCGAACCCTCAAAGAATTCAACCTGCTGCTGGGCAAATACGAAGATTTAGAGAGACTCTCCGCCCACGCCTGTAGAAGATTTATCCGATGTTAAATACTACGGTGTGCTACTAGATTCTTTGCTTGTAATAGTTTCTTATATGGCTGATGGCTACATCCACTCCGTTTCATGTTGTCTCCTTTTTTGTGTTTTTTGTGTTTCCTCACAATTGTTTGCTAGACAATTGTGTATGCCTTGAATAAATAAATAAATAAATAAGATCGTCCAGCTTGCCTTTGGAGTGCGCCGTGAACAATGCATATAGAATCGATCCTATCAATCGAGTGGGCGCGAGCGCTTGTAGAGTGAGCGACAGCTTGCAGAGTGAGCGTTTGAGGAGTTTTATCGGAAATTTCCGGCCGTCCTACTCAGGAATTGTTCTAAAATTGTCCAGCTTGCCTTTGGAGTGCGCCGTGAACAATGCATATAGAATCGAACCTATCAATCGAGAGCCCTGAACAATGCATACTTAACCGAACCTATCAATCGGCTGGGCGCGGCAGTCTGTACAGTGATGGTTTGGAGAGTTTTATCGGAAATTTCCAGCCGTCCTACTCAAGAATTACTCTAAGACTGTCCAGCTTGCCTTTGGAGTGCGTCGTGAACAATGCATACAGAATCGAACCTATCAATCGAGAGGGCGCGACCACTCGCAAATTGCACTCGCGAGCGTGTTCGGAGCGCGATAACTCTGTCAAGTGTGAATCTTTCCCGCTGCAGCTCGTGGGTTTTGTAGGAAGCACAAGGTTCTTGAAGCTGAGCTACTTCCAAGAAACCCGACTAACGAATGTCTACTGTCCACTGTCAACTATCGAAGCTGAATGAAGAAATCGAAAAAACGCCACGAACAGGCCAATCGCAAAGACGTGATAATCTGTAATGATAACGCCGTACCCCACACCCCTTTGACAAACCGTCAAAAATGAACGGAGTGCAATTGGGAACTGATGCTACATCCAACCTATAGCCCTGGCTTAGCACCATCAGGTTAGCACCTGTTTCCCTCGAGGCGTGTGCGCAATGGAAATTCTGATTTTCGTAAATCGTAAACCGATTCACGAAAAAACGTCGCAAAGCGCAAATCGGTGCTGCTACGGCAACAGAATTTTGGGCTGAAGTCAATTAGTTTTATCGTGGTTTACCAATGTTTCAAGCAGAAATCACAACCACTTTGTGCCTAAAAATGCTACTATACCTAAGTTCACCCCCTTAATCAGTGACGTAGTGTAAGTAAGTTTGCTCAGAAATGAAATGAGCTCATTTTGAGGCAAAGTCCTCAAAGTTTTCGAAGCGTTTGTGAGTTTTGCTTATCCTGTTGATCTGTTGCATTTTGTGCATCACGGAACGTGGTCCCGGTTTCCCGCGATGCCAATTCGGGCTTTCCACCTATCCGGGTATGTGAGCTGGTACCAGATTGGCTAAGAAGGGCGAGCAACGACTTGTTTGTCAGAAGGCTAGCTAGTATAGGTCGAATACGCATTCAAGTTGCCCCATGACACCGACCTCGCAGAATTAGAATGGCGCGTCCCACATTGGAAATGAATAGCGCCGTTCCTCCTCGTTCACCCTTAATATTTTCCTTGTAGAAGTTCTTTGAAGCTTTCGAAATATTGGTAGACTTCGCTTTGTTGATTTGCTGCTTTCAGTGGACATTGCTGGTGACGTCCGATGTTTCGGAACATCTGCTCTTCGTCAAATAGTCCTTCCCTACGTCAACCTCCATGTTCAAAAGTGGCGTATAAATATGAGGTACAACGTGAAGCATCTATATCAAGCAAGCTTCATTCGTTCATTTGTTGCCATCTTTACCTGTATCTATTTAGGATGAGGATTTGCATACTCCTCCTTCTTTTAACGACCTGTGTGAGCGCTGGTTTATTTGACTTCGAGAAGCTCGACATCGGTGACAAACTCAAAGGCTTTTTCGGAGGAAGTCTTAGAGACAAGCTAAAGGAGGCATTTGGAGGCTTGAAAAAGGTCTTACATTCAGTGCAAGGTGATTACATCGTCTGTTTCAGAACTTTTGACATGTTCAGGTACTGAACAAGACGAACGTTCTTGGCATCCACGAAAGGATCGCCGAACTGAATGGCAAAATCAGAGCGAAACTGGCCTTATCAAATGAACAACTGAAGGAGCTTGCGGAGCGGCTGAAGGTGGGCTGGAGATGAACATGCTTATGCTATTGTTTGGATATAAGATTGCGTTTACCAAGTTCAGCTGGTGAAAAGGAAAAAGGTCGACCATGTCCAACCAATGGGTGATTCGATCGAAGAGATCAACTTGAAAAGTGAAGTTGGAGACTATCTCTTCCAAAGCGATATCGTTCTCACCAGGTTTACCTTGAACTTCCGCTGTGCATGTGTCGGCTGATTGAAAAGTAGGTAGTTGAAGGGGACAGGCCGAAGAAATTGTCGAGGATATCAACCACGACCGCAGTGACCGCACCAAGCGTCAAGCCTTCCGCGATTGGAGATATCCGAGAACAACGTGGGGCAATGGAGTTGCCTATGTCTTTGACGAAAACGCAAGTAAGTGTCTCGAGAAGCTTTGAGCCTTGGAAGTGTTATGGAGAGAACACTTGTTTAGGCGATAGTGTAAAGTCGGCGTTCAGAAAAGGTGCAAAACTGTGGAGTGACAACACATGCATTAATATTTTCGAGGACCAACACGGTGAGCCACAATTTCAGATTACTTCATCCTTCGTCTGGGCCTCAAGTCGCCCTCAAAGGCCTAACACCGTGTAGAGGCTTAAGTCTGCGCTCTATCCCTTCAAGCGTCTCAACCACTCTAGCATTTTCGACCCATCTCTACAATCACCACACGAGCCAAGAAAAAAGAGCTCATCAAGGTCCACCACTAACTAGTAAGAGTTGGTGACCGCGCTGTGCTTGTCGACCAGTTGGGGCGAATGAACCACACTAGGCGGATACCACCTACCAGTCATTCTACAGCTCGCAGAGGGGCACGAACGGCAAAAGTCAATTGCACGACTAGGCTTTCTTTCGGTTGTTCACTTCTAGATTTCTCAAAATGTTTCTAAAGCTTTTTGAGCCGAGATATCACTTTCAATGGCAACTATTGTACACTGCCCACTATAATAAGTGGGGTGGTTCCTAATCCACGTCTGGCTATGTACCGGCAGAGCGCTTTCCATTTTTTCGGTGTGTTCAGCGTTACAGTTTGAGCACTCGATCTCATAAATTGCTCCGACCTTTCGCTTAGTCAAATTACGTAGCTCTTGGATATGCGCTGCTTATCATATAGTTGATTTCGAACCAGCTGCCGTTTGACGTCTCCAGAAATATTCAGCAGGTCATCAAGGTCCCACTTACCAGAACTTTCTGAATATCGGCAGCAACTCTGTCCGAGGTAAGGGGGAGAACGAGAGGCGTCTTACCCACACGAGATCAATCGTAAAGATTATTGCAAGATCTTCGTTGATGGCCTGATCCCGCTTAATCATTCGAGACGGCTATACTTGCAGCTAGTTTCAATGATTCTTGGTATTAGTCAGGCCCTGTACACATCCTTGCTGCCGTTTCACACCAGTAGGAACCGCAAGGCGTGAATCAAGATGCTCCTCGAGCTTGGTCTGTAGCATCGTTTCACGCCAACCACCCTGCGTTCTCTTAGAAAATGCGTCTTGAAATAAGCGAGTCAACTAGTGTTTGGCGTTTCCTGAGTAAACTTAATGCAATGAGATTGCTCGTTCAATAACCTGAAACACTCGTCCTTTTCTGACTGTGTTGTGCTATAATGCAGCAATCATCTATGTACTTACGGTACATTAACGAGCACTCAGTTACCTACTGCTCAATCCTAACCATAGAGCGAACTTCTAGAACGCGCGCTAATCGTTGTCCCATGGCTAGTCCCCTTAGTTCCAAATAATACTGTCCTGATCGCTTAAAGATATTACAACCATTCCTTGACTTTCGTGAGTCCGAAGGTGCTTATTTTCGCAAATGGAAAAGCAATGCTTTTGTAGGTGCGTGGCCTGACAGAATCCGCGTCTTCATGGATCAAGGCTGTTGGTCATTTGTTGGGAGAGTAGGCGGAGAGCAAAACCTCTCGCTCGGCGTAGGCTGTGACACGGTATGAACCATTTCAGATTACTTGCGTTGCAATTTGGTTGCCGGAGCATCTAACCATGAGAAGCTTTGCCATGTCGAAAAAAGTTGCAAGTCGCCTAGAATTCAGAAATTTAGGTCGGCACTGCTGCACATGAGCTTGGTCATGCCCTCGGATTTTTCCACACACATGCGCGGCACGATCGCGACCAATATATCACTGTCAATACCTTCAACATCAAGGCTAGTGATAATCACCGCCGCAGTGAATCGTCACATAACGTACCCTCAGTTTTAGCCCGACTGGGTCAGTCAGTTCGCTCTAGAGACACCGGCGACTAATGAAAATTACGGTGTAGCATATGACCCCGGAAGTGTAATGCACTACGGATCCACAAGGTATTACTAGACCACAAAACAGTTGTTGGTTTTAGAGCCGTATTGATAGTGCTTTCTATTATAGCGCTACCTTTAACCATCAGCCCTCTATGGTTCCGAAAGATGTGAAGTACATAGAGACCCTCGGTTCGCCCTTCATCTCCTTCTACGATTTGTTGATGCTTAACAGTCATTACAACTGTACAGGTTGGTCCTCTTCTTGCAAAAGTCAGATCGCATGATGAAATAGTTTAAACTTAAACTCCTAGCTGTATGCGATCCCAACCACTCAGCGCAATGTAAAATGGGTGGCTTCCCTCATCCTCGCGACTGCAAAAAGTGCGTCTGCCCCGGTGGCTACGGTGGGCAATTCTGTGACGAAAGGGTAAGAAAATACATTGCCTGGGGCTCTGTATAGGTTCATCTCTTCTCAAGAGAGTATCCTGATGATTGATTTAGCCAGCGGGATGTGGAGAGGAGCTGCAGGCAACATCTGACTATCAAACTTTCACAACCACTGTTGGTGACAAGAAGTCCGGTACTCCTCGAGAAGACTATGATAAATGTCACTTCTGGATCAAGGTTCAACTTTGCAAATAATTTTTGAGCCTTCTTTGCATAGCACGCTCCATTTAAGGCTCCCGCGGGAAAAAAGATTGAAGTGAAACTCACGCAGTTTTCTCCACACGGAATTGCAATCGATGGTTGTATATATGGTGGAATAGAAATAAAAACGCAAAAGGATCAAGGGCTCACCGGATACAGGTTTGATGGCGTACAGAAACATTTACATGAAACTTATAAAACCGATTAGATTTTTGAAAAAGCAAGAATAAAATAGGAACAATTTCAGACTGTGCTCCATGGATGACATCAACTCTGTTTTCATTTCGGAAAGCAATTTGGTGCCCTTCATAGTCTACAATAGGTTATACGGCACTGATGTGACGATCCAGTATCGCTTTTTCTAAAGGAGAAGCTTGAAATTTTCTTGATGAGGTGCTGAAAATAAATAATTATTATTTGCTCTTGAAAATATTTCAGCAAGCCTGTTGCTACAGTACCGCCGCTAAACATTCTACCAAACGACGTTTACGACGCAAAAAAACGCGTTTTTGCGTCGCATAGTCATAACTTTGTTCAAAATAAAGGTTTTCTCACCGAAAATTACAAGGGCTCCGTCACGCTACCTACCAATGGGCATGCAACCGCCATTAAAAAGTGGATGGAAGCCTGAAAAGCAGTGCCGCAATCAAGGAGAGTCCTAATTACTGTGACCCGACCTAACCTCGTCGCCGAGTCCTCAGGCAAAAATAGATGAATTGTCTAGTTGAATTTTAAAATTCTTAAACCTAATTAAATTTTATTTTCTTTTTATTTATGGCCTTCCTCTGCCTGCGGCAATTCATTTGGTACCAAATTTGTCAGGAAGATATGCACTGCGTTTGCAGCTGCTTCAACCGATTTCATTTATTTCAACGGAAAGCTCAGTCTACAGCTTGTTATTGTAGCTTGACATTTACTCATCTTTGAGGAGGAAAAATGACATAGAAAATTTACGTTTCGAGTTTATTTTGGGCATTTGCGCGCTGGTTGCGATTCGTCAAAACTGCAAGTGAACCTTGGTAAACAATACGTTCTGTCGCCGAGTTTGGCTGCGAATATCTACGTCCTAGAAGAATGACTTACCAGGAAGCTATCTCAGCGGTAGGTCGAACCGCCTAAGCGTTGTATATGGGCAGAATCGCCTCTCTCTGGGAAACAACAAAACGCAAATATCTCGACCCCAATACAACTCTGCACAGAGATAGGGACGACGGAAGTTGGGCCGTTGGCGGCGTTAGAACTAGGCCTGGAGGCGGAGAGCGGGCTCAAGTTGACAGCAAACAGCGATGGCGAGCGAGCGATGATGGCGCAGTGCGCAGAGGGGCGGCGTAATCCCCATAATCGCCGTTTCCAACCAACTTGAGCTCGCCCTCCGCGAGCAGGCGTATGGCTAACGCCGCCAGCGGCCCAACTTCTGTCTTCCCTAACTCTGCGCAGAGTTGTATTGGGGGCAAGATATTTGCGTTTTCTTGTTTCCTGGAGAGAGGCGAATCTGTCACTATACAACACTTGGGCCGTTCCGACCTACCGTTGAGATAGATTCCTCGTTAGTCCAAAAATAAGTCTACGCTAACCATACACAACGTGAAGACTCCATGTATCAAATATCGGAAAGCTAGGTGATCAGCTGGCAGAATTTCAACTGCTTAAAGTGAAGACCTCTTTCAAAAGTGCGACTGAGTTTCTACAGCGTTTCACCCTTAGTCTTCGTAGAATGAATGCTGGAAAGCCCAGAATTGTAATTATGCAATTTTTCGGTAAAAATCTTCAACCAGTTCGGACGCCAGTATTTGGATGCACTAGATCGAGCGCTGATGTAGAGGCCTTCTTCGATCATAATCGCGCTGACCTGACATGCGCTACAGAGACATTGCATTCGGCTGCATGACCAACGAGCTCCTCTTTTCTCTTTCTCGTAATTGCGGTATCGCCTTTAAGCAGCTCACGATATCGATATATGCTGCCAAATCTTGATAAGTTTTTGGCTTTTCCGGTTCCGGTCCAAATCACCCAGACTCCATAATTCTTTAAATCGTGTCCCTAGTCGCAGGGCAAAATATGTGGGTATCATTTTCACGTCGAGCTGGACACTTTTCAAATCAAATTGGACGTTTCTGATTGTGAGTTAGACTCAGAATTTTGAAATCAAATTAGAAGTCTTCAAAATTAAAAGGTTAAAAAGATAAACTCGAACACTTCAAAAAGGGTACTTTGATATACTTTAATACTTTGATACTCCTTTTGTGGAGGTCTTCTCAGCGGGACCAAAACTCTTCCAGAGCGCTCGATCTCTGGCTACTTGCATCCAGTGAGGCAGACTCCGCTCTCTGAAAGATCTTGAGAATGAGTCTGCCCATCGCGTTGGCGGTCGTCCCAGTGGTCTCTTATGGTCTCTCGGGAGCCATTCTGTGACAAGGAGACTCCACCTATCGTCCTTTCGTCGAAGCAGGTGTCCGGCCCAGCGATATTTGGACTTCTTCATGCACAAGCATGCACAAGCGCGTTAAGAACGACGTTGATTTCGACAGAGTCGAACGCTTCCCGATAATCCACGAAGACAAGGAAGTGGGAGGTGGTATTCGCGGCTCCTCTCGATGAGCTGTGAGACAGTCTGAATATGGTCCATGCAGGAGAAATCCTTGCGAAACCCTGCTTGCTTCACTGGCTGATATTCATCCAAGCAACGCTCCATGCGGTTAAGCAGTATCTTGGTGAAGATCTTGTACACAACCGAGAGAAGACTGATGGGTCACTAGTTGCTGATATCCTCCTGCTGACCTTTTTTAACCTTTTTTTTTGTCTTAGAGCGCAACAAAACACTTGAAAAGCTCGTCACGGTTTTTAATTGAATGATAGTGTGAACGCTGCTTACAAGAAGTATCAAAGTGAGGATATGTGGGTTTTTTTTACAATTTTCTTTGTTATATTGTTCAAAGGTGTAAAACACCATGCAAACAGCAATTTTGCCATCAATCGGATAAAAATTGCGACGTCGTGGTAGAAGTCGAGGAAATGCTGAACGAGCTCAATGTGGCAGGTATCAAGATTGGATTGGACATGAATATGTCCAAAACGCAATTTATGGTCAACCAGTGGTGTGACACGGGACTCGTAAGGTTAAATGGAGTCGCTCTACAACAGGTCGACTCCTACATATAGGAAGAGAGCTGAGCATGGATAACGACCTCGCTTCTGAGATCGCCCGCAGGATAGGCGCGGCATGGGCAGCCTTCAGTTCGATTCGCGAAGTCACCGATCAGGTCAAGGATGCCGGCCTCAGGGCCTCGATATTCAACGCCTCTGTACTGCCTGCGATGAGTTACGCGACGGAAACCTGGCCCGACAACAAGACAATCGCCAGAGCAATGCAAACCACGCATCGTGCACTGGAGAGATGTCTTCTGAGGACAAGCCTTTGTCAGCAATGGCAAGAAGGCCTACGAAGCTCGGAACTACGGGAGAAGTCGTGATTAGCAGGCTCGCTGTAGTACATGAAGAAGTCCAAATATCG
>OX377205.1:21145282-21196958 GCA_947396885.1 Heligmosomoides polygyrus polygyrus | reverse complement strand
CATTTTTAGAATTCAAAAATCCCAATTGCTTTTCGAAAACCAGAGGAAAAGCGCTTTCGAACAATATAGAAATTATTTTTCAACATGGAGGTCTTCATAGGGGGCGGGTAGGGTTCGATTTGTGGTCGATTTTTGCCAAAAATCGACCAGAAATCGAACCCACCTGCCCCTTATGAAGACCTCCTTATTGAAAAAAGATTTATGCATGGTCACTTAGCATATTTCCTCTATTTTTCAAAAAGCAATTGGCATTTTTGAATTTCGAAAAAAGAACCTAGTTATGATCATTTTTATGAAATGACTCCGTGTCGACGGTAGAGTCTACGAGCAGTTCTTCACAAATTTGATCATAACTCGATTAATTTTTCGAAATGAAAAAAATCCCGATTGCTTTTTTGAAAAATAGGGAAAAGATGCTTTCTAACCATATAGAAATCAGTTTTCAAAAAAGGGTCTTCATACGGGGCGAGGGGGGTTCGATTTTTGGCACGTATTTTTGCAACAATGGACCAGAAATCGAACCCCACCCGCCCCCTATGAAGACCTCCCTGATGAAAACTAATTTCTATATGGTTTGAAAGCGCTTTTCGTCTCGTTTTCAAAAAGCTATTAAATCTTTTAAAATTCGAAAAACTTACCGGGATATAATTATTTATACAAAATCACTTCAATTTTTTTCGCTCAAAAATCGAAGGCCTCAGCCCCGTATGAAGATCTACTTCTTGAAAATAGATTTTACTATGTAAAGGCTCTTTTCTTCTGGTTTCTAAAATCCTTTGACTTTTTCAAATTGTGGAAACTTACCGAGTTATAGTCATTTTTGTGAACGTCGAATTTCGTCGCTCCCATGACGTCGGTGCCATATCGACCAGTGGTCGATCCAATCTATTCGTTTCAGAAAACCATGATTTTTACGCTGTGCATTGAACAGGACCTGTTAATTTTTGTGGCAAGATTTCAACTATGTGCGCGATCTGGTTCAGGTAAAAAATTATTTTTCATGAAACATGAGAATTTGCGAACCGTTCTTCCCTGATCATATCGGAGATCACTGCGAAGAAGCTTATTTTTTGATTGTATATAAATCACATCTTGAACTCTAAGATGGCACAGTTTTCACTCTCTGATGCTCTTCCTCCAGAAGGTAGAAATTTTTTGCCACGAGAAGTCCATCCTTCAGTGGCGATCGGTGATATCGGATAACGCAATGGCTCCACGTAACCTACCATATTTCGGAGTTTGTGCGACATCTCTGAAAAATTCACAAAGCTTTTAAAACAATAAGAAGTGGGTTCTACGCTTTAAAAAGCAGGCTGTAAAAATAGCGGCCTCCATGTAATTAACGGTGTCGAAAAATTTCGGCAAATCATACAAATCGGAGCGTCTGTTCATACAGTGGTCCTTTCAGAAAAACAGGTTTTATTACCGTTGTCAAACTGTGGAATAAACTTTGTTGCGTACAACTCCACTTTCTGATGCTCTTTCCTGCAGAAGAGAGAAAATTAGTTCCGTGACAAGTCCATCCTCCGGTTGCCATTCGGTCATCGCTTCGAAGAGTGCTTCCAAAAATCTTGCAGGAAAAGCACTTATTTTTCCTTAGCAATTGACAATTCAAATTTTATAGACGGCATTTTAGGACGTAGATGTCGCTCGTTCAGGCAGAAAACTGTCGCGTCCGTGACTTCCTTAAAAAAAACTGAAAATGGAAACTTCTCATTGACTCCAAATCTGGGTGCAGAAAATCTTTATTTTTAACAAGTAATACAATCTTTGGGCGCGTGTAGCGCAGTCAGAGGAGGCGCGACTGCCACGTGCATCCGATACCAGGTTTCTGGTTTGGATTTCCCGCCTAGGCCAACCAAGCCTTCCATCCCTCCGGGGTCGGTGAATTGGTACCAGACTTGTCTGGGAAGGATGAAGCGCTGACTTGTTCATCGGCTGGCCACCGCAAGTCATTGTATGGCCAAATACGCATTCATGTCGCCTCCACTATCCTTTTAATACAATCTTTATTTGAAACATTTTTATATTAATTTTTACAACTTTGCGGGACGAATGAGAGACTCCACGCCTTCGTTGGCATTCCTGAAAAAAAAACAAAACAAAAAAAATTAAGAATTAAAACCATCACCTAAAAACCTGAAGAATAAGAGAGGATCATCTGCCGAAACCGGAAGAGCACGACCCCCCCCTCCAGACGAGGCCACAGTACGACCCCCCCCCCCTTCGATTCCCGAACCTCAAGCTTGACTCTGGGTGAGGACTCCTCATTTAATGGGCTGAACTTTTACTATGCACAGAAGCATTTGCACAACTGCCAAGAATGGAGGACCGACAGCAGGTACGCCGATGTAATGCCTAGCGCGTTGCATCGCGATGTTCTACGGGTCTTAAAGAGGTTCAACTCTACTGAGATTTATATACCAAAAAATAGAGCTTGAGCTGCTGAGTTCAAATATATGTTTATTTTCGCAAGTACTCGATTTCTAAAGAAGTTATTCAAAAAGGCCGCTTTGGAACGCTCCAAAGCGGCCTATGTTGGCCGGCGCGGCTTTTTCGGCCAATGACCAAAAGACATGTCCGGTACTGTATGTGCCATTCAACAGACATACTTTACAGCGGAGGTTAAAAGGAAGACATCATGATGTACTTCTACGACCACGAAAAATTTCGTGCATGATAGAATGGTATGTCCATGTGCGCTAAGTTACTGCTTGCTAGACTAACTTCGTGTTCAGAAGTATCGACCGTCACCGATATCGAACGGTGACGATGTTGTGCGTCCCTGATTCGCTTGCATTTTTGGACAGCGAACGCATTCTTCAAATACAGACCCAGGATATGCACATTTACTACAGTTAGAACATCATCAGGGTACGTCTAGCGTTATCCGGGACATAATCCATGCGCCATTCATAACAGTTTTCAGTTGGCGTTCGACAATGGACTGGAAGCGCTGGTGGCGGATGGGATGTTTTCGATGCACCCCAATGGGAAGGAAAAGAATGGCCAATTCTACATCATTCAGTGGCAAGTAGACTATAATTGCATTTTATGCAAAATTCTTCTCTAAGCAGTTCTCCAACCGTTCTTATATTGAGGTCCATGTGCGGATGCTGTTCGCTTTAACGAACAAGAAGACGAAGCAAGTTTACTTCATCATCTGGAGTACACTGAAACATATGGATTAAATTTCTAGCGGCAATCTTTCTACCTCAACACTGCCTCATTTCAGGAGTAATGGACGCGATATCGCAGAGGAGCGACCACGGGCTGCGAGTAATGTAGGTTTTCGAGAAGGCTTTGATTAGGGCTCTTAGAAGAGCATTTCCGGAGGTGTTAGTACAGGGATGCGCATTTCATCTAGTTCGCGCACGGAATATGAAGAGGGATGAGTTGGGTCTGTGCAAATTTGTGAAAGGGGAAACCGGAGTAGGCGCGTTAAGCGGTGGTGGAACACCATTAAGGGAATAGTGTTCCTCCCTCCCCAGCTTTCCAATAGGGTTTCTGCGATTCGCCTGTACCCCAGTCACATCTGGCTCACGATACACTTTCATGAAGTATTTGCAGCATACGTGGCTTACCGGGCCGTTCGAGGGCCAATGAAACAAGTGGCAAGTGACCACACTAAGAACTACAAATATCGCCGAAAACTTCCATAGGTGAACCTTCTTATGCGTGTAGGTCAACATTCGCTAAATTAACCGCTTTAGTCATCTCTCCGCGTCTACGAACTATAGGCGCCCTGCGCTTAAGCAGCTCGAGATACTTCAAAGATACACTGCCGAAGCAGAAGGAAGGCTACTAGATCATCGGCAGGTAGTAAGAAGCTAGCACGCCTACTTACATGAGGTGAATGCAATTACTGATTCAGGATCCCGCAGCAGAAGAACCGCTCAGGCGCAGGGATATAGGTCTGCGAGAAGATGGACATCTTCGAACGCTTCACGGAAGAGGTTGACGACTGACGACGGGACATCTTCGAACGCTTCACGGAAGAGGTTGACAACTGACGACGTGAGTACTATTGCCGGAAGATGTCCAGGTTCGTCTTAAGCAAGTCTTACTTGTAATTATCGCATTTTCATCGTCGCTGGTACGTCTCCCTCGAGAACCGGCGGCGGGATAGTTTTGAGTTCTATTATAAGAAATTGTTCCATACCACTGTACATATTGTATATAGTAAATATAGGTGGATTGTATTGTATTGTGCTTAATTGTGTACACATTTGCTCCACCTTCCATGGTCTACACCGCTGTACATAATGTATGTAATAATTTAGTACATATTTGATCCAGCTTTCATGTTCCATACCGTTGTACATATCGCATACAGTAATTTTGTACATATTTGCTCCACCTTCCATGTTTCCCGCCATTTTACATATTTAATAAAATTTCAGCCTTAGTTGACGTAGCACCGCGAAGGACCACTTCCGCTCCGACGGTCCTTGGTCTGCCAAGGAACCCAAGACATTCCAGTACTTCGTCCCACACCCCTTAAACATTTTAAATCGCAACATTCGTCATGCCGTCTAATGTAGGCACTGTGATGAAGCAAGTTTTAGGTGTTCGAAATTAACGGTAAGCTGCCCATATAGCGAGCCATTTAACAGTCGACACCCATGAAGGGGCGGTGAAGGAGAGTGAAGATTACAATTTGTCCAATGCAGATGGGAAGGGGTCATCTTCGTTCTCGAGTTTCTTCATTAGTTTATGCCATTCGCCGATTTTCTTCGCGGCGCTTACTATGCTCTCCTGTCGACAAAATCGAAATACTTTGAGGAAGGAATGTGCGTATATCTGCACTTAATTGCAACCGAGCTACACTTGCGGAACGCATGTCGTAACCACAAAAGATGCGTTTTGATTAGCACGACAGGACGCAATGAATCAGCAAAATGAACCATTTTTGGAGCAAATATTTTGCACCCATGAGTGAGTTTGCCTAGAACAAGCCATCTGTACAGCTCGTTGTTCTTTGGGTGGATTTTATTAACAACTATAGTCTTTAAATGGCTTACTATAACGGCAACCTACTTTCAATCATCTTCAACTCTTCCTCATAACACTGCTTGCCTAAATTGGACGTATTGGACCTCACCAGTCAGAACGTATCATGATGCAATGTATCATTTGCGAGAGAATGCCCTCAGTTCTTATTTCACTTTAGTGGAAACACTAGAAAAAAGTAAAAAGTAAAGTACAGGAAGAGAGGCCTCTGCTAGAGGCCTCTCTTTCTAGTACTCTATTGGGTGCTGAATACATGGAAAAAAACCTGCCTCACTCCTGGCCAATTTTTGCTTGAATATTGAACTCCCAGCTCTATACAATTAGGATGAAATCTCACATTTTTGCTGAAGTATTGCTTACACTGTCCAAAAGGTGTAGAAGAGCAGGAAGTTACACAGCTAGCTTCGTCGGCTGCCTTAATAAAATGCCTACTCAATTAGCATCAACCATTTACTCCTTGAGCTTTTTTCACGGTTTGCAGCTATGGTCGCTCATCATTCCTCGTTGATAGAATTATTACTCAGCAGACATACGGTATTCAGAAGACGTGCGTGCTACAAATGTCATTCAACGTGCGTTATGATTCAGAAGACGTGAAGCAGACATCACTCATGTATTAGGATCCAGGAGACGTGTCACAAACGTACGACTGGTTCAGAAGACACTCCGCAAATGTCGTACGTGTGTACGTGTTCAGAAGATGTGTCGCACACGTCATTCAACGTCTATCGGGATTCTGAAAACGTGTCGCAGACGTCATACGACATTCGTTTGGATTTAGAAGACGTGCCACCGATGCCGTATAATGTGTGTATGGGTTCAGAAGACATGCCACAGACACCATCGGTGTATTGGTATCCAGAGGATATGTCAAAGGCGAATACTAGGAAGCGGGGATTTGTGGTAGCACCCCCCTCCCCCTTCAAGCGCAATTTTAAACTCACTTTAGATTTTTTGTCACGTATTCTCTAAGAATATTTTCAAACATGGGCCAGCCATTTTCTTTCAAACTAGTCGTATTTAGTTCTCAGTGTGATAGGATTTGGACGTGTACAGCGCAGTCGGAGGAGAAGCAGGCCATCGCAGGTACCCGATACCTGGTTCTGGTTTCCCACCCTTGCCAACCAAACCTTCCATATTACTCCGTGGTCGGTGAATTGGTAGCAAACATGTCTGGGAAGGACAAAGCGCTGATTTGTTCATCGGCTGGCCACTGCAAGTCATTTAATGGCCAAATATGCATGACGGTTTAAAAATCACCAACTGTTGGAATTCATAAACAAACAGCTGAAAATTTATCTGGAAAGCCTCCGTACCGTACCAGGTGCTGTCATTATATTTGAATCTGTTCATTCATTTACGAATTGAATAATGTGACCAGTTATCTGATCTCCAGTGCAGTTCGCACCACCTACGGTGGTATTCCAAGGACTAGAGGGGGTGCGATGTAAGTGCGACGCACGTCCAAGTAAGTTAATTGCTCGCATCCGTCACACAACCTGAGGGGTGTGCAGGAAATCATAACCTCATTACAGTGGTCTTCGACGTCAGGAATATAAAAACTGCAGGAAGATCGCTTTTTCCGTTGTTTCGCCCAATAATCACTAGCAGACACTGCTAGTTTTCTAGGCCTACAAACCAAAGGATAGAAAGTCGAACATTCTGGCTACCTAAAAGTAGTTGCGGTTGGAATTCTCCCGTGTCAGGCAAGACATTAAGAAAAAGTTCAGTGTGATCTATTCAGGAGGCGTACAATGTAGTTTCGGGAGGTGCTGAAATAAGGAGTTTTCGCTTTAGTGTTTAGTACTTACATTGAAGTAACTTCACAAAAGAGGTTCTTCAATCTAAATAAAGTCGAATTTGTGCATCCTTGCAGGCAAGAGACATGTGCTAAATCTCCGTTGCAGCGAAGCGGAACGTTATGGTTTTGTAACCTTCTAAGACGGATCACGACCATCTTCGGAGTAAATTTGTCGTTGAATGACTGGAAAATCATTAGGAAATTCGTGCATCTAGCTATTCTATGGAACGTTTCACCCGATTTGATGGATGAATTAATTCCTGACTGTTAACAATCCAGTTGTGAAATGTGTGTTTTATAACTGCTCTCCTTTCCTTAGAAATTGAATGTCGTATTATCCTCTTTTAAAGGAAATCCTAGACTACAATAGGTCAATAGGTCCCCTCTGCATTTGAAATCCTTCGAAATCTGACCCGAAATAGGCGTTGCGCACTCTCAAAATGAGGCGGCTCGTATAAGTGGGAAGTGCGGGCGGCGCCTCCTTAACTGACTATGGGGGCGTGCCAAAACGGCACTCGGGTGACGACGACGGCTTTGCTGGTGCTCTCTGGGAACGGCGACTTTGGTGGTTCTCTGGTGAAGGCGGTGCTCCGTGTGCCCTCTCGTGAGTCTGGTGCTTTCACAAGACAATCAAAGCAGGTTAGGGCATATCTTTCCCTGAGCAGCCATCCGACTGAGTCTAAAATCCAATCCAAATTTACTAGTCTAAATGCAGTTCGTCTATCCAATTCCAAATTCTAACTTCAGTCAAAAAGAAATGTCCCTAGCTAGCTAGCTTCGGTCGGCGAAGGCTAGCCTAACTAAGGCAAGGAACTACCTAGGCAAGCGTTTTCGAGCCTGCCAAAAGACACATGGAAGCGCCCATAGAGATGCAAAAAGAAGCAAAAGAACAGTTAGGAATACAGGCAGGACGCTTGTAACGTAGCATGGCCATGCCAGCTGGAACCGCGGGTCAGTTGCGGCGAGCTGTCTGCAATTGCAGACCGCGTGCACCGCGGGCGCGCGAACTTTGGGAAAGTTCTGGAGAAGCCCATCCATTCTTTTTCTCGTCCGCCACTCCGCTCAGCTGCGGCCCTTTATCTCTGTCGTCGTAGACATCTTGCGCTGTCGTTCACACGTCCGTGGTCTCTGCCGGACGTTGCGAGTTCTCCACTGCTCCTGTCCGTCCGTCCTGTTTGTGGGACGTGAGTGTTGCTGGTGTTGCTCCATGTTGCCTCCTGTGCGTCGTCGCTGCTGGCGCGCTACACTAAAGTGGAGGGGGTGCACTCCTGAGCTCCAATTGCTCCCGCTTCCCTCCTCGTTTTCTGCTCGCGTCCGTTCTGATCGTCGCTATCACAAGTGACGTGTTGGGTCCTTCCGTGCATGCCACATTGTTCATACCTAGCGGAGCGGTGTCCGCCAGTGCTACCGCTAGGTATTTCTATCTCGGTAGTCGCGCTAGCCGCAGCTAAAGCGTTTGTTTTTCTTTTAGGTTCACATCATCATTTCGGTCATCCACATCTCTGCACCGCGTCCACGCGCTCAATCGTACTAGTGTCCCAAGTGCGCAATCCACATCTTCGGCTGTTTCGGTCAACTACACGGGTCGACTACGTCGTGCACGATAGGCTCTGCGTCTTCGTCATCAGCTACTAAGAAGCCGCTCTTCTCGCCGCATCGCCTACGTCAGTCTCGTCCCAACCAGCGCCGTCTACGGCTAGAAGCACCAGATCTCGAGCGCACGTATTTCTCTCATCGTTATCTCGCCTTCATTCCGTATCTGTATTCGTGAAGTTCTATTGTTGTGTGTTGAATAAATTTGTCAGTTTACTGAGTCTATTTTTGCTTGTGAAGGGTTTTCGCCTCTATTTTGCCATGGGTTCAGCTACAATTTCTAAAAAGAACCTTACTGGACGTGGACAATAATCAACAACACAAACTAGTACTTAAAATAGCAATAATAAAAGAACAAAAGGAGGTGATGGAGACCGCGGTCCAGAAACTGGCGAAGGAGTTCGACATCCTATCTGAAGAAGTAAAGGCGGCCGAACTAAGGGCATGCGAAGACTACATTGTCAGCACATGGGACATTGTTGGAGAAGTCGAAGAACTAATCATGGCGATGGAAAAGATGAGGATGGAATTTCAAAGAAGCCTAGAAGAGGAAAATACAAAAGGAAAGAAAAGTTCATAACGATCGAGGAGATGGAAAACGAACCAAGAAGCCGAAGAAGATCGTCGATAGCAAAACCGCCCCTGGCGTCGCCGCAAATCCAGATAGAAGTGTCGGGAACAGACGGCAGACCGCTGCTCAAGCGGAGAGCATACTGTGTGAAAAAGCTGGCCGAGGGAGATCTGCTCCAATCACGATTTTTATTTCGGATGACTTTTCGTTTAGGTGACCGTGCTCTAATGACACCCGCCGTCTGCTCTGCGCACGCGAACGGTTTGGCGCCTCCAACGAGCTCTCGCATATCCCTAGGGCCGTCGGCTTTCAGTCTGGATGCTTCTGGTGTGTGAATTTCCCTCAGGGGTGGCTCGTCTCTTTTTCGTATCGTATTCTTGGTTGATAAAGCTCCCATCCTTCCTCGCGTTCTCGTTGTTGGATTTGTACGCTGTATCGGTCGATACTGCTGGCCCTAGACATCCGGTCGAGTACATGGGGCCGAACCGAACCGAAGCCGCCGACTTTTTAACCCGTATTGACAACGGATATTTTCCAGAGAGGACAAGGTGTTTTATGCTTCTTGGTGTGGCTGTCTGCCCTATAGAAGAACTGCGCCAAGAAGAACGTTGCTGAAACTGCTGATAGTCTAGAATTCGTAGCTAGTGGTGTTAGTCTTAAAGTAAGAACACCTTAAGCTTCTTTCAGGATGGCGGACGACTCAACAACTGCGCACCTGTTTCGAACGATAAAGAGGAAGATCTACTGGATCCTGGAGAAGAGGAGGTGGAAGAAACGCTTTACGGCCCAGCCTAAGTACCGAGCAATTGAACTAGGAGAGGTGAAGCCGCTGAGCAGAAACGATTTCCTGAGATTTATCGTGCGGCTCATGAAGAAGCTGGGAATTTCGCAACAAATACTCGTCCAAGAATTGAATGAAGAGACTGAGGATCCCTAGACCGTCTCGAAAGCAAGCTGAATGCCTTTTAAATGATGCAGGATCGCCGCCCCAATGGAGCCAGCTCGCCCAGAGGCAACCGGACGCGAACAGTCTTTCATAGATTACCCAGGCTCAGTATGACTGAAGAAGCGCCCCTTTCTCAAGCGCAAACGCAATGACTTCGTGGCTCGTCTGGTCGCATCACAACTACAGTCATTGGTGGCATGCGAGAAAAAGAAAATCGGTGACGCACCATGGACACTCTACACCGAACGGATGAAGATGGTCGTCTGTAGAGTTTGCAGAGCTCAAGGCGCACATCTGAGCGGTGCTTGTCCGGCCTATTCTGAGATGGAGAATAGGAGACGGCTGTGGACGAACGAGGATACTGTACACATTAAGTTTTGAAAGATATTCGAAAGATTGTTGAAGGCCGCAGAGGAGCTGTACTTATTGTGGTGGTAAATCCCTCCACTACGCGCTCTGTACCTTGCCTGAGGAGGGAAACGATATGAAGATGTTTTGAGACCAGCTTCAACTCGTTGTTGATTCTTGTCGACTTTCGTAGGTTCGGAGTGTCACAACTAGCGTGACCTATTTTTCTAACTCTTGTTGTGTTCGACTAAAAAAGAAGAAACAAAACGGACTGACCATATCCAAACAACGCGTCTGCAACTACGGACAATGGGGAGCAAGGGCGCTCCAACCCAAATTTAAAGGAGCCACGATGTGCCAACAGAGAAGGAGTCCCGAGTGGGAAGCGATACGACGCAAAGGCGAGCCCCAGAATTCGAAAGGGCCGATTCTTCAATTCTGATTCGACTTCTGAGACAGGAACCCTGCTGCGCGTCCCTCTTATCGAGGCTTATCCTTGTTTACTGCCCTGGTGATTTTCTGCACGACGGCAGCTTGGCGGTGTGCTTGGCGGCTCTCGGATGACGACGACGGCTTGGCTGGTGCTCTCTGGGAACGGCGGTTTTGGGGGTTTCCTTGTGACGACGGTGCTCCCATGGCCCTCTGGTGAGTCTGATGCTTTGATAAAAAATCAAAATAGGTTTGGTTTCAGGGAGAGCTTCTCTCCCCGATCAGTCATCCCACCTAATCCAAAAAACTTAATATACACCGACTTTTATGCATTGGCAACTTCAGGAATTTGATAGTTTTCATGGCATATGACCTCAATGAGCACTTAGGGCCTTTTGAGAGTCCCATCCAATGCTTGTTTCTCATTGGCCCAGGTTCGTGTGAAGAATCAGGCTGCAAGGAACATTGACTTTCATATCGGGAGCAGATGACCGCATGCCGCTGAAGCAGAGAGCAGTGTAGGGAGGTGAAGTGTGGACGAGGGAAAGCTTAAGCTCAAATTGTGATTTAAGGATGGTTTCGGGAGTCTCCAATCGTGCCCGCCATCCGCCCGCTTTCTGCGGGCTTTGGTGCCAACGTGCAACCCGCGAGTTCCTCGGGACGCAGCCAGTTTTTAGTCCTGTTGTTCTGCCTGTGCCCAACTGAGCGGTGATTACTTTGTTCTGTTGTGGTACACTGTCGTTCGATAAATTTTTGTAGAACCGTCGTGTTTCTCGTCGAAGTCTTATCCGCCGTTGGTCAGTTGGTTGGTCAAAACTTATGACAGGCGTTCGGTCTTCCACGTGGCTGCCGAACCGGCAGCTACGTGGAAGACCTCGACGAAGGGGCGCTGTGTAGCGTTCTAAGGCTCGTGTACGAAGTTTGTACCGATTGTACTGTATTTTTATGTACCATCAAGGCAGATGTGACTCGTGCGCCAATTGACGGCAACTGCATCACGCACTTCTGTCGATGACATTTGAGAGACTAAAGAAAAACTTGAAGGAGAAAGCCGCGTCGCGGTGAAGGCTAAACAGGGAGCCGTAGGATTGGCCGGTCCGAAAACCGCATTACTCCTTCAAAGAGCTGGACGGCGTGGTGGAATTATAATGTAAGTTGCTATTACGTATGCGGGACTCAAGGGAACACAGGCGAACTGGAAATGTTTGCCCTGTGGGCCATAGTTCGGCCTTTAGGGAACAGAGAAATCATAAAGGAGATCGTAGGTGTGGCAAGGAGCTATTTGGACAAGAGCGGTAGAATATAACCGCACCAAAAGAGACTGCGGAAACCCATGAGGAAGGTATGGAAAACCTTGGATGGGGCAATCGCAGGGTAGGGCGATGGGAACCAGGTAGTGTTGACCGCCAGAAAGTTCGTGAGCGCCAATAAGATTTTCATGGAACCCGGAAGCCCGGAGGCAGCTGTACAGTTCTCCGAATTCCACCCAGGAGTTGCAGCAGCAAAAACGCTGTATTCGGTGATCTACAAAAGAGCAAAAAATTTCAGTTACCTGAAATGGAACGATCGTCGATGAGGACAGTTTAGATGGGAGCCTTGTCCGGATCAGATGGCAGCCCACCGCTAAAGCGGAGAGCAATGTAGGAAGGCGAAATGTGGACAAAAGGCAACATTTGCTGAAATTGCGATTTAAAGAAGTTAGATCGAGTACGCAAATCTGCTGCAATCGTGCCGACCATCCGCTTCCTGCACGCTTTGGCGCTAACTTGGGGAGCACGCGGGTTCCGTGGGACCCAGCCAGTTTTGTTTAGTTCAGTTATTCTGGCTGTGCCCACCTGAGATGGTTGCTTTGTTCCGTTGTCGTATACTGTCGTTCGATAAATTTTCGTACCGCTCGTCGTGTTCCTGGTCAAGGTCTTACCGGCCGTTGGTTGGTAAAACCCTTGTTTGCACGTAAACGCTTCCTCGACGGATGTGAGTTATCAGGGATCTTAAATATCAATGGTGCCGAGCTCTTTCGAATTACTTCTTACAAGTATTTTGGGTCAATAGATCGCGTCCGATGGCAGCCTAAAATTGGAGGTGAATGCGCGCATGAGTGCAGTCTGTTCCAAATAGCGCTCGTTGACTGGGGAGCTTTGCGACAAGCTAATATCTCAACACCTAAAATCCAAGGTTTATAGAATAAACGTTCGCCCACAGGAGACGTACGATACGTACGTACGCTGAGTGCTAGCCAGTGACGACGGAACTTGAAAGCCGCCTCAGTGTAATGAAGACGAAGATGCTAAGGGACGGCCGGAATAACGCGAACAGGGCCGCCTTTGAAACGACGCAATGACACCATATGACACGACAAATATTCGTGTCATATGGTGTCATTGCGTCGCTTCAGATCAGGACGTCGCTCGTTCATGTGTCGAAAGAATATGCCATGTCATGACATTCTACAGAAATTGACAGGAAATTGAACCCATCCTGATTAATTCGAAGTCTGCTCTAAACCTTTATTATTTTTGCAGTAGAGCGATCAATTTACAACATATTATATGATCTATTTCCATATTCATAACTTGTCTCTTCCAGCAAACAGACTGCGCTCGACTACTCACAACGTTGAAGTCACATCTGAAAGGCCAACGAATCACCGCATCATATATTTCAATCGATTCATCGCCAGATTTGGTCGATTCTATCGATCATAATCGATTACACAGCGCATGGCGAAGTCTGCGACACATCAATGGAACATAGGCTCCATTACTATGTATAATGTACCTTCTTCTTTGTTATGAACAATTGTAGCATAAAATGCTACCCCTTCATTCACATAGTTTTTAATCCCGTCGGAAATAGATTTACCTGCCACCAAGCGGACGACGAATTAGCTCCTGAGTAATTGCTTCTCTCACCTTACTGCTCCATGCTATTGAAGTGATGCGATGTATTGAAATCTGGCCCTTGCACCAGGTTACCGATGTCAAATGCAGTATTCAGCTATAGAAGAATTGTAGTGCACCGGTGGAATACTGGAATTGAAAAACCATGTCCCACTTCTACTCGACATCCGCCTCCAGCCTTCGGCTCGCCTGCTTCCTCTTCAATGAATGAATGCATCGCTTCTCATGGACAGCAACCTCATGTTGTGCTCGGAACAATTAGGGCACTTTTGCTTCTTTTGAGACAAATTCTTATTATGGACTTCGACTGGATCTTCTTCAGTGGCACGCAGGGAGAAGATATCCATTTGGGAGGAAAAACCGTGAAGAGCACAACAGAGCAATTCACGAAAAAAGGCCGTGGATTGCAAAAGTATTTTGGGATAAGCAGCGCTAAGTGTTGATAGGCAGATCTTACGAGGGGCGAGACCAGTATCTTATGGTTAGTGAGTTCGTTGATATGCTTGGTGGTTCGGAAGTTTTCTCGCTCCAAAATGCATGACTTCAAAAAAATGAAATGCGCCATTTGAAAAATAGCATGGAAGTAAAAATAAGGAGTTCGCGCGCCGTGCCAGACGTCACGCCAGCAAGCACATAGGTCAAAGCGAAACAGATCGGCATTGGAGCGCAATATTCTCTTGCGATTCACTTCTGTGCTAGAACGGATTGCTTTTGTTCATGTCGTAGGCGGGACGCGGGAGCATACCAAAGGTCTAAAAGGAAAAGTGATACTATGAACTTATTGAGAAAACAATCCGCTATAGGTTTCGAAAAATTTCTAAGAATTTAAGAGTCTAGTCGTTAAGCCAGATTTAAACGATAAGTGCTGTTTTCTTTAAATGATCGCCTAAATGTGCACACCTGATTATGTCTACCGCAATGATGCCATTGCTTCTTTCAAGTAAAATTTTCAAAACAGCAACAACGGTAGACCAAATACGCCAAAATGCTGCACTTCGTATCAATTAAATTATCAAGCAAGTAAATACTGCAATAGAAGCAGATGCAGATCTATGCGCAAAAAGTACTCAAAATCTCACAGATCTTCAGCAGCACAAAACTCAGTGGTTCTCGATGGATGAACGGCACAATATCTTCACGCGAAAAATTCTTTGTGTTGGAGCACTTTAGTATATACCTAAGGAAGTACAATACGGTTACAAGAATATAAATTTTGATCATATTCAAAAAGTGTACGTAATGTACGTTTGTTCTTAACACTCTCTGCACAGGAGTTTTTAACAAGATTTACGTAAATGAAAATACTGTTTTCCCGAAGTCTGTTTTCAGCTCAATGTGGTTCATGTTCATATCACGGTTAATAGTTTATTGCGAATATTTCCCCTGGTCACAATCACAACGTTCGACCGACGCGCTTGATTGCGAAGAGGATTCCATCGTACCTAAAGGTAATCGGTCTGACAAAAGCCTGCTAGTAATGATAACGTCAAAGATTAAAAATTGATGTTATGTTTATCTGCCTTTTATTCTATTCCAAGATGGCCTGAAAAGTGCTAGGCGCGAGGTAACGCAGAGGAGAGGAGGTTCCGGCTGTAGAACGCATCCCGAATAAAGATTCTCGATTGCGGTCCCTCCAACGCAAGCAAAGCCTTTCATCTACGTGATATGCGACTTGGGGCTAGATTTGTCTGGTAAGCATAAAACACTACTTCTTCAACGGGTGACCACCTAACTCAAATTGCTTCAGAATATTTCTTAGAAGCAGGTGAGTGGCGCATGCCGCAAAGAAAAAGAAATAGAAAAATGTCAACTTCTATCCTCTTATTCTTACATCAGAAGAATGAGAACAAGATACACGCGATAGCAACGCTAAGAATAAAGGATAAAAGAATTAAATATGGTATTGCAATCCCTTCTGGAACGCGCTACGCACTTTACCTCTATGTGCTATCGTGGAGACAATTTGAATGCGTCGTTGGCCTATACAATTGCTTATAATGACCAGCCGGTGGGTATGATAATGTTTTACCTATTCTAGACGTGTTTTATACCAATTCACTTTCCGCGGAAAGGGAAGTCTTCATTGAACTGAACGGGAAATCCATATGAAATCGGGTGCGCGTCATCTCCACCAACAGCGCTCCATGCGCCCAGGTGTGAAGGATATGTCACAAAAAAGGAAAAAGAAATGATATTGTCACTGTCTACACTGTCACAGTGAAAAGAAATGATATTGTCGGTACGCGCACTGCAAGAGATCACTGCGCGGGGAAGGGTGCCAGATCGATTATCTCAGCGGTATAAAAGGAGGGCGACTTCCCGCGTAGACGCCCACATCTGTTACTTACTTTCCTGACTCCATCGTGGACATCTTCACGATCCGACTTCCGGATCGCACCATTCTATTTCTATTATGTCCGATATTGACTATCATTATTTTTTTTGAAACATACTTTTATCGTACCGTGCCCTTCTTTGGTGTACGTATAAATCGGTGGGTGGAGCCTTTGAATATAGTTACAATATAACTTCCAGCTTAAGTTGAACACTTTCCACAAATTGCTGTCTTGAGAAATTTAAAGCAATTTTTAATTAGAATAATTATCCTCGAGGCTAAAAACAAAGTGCCCCCAAAAAGAGCCCGCTTGCTTGAATGATATTATTCAATGATTATTATTTTCAGCTTCAGGAATAGTTCGAGTTCATTATATTTTGTAGTCCAATAAACTGTGCTGTGAAGTGATTGCGCCATGCATATCGTTTCGTATCGTACCTGACTGTAGTGTTCGTATAAGTCACGGGGTAAAGCTCTTGAATATAATTACTGGGAAACCGAACCGCACCATTCGTAGGTTTAAAGGATCAATGCTACATACAATAAAAGGTAGAAGACGGTTGTAGACTAGAAAGTGCCGCAAGTAAGGGCACGGCTTAGGGCAGGGTGTCATTTTAGGTTGATTTCAGAAAAAGCGAAATGGACATGGATGAAGAACATGAAAAGGCTTTCGTAAAATTGAAGCAGACGATTTGTGGTGCACCAGTGCTAGCTCAGCCGGACAAAGAAACTATGAGAAAGGAATAAGGAAAATTCATAATATGCACGGACGCATAGACCAGGTGACTGGGCGCAGTGTTATCGTAGGAGGGGAAAGATGGAAATCTCCACCCAATTTTCTTCGCGTCCAAGTTTTTACGTTGAGCAGAGAGGTGCTGCCACGAGACTGACTTAGAGGTGCTGGCAGTATTAATTGCTATAAGAAGATTTCACATGTAAATCTATATATTACGAGCAATGGCTATGACGGACCATCAATTCCTTACGGCACTTTTTCAAAGAAATAATGGGTCAGTGTAGTGCTCTGGTAGTCGTTAGAAGTACAACGGTGCAATCTAAGAATTAACTCTATGTGCAGAGTAAGACGCTTTGACACAACAGATTGCTAGCGAAGATTTGCAGTTACTAGAAGGAGAGAATAATGAGCGAACTCGGTACGAGTGGCAGAAAAAAACTAATTGGTTCTGGAGAGACTGGAAAGAGATCCTGGGTTTGGAAAAGTGATAGAATGTACCGAAAGTGGAAAATCAAAAGGGATAATGCGAATCGCATGGTCCAGATTTCCAGCGCGTATGAGCTTCGAAATAGAAAATCGAGAATTGATGTGTATCATGAAGTTGGACCCTTATTTTTCGTTGTTCTGGAAAACTCTGGTTACCTAACTCTTCATGTAGCCCACATAGGGCAACTCAGTGGACACTTTAGTGCGCAATGCTGCTAAAGAAACTGTCGAAACAAGTGATTTAGCTGAATATGTCACAGGATGTTCGCAAGTGGGTTAAAGCTGCCAAAAATGCTTTATCCACAACCCTGAGCAGATCATTGTTATGCTTCTTCAACCTTTAGTGACAAATGGTCTTTTCGGCGTAATTGGAGTCGACATCCTGCAATTAAGCATGACAATTAGATGAATTAGGTAAGGTGTCACCGTCATAGATTTGTTTTCAAAATATGCCGCTGCATGTCCCGTGTCTGGCAGGCCAGAGCGCACAGTAGCACAAACCCTCAGGTGGCGGGGTAATGCCGCTGGGATGAAAGAAATCATGGAAATCAGCGAAATTAAGCACAGTGGGACTAATGGGTACAATCCCAGGAACAAAGGAGCAAACAAAGGTTAAGTGGGGCGATCCTGACAATGCTAAGAAAGACGACAACGGCGCCGGTTGAGGAGGACATATGCCTTCTTTTCTGCTTAATGCCATGCAGCACACTCCACACTCAGCGAAGGGGAAAGACCTTTTTGTATAGCATGGAAGAGCCCCAACTTCCGATCAAATATCATCAGTAATGCAGCATAGTCATGGTATTTGCTAGACAAGGATATCTATGACTATAAAACGGAGTTGTCGCATCGAATAGCAGAAGTCCATGAACATGTGAGACAGTACAATACTCGCGTTCAGAAGGAAAACAACAGTATAACAAACATAATAAAGCAGAGGTAGGACGGCACCAAAGGGTGGGGATAGAGTGTGTATATGCTCTCGCACCCAAAAAAAAAGAACAGGAATACCCAACCAAAAATTATGATGGAATGGGCACGACCATTCAGGGTATTAGAAACCAGTGACAATTCAGCCCTGGTCACAAGGCTAGACAAGAATACAGAGCCTGAGAATACAGTTTGGCATGCTTCCGGTAGTGCTTGACTATATTTTCAACGAAAGGGTTGACACACAAACTGGCAGGAGATAGGGTAGAAAAGGTGCCACTGAAACGCAAACGTATGTGAAATATCAGAAGGTTATTCCAGATGAGCGGCGCTGCTCAGTCTTCTCGAAAAAGGACACGTACTGTTCATGTGTGCCGATGACTGCGTCGAGAGTGCCAATCTCGAAGACACTGAAGGCATACAATTCCCTGACGCCGCTGCTCAAGAAGAATTTGGAAACATATGGACCGCCTGATTTGCTTGTAGCATTCTCCGCAGCTACGACATAGACCTGGTCACAAAAATAAGGCTACGTTGCAAAGGGCACATCTGCTTTGACGCAGACTCAATGAAGATTGCGCTCAAAATTTTCAGATTCATTCGAAAAAATGCATAGACAGACATTATCACGACTAGGCGTGACCTAATTTTTCCTTTGTTGTGTTTTGTTACTAAAAACTAAGAAAATGGACTGGGGACGACCAGGACAACGACAAAAAAGGCGCTCCAACACAAGCTTTAAAGGGAAAAGAGACGCACAAGAGGAGGAGGTCCCGAGTGGAAAAGGCGGGTGCGGCGCTAGTGATGAAATTCGAAGAGGGCCCAAGACTTCTCTTATTGCTTCTACTTCTTGAACGACCGTAGGACTCCTGCTACGACTACTTCGTCTGTTTCGGATTCGATAACATTCTTCGAGGACGACTGCATCAGGGAACTATAGCCCATTCTGGTATTCGACTGTTCAACGGCGACAAGGAATATTCGGCTGTTCGGCGGCGACAAGGAACAAGGACGGACTTTCGGCGAGTCGTTCCCTTTCTAATCGGACTTGACTAGATTCGTGATAATTTGCCTGTAACCGTTCCCTCACCGCTTCGGCCGCCCCCAAAAATACGACGTAGACTTTGTGTGTAATACGAAGCACACAATCGACCACACTGTAATTGAAAATCACCACGCTTATCGATCGTATGTTGGAGTCTTTCAGATGGTACACAAGGAGATGGCTCTGGATAAGAGTACACGGCTGTGATTGCGCCACCATTCCCCTGCCGCTGAAAGGAACATTGCAGTCTGTCGGATTACACCCAATCCGTACCCTGAACGACGACACCCTTTTACCGATACAATGCCGTGCTGCAAGATAGCGACACCGGGCTACGCCACCGACAGTCACGTCTACGCCACCCACTCCAGAGGAGTCATCTGGTACCGTCAGCCTCCCGTGAAAGGGTAGGCCAGCCCTCTCACCCACGTCACTCCTCTTCCCCTCTTTCACCATACAGTGTGATACTAATAAATCTACATACTGAATAGTGTGTTCTGTAATCTAGGAATAGAATAGAACTCCGTAGGATGATTCAAGTGAGGAGTAATTGACCTGTAACTTGATGTGGACGTCCCGGGAGATTTCTTTAAATTCTAGATTAATTTTGTTTTTTCCAATTTCGATTAACTGAGCGATCGCTAATTACCCCTCATTATCCCCCACACCCTGCTGGCACCCGACGACCGATGTCTACGACCGGATGGGTGAGTATTTCAACATAGTCGGATGACTCTTTCTATGCATTGCAAGGGATAGAATTTTTTTGTAATATACTTGGTAAGAATAGAAAAAATAAAATAAAAATAGCCCCTAAAAATCAATGCTTACCAATTCAGTTCAGTTCAGTTCAGCCAAATCTTTTTCATTTATATTTTATCAATAGTCCAGGCGAAGAGATTCCACATTTCACGATTTTTTTGAATATATATATATTTTTTTTTCTGGACACAAGGTTCTTGTGCTTGTGCCACTAGTTAGGTCGCCGAGAGACGTAAACGCCGAGACGCAGAACGCCGAGAAACGGGGAACGCCGATGTAGCGTAAACGCCGAGAGAGCGACACGCTAGGGCCAGGATACGAAATCGATTTTTTCCTTTTGTTTTGAAAACATTTTTCCTTAATGTTAATTTTTATATTCCGACAGCTAGGGTCGATTGGGCAGATTTCGATCGCCTACAGCTTCCCAATATTTAGTACATTTATTTTTATATTAATTTTCTTTTTGTCAAAAAGTGAAATGGGACTCTCGCCAATTAGTCGACGTAAAACTAAAAGCCAAAGGCCTTGGCAAACAAAAAAAGGGAAGATAGGGCTGTCCGTCTACGCTGTGACCCGCTAGCAGTCCATAGGCCATGCTCCGTGAGATAGCGCTGTACCGACGACTGTGGTGGGCACACATGACCCACTAACTAACCACCGCTTAGAGATTGCGGCAACACAAGCACGCAAGAAGACCCCCATGGAGGTAACACTGAATCACAGAACAACATTCGTTATGCATTATCTTTATTAAACAGAGGGACCAGGGTCGGATGACCCCATGGTCCTTTGAAAAGGAGTGACGTACATCTCCACACCACCGCGGTTTCCCTCGCGATTCGCATCGACATCCATAGGAGGGTGAGAAGCTCCCCTTGCCGGTTAGCTTCAACGGGATGAAAGGTACAGGTTAGGCGACAAAAGGTCTCAAGTTAGGATTTTGCTAGAAATTTGGGGAAGAAATGGCGTCAGGTTTCCTGTAGAAGCGAGGAATCTGCTGAGCCATGGCCATTCATAGCCTACGAATAGTTCAGTTGCGTAGGGCACTCCCTTACTGATGTTGACCAGCATCCAAGACTTATTTGCACCGCTTCATAGAACGAGGTAAGTATTCTTGAGTAACCCACAAGGTTCTCCGAAAGATTTGTGAGCAGTAGGTAAGGATATAGGCAACACGACCAAGAGTTTTATTGAATCCTACTTCCGTCTGGCAATTCTTCCCGCCAGCCGATTTGCTCCACTCAGAAGTCTCAAATTTACCTTCCAGGATTCGATATAGGGCAGGAGAAGCAAGACAAAACTTTTGCCTCACAGGGGATCCGAACCGCCGACCGTTATCGGTAAGACGCGCCGCCTTCAGTAAACCATGGGGCGCTAAAATCCCAATCGTTGGGAAAAACCAATATCTGGACGCCTTCTCACCGCAGGTACGCCACCACCGATTTTTCCAACCAAATCCCTACGTTCTGTCTTCACCACAACACATAAATAGTTCTTTAGAATTTCTCAACCAAAATGACTTTTTTTGTCCAGAAAATCAACTCGTTGAAGCACTGTTCTAACAATTTAGGATTTTCAACAGAAAATCAACTCGTTGAAGCACTGTTCTAACAATTTAGGATTTTGTCAGCTTTCAGAGCCCAAGTAACTCTGAGAAGAGGGTACAATGGAGGAGAACCATCAGGGAAAGTCGACAGAGGGCTGGAGAAATTCATCAATTAAATCGCTATTTAATTCCAAAAAATTATCACATTCCGTCAGAGAACGGCCTCAGACGGAAATGCGACCCTCACGGCGCAGTGCGAAGAGAGACAGCCGAGGAGCGGCTGGGGGCTCGAATCACGAAATTTTTTTGCTTAGTCCCACTTACTGTCGAGGCACTTGAAAAAACATATATGTCTCTGTGGCGTAGTGGGCCTCGTTCGCGGCACCAAGAGCGACTCGAAGGTTAGAATCCTGGCTAAGACATACATTTTTACAATTGTCCCACGAGTACTTTAGGCTCTTAATTTTGATAGGAGCAGCCCAGTACCTTATCTGAATAGGGAAAGAAGCAAACGGTCAATATGAGAACCAGCAGAAGCATCTTGGCAAACACAGCCCACGCAATCGGTGACCTCCGCGGCATACGGGAGCACTTCTAAGCAACCATAAACGACCGTTACAGATAGCAAGCCTTCCTCAGAGATAGCAAGCTTGCCAAAGAAACCCTTAAAAGGACCCAACTTCTTATTGCCATTCACTCAACCCGCAGTCGACTGGCTGACCCGCTCCGGAGACTTCATCATCGCGCAGCCCCACTCGCCCAGAACGATCAACGACTTCTCCATCAAGGACTGTCGCCGAGTTGCCGTAAGTTCCATTCTTCGGCATTCTGATGGCTACATAGTTTTTCGAGAAAGTTTGAAATGAACATAGGATTTTTTCTTTCTTCTCTATCGCTCTTGTCGCTCTGTGTCACTTTTAAGAGCCACTTCCTCATGCTCTCTCTCTAGGTATCTTACAATGAGATTCTTAAAAGCGTAATTTTTTACTTAATTAAAGAAAATATTAAATCCTTTAAAATTTTCCATTTATTACGAATTTTTTTTCTCTTCTCCTCCTAGTTCGGTTAAAAATACAGTTTATGGATTGTAGTAGCGATGCCGCTGAATTAGAATCACAGTAATCCTATTCGGAGTGCAGTGAGGTTAGGATTCACAATTCATCCTTGTCTAATATCTCTTGCCGCTCTAGTAGCCCAGTAGCTATAAAACGTAGGCTCATCTCTCCTCTGGCAAATTGTCCCTCGTAGAAATGGCTGAAAGGTTCTAGTACCCCCTAGAATTTCAAATATCTAAGAGAAGTTCAGTACCGGCGGTGCCCTATCAAACAAAACTCTTTCAGTGCCAACTAGCTTTCACAGAAGCAAATAAGACATAAATTTATGTGTCATCCGTAAGCTCATCGAACGTCATTTTAGGCAATGACGTAATTAATTTCATTTCTAGTAAAATTTCGATCGGTTACTCAACAAGGAAAGTTTTTTAACGAAACGCCGGTCAATATGATTGACTCATTCCAGCCGGAATTCCACTTTCTTCAATACCAGTCTTTCTACAAAAACCCTGTAAAACTACAACTAAATTCAGATAATCTTGTTCTAGGGACTATAAAACAGAACATTCCGCCATCTTGGGATTTTTTCATTTGCGATAACTTACACCTTCTGCTTCCAGAGGAATCTGCATAGGAAAAGCTTTGTGTTGCCCAGGAATAGAAGGTACCATTCTACTTCGCATTTTTAACTCCAGTCCTTTTGCGACCTCTTTTACATGTAAAACATCCATAGCTACGGCTAGCCTATAGGTTCAAACATGCAATGGAACCCTGTTTTCGCAACATTTCCGAATAATCAAGTTGAGAACAACAATAGCTTTCCACAAGAAGTAAGTGCGTATGTGCCACCAGAAGCGGACGTTACAGCACCCTTCCGTATTTTTCAACGCACGACAAGGTTCCTCCGCTAAGCGAACAAGTTCGAATTAATCGGGACATACTCGATTCAGCACGGTTTTATCATTTCGTAGATCTGCTCGGCAGATTCACTTCAGGTTTCGAGGCGAAGACGGAAATTTGGGCATGTATAACGGTCCAATAACTCACAAAATTAAATTTGTTCCACATTCTAAAGTACCTAATCAAAAACCCTATCGCGTCCCGTTAGAAAAACGGAACGAAATTTCGCGACAAATCAAGGAACTGCTTAAAACACGCCTTATAGAGCCTAGTACAAGTAAGTACTGGGTTCTATAAGGCGTTCTAATCGTCCTAATTGTTCTAGTAAAGAAAGGCTCTAAGGAAGAGCAATGGCATTTTACAGTGGACTACAGGAAAGTAAATGCAATCACAGAAAACGAGACCTATTGCATGCCACGCGCGAGCACCTGCCACCTTTCAGCAGGTAGCTAACAACCTAATACGAGAATTAAGATCCTGCTGTTTTGCGTACATAGACGATATCATTATCGCTAGCTTAACCATACCATATGCGCGATTTGAAAGAAGTTTTTCACCGCATCCAGGACTTTGGCATGAAGCTGACACCGGACAAATGCTCTTTTTTCGAAACTGAAATCCAGTATCTGGGAGTTCTAATAAGCAAATCTGGATCTACTAGACCAAACCCAGAAAAGGTATCTAGTATCGCGCAGATACCCCAACCCACGAACGCGAAAGCTGTTAAATCTTTCATAGACGCAGCCTTGTACTTTCGTCCGTTTATACCGCGTTTTCCAATCATCGCGGAACCACTGAACGCTCTTCTATGTAAGAACACCCCTTTTGTTTGGACCATAGATCACCAAGCTTTGTTTTCGGACCTAATACAGGCGCTTGACCAAGCTCCAGTGTCGCCATATTTTGGTCGCCCATATATAATCCACACCGACGCATCCATCACGGGAGTAGGTGCATGTCTGCTTCAGAAAAATACGCAAACCGACGCTGAACACCCAGTTGCGTACTGCAGCCGTTCAGTGAATATCCACGAGAAAAACTATGCAGTCATCGAACTGGAGGCGCTAGCCATAGTTTTTGCTCTTAAGCAGTTTTATCCGTATGTAGCAAGCACGAAAATCACTCTAGTAACAGATCACGCACCTCTTAACTTTGATGCACAGGTCATATCTGGTAGGCCGCCTGGCCAAATACCAGATTTCAATACAAGCGTTCGATATTACTATAGAATATCGAGCAGGGAAGCACAATACTTTGTGTGATTTTCTTAGTTGCCACCCAATTAACAAAGTTTGCGTGATTCACCAATACCTGTTACCCATTTTGGAACACATTAAAAAAGCTCAGAAAGATTCCGAATGTGGCGGTCTATTAAGATTTTTTCAAAGAAGAGTTGATAAACCGCTTAAGAAATTTCAGAACACCATTGATAAATACCATGTCTTTCAGAGGCCGGATTCATGATTGAGTTTACCCTGGGTTATGCGGGATAGAAATTTGAGCATTTCCTATAATTCACAAGAGTGAAGCGGTGGGTGAAGGGCAGGGTAGACATTTATCATTTAGCGATTGATAGCTATTATCACCGTTTATTCCAAGCTGATAACCAAACATTTAGAGGTCGACGAGGGTGAGGGGTAAAATTTTATGCGCTACTCAGTATTCATGAAAACCGATTTAGAGTAATGGTAGTGAAAAACTCTACCCGACTCTAGAGATGGGATAGAGCCCTTACCAAACAGAATAGTGTTGCTGATTTTGTTTTTAATCCCATTCTTTTCCACGATTTCGTCTTTAGACCCAATTCCCAATATATCTGATTCAACTACGTCTGGGAACAATTGTTTATTATCCACAATTTAAAAATGTTATGCGAAATATCGTCCAATAATAAACTCTTGAACAGTCCTATCGTACTCGACCTGATCCGCCAGAATAACGTCTCCAGCTTAAGCATAACCCGGCCAATCGCTTCGTTTTCCTCGAACGGCAATTCTTTAAACTATCTATCTAATTATCTGTTTCCAATTATATCTATTATATACACTATATATGCTACTATATACTCTATTATATATGTGCTATTATATATACTACTATATATTCTATTACATATACCTACATAATATTATATCTAATTATCGAGTAAAGGGAAGAAAACGCTACGACTCGACAGTTGCTAAGTTAGCCCTAAATGCTTTGCAAATTCTATTTTTTACGCACACCTCTCCTACAATTCAAAAATATTATGCAGGATGTCGTTCAATAACGGGAGGTGGGGGACGCGTGACGACAACTTTTTGTGCTTCTTTTTCTTGCTATTTAGATTCATAATCTAGCTGAATCCTAGAGCCGAGGTAAACCAGCTTATGGTGTACTTTGAGCTGTACATTAAAAAAAATTCGCAACTACGGGTAAGTGCCCTCCCCTAACCTGCATAGTGACGGGTCCTTTATTTCTATCTGATCCGGCGCGTGAAGTTATCGGCATCAGGTAAGCACGAACGTTGAAATGAAGTTACACATAGGCCTAAATGTTGGGTCTGTCCTAGTGGACACTTATTTGACAAGGAGGGTAAAATAGAAAGAACATTTTACAGAGAATACACAGCGAGCGAATCTACGAGAGGTCACCTCCCTTTGTTTTCAATTTTCTGGTCTGGGCAGGCCACCTGTTTGTGTTTGTTTCCCTTTTCTAGCCGTGCACTCCTTCGACTAGAGAAGTTCCTATATGTCCATGGTAGTTGGGAGCTGCTACAACCACTTAAATAGGTAAAATATGAAGCGAAACTTATTCAGATAATTCAAGATCTTCGTTAGCCCTTCGACATTTATATGATCAGTTCGAAATGTAGGCAGTATCCAGAGATAGCGCTACCCAATCATATGAATACCAAATCTATCCTTCACCCATCATCCACGCTAAGCAAGCTTATCAGTGGGTAAGTTTTATCTAGTGAGGTTCATTCGTGAGCAGTTCTTTATGCAATCGTCAAGGACCCTATTCCACACAAAACTCTATTGTTTTTAGTTCTGAAGCAACAAAACAACAATAATCGATCCTAAACATAAGCCTTATGCTGTTAGTCAAAGCGAAGTGTGTTGAAATATAGATCGAAATATATATTCTAGTTGAAGAATAAATATACTCCAAGTATATTGCATTATCTTTGTATCATTGTAAACCACAGTGCTAGATGAGATTCTTTTCTCCTTCCCATAAGCGCGTAAAAATTTTCTGTTTCTGGGGTTGCTAATATTTTTTGGCTAAGAAACGCTGTTTCGCTAAAAGTACACATGTCCCATTACAAATAAGCGTCTAAGGAATAATTATTCTTCGAGGGCTTCCACTAACTACTGTAATGTAATCTACTGGTTAGAAAAGAAGTCTACAATTAAATCTTGAAGTGAATCGAAATGCTCGTCACTGGATGAACCGCGCAACGAATTTTTTCCTTGAAATGACTAGGCTGTTAAGCTGTTCATGAATACCAAACTTACTCTCCACCCACTATCTTCACTGAGTGAACTTTTTCATCTTTAACCTTGCCAATCATGAATCCGGCCTCAGGACGGTCCATACTACACAACGTATAGTACGACTGCATTGTTGATTCCTAACCCCATATGCAAAACGTCGTGATCTCTGCGCACCACGACAATCCATTGACGGATCTCACTTATCACAACATATGTAAATACATGTCCATTTTGTCAAAAAGTCAAAACCCCTTCGGGAAACATTATACGCGAAGAATTGGGAAGTTTTTCAATCCTCCAAAGACCTTTTGAACGTATCTATACGGACGTAATCCGACCTCTTCCTCAGTGTATAAACGGAAATAGGTTTATATCTATATCTGTATCCGCTTTCAGCAAGTTCGTAATTTGTACTCCTCTCGTCAATCAAACGACGGAACTAGTCGTTAAAGCTATAATAAATGATGTTGTATCCAAGCATGATATTCCGAATGAGTTAGTTTCGGATCGAGGCTCAAATTACACTAGCGATATCTTTGCAAAAATCAACAACACTCTTGGTATTTTAAACAAGTTTACCACAAGCTATAAACATAAGGTTAATGATCAGATGGAGCGAATAGATAAGGTTGTTCATTACACCCTAACTTTATATTGCTTAGAAGCCAGAGACCTGTGGTCAGGCTTCTTTGTGTTTGCCTATAATGGCAGTAAAAGTTCAACTACAGGATATAGCCCATTCTTGGGACACATGGACGGAACCCGATCACATGGTGTGATATCGTCCACAACTTGCCGTTCACACTCGTATTCGCCACTGACAACTTTACGGACCAATTAACTGCTGCTCTAAAAGACCGCATCATAGCAGTAGGACGTCAAATTGCAGAAAAACGAAACTATACAAGGCGGGATACGATTAATTCTATAAGGTATGCCCAATGGAGCTTCCACTGGTATCTAGTACTTTTGCGAGACGACACTGTGAGTCCCAAAATAACCAATCAGTGGAAAGGCCCGTTCACTGCCGAAGTACTTGATCGACCCATTGTGACGATTCAAGACCTTGTGGGTCGCCAAAACCGACAAACAGTGCATATGAACCGGTTGAAGTTATATTCTCCACGTTCCAAGGTAGTCAGTACGTCTTCTACGGCATCAGTCCCTATTTTGGAAAGCTCAAAAGAAGCACCGGACCCCACGGAATAACCCATGCGACGTTCACCGCGATTACAGAAGAAGTACACTTCAGCAGGACAAGCTATGGACTACAGGGTGCGTAAAAAGTATTGACGCACCTACTTCTTGTTTCAGCTTCAGCTTTCTCTTTCTACCCCTCTAGGTTTTTGTGTGTTATTTTTGTTGTCTGTATTGTGCTCAAAAAACACTCACAAAAAAACTGAAGAAACATGATCGTCATCGTTACGGTGGCCTTTTTTTGTCTGTTACCCAAAGAGCTGAATACTTCCTTAACAAGAGAATTAGGCGCTATTCGAAACGGTTGGTGAGGAAAGAGGTCAGCAACCTAAACGTCAGCCACGGCTCTGTCATAACAGATAATGATTACAAGCACGTTTACGTTCAAATCCAAAATTATCAAGCTCTGTCCGATAACGGTAAACAGATAGCGCGCGCAGGTGTGGACAGCTTCTCAGGCGAACACAACTTAAACATGAATCCGCTGGATTGCACTTTTTAGGCGATTTTGGAGAATGAGGTCTAGGCTACTTTCAACAGAAGTGACCAGTCGCAGAAGGCTACCCTGTTCAAAGCACGGAACGAAATGCAAGCAAGTGCTTGCGGCGCGCGCTCATGAATTTTTCCGTCGTTTTCACTCCTGTATTCACAGTAAAGGAGCCAATGTCAATTACGAGTTACTCTATTGCGTTTGCAAGATCATTTTCCATATTTCTCAAGTAAATATTTTAAAACTTACTGCACAATACTATTTCCACAACCGTCATTTAGTGCGTCAATATTTTTACGCACCTTGTATAGACACTGACCTTACCTCAAAAGGTGCCTAGATCAGTGTAGTGTGAGTTTACGTCAAATCATTTACGCTGCTTCGCTCAAAATTAAGCACCAAATTCTTTGAATGGGCACTTCGAAGAATTTCCAATTCTCTTTTCTCTCTTCTATCTTTGTCAAACTCGCCCCTGTGTCAACCGAACTCGCTTTAAAATCCTAACGCGGACACTTGACAAATCGTCTGTATAAAACTTGCGCTAAACAAATGTGAATAAATTGATTTCATAACATGTGAAATAATTTTTCTCTCAAAAATGCAACTGAATTCTAACTGTATTAACAATGTAATAAAGTAATTTATTCTCAATGGTGCATTAATAACACCTCTTCCACATTCCTCTCGCTCGCAAACGTGTGCATGATAATGAGCACTTTATATTTTTCTAAACGTTGCACCCCTAATTTTTATCATATTTCACGTCCATTTCATGGTTCTATGCAAAATAATTGTTGCCTTTATTATAACAATAGATATGTATGACCTATTAAATTGTGTACTGTACCGAATAAGGTATTGAATTATGTGTCACCTATTAAATTTTGTGCTGTACCGAATAAGGTACTGAATTTATCGTAATCTTCTTCATCAACCCCATCAATGAATGCGGAAGGTTTAAAACCTCTTTATCTTCACTTCAATCCTCTTCATCACCACACCCCACGTGCCTATCTTTCGAGACGAAAAACTTGAACTTCGTCTCCGATACTTTGTACGACTCTTCCACTACCTCCTAGGCAAGCTCGAGGACGAGCTTGTTCTCAATGATTGTGCGGACCTCATTCATTCATCCTCATCGAATACCGTCTGGTGAATTAACCGCAGACCACAATTTCACACGTTCCTCTCTCGGTCAATAATTCACCATATAGCCTAAGCTATAGCATGACTACTATGTAGTTCCTGTATCCTTTTGCTGTATATTTGACACTTCTTTATCAAGGAGTATTATCGACCGACAACACGATGCTCTTAAGCTCAAGGATGAGCTTAATGAGCTTACTGTGGGAAGGGAGATGTCGGGTCCGTACCCTGGACGACGACGCCCTTCTACCGATAGCAACGCCCTGCTGCAAGATAGCGCCACCGGGCTACGCTACCGACAGTCACGTCACCGCCACTCACACCGGAGGGTCGTCTGGTACCGTCAGCCTAAATAAATAAATGAATAAAATGTTCTTTTTTTGTGTTTTTGTTTTAACCTGCGCGATTGCACACGTACAAATAAATAAATAAATAAATAAATGGAGGACCATGCTTAGAGAACCCGACCAAGGAAAACTGGCTCAATTGGGCATGCCACATTCGAGAACACCAAAGTCGACTCAAATTTCGAGGGCTTATTGATGTTCTCGAGGACTGGAAGACTTCACGTGCGTGGGTCATAATTTGGTCGCTATACTCGCAAGTCAAGGATGAAATCTTCAGAAAGTTGATTACGAAGTTGATTACTTGGAAAAAGGAGGCTGATCGCAACTGCGTGCTCACGTATTACGTGGAGAAACCAAGAAAATGGATAGGAGTCGTCGAGCTATGGAAAACCTTTAATGCTGCTATCCTTAGCCTCAGAAGTGTTGAACCAGTGTATACCACTGCAACTAGTACTGTAATCGATGGCAAGTATTTTTATTGAGGCTCAGGGGAAGAGAAGGGAAAGCATATCGAGAGGACCCACCTAGGGGCCTAAGAGGTGCAAGAGATCACCGTGCGGAGAAGTGCACCAGATCGATGATCCCTGCCATATCTACCGTATAAAATGAGGCCGCCTTATCACATAAGCGCCCACTTCTGCTCTTACACTTGTCCCTGCCGTGGACATCTTCTGTCCTGAGCCGACGTCCGGATCGCGCCTTTAAATTGTGTTCGTTATCGAATATCATTGTTTTTCAAAATAAACTTTAATCGTATCGTGCATTTCTGTGGTGTACGTATAAGTCACAAGTGGGTGGAGCCCTTGAATATTATTACAATATAACTTCTAGCTTAGATCGGACACTTTCCACAGTTGAGACCCCAGTACAGAACAGAACAACGAGGAGTAACATGATTATTCGAGTTATTCCGTTACATACGCCCGTCTACTTTTTATCCTTCTTCCCTCATCCTATCACTCTTCTCTCAACCACACCCGCTCTCGTTCCTTACTCCCCCAAATCCCCGTAGTGACCACTCCGGTCACTCAGGGCGACTCAGGGTGCAAGTTCGGACACCCCCTGCTTCCTCCACACTCAATTCAATTCATCTTCGAACAACATTTTTCGTAACATTTATTTCATTTATTCGCCTCAAACCATAATACATTTTTAACGACTACGGGATCTTTCGCGGTCTCTTCCCGCTCACTCATCCAATACCCCTGCATCCTGGGAGCCCCACCGCCCAGTCCCCCCCCCCCCCGACGATGAAAGGCGTCGATCCAGAGCTCCACATGGAAATGTCAACGTACCCGATCGGCCTCTTTATATACCCCTGCCTATCTCCATTAACTCCGCCTTTGCCGGTCCCAAGCCCGGATGAAAAAGGAGGAGGGTTGGGCGACGGGCCAGCAACCCGTCCCCGTAAAAAAACACCATTATGCTACAGAAACGATGAACTATATGGATACTGCTGAAAAGGGAAAATCGAAGCCGAGCTTTGTGACGGGAGACCTGATGCTGGACTCGGTTTTCTCTCCGAAGAACATCACGCGTATTGGTACCTGGAACATACGCACGCTTCACCAAACTGGACGTCTCGCCCAACTCCTCCAGGAATTCGATATTTACGACCTAGATATTCTCGGAGTCAGCGAGGTCCGGTGGACAGGAAGTGGACGCTTGATCAGTGACGGAAAAACTGTCCTGTTCTCTGGACCAGAAAGAAGACATGGAAAGGAGTAGGAATCGTCCTTAGCAAACGAGCTTCAAATTCCCTCGTTAGTTGGGAGCCAGTAAACGACAGAATCATCACTGCGCGCTTTCGAACGAGACATACCAGAGTCGCAATGATACAGGCGTACGCTCCAACGAAAGACGCAACCGACGACGAGAAGGACGATTTCAATGAACGGCTACAAGATGTCTTTGAGAAATGCCACGACGGGACCTCAAGCTTGTTCTAGGCGACTTCAAGGCGCAGGTGGGAGGCGATCGAAAAGGCATGGAAAAATCTGTCGGAGCGTTCGCATCATCGGACCGCCTAAGCAACAACGGAGAAAGGCTCGTGTCATTCTGCGATTTCAACGATCTATGCATCGCGAATACATTCTTCTTCCACCGAGGCATCCACAAGAAAACTTGGAGATCGCCAAATAGCACAACGGCTAATGAAATCGACCACATTTGCATCAGCCGCAAATGGAGAACTTCAGTACACCATGCACGTGTATACAGAGGAGCTGATGTAGGCACAGACCACTATCTCGTCAGGGCTACGTTAAAGCTGAAGCTGAAACTGCAAAAAAGGCCGGTTGTCAGACGACCATATGATGTCGAAAAGTTCAAGAACCACACAACCACGAGGAACTTCCGCGTTGAATTACGAAACCGTTTCAGCATGCTTGCCGAATGCGAAAGCATTGACGAACACTGGGAAGCCGTCAAGATCGCGTTGTGTGAAAGTGCTGAAGTGACCATCGGACGCAGACGAGGCAAGCGAAAGGAGCAATGGATTCGAGAAGAAACCTGGGAGCTGATAGATAAGAGGAAGCAAGCCAGGCAAAGAAGAGAGTGTGCCAAGACACCTGACGAAGCAAGGCAATGGGGCGAAACCTATTCAGAACTCGACCGACAGGTAAAAGCATCATGTCGCCGTGATAAGAAAGCCTGGATTGCCCATAAGGAAACGGAAGCACAAACAGCGGCTACTCGTGGTGATTCAAAAACACTATATCGAATCGTTTCGGAGCTAACAGGAGCAAGACTCAACACGTGTGTCCCTATAAAGGACAAAAATGGCAGACTACTTGTCAGCGAAGCTGAACAAAATGAAAGATGGGTTGAACACTTCCGTGAAATGTACAACCAGCCCCAGCCATCCGCATCGCCTACGTTCGATGATGAAAACGCCCTGGGGGAGCTAAACGTCAATACCGGCTACATAACGGTAAGGGAAACAAAGACAGCAATACGAGGTCTCAAAAACGGAAAAGCCCCTGGCCTCGACGAAATTGCAGCGGAGATGTTAAAAGCTGGAGCCGCACCGGTAGCGGAACAATTGACGACACTCTTCAATAGCTGCTGGCATCAACATGAAGTGCCAGAGGATTGGAAAAAAGGCTTAGTAGTCAAACTGCCGAAGAAAGGAAGCTTATCGGATTGCGGAAACTGGAGAGGTATCACCCTGTTGTCAGTGCCAGGCAAAGTATTCTGCACCGCATTGTTAAGAAGGCTTCGAGATGCAATTGATGTTCGACTGCGGGAGGAGCAAGCTGGATTCAGATACGGAAGATCGTGTTGCGACCAGATCTTTACGCTATGCAACATCATCGAGCAGTGCCTGGAGTATCGCTACCCGCTCTTCATAAACTTCGTCGATTTTAAGAAGGCTTTTGATAGTGTCCACCGTGAGTCGCTATGGGAAATACTCAAGCTCTATGGGATCCCTACGACCTTCGTCGGGATATTCAGAAGTCTATATCAAAATTCCATGTGTTGCGTGAAGACAACGCTTGGAAATACAAGTTACTTTGAGGTCACCACAGGAGTCAGGCAGGGATTGTTCTCTCACCGTTGCTATTCAACGTCGCCCTCGACTTCGTAATGAGAAGAACGACAGCCGAAGTACAGGAAGGCATTCCTTAGTTTAGGGGACGACTTATGGACCTGGACTTTGCTGATGACATCGCCGTATTCGCTGAGGACGATGATAAGTTACAAAGAATTACAGAACGCCTTAGCCAAGAAGCAGGCAACATTGGACTCCGAATTAGTCCCGAAAAGTCAAAGGTCCTGTGCGTAGGAATTGCGAGCCCAAGGGACGCCATCTACGTAGTATCGGATCGCTTGGAAGTAGTGGATAACTTCACCTACTTGGGAAGCATGATCACAAGTGACGGAGATGCTGAAGCTGACGTTCGATGCAGGATTGCGAAGGCAACGGCAATGTTCCGGAGGCTTAAGCCACTGTGGACGTCGTCTTCAATTTCAAATAAGGTCAAGCTGCGTTTGTATTCTTCGATAGTCGTCCCCACTGCAGTGTACGCTAGCGAAACATGGTAGATGTCAGCTAGCATCATCAGACGGATCAACGCGTTCCATTGCAAATGTTTGCGGCAAACTATGAGGTTACGTTACACGGACCATGTGTCGAACGAAGAAGTATTGCGGCGCTGTCACTCAAGGTGCCTCTACGAAACCGTTGTGCAACGCCGACTCCGCCTGGCCGGACACATTCTTCGAATGCCGGCGCACCGCCTGCCAAGATCAGCCATGCAATGGACACCGCCAGGAAAGCGAACCAGAGGCCGCCCAAAAAACACGTGGCGTCGCACGCTTTTGAATGACCTGGAAGTTATGAATATTTCTAGGCAGGAGTGTGAAGAAATAGCCCGAAACAGGCAGCGGTGGAAAGAGTTCGTCGCCCTATGCGCTCAACAGCATGGGAGGAACTAAGTACTAAGTAAGTACTATCTCCATTCTTCGGTATCACTTCCATCGCAATCATATTAATTCTTCATATCTTCTGATTCTGCACATATTCTTTCATTCGCTGTTTCCCTCCGTTTGCGGTTCAATCTCCGCACTTTCTCTGTTTCCACGGCCTTTCCGGCCTCAGTAAGCCTTTTCCTTCTTTCTTTTCCATCTTCCTTAATTGATAGCCCTCCACCTCTTCCCATGGGATAACGCGTTCCTTTATCTGGTCAGCTTACGCTGTCCAGTTCCAATGTCACTTCATACGTACCTGTTCTACAAGCCTTTACAATTATTCCAGGAATCCACCTGTCACCTGTGTTACTATAGTTTCGCACATGTACTTCCTGTCAAATTCTATATTTCCGCTCCCTTTTACCTCTATCATACTGCGCCTTCATATTCACTGCATATTTTTTCATTAAATTCTCATTTTTAGATCGAATCATGTCCAGCTTTGTTCTAAGGTTACGCCCTAGTAGCATTTCTGCTGGCGATTTCCCAGTCGCTACGTGTGGTGTTACTCGATATTCAAAAAGAAGATCCCACACTGCGTTTTCTTCGGTCTTATTCGACCTTTATGCTGTAGGGCGCATGTAGCGCAGTCGTAGGAGGCGCGACTGTCGCGTGCACCTGATACCAGGTTCCTGGTTCGGATTTCCCGCCCAGGCCAACAAAGCCTTCCATCCCTCCGGGGTCGGTGAATTGGTACCAGTCTTGTCTGGGAAGGATAAAACACTGACTTGTACGTCGGCTGGCCACCGCAAGTCATTGTATGGCCGAATACGCATTCATGTCGCCTCTACGACATCCCGTAGAAGAAGAATGCGCTGGCGCATCCCAAAAGGGGCTGAGTAACGCCGTCCTTTATCCTTATCCTTTATCCTTTATACAGTATGCTCTTAAACGTCAAGACAAATTGCTCCGCTTCCCCATTCGAATTGGGGTGGTATCACGGTATAAATATTTGTTCGAATCCTCTACTCCACACTCGCTCCTTACTACCCCACATCCACAAGTTGCAGTCTTGAGAAACTCAAAGCAATTTTTAACTAAAAAAAAATTATTCTCAAGGCTCAATACAAAGTGTCCTCAAAAAAGTTTATTTGATACTAATTTCAGCCGCAGAAATAGCTCAATTTTATCTAATCTTGCAGTGCAATTAACATACAAAGTTCGGTGTGCCATGCGTTGTGATTGCGCCGTGCATGGCATTGCATGTCGCCACTTAAGTGACTGACAAGGCAAATACCGAAGAAGGAAGGCGGCCAATAAAGCTGCATTTTAGTAGAACCAACCGCATAAGCTATTCCGCGCTGTATACCAATACCGTGCGTAAAAAATAAGGTAAATAAATAAGGCAAATAAGGTAAATAGGAAATAGACAAGCACGCTGCTGCTACTATATACTTACCGTCAAGTCCCCTCATGTTGTCGTCAGTGTTCCCGTATAGAGAGTTCGGCCCCGTAAGTGGACCTATGGGATGACTCCGCTGTGTATGACTGGATGACTTCGCTTGTTGTCTAAAGCAATGGAAGCAACCGCAATACAAGACTACCTTTATCATATGTAACACTGTTACTTTAGAAACTGAATTTTCCACAAATGTGACATCACTGAAGCCATTGGCCACCTGAAAACGAGCGGCCAAGGTTCATAAGAACAGGTCGTATTGAAATGTTGGCAAAGAAGTAGTAGAACTCACCACTAGATCGAGAAATCTCGTCCGATGCCGGAGCAATTCCATACGAACAACAGCGTAGCTGATCGATCTGAAATCAAAAGTTTCTAGAACAAATTAAGACTTCTATTGCCCAACAAAGAGCAATGGAAGGTAGGACCAATCTCTACTGTATATACCATTTCCGCGTACAATTCGACTTTTTCAGTGTAATCAGATGTTTTCGAAATTAAACTGGATGGCCTCCAAATCATAATGTTCGACTTTCAAATTAAACAAGACACTCCATAAAGGAATGATTGAATTCTCGTTTAAAAAAAATCGCTACATACAACAATTTATTACAATTTATTTTTCAACCGTCCTAAAAAATGAATTATTTTTTTGAAATTTTACAAAGGTTATAGACTTTTCGCTAGAGGAATGGCTTTAAGTTTACTTTGAGACATTGCCTACGATGGTGATAACCGATTACCAACCACTGACAACCCCATTGAAGTGGAGCGGCTAGGTCTTTATATGGTCTTTTCAGCTACAATGATGTAATCTAGAGATACAGTAAGTGAATGGAAGAGCGAATGCTGTAGCTGACGTTAAAAAAAGCACCTTTAACTGTCTATAGACAAGCATCCCTCGCCCGATGAGATGACAAGCTTAATAGTCGACAAATTATCGCCATTGGGCAGTACTTCCTGAATATCGGAATTCTTTCTGGAAAAAAATCACCCATATTTCTTGATCCATGCGAAATGCGAACGTGAAAGGCTTCTCATGAAGCCGCTCACCTCATCTGTTCGCTGCAACAGCCTGGATAGTTTCCTACGATCCATCTCCTGACCATGCACCCTCAGAATCTTGGAACTTTCACAGTATCGAGCTCGTCCCTGCTGCGTCGTCGTCCCTGATGGTGCTCGTATCTTCTTGTACTCCTGTTCATCTGTAAACTCATTATCCGGCAAATTTCCTGAGCTTCCACTTGCACTCGGCTTCTCCAGCGTAAAGGGCTGTTCTCGCTTCACTTCCACGACCATTCCGAGTTAAGTTCGCTCGATTTTTTCTTTGCCTCGCTGGTACTCTGACAACGTCATGGGTATTGCTGAGAGAGTAAGGCAAATGGGTAGAAGTTTGGCGGTGTGACTCAGCGTAGCTGCAATAGTAACTAGAATAGTTTGGTCTGTAGAACTTTAAAAAAAGAAAACAGCTCAAGAGGTAACTATTTGCCCAAATTCGATGTACAGGGTGCGTAAAAAGTATTGACGCACTAAACATAGACGTTAGAAATGACAACACATTATAAAATTTAATAAGTTTATATACAAAATGTCAACATTGATCTAGCGAACAGAATAGCATCATCTGTATTTTATATGGGCTTCTTTGCTGCGAATGCAGGGGCGAAGACGCCGAGGATGGGCATCAACGGTGCGCCGCGAGTAGTCCACGTCGATGTCGTTCCATGCTTTGACCAGATCATCCTTCACTGACTTCATACTTTTGTGGGAAGTAGCGCAAGCCTTGTTCTCCAAAACTTCCCATATAGAGTAGTTCAGCGGATTCAAATCCGGTCTATACAGAGGTCATTCCTCTGTCGAAATGAAGTCCTTCAAGTTGGCGCGGCACCAGTCCTGAACAATCCTCCACTCTGCGCAGGAGTCTAATCCTGTTGGAAGGCACACGGCTGCTCCCCACTCCAAGCCTTTTTATGCCAGCGTGCTCCCGCCAAGTTTTGATTATATCTTAATCTATCAGATAGACTTGGTACCTTGATCTATCTCATTCTTTGTGTTCATTTATTTTTGCATTAAAGGCTCTATTTTTCTCCAAACACTCCCTTTCGGTAACTGGTGTAGGGAATTGTGCTTTAGGATTAGGACGAAATCCTACTCTAATCCTTCAAACATTCAAGAGGGCCATACCTCTTTATAAAAATAGGCATTAGAGCTGATGGGGTTAAGCAAGTAAAAAAGGCCAACTAGGGGGATCGCTTTTTTACGCCTCCAGCTCTCGTGGTTTCTCATTGAAACAAACAGGCGGGGCACTGCCTGGGTGCAAACCCACCGAGCCTACCTTGTAGGATGATACCCCTTTGTTACTGGGAATGGTCGCCCTGTAACTCAGATTTAGACCAAAAACTCCAGCTGCTGTTCAACCTGGTAACTATTACACCCTCTCTCACTTTACCAAAATTAAAATGAGAGCCGGCAACTATACTATAAAGGATTTTGGTAACCACAACGTTGGTACCAAATGTAAGGAAAGCTGTTCTATTTGTACTATCATGGAGTTTCGAAGTTGTATCACATCCAGTGTTGCAAAATTTGTCATTAATACATATAAAAATCTCAATGCAAATTGTCAATCTAGAAACGTAGTGTATTGTTTGAGATGCAAGATGTGCAATTTGCAATATGTGGGCATTACTACACGTCCTCTTAAAGAACGTATTAAGGAACATTTGCACAATATCAACACCAACAAAAAGTTCACTCTTTTATATAATCACCTCAAAAAATGTAATAAATCCATTTCTGTCACTATTTTAGACAACCTTAACGATAATAGAGATAAAAACATTCTTCTTGAAAAGGAACTTTTATGGACTAAACTGTTAATGACACCTTACCCTTTCGGACTTAACGATAGCGTTAAAGGTTACGGCAACATGTCTAACATTAATAATCCACTTTTACATAAACCTTGCCATCCTTTTTTGTCACTTAAAATAACGAAAGAAAGATTGAATAGAAGTAGTAAAAAGAAGCGAAGAAAAAAGAACGCAGTTGAGCTTAATATGTTATAGACCTTATTTCTCGTAATAATTGCTATGAGGCGCCCTTTGAACTATATAAAAAGATTAAATGCCTAACAAAGACTGAGATCAATGAACTGGTTAAAAAGTCCATGTCAACAGAATTTCTTTCCGGGGTCAGCTATAAGGGAAGATTTATAGTATTTTACTCACTGTCTTCAAGTTTAGAGAAAATGCTAAGAAGAAAAGTCTGGAATTTAGATACACACTAACAATTAAATACATTAAAGGTATTTATGACAACATCAATTTTAACAGAATTTTTAACTCAGCAAAAATAAAAAGTTTACTTAATATTCAACCGCAAGTTACTTATACTCCGGTTAGAATTATGTTTTCCTATGAAGGCCCTTTATCTAAAAAATTTTCAACTATAACAAAACATTAAGGCAGCTCAATCCAGAAAACATTTTGAAAAGAAAATGCAAATGTGAAACTAATTACCAAGAAAATGAAGAGTATATAGACTCCTTTCATAAGCATGTTATCACGGGTAACCTTAATCTAATAAAAGAAAGATCTTTAAGAGAAATTATGATGAAAGGAACTAAATATAGAATTGAAACGGAAAAAAACTAGGCAGCAAATCAAGGACATGTATAGAGAACTATGTCAAAATTTGCTACTTACGTTACTAATAAATATAAAATCAGTCAATATGCTAGAAAAACAATTGACACCTTTCTCATGCAACAATACCATAAAAGAATTAAGCCATTGTTGACCATTGAAAAACTAAATATTGAACAAAAAATTCCCTATAACGCTATTAAAGAATACCAGAAACATTTTGTTTTTTGCTCCCTTGATAAAGCCAATAACAATTATGGTGTTATTTGTAAAAAATATTATATTCAGATTATCGCTAATGAAATGGGATTGAATATGGCAGACCAACTAAACGTTGCACAAGCACTGTCTCCTACAAAAGCTTACCAACTTTTGCCCAACAAAGACAAACAAGGGATAATTATCAAGCATAAACTTTTTGATCTTAAATACAAGCTTAGATTTAATTTGGATTGTGACCTTCCCCTTATCTATGCACTACCGAAATTACACAAGGAGCCAATAAAATTTAGATTTATTACAGGTGCACATAACAGTAGCATGAAACCGTTAGCAGAAGAGCTCAGAATTATATTTACTTTTTTAAAAACCTTTATTAGATATGCTAATGTTATTTACAATAATAATCATACTATAAAAACATTTTGGTCGTTTAGCAACATTAACATTGCACATGAACTTAACTACATTACAGCTGAAAATTTAGAAATCTATTCTGCTGATTTTTCGGATATGTTCACAAACTTGTCTCATAGTATTGTCCTTAAAAACGTAAATATTTTTTGGATATCTGCTATAAAAATGCTGGAAAAAAGTTTATTGCCACTAATGGGTTTAAGGTGTTTTATTCCAATGAAAACAATGGAAGAGACCGCTACAGGTATTACCAAAAAGAGGACCTCATGTCTTTTACAGATTATTTACTAAGGAATAGTTTTTGTGCATTCGGTGATCTTCTTTTTAAACAACTTAAAGGTGTGCCTCAAGGAGGAAACTTTAGTCCACTCTTAGCTGATATCACATTGGCGGTCCTAGAGTTTGGTTTTTCAAAAGTTGTCAAAAGGAATAGTGAAGATATATTTATGCCATATAGATACATGGATGACCTATTGGTTATACACAATACAAATGAAGAAATTATTGATGAAAAACTTAAGTTGGTCTGGGGGGATATATTAGAACTTAAAAAAACACATTTTAGTAGCTCAGAATGTAACTACCTCGACATAATAAAGATTAAGGATGGAAAAGTTGAAACTGAGCTATACAATAAAACAGGTGACTTCAAATTTTCTACTATAAGATTTCCAGATATAAGTTCTGCGGTTTCTGATAATATCAAAGCCGCCACAATTTATACGGAAATGTTGCGAATAGCAAATGTTTGCTCTACTTTATCCTCTTTCACTTCTAAGTTGTATTCCTTAAAGAACTATCTGACACACCAAGGATATCATACAGGATTTGTTGACGTTAACATAATTAAATGTTTGTACCGCAATAAATTCATTTCCTACAAATTTGAAATAAACGAAGACATTAAAAACATTAAGCAATTTGTTAAAAATATTTTTGCGAACTAAAAACAATACAAGACATACAATTAACCATAACTAATAAAATATAATATTAAAAGTGTAGTGTAAGATATTCCATCTGTAAGATATATTAATTAAATTAATAATTCAAGTTTTTAATACTATTTATATTTAAATGAATAAATAAATAAAAAATAAAATATAAATATAAAATTTGAAAAATATATAAGAAATTAAAGATTAATAATTAAAATATTATAAAAATTAAAAAATTAAAAATACTAATAAATTAATATAGATATAAATAATAAAGGGCGCGTGTAGCGCAGTCGGAGGAGGCGCGACTGTCGCGTGCACCCGATACCAGGTTCCTGGTTCCGGGCCAACCAAGCCTTCCATCCCTCCGGGGTCGGTGAATTGGTACTAGACTTGTCTGGGAAGGATGAAGCGCTGACTTGTTCATCGGCTGGCCACCGCAAGTCATTGTTTGGCCAAATACGCATTCAAGTCGCCTCCACGACATCCCGTAGAAGTAGAATGCGCTGGTGCATCCCAGAAAGGGATTGAGTAACGCCGTCCTTTATCCTTTATCCTTTATAAATAATAAAATTTTGATAATTTAAAATATATAAATAATAATAAATATAAAAAATATAAAAAAATAGAAAAATAAGTAATTATTAAAAATGTTTTTAATAAAAAGTACTTTTTTTAAGTCACACATCAACATCGTTACCTATTTTAAAGTATTTAAATTATATGTCACATAGAATGCGTAAAGAGATATAACGCTACCCTTGTGTACTGGATTTATGCCAAGGGTTTGTAGTAGATATATTAGTATACATATCTATCTATATATGTAAGATGTGCCATACCGTATATAGATCATTTCGATAGTTCAAATATACGCGTTTTCGCTGCGTATATTGACTATCAGATACTCTCGACCGCACGTAACATTCCACAACAATAGAGCCCAACCCTCACTCACTTCTTCACCTTTGCACAACTTACAACCTCCGTTTTTTTTAGTCTTAACCCGTCCTTCCTTGTAGTGCCTAAAGAATTTTTTCAAGATATCGTAGGAAGATGTTAAAAAGTAGTACAATTTTTAAAAATAAATGAATAAGACAAAAAATAATTTAATTAAAATTAAAAAGTACCACAAAAAAATTGCTTTTTTAGTTGGAAGAGATACTTTCTTAACTGATGAGCCTCGGGTATCTCTTTCTTATATAATACTCGTCTTAAGTTAAGAGGCGAAACGAGTATTTTATAGACTAATGTTCGTTCTTATTTACTCTCGGGGTGGGATTCGAGGCAAAAAAACCAGTTGCGTCTTTGGGACATCAATACAGATACACGGACAGCAATGCAGATAGTTCTACTGATTTATCTTCACTGCTGTATCCACAAAAACGAGAGACGCTTGTGATGAATGCAGGAACCATGATACTGGCCGGATGCGCCTCCCTTACAGCGAGCCTTCCGCCAGAATTGGCACTTTGGAGGTCCTTGAAGAGCATGTAACACTTCTACTGGTTGAATGCACAAAAGTATCAAGTCACTGAAGGTCAAAGCATAGAACGAGATCGACGTGGACTACTTGCGGCGCACCGTCGATGCCTTTCCTCGGCGTCTTCGCTCCTTCATTCGCAGCAAAAAAGCCCATATAAAACACAGGTGATGCTGTTCTGTTCGCTAGATCATTGTTGGCATTTCGTATATAAAATTGTTAAATTTTATAACGTGTTTTCATTTATAACGCTTACGTTTGGTGCGTCAATACTATTTACGCACCCTGTAATCCACCTCCGGGTCCAGGTGGGTGTGAATTCGTGATGAAATTTTCAGAAGCAACGATAAGTTGTTCGAGAAGGTGTACACTTCGCGCCGTCGACGCAACTGACGACGCGCAGTAGCTTCACAAACCGTCGAAATCGTTTACACTACGTATTCTGAAAAACTGACCAAATGACTAAAATCGTCTCGTTAAAGAGATATTAATAATGAAATTAGAGTTGATATGGCACCTAGATTCCTTTTTTGACCTAGTTTCATACAATTGATTAAGTGGATTTTTGATAAAATAGCATCCTTCAAAATGGTCATAACTTCAAAAAAAGCAACCGTTCGCACATAATCGGAATCCCTGTGATGTCGTCTCTTACTTAGTACTTAGTTCCTCCCGTGCTGTTGAGCGCATAGAGCGACGAGGTCTTTCCACCGCTGCCTGTCTTGGGCTATTTCTTCGCACTCCTGCCTAGAAATATTCATAACCTTTGGGTCATTCATGAGCGTGCGACGCCACGTGTTTCTTGGGCGTCCTCTAGTTCGTTTTCCTGGCGGAGTCCATTGCATGGCTGATCTCGGCAGTCGGTGCTCCGGCATACGCAGGATGTGTCCGGCCAGGCGAAGTCGACGTTGCGTAACGGTTTCGTAGAGGCACCTTGAGTGACAGCGCCGCAATACTTCTTCGTTCGTCACGTGGTCCGTGTAACGTATCCTCATAATTTGCCGCAAACATTTGCAATGGAACGACCCGTCTGATGATACTAGTTGACGCCTCCCATGTTTCACTAGCATACGTTGCAGTTGGGACGACTATCGACGAATACAAACGCAGCTTTATGTTATTTGAAATAGAGGACGACGTCCACAGTGGTCTGAGCCTTCGGAATATTGCTGTCGCCTTCGCGATCCTACAACGAACGTCGGTCTCAGCATCTCCATCATTGGCGATCATACTTCCCAAGTAGGAGAAGCTGTTCACTACTTCCAAGCGGTTCGATCCTATGTAGATGGCGTCCCTTGGGCTCGCAATTCCTACGCACAGGACCTTTGACTTTTCGGGACTAATTCGGAGTCCAATGTTGCCTGCTTCTTGGCTAAGGCGTTCTGTAATTCTTTGTAACTTATCATCGTCCTCAGCGAATACGGCGATGTCATCAGCAAAGTCCAGGTCCATAAGTCGTCCCTAAACCAAGGAATGCCTTTCTGTACATCGGCTGTCGTTCTTCTCATTACGAAGTCGAGGGCGACGTTGAATAGCAACGGTGAGAGAACACATCCTTGCCTGACTCCTGTGGTGACCTCAAAGTAACTTGTATTTCCAAGCGTTGTCTTCACGCAACACATGGAATTTTGATATAGACTTCTGAATATCTCGACGAAGGTCGTAGGGACCCCATAGAGCTTGAGTATTTCCCACAGTGACTCGCGGTGGACACTATCAAAAGCCTTCTTAAAATCGACGAAGTTTATGTGGAGCGGGTAGCGGTATTCCAGGCACTGTTCGATTATGTTGCGTAGCGTAAAAATCTGATCGCAACACGATCTTCCGTTTCCGTTTCTGAATCCAGCTTGCTCCTCCCGCAGACGATCAACAATTGCATCTCGAAGCCTTCTTAACAATACGGTGCAGAATACTTTGCCTGGCACTGATAACAAGGTGATGCCTCTCCAGTTTCCGCAGTCCGATAAATTTCCTTTTTTCGGCAGTTTGACTACTAGGCCTTTTTTCCAGTCTTCTGGCACGTTTTGTTGGTGCCAGCAGTTGTTGAAGAGCGTCGTCAGTTGTTTTGCTAACGGTGTGCCTCCAGCTTTTAACATTTCCGATGCAATTTCGTCAAGACCAGGGGCCTTCCTGTTTTTAAGACATCGTATTGCTGTCTTGGTTTCTTCAACCGTTATGCAGCCTGTGTTGACGTTCAGCTCTCCTAAGGCGTCTTCGTCATCGAACGTAGGCGTAGTGTGGGGCTGGTTGTACACTTCACCCATCTTTCATTTTGTTCAGTTTCACTGACAAGTAGTCTGCCATTTTTGTCCTTTATAGGGACACACGTGTTGAGTCTTGCTCCTGTTAGCTCCGAAACGATTCGATATAGTGTTCTGGAATCATCACGAGTAGCCGCTGTTTGTGCTTCCGTTTCCTTCTGGCAATCCAGGCTTTCTTATCACGGCGACATGATGCTTTTACCTGTTGGTCGAGTTCTGAATAGGTTTCGCCCCATTGCCTTGCTTCGTCAGGTGTCTTGGCACACTCTCTTCTTTGCCTGGCTTGCTTCCTCTTATCTATCAGCTCCCAGGTTTCTTCTAGAATCCATTGCTCCTTTCGCTTGCCTCGTCTGCGTCCGATGGTCACTTCAGCACTTTCACACAACGCGATCTTGACGGCTTCCCAGTGTTCGTCAATGCTTTCGCATTCGGCAAGCATGCTGAAACGGTTTCGTAATTCAACGCGGAAGTTCCTCGTGGTTGTGTGGTTCTTGAACTTTTCGACATCATATGGTCGTCTGACAACCGGCCTTTTTTGCAGTTTCAGCTTCAGCTTTAACGTAGCCCTGACGAGATAGTGGTCTGTGCCTACATCAGCTCCTCTGTATACATGTGCATCGTGTACTGAAGTTCTCCATTTGCGGTTGATGCAAATGTGGTCGATTTCATTAGCCGTTGTGCTATTTGGCGATCTCCAAGTCTTCTTGTGAATGCCTCGGTGAAAGAAAAAGGTGTTTGCGATGCATAGATCGTTGAAGTCACAGAAGGACACCAGCCTTTCGCCGTTGTTCCTTAGGTGATCCGACGATGCGAACGCTCCAACAGATTTTTCCATGCCGTTTCGATCGCCTCCCACTGCGCGTTGAAGTCGCCCAGAACAAGTTTGAGTTCCGTCGTGGCATTTCATCGATGGTATCTTGTAGCCGCTCGTAAAAATAGTCCTTCTCTTCGACGGTTGCGTCGTCCGTTGGAGCATATACTTGTATAATTGCAACTCGAGTATGCCTCGTTCGAAAGCGCGCAGTGATGATCCTGTCGTTTACTGGTTCCCAACCGACGAGAGAGTTTGCAGCTCGTTTACTGAGGACGATTCCCACTCCTCTTTCATGTCTTCTTTCTGGTCCAGAGAACAGGACAGTTTTTCCGTCACTGATCAAGCGTCCACTTCCTGTCCACCGGACCTCGCTGACTCCGAGAATATCTAGGCCGTAAATATCGAATTCCTGGAGGAGTTGGGCGAGACGCCCGGTTTGGTGAAGCGTGCGTACGTTCCAGGTTCCAATACGCGTGATGTTCTTTGGAGAGAAAACCGAGTCCAGCATCAGATCTCCCGTCACAAAGCTCGGCTTCGATTTTCCCTTTTCAGCAGTATCCATATAGTTCGTCGTTTCTGTAGCATAATGGGTTTTTACGGGGACGGGTTGCTGGCCCGTCGCCCAACCCTCCTCCTTTCACATCCGGGCTTGGGACCGGCAATGGCGGAGTTATGTCGTCTCTGCACTGATCTAAAAACTGCTTAGCTGTTTTGAAGAGAAATCATCTGACCTACATTCTAAGTTGTCCCATAAGTTCCCGCCGTTTTTTCCACGATTTATTGCCGATTTTGCCGGCGGTCTCTCGCATTGTGCTAAGCTTTCGAAAGAAAATTGTATGCTCTATCAGAACCTATATTGCATTTGTTTTACATTCTTAATTTTGTTAATTTTTAGGTGGTTAAAGTGAAAGTGAAAAAGTGGTCATCTACGCAGTTGCTTCTCACGCTTAGGTTTGGAATTTTATGCGCAACTTTTTATAGAATTTGGAAGACAATGTTCTGTGCTACAAGAATGCATGTTTACCCTATTTGCTCATTTGTCCTTTATTGATGTTTAGGTCGTCAAATTAGGACGTCCGACTTTCGGTCCGAAATTTTGCCGGAACTCCGGTTCTGTGGTTGTGCTTTTTTGCTTGGTGCTATATGTCGCTCGAAAGAGGGTGTCTTGCTCAGTAAGAATCTGTGTCGCGTTTTTTGGCTTATGCTGACTTCTGTCGAATATCAACAGTTGAACAAGTAGAAGAATTCGTTGGTGACGATGATTTTTCTCTTTTTGGAATTTTGTTGAAATTCGACAGAAGCCAGCATGAGCCAATAAACGCGATACAAATTCTAATAGATCAATACATTCTCTTTCGACCGACGTTAACACCGAGCAAAAAAGTCCTAAGACAGAGCAGGAGTTTCGGTAAAAATTCGGACGGAAAAGTCGGACGTCTTAATTTGGTCACCTAAAAATCAATAAAGGACAAATGAGCAAATAGGAGCAGCATGTATTCTTATAGTACAGAACATTGACTTCCAAGTGCCATAAAAAGCTGTGCATAAAATTCCAAACCTAAGCGAGAGAAGCAACTGCTGGCCACTTTTTCACTTTTCACATCAACGACATGAAAATTGACAAAATTCAAGAAAAATGCAATGCATGTTCTGATAGAGCAAATCATTGTCTTTCGAAAGCTGTATAGCGCTATGCAAGGGACCGCCAGCGAAAACCGCAATGAAACGTTGAAAAAACGGCGGGGACTTAAGGGGCAACCTAATATATTAGGCTGGCCGAAAAGTCTTGAAACAAAAATTTGAAAACTTCAGAGTTTTCTGGGAAAAAATCAAAAATCCCGGGTCAGTGATGATCGTGTAGAACGCTCCAAAAGCGTTCGCTGAATGAGCATATAAGGCCCCGCGTGCACGTCATTTTGGTCACATATCGAACATGATTAGCCAACAACAGCTTCGAGTGGTCATCTTCCACGAAGGGTGCCGAGGCTCCAACGCCAAACCCAATGGTCTCTAATGTCACCGATGTATTTGGAGAAGAGACTGTAGGCCGCACCACAGTGCACGGTTGGTCCATTCGATTTGATTCAGGAGATATGAACCTTGAACACGGAGACAATGGACGACCTTCTGCTATCGATGATGGTGGATTGCAGCTCGCTATCGAATCCAATCCAAAATCCACCATGCGGCCTCGGCTGCACCAACTCCCCATCAGAGTGCCTCGTCTTGTCAGCAACCGTTTTGACTACGCGTCTCTTCTATTCTATTATACTCTGCACTTGCAATACTGAGACCAATCTGAGGTTATCACTGCTTACTAGATACTCCTGGCTTTCAAGGACGCAAATCGCGACCTGTGGGAGATTACGGTATGGCGAGAAATTTGAATCTAAATTTGTTCGGATTTAAGCAGCGCACCCTGTTCATTTTCCTTGAACAAAAAGTATTTTAAAGGAGTCGCAGAGTCTCTAGTGTAACCTGGGAGGAGCCTATTTTAATTTGGAAAATGTACAGCATAACTTCAAAAGCGTCAAGATTGCTTAGAAGAGTGTCGAAATTCATTGGAAAAGTGACAGATTTGATTTAAAGAATCGCAGTTTCACGAGAAAATGGTAAATGAACTGTGTGACTGAAGCCGTTTGCTTCTTTCGCGAAAATGGTAAATACCGAAAGTACGAACTGCACACGGAAAGAATGCATTGAAAATGAACGAAACAAATCACTAACAGACGTGCTGATTTCAGGGTGGACGACCGAAGGCATTTCTTCGTCTTCGGACTCCGAAAGTCGTGGGTTTGCTATGGACACTGAGTGTCCCAGGTGACCAAGACATCCGTAGAACGAGATCTTCCCATCGCTTCTCTCAAGTGCCTAAACTACTTGCACTGAATGTCTAGAACTGAATGTGCAGTCACGGCGGACTACCCTCAGAAATGCGGGACTGTGTGACTGAAGCCGTTTGCTTCTTCCGCGAGCACTCTCATCTTCTTCGGCGATTTCCACACTACGGCCGCGAGTATGCTCACACAGGTATAGATGTTTGCGTCCACCTTTCCCCCCCCGTGTGAGGTCCGCTTCGCAAAATTGGTTGTAACCATCTCTTCAAGAGATGCCTTTGTACGCTAGAATAACGTGTTGTCAGAGCTGCGCTCAATTCGGAGCATTGTTAGAATCCTAAAATCACTCAGGCTCACCTGAAACTCTTCGAAGTTATCGAAGCTTCCAGAAATAATACGTACGAACGTCCTGGTGTTCGTCGCTGTGCATTTCACTACAGTGATTCGCCAAAGCGCTATGTGAGAAGAAGCCTTCCCTGCATTTCGGACAAACGACGCGATTCTTGTCCACGGCAGGATGAGCACCCTTAAGTGCGCACGAAGCTCATCATCTACTCCATAGATAGCACATTCCATCAACCGCTACCTGTTTATGCGTCTTCAAAGACCGTTTGCTGGAGCAGATCTCACCGCACACAACACACTGCACTCCCATAGCACTCGTCTTGTTCGCTTTTATACGCCGCTTCTCCGAACGGACTTGAGTTTCGCTCCACAAGTATGTCTTACGGAGGTGGAGTAGAGATAACTAAGCCTCCACGGCCCCTTTCCGCAAACCATGCACGTTTCTTCTGTACAGCCCATTCAACAACCTTAAAGTTTTGGTGTAAAACTTGGCATAAATGCCAGGAATCAAATTCTTTGCTACAATGGCATGTATACTGCTTCACATAAGTAGCGAAAAGCTCAACGGAATGAACATCCCCAATGTTCTAGCTATGTGTATCGGGTCGCGAAGTCAACATGTCCAAAGGCCTAGTGCCTGATCTGGGAAGGAAGAAGCGAGTAGTTTCGGGAGCTTCGAAGAAGAAGTTGTGAAGAATACGAAGAACGTCCGGTTCTGTACCCACTTATTCGACTCCACTGCTCTTCCTGCCCTGGTCTAAGCAGGATGAACACGCGATTCGCGTCACACAGCGCGGAATCGAGAGGACTATTGGAGTGACGTGATTCATGCAAGTGAGAGCCTCCAGAATTCCGAGCTTCGTGGCGTTCGAAGATCAGAGACGTTCCTAATGGGCCAATTCGACTAATATTAGGTGGGCCGGGGTTTCGCATGCACCCGTTAGAAGGGAGCCGTCACCGGCCCATTCCGCGGTATGTCAAGAGAACACCAGGGGCCGGATTCATCAACGACTTACAGCAATCTAACGGAGAAAATACTGCTGAAAAGCCCTGAACGAACGAATCACACTCTTCGTGACCCTCGGTGGAGAGAATCCATTGCAGCATTCTGGCACGCGATAGGGATCAATGGAGACGCTGCTGGCGCTCGCTCGAACAACTCGATGACCAGCGAGACCATAGGTGATGCTGGTGAACGAAAAACAACACTGATATGTCTAACAATTTCCAAAGCAGTGCTGAATAAATCTCGGTATAATTCATTCAAACACCAGCAGCTGGATCTGCCGTCGACAATATTCCACGATGGATACTTAACGTCAAACATGTTTTGTAATTTGCGATTTTTAGGTCTCCGCCAACTTGCTTCTGAACCTCAGCCACGGCGTTCGGATCCTCTTGTCTAGTGTTTGGTGTCTCATGTCACACCCCGGAGTCCCTTCCGTTGCTTAGACCTGACAATAGAGGCACATCAGGTGGCAGCGGCATTTCGGAATGATATGTATATCACTGGATGCAGCTTTCAACGATGATGCCAAATAAATACGTGTTCCATAAATGGAAATCGAGGACGGTGTAACATGCCATTGTTGCCAATGGCACTGTCTTCTCCATCTATCCTCGCGAACGACATTTTTCACAGCGTCGTATTTTAAGATGAGTATTGCACTTGATATTTTACAAGAAGAGACCTTGACTAGCGGAGTACCTACTGTAACCTATCGTAGTCGGTCGAAATTTCAAAAACGGGCCTGTTTGTGATAGGTCCATAAGTTGGGCATCTCCCTGGATTACGGTAGCGTGTACAGGGTGGCCCATAAGTCCTGCAACAAAAACATAGGCGTATAAAAAGGCTAAGAATGCACTAAGTTTGGTACATTTTTAAACCTTGTTTGCCCATGGTTTGTAGATTATGGTGGAGCGGTATTATTCATAAGGGACCACCCCTGGATTGATAAGAGCCTTCAGACCGTGTGGGTTGCTTTGCAGCTCACGTCGCAGCTCCTCTTACGGAGTTTTACTTCTTATTCGTTCCAAAGAAGATATTGAACAATAGTTTTCCCAGGCTTTATAGAGCAAGACATTTTCTTTAAGATGGTTAATAAACAAAGATTGAAAATCTAAAGATTCAGGAATTTGACAGCTAGTCTTTCGCAGGTGCAATATTTTGCAGATGGACTGAGAACCGCTACCACACCCTTTTCTTTTGCTGTTACAGGAATCGCTTTACCAGAATGTGCATTTTGCCTTTAAACAGCGCGATTGAGTCTCTAATATATGGTGTTAGGTTTTCGTTCCTATCAAACGAACATTTTTATTGATTTTCACTATTTTTACACAAAAACCTATGGAGTGCGGGGAGACATTTTGGAAAATCGTGTATGACAAAAACTTGCCATGCGTGGCCGTTGTTTTTATATCATCAGGTTCCCGCAAAGGTAGCATTAAACGCAATATTATTTTAACCCTTCTGGGATCGCTCAACTTTGAGAAATTTTTCACCAAATGAGGCAGAGGCTGAATACCCATTTCAAACGACGCCCTCCAACTGCGCTTACAAATTTTTCCCTCTACTCTCTTCTCCTCATAGCTGAGTCTTCATCTCACTTGTGGACTTGTAGAGCTTTCCTTGTAGTTTTCTAGAAACAACATACTGCTTAGTAATAGATTACGCACACGGCTGAATATTGAATTTGTTCCAGCTGGTTGCTGCATCCTGTATGATCAGAAAATTAATAGCGTTCTTCTACTGTAGTTCAGATCCGTTCATCCACTGTTCACTCTTGAGAAG
>OX377205.1:21124940-21145082 GCA_947396885.1 Heligmosomoides polygyrus polygyrus | reverse complement strand
TAAGCTATCGCAAATGAAAAAAATCCCAAGATGGCGGAATGCTCTGTGTTATAGTCCCTAGAACAAGATTATCTGAATTTAGTTGTAGTTTTACAGGTTTTTTGTAGAAAGACTGGTATTGAAGAAAGTGGAATTCCGGCTGGAATGAGTCAATCATATTGACCGGCGTTTCGTTAAAAAACTTTCCTTGTTGAGTAACCGATCGAAATTTTACTACAAATGAAATTAATTACGTCATTGCCTAAAATGACGTTCGATGAGCTTACGGATGACACATAAATTTATGTCTTATTTGCTTCTGTGAAAGCTAGTTGGCACTGAAAGATGTTTTGTTTGATAGGGCACCGCCGGTACTGAACTTCTCTCAGATATTTGAAATTCTAGGGGGTACTAGAACCTTTCAGCCGTTTCTACGAGGGACAATTTGCCAGAGGAGAGATGAGCCTACGTTTTGCAGCTACTGGGCTCCTAGAGCGGCAAGAGATATTAGACAAGGATGAATTGTGAATCCCCGCTTACCTCACTGCACTCCGAATAGGATTACTGTGATTCTAATTCAGCGGCCGCGCTACTGCCACTCATAAACTGTGTTTTTAACCGAACTAGGAGGAGAAGAGAAAAAAATTCGTAATAAATGGAAAAATTTAAAGGATTTAATATTTTCTTTAATTAATTAAAAAATTACTCTTTTAAGAATCTCATTGTAAGATACCTAGAGAGAGAGCATGAGGAAGTGGCTCTTAAAAGTGACACAGAGCGACAAGAGCGATAGAGAAGAAAGAAAAAATCCTATGTTTATTTCAAACTTTCTCGAAAAACTATGTAGCCATCAGAATGCCGAAGAATGGAACTTACGGCAACTCGGCGACGGTCCTTGATGGAGAAGTCGTTGATCGTTCTGGGCGAGTGGGGCTGCGCGATGATGAAGTCTCCGGAGCGGGTCAGCCAGTCGACTGCGGATTGAGTGAATGGCAATAAGAAGTTGGGTCCTTTTAAGGGTTTCTTTGGCAAGCTTGCTATCTCTGAGGAAGGCTTGCTATCTGTAACGGTCGTTTATGGTTGCTTAGATGTGCTCCCGTATGCCGCGGAGGTCACCGATTGCGTGGGCTGTGTTTGCCAAGATGCTTCTGCTGGTTCTCGTATTGACCGTTTGCTTCTTTCCCTATTCAGATAAGGTACTGGGCTGCTCCTATCAAAATTAAGAGCCTAAAGTACTCGTGGGACAAATGCAAAAATGTATGTCATAGACAGGATTTGAATCTTCGAGTCGCTCTTGGTGCCGCGAACGAGGCCCACTACGCCACAGAGACATATATGTGTTTTTCAAGTGCCTCGACGGTAAGTGGGACTGAGCAAAAAAAAATTTCGGCGTGTGATTCGAGCCCCAAGCCGCTCCTCGGCGTCCCTCTTCGCACTGCGCCGTGAGGGTCGCATCTCCGTCTGAGGCCGTTCTCTGACGGAATGCGATAATTTTTGGAATTAAATAGCGATTTAATTGATGAATTTCTCCAGCCTTCTCTTCGACTTTCCCTGATGGTTGTCCTCCATTGTACCCTCTTCACAGAGTTACTTGGGATCCTAAAAGCTGACAAAATCCTAAATTGTTAGAACAGCGCCTCGAACTATTTGTGTTGGGGTGAAGAGAGAACGTAGGGATTTGGTTGGAGAAATCGGTGGTGGCGTACCTGCGGTGAGAAAGCGCCCAGATATTGATTTTTCCCAACGATTGGGATTTTAGCGCTCCATGGTTCACTGAAGGAGGCGCGTCTTACCGATAACGGTCGTCGGTTCGGATCCCCTGTGAGGCAGAAGTTTTGCCTTGCTTCTCCTGCCCTATATCGAATCCTGGAAGGTAAATTTGGGACTTCTGAGTGGAGCAAATTGGCTGGCGAGAAAAATTGCCAGACGGAAGTAGGATTCCATAAAACTCTTGGTCGTCTTTCCTATATCTACTGCTTACTTACTGCTCACAAATCTTTCGGAGAACCTTGTGAGTTGCTCAAGGATACTTACCTCGTTCTATGAAGCGGTGCAGATAAGTCTTGGATGCTGGTTAACATCAGTAAGAGAGCGCCCTACGCAGCTAACTACTCGTAGGCTATGTATGGCCATGGCTCAGCAGACTCCGCGCTTCTACAGGAAACCTGACGCCATTTCTTCCCGAATTTCTAGAAAAATTCTAACTTCAGACCTTTTGTCGCCTAACCTGTACCTTTCATACCGTTGAAGCTAACCGGCAAGTGGAGCTACTCACTCTCCTATGGATGTCGATGCGAATCGCGAGGGAAACCGCGGTGGTGTGGAGATGTATCGCTATCCATGTAGATGTGTCGCTCCTTTACAAGGACCATGGGGTCCTACGACGCTGGTCCCTTTGTTTAATAAAGATAATACATAACGAATGTTGTTCTGTGATTCAGTGTTATCTCCTGTCTCCTTGCGTGAGGGGGTCTTCTTGCATGCTTCTGCTGCCGCAATCTCTAAGCGGTGGGTGGTAAGTGGGTCATGTGTACCCACCGTCGTCGGCGCAGCGCTACCTCACAAAGCATGGCCTGTGGACTGCTAGCGGGTCAATGCATAGAGGGATAGCACTATCAACCCTTCTTTTTTTTATGTTTACCAAAGGCCTTTGGCTTTTAGTTTTGCGTCGACTAATTGGCGAGAGTCCTATTTCACTTTTTGACAAATAAATAAATATTAAAAATAAATATACTAAATATTGGGAAGTTGTAGGCGGTCGAAATCTGTCCCCAATCGACCCTAGCTGTCGGAATATAAAAATTAACATTAAGGAAAAAATGTTTTTCAAAAAATAGGAAAAATAAAAAATTGATTTCGTATCCTGGCCCTAGCGTGTCGCTCTCTCGGCGTTTACGTTACATCGGCGTTCTCCGTTTCTCGGCGACCTAACTAGTGGCACAAACACAAGTTGTGTCCAGAAAAAAATATACATAAAAAATCGTGAAATGTGGGATCTCTTCGCCTGGACTATTGAAAAAATATTCATCAAAAAGGTTTAACTGAACTGAACTGAACTGAATTGGTAAGTATTGATTTTTAAGGGCTATTTTTATTTTATTTTTTCTACTCTTACCAAGTATATTACAAAAAAATTCTATGCCTTGCAATGCATAGAAAGAGTCATCCGACTATGTTGAAATACTCACCCATCCGGTCGTGGACATCGGTCGTCGGGTGCCAGCAGGGTGTGGGTGATAATGAGGGGTAATTAGCGATTGCTCAGTTAAACGAAATTGGAAGAAACAAAATTAATCTCGAATTTAAAGAAATCTCCCGGGACGTCCACATCAAGTTACAGGTTAATTACTCCTCACTTGAATCATCCTACGGAGTTCTATGCTATTCCTAGATTACAGAACACACTATTCAGTATGTAGATTTATTAGTATCATACTGTATGGTAAAAGGGGAAGAGGAGAGACGTGGGGTGAGAGGGCTGGCCTGCCCTCTCACGGGAGGCTGACGGTACCAGGCGACCCTCCGGTGTGGGTGGCGTAGCCCGGTCTCGCTATCTTGCAGTAGGGCGTTGCTATCGGTAAAAGGGTGTCGTCGTCCAGGGTACGGATTGGGTGCAGCCCGACAGACTGCAGCCTGAAGATCCTGTTCCTTTCAGCGGCAGGGGAAATGGTGGTGCAATCACAGCCGTGCACTCTTATCCAGAGCCATCTCCTTCCGTACCATCTGAAAGACTCCGTCATACGATCGATAAGAGTGGTGATTTTCAATTACAGTGTGGTCGATTGTGTGCTTCGTATTACACACAAAGTCTACGCCGTATTTTTGGGGCGGCCGAAGCGGTGAAGGAACGGTTACAGGCAAATTAAAACGAATCTAGTCAAGTCCGATTAGAAAGGGAACGACTCGCCGAAAGTCCGTCCTTGTTCCTTGTCGCCGCCGAACAGCCGAATATTCCTTGTCGCCTTGAACAGCCGAATACCAAAATGGGCAATAGTGCCCTGATGCAGTCGTCCTCGAAGAATGTTAGTCGAATCCGAAACAGACGAAGTAGTCGTAGCAGGAGTGCTCCGGTCGTTCAAGAAGTAGAACAAATAAGAGAAGTTTTGGGCCCTCTTCAAATTTCATCACCGGCGCCGCACCCGCCTTTTCCACTCGGGACCTCCTCCTCTTGTGCGTCTCTTCTCCCTTTAAACCTTGTGTTGGAGCGCCTTTTTGTCGTTGACCTGGTCGTCCCCAATCCATTTTCTTAGTTTTTAGTAACAAAACACAACAAAAAGAAAAATTAAGTCACGTCTAGTCGTGATAAATTCTGCCCATGCGAATGTCATGTCTGTCCATGTCCATGATTTTTCCGAATGAATCTGAAAATTTTGAGCACAATCTTCAATGAGTCGTCAAAGCAGGTGTGGGCTTTGCAACGTAGCCTTATTTTGGTGACCAGGTCTATGTCGTAGCAGCGGAAAATACTACAAGCCAATCAGGCGGTCCATATGTTTCCAAATTCTTCTTGAGCAACGGCGCCAGGGAATTATATGCCTTCAATGTCTTGGCGCTCTCGACACAGTCATCGGCGCACTTGAACAGTATGTGTCCTTTTTCGAGAAGACTGAGCAGTGCCGCTCGTCTGGAACAACCTTCTGATATTTCACATACGTTTGCGTTTCAGGGGCACGTTTTCTACCCTCTCTCCTGCTGGTTTTTGTGTCGGCCCTTTCGTCGAAAATATAGTCAGGCACTACCGGAAGCATGTCAGACTGTATTCTCGGGCTCTGCATTCTTGTCTATCCTTGTGACCAGGGCTGAATTGTCACTTGTTTCTATTACCCTGAATGGTCTTGCCCATTTCATCATAAGTTTTGGATGGGTATTACTGTTCTTTTTTTTTTGGGTGCGAGAGCATATACATACTCTATCCCCACCCTTGGGTGCCGTCCTACCTCCACTTTATTACGTTTGTTGTACTGTTTTTTCCTTCTGAACGCGAGTATTGTACTGTCTCATCTGTTCATGGACTTCTGCTATTCCATGCAACAAGTCCGTTTTATAATCATAGATATCCTTGTCTAGCAAATACCATAACTATGCTGCATTACTGATGATATTTGATCGGAAGTTGGGGACTCCTCCATACTATACAAAAAAGGTCTTCCCCCTTCGCTGAGTGTGGAGCCGTGTTGTATGTCATTAAGCAGAAAGGAAGGTGTATGTCCCACTCAACCGGCGCCGTTGTCGTAATTCTTAGCATTGCCAGGATGACCCCACTTAACCTTTGTTTGCTCCTTTGTTTCTGGTGTTGTACCCATTAGTCCTACTGTGCTTAGTTTCGCTGATTCCCATGATTTCTTTCATCACCCTGTTTTCACATTATTCGATAAGATAATTAGTATTCGCCCAGCGGCATCAATCCGCTATCCACCTGAGGGTTTGTGCTACTGTGCGCTCTGACCTGCCGGACACGGGGCATGCAGCGGCATATTGAAAACAAATCTATGACGGTGACACCTTACCTAATTCATCTAGTTGTCATGCTTAATTGCAGGATGTCGACTCTAATTACGCCGAAAAGACCATTCATCACTAAAGGTTAAAGAAGCATAACAATGGTCTGTTCAGGGTTGTGGATAAAGCATTTTTTGGCACGCTTTAACCCACTTGCGAACATGTGACATATTCAGCTAAATCACTTGTTTCGACAGTTTTTTTAGCAGCATTGCGCACTAAAGTGCCCACTTAATTGCCCTATGTGGGCTTCATGAAGAGTTAGGTAACCAGAGTCTTCCGGAACAACGAAAACTAAGGGTCCAACTTTATGATACACATCAATTCTCGATTTTCTATTTCGATGCTCATACGCGCTGGAAATCTGGACCATGCAATTCGCATTATCCCTTTTGATTTTCCACTATCGGTACATTCTATCACTTTTCTAAACACAGGATCTCTTTCAGTTTCTCCAGAACCAATTAGTTTTTTCTGCCACTCGTACCGAGTTCGCTCATTATTCCCTCCTTCTAGTAACTGCAAATTTTCGCTAGCAATCCGTTGTGTCAAAGCGTCTTACCCTTCACATAGTTAATCCTTAGATTGTACCGTTGTACTTCTAACGACCACCTGAGCACTCACATTGACGCATTATTTCTTTGAAAAAGTGCCGTATGGAGTTGATGGTATGTCATATCGTTGCTCGTAATATATAGATTTTCATGTGAAATCTTCATATAGCAATTAGCACTGCCAGCTCCTCTAAGTCAGTCACGTGGTAGCACCTTTCTGCTCAACGTAAAAATTTGGACGCAAAGAAAATTGGGCGGAGATTTCCATCTCTCCCCTCCTACCATAACACTGCGCCCAGTCACCTGGACGATGCGTCTGTGCATATTATGTACCTTCTTTATTCCTTTCTCATGGTTTCTTTTTCCGGCTGAGCTAGCACTGGTGCACTACAAATCGTCTGCTTCAATTTTACGAAAGCCTTTTCATGTTCTTCATCCCATGTCCTCTTCGCTTTTCCTGAATCAACCTAAAATGACACCCTGCCCTGAACCGTGCCCTTACTTGCGGCACTTTCTAGTAACCGTCTTCTACCTTTTGTTGTCTGTAGCATTGATTCTTTAAGCCTACGAATGGTGCGGTTCGGTTCCCCACGTAATTATATTCAACAGCTCCACCCCGTGACTTATATGAACACTACAGTCGGGATACGAAACGATATGTATGGCGCAATCACTTCACAGCACAGTTTATTGGACTACAAAATAAAATAAACTCGAACTGTTCCTGAAGCCGAAAATAATGATCATTGAATAATATCATTCAAGCAAGAGGGCTCTTTTTGGGGGCACTTTGTTTTTAGCCTCGAGGATAATTTTTCTAATTAAAAATTGCTTTAAATTTCTTAAGACAGCAATTTGTGGAAAGTGTCTACTTAAGCTGGAAGTTATATTGCAACTATATTCAAAGGCTCCACCCACCGATTTATACGTACACCAAAGAAGGCACGGTACGATAAAAGTATGTTTCAAAAACAATGATAGTCAATAGCGGACATAATAGAAATAGAATGGTGCGATCCGGACGTCGGATCGGGAAGATGCTCACGGGGGAATCAGCAGGAAGTAAGTAACAGATGTGGGCGTCTACGTGGGAAGTCGCCCTCCTTTATGCCGCTGAGATCATCGATCTGGCGCCCTCCCCGCGCAGTGATCTCTTGCAATGCGCGTATCGACAATATCATTTCTTTCTCATTGTGACAGTGTAGACAGTGATAATATCAATTTTGTTCCCTTTTCGTTACATATCTTTCACCTGGGCGCATGGAGCGCTGTTGGTGGAGATGACGCGCACACGATTTCATATGGATTTCCCGTTCAGTTCAATCAAGACTTCCCTTTCCGCGGAAAGTGAATTGGTATAAGACACGTCTGGAATAGGTAAAACATTATCATACCCACCAGCTTTCCATTATAAGCAATTGTATAGGCCAACGACGCATTCAAATTGCCTCCATGATAGCCCATAGAAGTAAAGTGCGTAGCGCGTCCCAGAAGGGTTGTAGTACCATATTTAATTCTTTTTACTTTATTCTTATTCTTAGCGTTGCTATCGCGTGTATCTTGTTCTCATTTTTCCGATGTAAGAATAAGAGGATAGAAGTTGACATTAGTCTATCCCTTTGCGGCATGCGCCACTCACCTGCTTCTAAGAAATATTCTGAAGCAATCTGAATGTGTATTTGGCCTATGCAACGATTTTAGGTGGTCGACCGTCAAAGAAGTAGTGTTTTATTCTTACCAGACAAATCTGGCCCCAAGTCACATATCACGTAGATGAAAGGCTTTGCTTGCGTTGGAGGGACAGCAATCAAGATTCTTTATTCGGGATGCGTGCTACAGCCGGAACCTTCTCTCCTCTGCGCTACCTCACGCCTAGCACTTTTTCAGGCCATCCTGGTGTAGAATAAAAGGCAGAGAAACATAACATCAATTTTTAGTCCTTGACGTTATCATTACTAGCAGGTTTTTGTCAGACCGATTACCTTTAGATACGATGGAGTCCTCTTCGCCATCAAGCGCGTACTTCCTTACTTCGGTCGTACTTCCAGACGACGGTGTTTCTGCTGTGGAAATTCTCCTTCTCCTGCGAAGGTTCAGTGATTCATCGCACACTAAAGGTGGGATGGTTGTGATTGTGACCAGGGGAAATATTCACAATAAACTATCAACCGTGATAAAAGCAAGAACCACATTGAGCTGAAAACAGAGCTTCGGGAAAACAGTATTTTCCTTTAAATCTTTGTGAAAAACTTCTGTGCAGAGAGTGATAAGAACAAACGTATATTACGTACACTTTTTGAAGATGATTAAAATTTACATTCTTGTAACCGTATTGTAATATACTTCCTTAGGCATACACTAAAGTGCTCCAACACAAAGAATTTTTCGCGTGAAGATATTGTGCTGTGCATCCGTCGAGAACCACAGAGTTTTATGCTGCTGAAGAACTGTGAGATTTTGAATGTTTTTTGCGCATAGATCTGCATCTGCTTCTATTGCAGTATTTACTTGCTTGATAATTTAATTGATACGAAATGCAGCATTTTGGCGTATTTTGTCCACCGTGGTTGCTTTTGCGGTTTGAAAATTTTACTTGAAATAAGCAATGGCATCATTGCGGTAGACACAATCAGGTGTGCACATTTAGGCGATCAAACGAATTTAAAGAATTAACGGCACTTATCGTTTAAATCTGGCTTAACGACTTGACTCCTAAATTCTTAGAAATTTTTTGAAACCTTTAACGGACTGTTTTCTCAATAAGTTCATAGTATCACTTTTCCTTTTAGACCTTTGGTATGCTCCCGCGTCCCGCTGACGACATGAACAAAAACAATCCGTTCTAGCACAGAAGTGAATGGCGAGAGAATATTGTGCCCCAATGCCGATCTGTTTCGCTTTGACCTATGTGCTTGTTGGCGTGACTTCAGGCACGGCGTGCGAACTCCTTATTTTTACTTCCATGCTATTTTTCAAATCGCGTATTTCATTTTTACCGGTCTCGCCCCTCGTAAGATCTGCCTATCAACACTTATCCCAAAATAATTTTGCTCGTAATTGCAACAGCCAATCAGTACAAGCTTTCTTTGCGTCCTCCAAGCGGGAAGTGCACAAGTACGCCATTTGAGCTATCGATGAATCTGTAAGATGAGGGGTCAAAGATCAACAGCAACACTATGATCGGCAGGATCAACATTAACAGGATCGGCAGACAACCACATAGGAGCGAGAGTGTTCGACTAGAGAAGAGTGAGCAGGAATAGCGAATCAAATAATCTCAGGCAATCCACGGCCCTTTTTCGTGAATTGCTCTGTTGTGCTCTTCACGGTTTTTCCTCCCAAATGGATATCTTCTCCCTGCGTGCCACTGAAGAAGATGCAGTCGAAGTCCATAAGGAGAAGACTTCTCAAAAGAAGCACAGGTGCCCTAATTGTCCACAACATGAGGTTGCTGTTCATGAGAAAGCGATGCTTTCATTGAAGAGGAAGCAGACGAGCCGAAGGCTGGATGTCGACTACGAGAGTGGACATGGTTTTTCAATTCGAGTATTCCGCCGGTGCACTACAATTCTTCTTTAGCTGAATACTTCATTTGACATCGGTGACCTAGTGCAAGGACCAGACAGCAATACGGCACATAGCAATACCTTACCATTCCATGCCATCGCATCACGTCGATGGCATGGAACGGTAAGGTGAGAGAAGCAACTACTCGGGAGCTAATTCGTCATCCGCTTGGAGGCAGATAAATTCCTTTCCAAGGGGATTGAAAACTATGTGAATGAAGAGGTAGGATTTTCTACTACAATTGTTCATAACAAAGAAGAAGGTGCATTATACATAGTGATGGAGCCTTATGTTCCATTGATGTGTCATAGGCTTGCGTGCTGTGTAATCGATTATGATCGATAGAATCGATCAAATCTGGCGATGAATCGATTGAAATATATGATCGAGACACCGCATGACCGTAAAAGCTTTGATCGGATAGGCCAGCGTTCCTAGTGATAGCTAGATTAATAACCCGATGTGACTTCTGATTCTTGTTCTTGTCAGCTCTCATAATTAGTCGACTTGTTAAAGCACAACTTCTGCTTTGAGCATTAAATTTAGTTATGATTTCATTATTTTAGTGATTCTCTTGTAACCTTTTACTTGTCCTTTCTTTTACACAAGGTAACTTCCCGATTATTGCTCCATGGATTCTTTAATGAATTTGAGCGTTCTCGCGATGCTTTCTTTGAACCACATTCACAAGAACATTAGAACACGTGCCACTTCAAGGCGAACACTTTCGGGTGTAAGTAGCCGTTCAACATTGCAGTTAATGAGTTCATTACATTTACTATCACTTGGTCTTCTCCGGATCATTTCAGGTCTTAAATGTGTCTTTACTGACAGTTTAATCCAGGGAATCCAGGGTCCTCTCTAGAATTTCCCCCGATTACCATTCTGGTCAATTATATAATACATTGCGGATATCAGGTTTCGCTACATTTTTAAGGGATACAGGCGACACATTTCACTCACGCATGTCCAAATATACCTATAGAAATGTGTTCCTCTCTTTGAAAGCTGTCCGCTTTAGAACAGCTTCAGAACGTGCTGTTTCGTTAGCGCTTTTCGCGGAGTTGTGCTGTCAGGACAGTCTTTGAGTTCTTATCCCTTACAACCTAGACTGCTTATACCGCCGCATCGTTTTTTTCTTGAATGTTCCCATGAGGGATTTTTTTGAAAATATTGCAATTTTCTTTGCCGGTTACTAATATTTGGCTGCCTCTCTCCTGGTGCCACATCTGAAACTGGCACCCGTTCCTGTGTTTCCCAACGGTAATAAGTTTTTGTGGAAAGCATTATGCTCAGTTGCGCCCGTGGTTCTTAGCGTTCTGCCCTGTCCCCTTTGTTACGTCTTATTTTTAGTTTTTTCCTATTTTGTTTCAATTGGTTAGCTACTATTACGTGTTTCTGTTTCAACTTTGTTCCTGATTGTCGGTTCTGACTATGGCGCTGCTAATGTGATGTATTACAATAAATAATTGGTTGTTCGATAATTAACGTAATCTGATCGCTTCCAAAGTGAATTTATTTATATTAACAACAGACATTTATCAATGATATATTGACACTTTTGCTGGATGACCTTTTGGCCATCTTTCGGTTAGTTGAAAAATTCCACGTCCTAAGAAGTCTTGGTTTTTAGAAGCGAAGAGCTAGTGAAACTCATTTTTAACAGCTTGATCGGATTCAAAACGTTTACCATTCAAATGGCTTTGAAGGGAGCGAAACATTTGATAATCTGGTGGTGTTACGTCGGTGCTATAAAGTTGATGTGGCATCGGTTCCCAATTTAGCTAAAATTTTAATTTTTTAGTTTAATTTTGACGATTTATCATACAGGTGGGTTGTCTGGCGTTATCCTGATGGAACACGAGCCTGGCGTTTTTTCGATTTCTTTCCCAATTGCAATGCAAGTTGATGACAGTGTACATTCGAATCAATTGTTTTTTGGAAGAAGCTCAAAGCGGACTGTATCCTGGCATATCTTAATGCGTTTTTTGTATGGATTTCCTTTATATCGTGAGGAACCCTGTGGGTTCGAACCTGCTGTAAGTGCAAGTAAACGGTTGAATTCGATACATCAAGCTTCTCTGCCATCATCCCAGTGTCATATCCATATGTAGCTTCGACTTATACTCTTATTTTGTGGCCATCTGTAGTGTAGTGTACCTTTGCTCCTTCATGAGTAAAAGAAATATGCCGCTACTGCTATTTGATTGCCCATTTTCAACGTAATTTTTTACCAACGATAGCATACGGTCTATCCCTTAAAATAATACCATATATGATTATCTAAGACACGCAATCACAGCTACATAAAAATATACAATTCAATTATGAGAAAAAAAACGAAATTAATTATTGAACTCCATAAATGAATGATTTCACTAATATTGCGCTTATACCATTGCAGTTATTGTAAGCTCTTCTTTATTAGTGATTCTTCTAAAATCAGCCGCCCAGTCATTTTATGTGCATAACGGAACTGTTTTCCAGGTTGTTGAAACCAACTCCGGGTTGAGGTTCATACGATGGTACATCCGTATGGACGATGCACCGGGATAAAACTCGATACGAGACGAGAACTAGCGCTACGAACAAAGTTTATTACAAAATATTGGGGAGATATAATAAGCGGAACAACGGCCAAGAAGAAACGCACCCAGGCTGACTACACAAAAACAAGGAAGATGCCGACATGCACCCTGCGGCGGAAAATCAGCAGAGCGGAAGGCTTGGATAGAGCGGGAAGCAGGGAGTGTGCGAGGGACTTGAATAGTGAGGAAGATTTGGGCTGTACGCGAGATCTGGTGTCATAACAGTTACGTTACTAGGGAAATTTTGACGAATTTTGACGCATGGCTTGAACGGCCCACATGCCGGCGTTTTTCCACGTACTTAGTCTCTACCCCCTCCCTAACCTAACCATTGACTGTTGCTGACTGACACTGATCTCAGTTCACTTGGCTTGCTCGTTGGTTCGTGTTATAGTGAAAATGGTATCTTAGATCAAAGTTGAGAGGTGGCGTTGGTGATGTAAAGACGACGATCCTATTTGGGAGAATAATGGACCATCGTCAATTCAACGGTAGAGAGGCGGTCCATGATATATTTGTCGGTTTAGGGCACGTCGGGGCTCAATCGAGATACAACCGAACACTTTCCAACTGTTAATAGGAGTTTGTGGTGTGCTCACTTTTCGAGATTGGCATTTAGATCGACGAGTCTTGCGTATGTAGACGTTTGATGTGCAGCGCCGTACAACCTGTGAGGGCGGAGAACGAGTCGCTATTCGGAGGGGTTGGGCCATCTTTTATCAAGAGGGAATGGGAAGAAGCTGCCTAATCACTGCGTATTTAGCGCAGTCTGTTTGCTGAAGGTGACAAGTTATGAATATGAAAATGGACCATATAATGTTTTGTATACTGATCGCTCTAAAGCAAAAATAATAAAGGTTTAGAGCAGACTTCGAATTAATCAGGATGGGTTCAATTTTCTGCCAATTTCTGTAAAATCTCATGACACGACATATTCTTTCGACTCAAGAACGAGCGACGTCCTGATCTGAAGCGACGCAATGACACCATATGACACGAAAATTTGTCGTATGGTGTCATTGCGTCGTTTCGAACGCGATCCACGATTCGCGTTACTCCGGCCGTCCGCATTAGCATTTTCGTCTTCATTACACTGAGGTAGCTTTCAATTTCCTTCGTCATGGGCCAGCATTCAGCACCGTACGTCGCTACTGGGCGGACGACTGTTCTATAAACCTTCGATTTGAGGTGTTGAGATATTGACGTGTCGCAAAGCACCCCAGTCAACGAGCGCTATTTGAAACAGGCCTGCTATAGTGTAGGGGTGGTAGGAAGGGCCTACATCCCTTCAAAAGAAGGAACAGCTGGTGCGAGTACAGTGCTTGGGGGAACAGCAGCGCTGCGCAGACCGAGTCATTTGGCCAAGCAGACGCGGTGTAGAAGCCGGAGTCTTCAGAATTCAATAGCAGCAAGCGGAAGTCCCTGTTCTTAATGACAGCAATGAACCACTCTTATTGAAGGAAGGCGGCACTATAGGTTACTGGGAAACTGATAAGTGGCATGAAAGATGGCAAGACTGAATTCTCTAATGTCGGAAGACAATGGTAAGGAGCCCAAAGGAGAAGAAAGAACCCAAAAGTTGTGGGAACTAATAGCAGCTAACACTGAAACTGGTAGGGTTCCTATAAAGTTTAGGGAACTTTTGGAGAACCACGCTGATGCGTTTCCAATTACGGATAGAGAACTCAGCCAAACAGGCTTGGTGCATATGACCATAGACACTGGAGACTGTGCGCCTATTAGAAGGAAACCGAGACCTGTCCTTTTGGGAGTAAGAGCTAAACTAAGAGAGCTGCTAACGGATTTAGCTGATAGGAAAGTAATGGTAATGGTGTGTACCAAGACAGAAGAACGACATCTTGAGCTTCTATTTTGTTTTTTTTTTTCTTTTGCTACGCCTGGACATGGTGTTAGGTGAGCTGTTAGGAGAAGAAGTCTTCTGTTATATAGACGACATAATGGTGTGTACCAAGACAGAAGAACGACATCTTGAGCTTCTAGAAGAGGTTTCCTCGCGGGTGCAGCATGCGGAGTTACGCTTGAAAGCGCAGAATGTCACGTATTGAAGCGAAAAGTATCGTTTCTGGAGCACGTAGTAGATGAGGAGGGGAACTCACACGGACCCAGATAAAATTAAAGCAATTAAGGACTACCCTGTGCCTCGCAACACCAAAGTACTGCGGACCTTTCTGGAAATGGCAGCATTTTATAGAAAAATCTGCTTAGAGTTATCTTGGAAAGCTGGAAGCCTCTTTCGTCTCACGTCGTCGAAGGAATAATGAATATGGGGGAAGGAGCATGAAGAGGCATTTGACATGTTGAAGTTGATTATGACCACGGCTCCAGTGCTTAAGCAACCAAATATAGAAGCTGCAAGAAGTGGCTGTCGGCCATTTTGCATTTGCACCGACGCCTCGATGCATGGGATAGGAGCCGTTTTGTCGCAGGAGGGAGAAAACAAGCAGATGCATCGATTTTCTTTGCGTCGAAGAGCTTGAGCCGTGATGAAAGAAGATACCATATCACTGATTTAGAAGCATTGGGCGTAGTTTTTGCGGTGCGACGCTTCCATCAATTCATCTATGGCCTGCCGACGGTGGTAATGATGGACCACCAACCGTTAACAGCGTTGTTTAAAAGAAGTAGTGTCTCAGCTCGCGTGTTGCGGTGGTCACAAGAGCTGGAAAGATATAAACTAGAGATACGGTACGTTAAAGGAAGAGCAAATGTGGTAGCAGACGCACTGAGGGTACCCTATGCAGCTGAAATGGAACCGCTGGAAGACGTGGACGAAGCAGTAGTAAACACAGTTACCGTGGAAGGGAACTCAAAATGGTTGGCGGAATTAGGAGAGGATCCGCATTTGGGAGAGGTGATAAAACTAGTAGAGGAATAGAAGTGGGAGCAACCAGTTAGCCTGCCAGACGAAATTGCAAATTTTGAGAGTAGCGGACTTTGAGTTGAACAATGGTGAATTGAAAAGGTACCTCAAAAACGGTAAATCTGTTTTTGTGGTGCCTAGACCGCACAGATTCGAGATTTTTCATGAGGCCCACGAAGGGCTCTTCGCAGGGCATTTCAATGCCCATAAACTCTTGAATAAATTAAGGAAGGAAGTTTACTGGTTGGGAATGCCACAAAACATCTAAAATGGACGAATGAGTGCCAAAAATGTTTCGTAACCCGCGCCAAGAGATGGCTTCCCCTCTAACGATAAGACCAATAGTTACAATAAGCCGTGTCAGTTGATAGGAGTGGACTTCTTGGAGCTAGGGCCGACAAAATCCGCTAACAGGTATGCAATGACGGTTATCGACCATTTTTCAAAGTACGTCGGAGCATATGTACCGAATAAGTAACCATCGCCTGAACGCTTTTCTTTAGATGGATCGCTCGGACAAGGGAGGGGAGTTCGTGAATAAAGTTATGGAGGAACTAACCAGGGTTACCCAAATTTCAAATGTGACAACGAAAGGGTATAACCCAAGGGAAAATGGAATTACGGAAAACTCAATGGAACAATTGTCGCCATGCTGAGAAAATCAACCGTTATTCCCACAGAATGGGATTTGCGGCTCCCGTTCTGCATGATGGTGTACAATATGATGCCGCATAGCTCAACAAGAGAGTCAGTCCATATTTCCTAGTCCACGGTGTCGATCCCGCATTTTCCTCAAATATTATTCCGAATGGCGGAATTTACATGGACAAATCGCATGATGAGTATAAGGCGGAAATTCTGAAGGCGGTGGCAGAAACGCATGAACGAGTTAGGGAACACAATGAAAAAGTAAGAAAACAAATGAAAAGAAGATACGATGGAGAAAATAAGGTGGAAGGAAAGACATACCCTAAGCTCGACGATAGAATGTACGTATGGGCGCCGTACGAAAAGGGAAGAAGTGCGCATCCCAAGCTTACATGCGAGTGGACTGGTCCTTTTCGAATGATTGACAATAGCTCAAATTCAGCGCTAGTAACGAGAATTTGGACAAATAGTGAACCCATTAGGATCCAGTTTGATAAATTGAGAATTATGCCACCAACTATATCGGATGAGAGAGAGTGGACACTAAGTATGACAGGAGAGAGTGGACACTAAGTATGACAGAGGCAGGAGAGGAAGGAAGCCGAAAGCTAAAGTATGTTCGGTTAATGTCGATGTTTCCAGAGGAGCAGTGATCGGCAGTGCGGCTGACAAAAGACACCTCCAGTTCGCTTGTATAGAAGATTGTTTCGAAAAGGCGACCTTAGCCGAGATCGCTGGATTCTTGTTTCAAGAGGCATATGGGTGGCACCTTTTTGGCAACATATGGTCCGCATGGAGGACAGCTTCAATCTTCATAAGACGTCACTGTAATAGAAAAGATTCTCTTGAATAGGGAGAAGGTCGTAGCTCTAGATGTCGTGGCGCTCAAGAGTGTTCTCAGAGTGGTATACGAACTGTGTACAGATTAGACCGAATTCATCTGTACTCATGCGACCATTGAGAAGCATCCTACAATCGAGAACAACTGCATACGGGAATTTTACAAGATTGCATTCGAGGAAAGAAAAGAAGAACTGAAGCAGCAGTGCAGAGCGGCCAGCAACGTAAGCTGGGTCCCGTTGGCTTTGCGGCACCAGAAACAGCACATCTGATGGAAAAGACGGCCCACGGGCAGGTCTTACAACAAAGCTGTTCTACAACGCTTTTGCAGTTGAAGGACATCCTCGAAGAGTGGAACAGCTTCGGAACGTGGATCATCGTGTATCCCATTGAGTTCAGAGGCAAAAGGCAGTTATAGGAAGGCGTAGTAAATCTGTCAAAAAGACATGTCGAAGAAGGTGGTATCGTAGTCACTGCTTAGGAAACCAGTAACAAGTTCAGAACGCAGCAAAATGGACTTCGATGATCAGGATATGGACGATGGATGCGGTATTATCCAGATACGGAGGTCCTGACCATGTAATAACTACGGCCAGCAACGTCCTCGTGGATAGAGGAGTTTTCCTAGAGATTCGAGCACCAGAAGCATCTGCGCAGTTCCACAGACCGTTCACCGGAGTTGCCGCTGCAAAGCAGCTCTACGAATGTATTCGGACTTAAGGCTCCCCAAGTTAAGCTGCCGGCAGTACAGGAGCGGTCGATTAGGCCATCGACAACAAAGAGGGGGGTGTCGGAGAGGGACGCGGGGTAGGTCCTACAGGGTGCCGCTGAAGCATGGAGCGTAGTAGGGCAGATGAATGGGCGCGCCACAAAGAGATCGTGGGTGGGCGCAGGAGAGCACTGGTAGGCGTCGCTGACGCGTAGGGCAACCGAGGCAAAGAGATCAACCGTGCTAGGTGAGCGCGGGAAATCTGTTATATTAAGGAGCACGTCAGAGTCTTTCAGTAGTTGTCGTTTTTCTTCGCCGACGACGAGGAGCCCAACTACGACGCCCTTCAGCTTTGCCCACGATCCACCCGCGGCCGTCTCCCTCTCCTCCTTCCGCTGCTGCATCTACCCCTTTTTTAGTTTCTTATTCTACTACTGGTTTTTTGAATAAAGTTTTTTTGTCTCCAAGTGTGTTTGGTAAGGCGAGGAACCCCTAGACACGTCTGGTCGTACATGTGTTATACCTCGGCGGCGCTGCCGAAGTATAACATAGGCATTAGGCCGGGGGCATACTTCCATCGCCGCGATGCTATCTCGGCGCTCAGTTCATGGCCATTCCGCCGCACGCGGTAGATTAGTCAAAGGAAACATCGCCGCGCGACCGCCGCAACAGTTGCGGTCGGCATTCTACCTTTTGTCCTTGGGAAAAATGTCCGAATTTCGAATGATCGAATAATATTCGACTATCAAAATTTCGAACTTCGAATAGTCGGATAACATTCGACTTTCAAAATTTCCAATTTCGAATGATCGAATATTATTTGATTCTCAAAATTTCGAATTTCGAATTGTGAAAGGGGATCGGTAGTTGTCAACTGTGGTAGATCGATTTCAATAAGTGGATCTCCTGTCCCGTGGCCGACATACTCCCGCTACTCTTATGTTAAATTAGGGCTAATGAAGTGGAGAGTGGCGGAGTCCAGTGAGTGATAAGCGCTACTGAGGCTGACTTTCGAGGCGAGCGCGAACTGAGGACCGATTTGAGGCTGTGGGAAGTCGATGTCCAGGATCAGGTGCCGTTGTTCAAGCGCCGCGAAAGCTGCACCATCCATTTCCTTTACCGAGACCAAAGGGATGACAAAAGGTATAGTGACAATGAATGCACCCTTTGCTTCTCTAAGAATTCGTGCATCGAGAAGAGAGAAACAGCCAGGGGAGGCAGAGCTAGATTGTTATAGATCTTACTCCGATAGGTTACTGTTTTTCCTTAGGTTTTTGTTTTTTTTACAGGTTATATCGAAGCTTCTTGGTGGTAAAAATGGCTAGCACGGACGAAAAAGTAACACGAAGGCGATCTGGTGCAGAAAGGGCACATTGGAGTCTCATGAGTGGCATTCAATCTGCGTTCTGGCCCCGTTGAAGAGCTTCGCTTCACTTATAAGCAAACGGACCCGAAGTCCATGGTTGGACTCTAATCTGGTAAGACGCTACGGACTTTGACAGTGTTATAGCAAAAATGTGGATGGCTGGCTTTCATAGGGAACGGAGCACGACTGGCTTTTGTACTCTATAACCATTGCTCTTACTCTCTTCTTTAACGTCTTTACTGGCAGAAAGCAGCAGCTTCATGGGGTCCAGAAAGTGCTGCCTTCCTACCGCAGCCTCTCCTGGCTTTAATCGTTCCGTTGTTGTACTACATGGGGTTTAAATATAAACCGGAGACTCTTTCGTAGTATATCGAAGGCAAAAACGTATTGAACAGCCATAACCCGACTCTCTTGGGGTGGAGGCAGACATAACTCCAATGCCGCGCGAACCCTCTGGTGTCCCGCACGGTGCGCGAAGAAATTGGACGAGTTGTCGCAGCCCGACTGCAGGGATGACTAGTGACGCAGTACGTGCAATCATTGGGCGAATGTGCAGGCTGAAGAAACTAGGAGGAGACCTGATGCATTACATTACATTACAATACATTGTCCTCGAAGTTACAATGGAATCGGCGCCTCACGATTTTGGGGGTCTTGTACGCCCGCGATGTCGCTGCCACAAGCGGATCGGAGCGCAGTGGATAGAGACGTTGATTCATGCGAGGGAGGGTCAAGGGTTTGATTCTCCTGTGCTGCTGCACTTTTGCATTTCAACTGATTGATTGAGATTTGAAGGATTCTTACGTCTACACCATTTTCAGAAGTTTTTTTTTTCGCAATTTTTCAACTGCATGCTGTGATGTTCAACATGATGATGTATAAATGTTCAACACCAGTCGTGACACAAAGGTACAAAGTGTATGAAGCAACACTGGGTAGTGTACAAAAAGCTACAACCTCCTCACAGTTTGTTTCCATACATGGACCAATGACATCGGAAAAAACCATCCTGCTCGGGTTTTCAAAAGAGACCAAGATGTGACGTCGGAGATGGTTAAAATGAGAAACGAGGTCTTGGATCCCGCAAATGAACCTAATCGGCATCGACACACTCGTTCCCTCAAATTTGCCTGTCACCTGGAAATCAGAGGTCTGCTGAAGGTTTTCAAAAACCTAACACCAACAATATCCGCCAACGCTCGAGTGGTAATCCACCTGCTTACGCTGAAGTGTGGTCCACCTTTAGACAAGGAGCCTTCGAAGGAAGAAATCAAGCTGGAAGAACGGATGGCCAGCATGATCAAGGACTTAGAAGCACGTCTACTTGAAGCTGGCGAAGAAGAAGAAGATTGGGATCCGCAAGATGAACGGATGAACGTGGAGAGGCAAGCAAGCGGTGGACATGTGATAACGTTTTCGGGTGGAACGATTTCACTTCTACGTCATTGTGCACGACCTTCCTTTTGACCTGCAAAAAAGGGACAACATCCTGAGGGTAAGTGTCGAAGCTG
>OX377205.1:21104368-21124740 GCA_947396885.1 Heligmosomoides polygyrus polygyrus | reverse complement strand
CACCTGCTTCGATATATATTAGGATCAGAATCTCTTCCTCTGTGTGATGCTAGATGTTTTGTCTAAATGGATTTATCCTAGTCGGGAGGAGGCATGAAATTCTCCACCTTTTCTACACACCTCCTCCCCTCACCCATCGTTAAATATGTGCGAATGATCCAGTTGGTGACCATGATCTCAGCGTACTCCGTAGATACAAGAGAACCGGATGGCATTGAACGGACGTCGGACTTATCTCCTCCTTAAGGTCCCTTCCTCCTAACTAGGATAGAACCAGGTAAACTGACTGCGATACATCTGTTCCAACCGCTTTTACGGGTTTATGGACTTTACGTTTGCGGGATGATCTGTTTTCCCAGAAATCCACTTTAGCACAAAATTAGAGCCAAAGAATTCAAGCTTGAGTTATGCGCCATGTCCGTAACGCTGCCAAATTCACGCCTATTGTTCAGTCTCAATCATACCAAGCCTATTATATCTAGCAGGTGACCACCTGCTCGCGACACGGCCACCTGCTCCGGCAGAAAAGGACGTTGATCCCGCCCTTATTCTTTCGATGTGATTGTCGCTCGAAGAACTCGTTCGACTGGTTCTGCTGGCAGGAGTTCGAGACAGTCAAGAAATAGCAGATCGCACCCAAAAAGAAGCCTGAATTCCGAGACTGCTGTTGGCGATGCTGCGAGAGAGGGCATTGGCCGGGGATAAGTCATTACCGAAATCGAGCGGTTACGGAGTCTCGACTATTCTGAGCCTGCTCAATGGAGGCTCTCTTGAGGAATCTCCGTCGTCATCGGTCGCGAGGCCAGCCGCACCTGGAAGCGACTCCAAAGAGAGGTAAATTCTGGTTTCTTTCTTTGAGATGTTACCCTCGGAGTCACTAAGTACCGTTTCCTCTCCTTTCTTTGATTTCCCTGTCAATTCGGGCTGAATGTGGCCCGATCGGCGAGAGGCGTCGATTTTCCCATGCACTGCAAATCGGTCTGACCATCCGATTCAGTGTGCGTCCAGACTTAGCAAGCCTACCGCCTCTTTTGGAACTTCACCCAAGAAGGTCGTTTGGGTGCTGATCACGAATTTGACGTCAATTCTTAGCATTACGGTGGAGTACGATAAGTTACGGTAGGTACGGGTTAGTAAGTGTGTAGAGGCCATGATCACCGATTTCACCTTAACTTCATATATGGGGCTATTTGGGGTACTGCTCCACGGATCAACCATCTGTACTATTTTCTGGCATCGTGTCAGATTTATGATCAGCTCCAAAAATAACCCCTACGTTCCGGCTAAATTTGGAGGAAATCGGTTAATCATGACCCCGACAGCCGTAGCCCGCATCTCCCGGAGCCTACGTACTTCACCGTAAGACTAGAAACGGATGTCTGTTAGACTCTTGATCAACACCCAAAAGAACCCCTTTCAGGGAACTTTGAGGTTTGGGGAAACAAGTTCGACCTTTCCTCGACCTCAGGAGACGAGAGGAGACAATAGTGCCCGTTACAGCTTTAGAAAGACTTCTAATGGCAATTATGCTATGACCAGTGTAAAGCGACATGTTATGGAAAAGATATAAGTTGGTCTTCCCTCTTTAAAGTTGTGTCCCAGTTCGTTCCTTCGTCAGTACTTCAGCTGATAATTGAATTTTCAAGGTACCGCTATGCTGTTGTCGATATCAAGGACGAGTCCGGCGATAAAATTCGCAATTTACTAGTATGTACTTTACATAAAAATACTGTGGTTAACTGGTAACAACTTGATTTCTTCGTTTCGTTCTAGATGAACAACGGGTACAATGACTTCCTGCTTGTAAACAATCTAGCAGAGCATCCGGACTACTTTCAGGTGTGTTCTTCTGAAGTTTGTGGTCACCCATTGATTTCATTTATGTGTACTCAGCTATTTTCTCTCATTTTTTGCCTTTTTATGTACCAGTTTTCCTTCAGCCGATGTCGGACGAAGATATGGAAACGAAGATCCTTGGTCAACATGATGGAGCTTCTCATGTGAAGGGTAGGTCATATGCCTGTAGATGTTTATGTTATCCACACTTTCTTTCATTATTTAATGTTCAGCTCCAGTTGGACCATGCACTCCGCTGTTCAAGCCAAAATCTGAACAATCCGCCGAGATGTTACATTTTGGAGATTTCTCTGCCATGGATCTGCTGCGGGTAGCTACCAGCGACTGTGAAGAGAAGAAACCGTCGACGATTGCTGAGATGCTCACTGACCAGATTACGCCCTCTACTTGTGAGTTGTTCGGCTTGTTGAGCTTTTAAAACGTATAAGGGTCCCAACACTGAGTGGATTTGATGGTTTTGATCTTGTTTTGTTTTTCATTAAGAAGGCAATTTGTGCGACTTCAAAGTCGAATTAGAACATGTCGGCAGCACCTCACTGGAAGTAGGTTCCTTAACTCACGGAGTTTGTGTATGCTTGAAAACAGAAAAATGCAAGTTTATAACTGTATGGCTTGATAATGCACTATATTAGATTCGATCGGCTTCATCTATAACTGATGGTTTTATGATTGTGCTGATTTAGCATTTCACAAGGAGAAATGTATGCGGCAGGAGGCGCTGTGGGAGTTGAGCGATGGAGGTAGGATCGCTCTATCACCTTGATTTTCTGAGTTTATGGGCATCTCGAGCGTGCGGTCTTCTTTCGTATAGCTCAATTTTTGTAGTGGTACCGAAAGAAAGGTTGAAGGCGAACCGCTATGTGAGATGTCATCTCTGCAAAACCGTGATCTCTGCCGCTCAGTGAGTACCGTCAGTTTTGGAACTATTGTCTAGAAGTACAGTAGCAGCCCTATTAAGGTTTACCAACCTCTCTAATCACGCCCGTCGGCATGCCGCTGTGAAGAAGTACAAATGCGTTTGGTGTCAAGTACAGCACAATGAGCTAGCTAAGGTTTCTCCAATATCAAGCCAATACTTGGTTGAATTTGCCTCGATTGTGGTAATTTCTAGATCCGCGCCCACCTCGCTACCGCTCATTGCGACATCGTATCTGATCCGATAGATAACAGCTCCACAGAAACAAGAAAAGAATGGGATTTTATGCTGCGAAAGTGCTTTCCGGAGTGTCATTCCAACTTTGTGAATCAGGTCAGTTTTTTCTTCTGATCGCTACGTCTTTAATCCACTAAAATTTTCCGCGTATAGAAATCGCCTAGCTTGCCTGAAGTAGGCAATGAGATAGAATTTGTTTTGCAGCAGGATTCTAGCCGCTTACTTCACCATCCACTGGGGGTTCAGGGATTTTGTGGGTAATGAAAGGCAGTGCACAAATGCGGGGCTGAGCTCGTTTAGATCCAGTAGTTAAGGGTCGATCTCACTAATGAAGTCGGGAAGCTGTTAGTTGTTTCTCTTTGGAGGGCACATTCACTGCAGCAGTTATAATCCTATTTTCAATTACACGTAGAGGGATAATATCGGTTACTAGTAAGTAAATGGCCCATTTTCCTCATCGTGAACTATGGTTTGTACAAGCAATTCATTCTCTTCGTATTGGCGTGCAGCTTTTTGTTAACAGCGGAACGCGGGTATTCGATTACAAATGAAATTTCTGTTGGTTCTTTTTGAAACGAAGAGGTGTATCCTCCCCGTCCTTCAGTTCTCCGACTATACTCCGAAAATATCGCAACCCCTTATTGTGCTTTCTGCCGTAGACCGCACGTCTTCGTCACATTTCGCATGGTCTGAAGAACTCTAGGATCGAGTGGGGTGGGATTACTCGGAGGTCCCGATCGATCTAGTGTTCTGTAGCCTCCTTGGGAGATTCGAAGCGATCCATGCAGCTTCTCATTCGCAGTCTTGTCCTTCTCTCTGCTTCGTTTAGCGCAGCAAGCATCAGCTCTGCTTCAGCGATAGAATTGAAGAAGAGAACGATGTCGTTAAGAAAACGAAGATTTGAGAGGAATCACTAATCCACACGCATGCCCGTTTTGAGATGAGCTATTTCATTACCCGCTGCAGTGTTGCGGTGGACAGCTTCTGCGACACGTCATACATCCAAAGTAGCAGTCGGCTAGTGTTTTCACATAAGAGAGGGCAGTCCTTGGTCGACAAGCGCCAACAGAATAATGTTCCTTCTAACGATGCTGTCATCCTACCGTAGTCGACGAAGGTGAAAACACGGAGCAGATGGTATTCCCGGTCAACTTCAGTTATCATCGAGACGGTGAAAGTGATCCATGTGATTGAATCCTTTGCGGAATCCAGCCTGCCCTTCGGATTGCGCTTCATTCAGTGTCCTTGTTATGCCTGTGAGAGTAAATAATTATCATGGAGCGCTCGTAGAGCACATTTATCAGACTGTAGTGTGGTAGTTTTAAAGATCTCTATGTCGACTCTCCTGCGAAGAAGGATAGTCCTCCACTTGTCGGAATCAGTTCCCTTTGAAGGTAGGATGTAATGTGTGACGTGTAGCGAATTTCCTTCTAAATCGAAAGCCTCTCAGCTTTGTCAAATTTGTCATAGCTTCAAAATAACAAAATGTAGTTCGATTAATTGTTCCTTTCAGAGCAATGGGTTGACTGCCCTGATTGAACGCCTGTTCGACCCCGAGAGGACGAGCGCCCGACCGATTCTGGAGGAAGTGGCGGGCCCGAAGGCTGTGATGAGGAAAAAATGCACAGCATGCTATCGAGAGCTGTCTTCCAGGGAAGGATGGCAGTTCGCCAATGCACATGCGCGCAAGGTCAACACCAGATGCAGCTCGTGCCGCAAACATTTATGTGTCAACTGCTTCTCCAAGCATACTGACTGTACATACTGATTAATTCGTTTCCTTTTTAATGTACATACATTATGGTAGTGGCAGTCTTCGACTAACGTGACAAATTCAGTGAGATTATCGGCGCTTTCCTAATTGAAGAGGGCAGCCTGAAAGTTGCGCGTCTGCAATCCTACGCAATCATCACACGCTCACTCACGTTTTAAAAAATCGCAAAGCATGAGAGCGGAAACGGTTACACGTTGAAGACCAAAGACACTACCTCGTTGACGAGACGAAATTGGACGCACGTAACGCCGATTTGTAGAAATATTGAAAATATTGTCATATTGAAGCAGGAATATGGATACAATTTTGCACCACCTTAACACATAGACGGTCGTCCAGACTCCACTGCTATAGCGCTTAAAGAGCAATAAGTACAACCAATGCCAAGCGAATGTCCTCAAAATTTCGGTAAGAGCGCAGACGCTATCTGGAATCATGTAAATACCCATGCATTCAGGCTGCACCCCCTCTCAGCTAGGAAAGTGCAGGATTATCAGAAAAATGTCATGCCGTTAGCGCTATCCTTTGTTTACCTGTGAATGTTAACACTTTCTTGCTTGTCGCCCATATATTGGCCATGCGCTACATTCCCCAAATAATGCGGTACAGTCTTATGAATTGCTCGGATGCTTGAGATTTTCATCATGTGCTCAGGAACTGTTTGCTTGATGCTATGTATCATTAATTTTACCGGTCGATGTAATTATTCAACATACTACCATCTCCTTGGCAGATGTGGGTCGGACAGCTGTTCCAAGGACTTATGCTAGACAGTGGTCATTGAAGGACCACCGGCACTACTGAACTATCACGACTCCAGAGGTCGAGGAGAGGTCAAGAAAAAGTTCACCCAAACTTCGCCCACGGGTTTCTTTTGGTGTGCTCATCACAAATCTGACATCCGTTGTTGAGATTTTGACCGATTACGGTAAGTACGGATAACTAAGGCTGTCTAACTCACTATGACCTTAGTCGCCCGCACCTATCGGAACCTACCAACTCCAGGGTAATGCGAAAAACAGATGTCAGATTCGTGATTAGCACCGCAGATAACCCTTAAGCCGAAATGTGGGCGAGATCGGTGACCATGACCTTAGTCACCCATATCTACCGTCACCTACAGTACTCCAGCGTAATACGCAGAACGGCTGTCTGAGTCGTGGTCAGCACTCCAAATAACCTCCTGGGCAAGGTTTGGGCGTGATTATGATCTAGACAGCCTTAGTCACCGATATCTACCGTAACCTAACCACCTGTTCCAAACTAATATCGCTGTCTTTGACGCATTTTTCTTGGGCTCACTTTCTGAAGTCACTTGCGCTTCGTTGTTGTATTCACTGCCAGTTCATTCTCGCTTGTTTTAAGATTTGGTCCAGATTTTTACAGGGTGCGTAAAGGTATTGACGCACTAAACGTAAACGTTAGAAATAACAACACACTATAAAATTTAACAAGTTTATATACAAAATGTCAACAATGATCTAGCGAACAGAATAGCATTACTCGTATTTTATATGGGCTTCTTTGCTGCGAATGCAGGGCGAAGGCGCCGAGGAAAGGCATCGAGGAAACGCCGCAAGTAGTCCACGTCGATTTCGTTCCATGCTTTGACCTTTAGTGACTTGATACTTTTGTGCATTCAACTTGTGAAAGTGTTACATACTCTTCAAGGACCTCGAAAGTGCTAATTCTGGCGGAAGGCTCGTTGCAAGGGAGGCGCATCCTGCCAGTATCATGGTTCGTGCACAAGCGTCTCTCGTTTTCGTGGATACAGGAGTGAAGATAAATCAGTGGAACTATCTGTATTGATGTCTTAGGAAGCAACTGGTTCATTGGCTCGAATCCTACTTCGAGTGTAAGCCTTATGTCTTCCAGCACGATTAGACTCCTGCGCCGAGGGGAGGGGGGCCTTCGTATCGGCTGGTTGTAGGCGCCGCGGAGAGGTGGCCGTAGCCCGACAGACGAGCGGAGCACAAAGGTCGGCCAGATTTGCTGCGACGCAGTTTATTCCTGAACATATATTAAAATTGGAGCAATACAGAGAAGATTAGCATGGCCCCTGCGCAAGGATGACACGCAAATAAGATGTTCAGGGCGTTTACGAGCTCTATCTAATGAGCTCTACCTCAAGCTTATCAATACTACCGTTGATGCGATACTCTTCAAATTTAAGACTGAAAAATATTTTTCACAAACCTGCGACGATGCTGTGAAAGGTATATTTCCAGGCTAAAATTTCACACAGAATTCAAATACGTCGTCTAAACACCTTCTAGAAGAGCTCACTTTTGAAGAAAAAAATTGCGTGTGTCACACCGTTAGAGACATGTCTCCAAGCTAACATTCTACGCAAAATTCAATCACGAATTTTGAGTTCACAATTACAGAGTGTCTCAAAAGATGTATACAGGGTGGCTGAAAAGTTCGGGCAATTTTTTGTGGTACTATTTTTGGCTTTGAAATTGAAGTTTTTGGTTGTTTCTGTTGCTTCCGTTGTATTCCTCGCGCAATTTTGATCTAGAATGTGTTGCTCCATTTTTCTTATCTTTAGTTGTGATTGTGATATGTTTCCTGAAAGTCAACGTGTCACCGTCGTCGAGTTGCACAAGGCGGGAATGAAGACCGCGGTCATGGTTCGGACAACCGGCTTCAAACAAAGGATCGCCTACAAGACTGTAAAGCGCTACAAGGAGACTGGCGGAACCTCGGAGCGTCCCTGCAGCGGCCGTCCCACCACAGCGACAACACCGGAGAACATCAACAAGGTTCGTTGTCGCATTCGCCGCAATTCTGAGGTGTCCATGAAAAAGATGGCTATGGATCCCGGGATCAGTAGAGAAGGAGTCTGACATATTGCCAGGAGAAAGCCGGGATTACGCACTACAAAGTCCCTCGCATTCACTTTCTCAACGACGAAATGAAAGCTGAGAGGTTGAGGAAATGCAGGCGAAGGCGTCGGCTGGTCGGCGGTAGTCGCTTGTGGAGGATGCTGTTCACCGACGAGAAGATATTCGCGGTCCAGCCGGTTCACAACCGTCAGAATTGCCGGCAACTGCTCAAGAAGGGTCAGCAGAAGACGACAACAGCAAGGACCATCAGCCGCAGTCATTTTCCAGCCTCGGTGATGCTTTGGGGTGGGATATGCGCTACCGGAAAGACGCCACTGGTCTTCATGAGTGCAACGTCAAAATGAACGCCACCAGCTACCAGCAACGTGTCCTCCGCGACGTACTGGACCCGTGGGCGACGTACTATTTTCACGAAACTGGATTTTCTCCTCAGCAGGACTGCGCATTCCGCCAAATCCACGATTGCCGTTTGCGAGGAGCTCTTCCCAGGCTTTTGGAGCAAGGACATCTAACCATCCAACTCGCCTGATCTCAACCCGATGGATATTCGGTGTGGTCAGTCATGGAGCAGAAGATCTCTACTACAAGATACGCCACTGTTTAGCGGCTAAAAGCGGCGTTGATGCAGTCCTGAGACGAGATTACAGCGGATCAGTGTGCGACCATCGACATCGACTTCCCAAAGCGACCGCGAAAATGTGTTGAAGCCAAAGTAGGCAATTTTGAGCACTTGTTGTGAATTTTTCTGTTGTATTCTGTTGTTATTGATCTAATGAAGTCGCTGTTATTTGTGTTTGCAAATCTGTTTCGTTTATGTAATTTTTACGTACCGCTGAAATACTTTGAAAAATTGCCCGAACTTTTCAGCCACCCTGTACACTGTTTGGAAGGTGATAACTTTGCTCAGAGTAAAGGCACTGAAGAACTTAGTGGGTCATATAAAAGCATAAGAAAGTAAAAATGTTCTGGCAAATGAGCGGTATGGATTGCGCCATGCACTCGTCTGAAGCCTTGCATTTTATACTCGATTTATTGTTTGCGCCTGAATTCTTGTTATAATTTCTCCACAAAGTGGCCGCTTCGATTGATGTGAGCTTCTTCAATGGTTTGAAAGTTAAAATACACTAGGCCTTGCGAAACATGCTGGGTTTGCAAAAGAAAGCATATACTATTTGAGTGGTTGTAACATTGGTGCGGTAAGCTTTTGAAGATCATTTCGGCAGAGGAATGACCTCTCTATAGACCGGATTTGAATCCACTGAATTACTCTATATTGGAAGTTTTGGAGAACAAAGCTTGTGCTACCTACCACAAAAGTATGAAGTCAGTGAAGGATGATCTGGTCAAAGCATGGAACGAAATCGACGTAGACTACTTGCAGCGCACCGTCGATGCCTTTCCTCGGCGTCTTCGCCCCTGCATTCGCAGCAAAGAAGCCCATATAAAATACAAGTGGTGCTATTCTGTTCACTAGATCATTGTTGACATTTCGTATATAAACTTGTTGAACTTTATGTGTTGTTACTCCTACCGTTTACGTTTCTGTGTCAATACTTTTTACACACCCTGTATAAAGGTTGTCATGTTCACACCCACAGTTGTAGTTTGACACGGCCATGAATGTGATCGAATGGATTTCAGGCAGCTCATTAATCACGCTTTGTTTGCACGACCATCAGAGACCGTAAACAGACTGAAGTATGAGTAGGCAGCGGTATCGTCACTTTCTATTGAATAAAGAGAGCAGTATAGGTTAAGAGTGTGTCTTCTAGCCATTCTTTAAAGTGAGAAACGAGAGTAATTGGTATAATCCGGGCAGCAGAACAGCACGACAAAGTCGTGCACGTATCTGCCTCTTGTGGTACCCTCTTCCACACTAGCAGAGTTGCGATCCTAGTCCGGGAAATCAATCCCAAATGAAATTGTTTCTCTCCCTTGTTGAGACAGGTGGCCTTCTGCAACTATCATGCATTGATAGCCGTGCTCAGAGTCCTCAAAGTTTTCGGGTCATTTCTCAACATTTTACGGACGAGAGTAAGGGTGGACCCCACTCTAGACACTCGCCGATACACTTACAACCGGAAAAAAACCCGTCCGAGTTGTCCGGGGTGCGGCACCCACAGCCGCGCGATTCAAACATGGTTTTTATTAACCATGGAACGCCCTTACTACAGGTTTTATACGTCAGAGCCGGGGATGAAGGACATTAACGACGCTACGACCTCTATGGGATTTTCTACCCATCAGAAGCCCCCCCCCAACCCTATTTGCGCTGGAGAAGCATGCAAGAAAATATTACTAGCTGCATCGACTAATTAGCAGAGGCATAGGCAACTCGGCCCCGTAACGATTTCCCTGAATTTCACTCCGGAACTACGGTCAATAACTCAGACGAGTTCTTCTCCGGTTGTAAGTCTATGAAACACTGCTCTAGACTTATATCTTGTCCCCTCCTAGTTCGTACTGGGCCAGATAGTGATTTGAAGTTAACATTTCCTCATCTACATCTTGTCCCAACAGCCCAGGAAGAAGAATGTTCAGACGAAATCTAGCTCTTCTCGACAAAATTTGCACGTGAACGACACGCAAAGTGTGTGCCTACGGAATCACACATTTGACGCCCGAGTGTCTGGCTGCAATCTTGCTCCGTCGGTGCTTAAACGTTCTCTTCCCAAGTTTCACCCCTCATCTACAGAGTTCACCTGCAACCACTGTTCTGCGTTCGGGAATGACGCTGTCGATCGAGGAACGCGTCCAGATAGTTCTGCTCTCTGGAAATGGTCGGACGCATCGGGAGATCGCAGAGGAGTTCAGCAAGTTGAATCCTAACCGCAAACCGATCTCACATGCGACCGTCGGCAATCTGCTGGCCAAATTCAAGGAAACCGGCTCGATATGCGATAAGCCGCGATCGCAGTTTGACGATGAGAAGGTGGCGTCTGCTGTCGATCAGATGAATGGCACGTCGGAGAACCCTGCGCCGAAGAGCAGTTCTGAGCATAGTGACTCTCACAAAGAGGGGTAATTATTCACTTTATTTTGAAAGTTTCTACATATTGCTGTATTGATTGATAGCCGTAGGTCGGTGCAAAGTTACTGGAGGGGTCATCCTGTAGCTCTTTCACAAAAGAATGCAACAATAACGCCAGCAGCGGAAAATGTGGAGAGAAACGCACAGTGGCAGTACTGCATGCTTTGGACGGTGCAATCCCATTAGGGAGGGGAATCTACCTTATACACACATTTAAGCAATAGTTGAAATGGAAACACATGCAACATCCAACCAAATAATGAATAATTCCATGTCCCGCTGCCATAAAACCTGGGCATATTGCCGGAATTGATTTAATGCTTCTCTGCCACCAGGTTTGTTATACTGCAATAACTTTATTCGGCCTTATGTTTCGGCAACTTCGTCGTTTTCAAAGGCCTGAAAGAAGTTCGAAACCTAATATCAAGCATTCATCTCGGCAAAGACGTCAGTCTCTAACTCTGTCAATTTGAATGTTTCCTAGAGTGTCAGGCGGAATCTCACGGAAGCAAACCAAATTCCCCGTTGTTCCACAGGTGCTTGGGGAATGCTCGGCTATGCGATCACCACTGAGCAACTAACTGCCGTCCATCCCTCTGCGCGAGCTCTGAGGCCGTGCAAACTTAAAATCTGTATGGATTCGCAGTTGGTAGGTCTCAGTTGCTCAATGGTGATCGCAGAGCCGAGCATTCCCCAAGCACTTGTGGGACAATGAGGAGTCGATTTGCTTCTGTGAGATTCCGTTTGACACTCGTAGGAAACATTGAAACTGAAGGAGTTGGAGAATGATACATCGTTGCCGAGATGAGTGCCTGGTTTTAGGTTTCGAACTTCTTTCAGGCCTTTGAAAATGACGAAGTTGTTGAAATGTCGGGTCCGCCCCAGTGGATACGCCAAGAGGATGAGGGGTAGAACGAAAGTACCGTTATAAGGTGGAACCCCTCACTAGGACTGCGGCTCGAGTTGAATCAAAATGAAACAGGGACGGGACATCGTGACAAGTCTTCAACGACTTGCTTTATTTCAACAAGGACGACCTCGTGTGGAATTGACGGTGCCAGTTTTCTTGGTCGTTTTCATTCGTTCGTCCGATTCGTCCAGTGTGCTCTTGCATTGCCATTTTTTGCGCTTATATTCGCTCATTTTCATAGAATCAATCCCAGTGGGGGTGGGGAAGAGAGAGAGTCCGAAGTGAGCGGTGAGTATCTCCTCCTACATCAAGCCCTCTCGTAATTAAATCATGTATAATCGTAAATATGAAAGCTGTCATCTCGTGAGGCATCTGGCGGAATTCTTGGACAAATTCGAGGGAGAGAATTGTGATGCAAAATGCCCTCTTCTTTCTCTCTATTCCAACGGTATAATCGGCTGGGTGTTGGACGTTGTCACGTGCGTTAAGTTGCTAACATCCATCCCTAGTCATCGGCGTAGACTCTCAGGCTTACGTTTGGTCGGTGAAAATGAATACCATCGTACAAATTCTGGCTGATTTAAATAGTTCATTATAAAAATGCTTTATTCTTCAAACAGCAGCAAGTATGCTCCGTTTTTACGAAGTTCTTGAACATGTCGAGTTAGGCGTTCTGAAAACTGAAATTTCACCATGGAATCGCAAAGTTGCACAAGCCAATACTATCTAAACACTGAATGAGCAGGAGAATGAAATATTACCGCTTCATAAGCACGGAATCAGGTGTTTGATTCATTGGATTGCAGAGTTTTTTGTGTTTTCTGCGTGTTCGTTGTTTTGAAGCTGTTGCCTTGTGCTGCTACACGATTTCATAGTAACTGGGTAACTTCAAGGACTTTCCGAAAGTGGTGCATACCTTTCTTCTACTTTATGTGGTATTCATTTTATACTTTCAGAAGTATGCCTAAGGCTCTTCCCCAGTCAAGATAAACTGCCGCAATCGAAAACCTTCCGGTGCAAATAGGGTCCGGGGGGGGGGGGGGGACACCTGAGCATGGCGCGGCGGGCCGGCGTGGCGAGTAGCTACATACAGTGAATGTAAATGCAGTCTTATCTCTTCGTTCCGATTATAGATCCGCGTCTTATGTGCTTCCTAGTTGGACAAGGGAGGGAACTCCAGGATGTAGACAATCTTAACACGGATGCGTCACTTGAGCCCCAACCTGGAATCCCTTCCCCTGCCTAAATCTAGCACGGAACAGAGTTACAGCATTATTTGTTTGTTTTCTTTACTATCAGTCTTCCTTCACGTCAGTTGAGTCATTGTGCAGTTAGTACTCTAAAAGAATGAAACAGGGCGCTATGTGGGTTAGGGGGTGGGGGGGGGGGGCACTCTTAGGCGATAGTAGGCAATTGGAAAATCTTGAAGGCTTTGAATAGAACTGGGATTTTAAATATCTTGGTATCCCGCCGTACATTTTAAGTTGCGTATGGCTGCGGCGCGTCGCAGTGGTCCCACAACGATTGTATGTTGTAGACTGGCGCCAACTGGCCCTATCTAGGGATGATATTAGTTGTTAGACTTCTTTCCACGAGATTCAACAAATCTGACTAGCACTCTGTCTAACGGTGCAAAGGCAATACTGTACTCCCATGAAGGTGAATCAAAGAAGGAAAGCAAGGTGAGCCACTAGATTCTATGGTTTCCCAGGCTATTGTACTTCACGGCTTCTGAGGTCGAGAAGTAAAAAAGGTACTAAGCGGCCTAGTGTCCGCTCCATTATGAAGCCATGGTCGTGGAACGCTGAAATAAACACGGTTCCGCGTCAGGGGAGGAGACCACGGAACTAGGAAGGGGAAGGAACTCCGGGGTGTGGCTGATCTAACTTACCTGTTTTAAGATATTTTCCCGGTGTACAGCGAGCACCAGCCCGCGTAGTAGTACCAAAAAAAGAAAACACGCCCAGGCTCGTCCAGGGGGTGTTCGAGGTGGTGATCACGAATCCGACATCCGTTTTTGACATTTGTGCCGATAACGGTTGGTTATGGTGGTGACGGGTGGCTAAGGTCATGGCCAAGTAAGCAAGGCTGTGTAGATCAGCTTTGAGAAATGTGAAATGAGAATATTAGTTGGTAACGAGTAAGGACACCATCAAATGTACGACAGGAGTGTATTCTGTATTTTCGGTACAATGCTGACCGTTGGACCACCTTGTAGCGCTCAAAGCTGGGAAGGACAACAATAAAAGGAGCAAGTAAGGTCGAGAGTAGGTCACCAAATAGGACGGCCCCACACAACATTCTATTTTTGTATGAAACTAAAAATTTCGGCGCTATGGTAGTTGGGGGGGGGTCACCATGTCCTGCAGCGGCGGGCAGCCGCGGCAAGTAGCTACATACAGCGAATGTGAATGCAGTCTTATCTCCGCTTTTCGATTACAGATTACATTCTAGCACGGGTGCGCCACTCGAGCCACACCCTGGAGTCCCTTCCCCTGCCTAAATCTGTGCTCTCCTCCGCGTCAGCGGAAGAGAGCACAGAACAGAGCTATGGCATTGTTTGGCTGTTCTCTTTACTATCAGTGTGCTACCGTTTCTTTTTTTCGTGTCTGTGACACTTTTTGCAAGGTGACCCCCCCCAAACTACCATAGCGCCAAAATTTCATTCAGCACCGATGTATTCTACACCTTTGTTGAACTGAGCTATGCTATTTCTGATATAATTGGACATGCACGTGCCTTCTTACCAAGGCTTATATTCACTGAGTACATGATGACCCACCCCCCCCCCCCCCAGCCTATTCGCGCTAAGAAAACTTAATCCACCATCTTGCGCTCACATGTAAAAGCTCATCATCCATATTTATTGCCTAAGGAAATAAGCAAATCTCGAAAATAAAATTAACACCCTAAATAAGCGAAAGAGGTGTCCAAAGGTAATTCCCAGCCGGGTAGGAAACTTGTTGTTGGAAGGCTATTGCGACTGGACAAAGAAGGGCATAAAGTAGATGAGTATAACAGGGAAATAGTGACTAAAATACCAGTACTCTCTATAACTAAAGTAGATAAAATAGGCGATAACGGTAAACGAGCGTCTATAGAGTCATCAGGCGTCGAAACAAGCTAAAACATGAAAAAACATGACATGACTTGCTACTACCAGCTTCATCCCGTTTCAGTGAGTGGGAATAGGATCGCCACGGCCTTCCCATCATTTTATTTTTTTCATCGTAGCTATTACATAAGCTGACTCGACCTAGACCGTTGCCCTACATACCATTTGCACGTAAAATTGAATCACTCAAACTGTACTGGGCAGTTTTCAAACCAAATTGGACACCTTTAAAGTCAAATTGGAAATTCTTCTAAGCAAGTTTGGCGCTTTTGAATTCCAACCTAACATGCAAGCATCTTACGGATTAAACTAGGGGCTCTCGAGACGATTGGGACAATTTTTACCCAATAAAAATTTCGTATGGTTTTCATTTGAAATTATTAAATTCATCTGCACGAATAATTGAATAGAATGCTGTTTCCTCAAAATTGTTGGTTCCCTGAGCTTCATAATTGGTGTTCCAATTTCAATGTTTCTTCACGAAGCTCGATGGTCAATCTTTATTGACGACGTTTCGGGCCATAAGCCCTTCTTCAGGTCTATAACGAACTATTCGCAGTTTCTATACAACACACGTCTAAAACGCAACGGTCTAACCTGGGATCAACAAAGTGGGGGGGGGGGGTGGTTGAGGACAAAATGAAGGGCTAAGGACGTGCACTTGCTATATATAGGACGGCGGGGTGTGACCGGTCACTCTTGCGTGGCAATCATCCTCAGCGGTCACTCCTTTGGTCCTACAGAGTGATAAGGCTCATAGCCATCTTCATCTCCTCCCTCTTGTTGATCGGCGGTCTCCATCGTTGTATTTCCAGCGCTTCCTTAATCTTCCTCTCCACCGTATCCGACACGTTCTTGTGGAGAATTGACACCCTTAACTGCGGCTGTGGGTCCTGTGTGTGCCTGAGGGTGCGGTGTTTCGAGAATGGGTTGTCTGGGTAGCTTTGAGGGCTACGCAGAGCTCTGAGATGTTCCTCCATTCTCTTTCGAAGTGGTCTTGCCGTTTCGCCTATGTAAAATTCGTCACATGACAAACAAACCACTTTGTACACCACACCTCTCATCTGGCATATTTGGTTCTCTCCTTCGCAGACAATGCAGTTCATCCTGTCACACAGATTTTCGTATGGACGTGATGCCGTGAGTAGTCGTCGTAGGGATGGGGGCGGTCGGAACACGAGGCATATGGGGAGCCCTGACCGCCTGACCACGCGGTTGACGTCCATCGCAAAGGAATCTGAGATGAAAGGAATGACCAGCGGAGAACCACAAGGTGATCGTTGAGGTTTCCAACAACGACACTCCCCTGAGCCATACTCATTCTGCCGCAGGATCTCCCTCACTTCTTCTTCCACTTTCCGCGAATTCGTCGTAGTCAAATCAGAGGATGTGGTAAGCATGTGACGAACGACGTTACGCTTCATATACATAAGATGACAGCTTCGTGCATGGATGATGATGTTATGAGAGGCTGGCTTCCTATACCACATACTGCTGACCTGACCTTCCGATATTCTGATTTTCGTATTCAAAAATGGTAAAAATCCATCCGGCGAGGGAGATTCCGATGTCAACTTGATGGAAGGGAACGCTGAATTCAGCTGTCCAAGCGTTTGCCGTAGTGTTGCACGCGAATTTCCCACTATGAAGATATCGTCAATGTATCGTCCGAAGTATAGCACTCTGGAAGACAAGGCTGGCCGCTCGAGGTGGTCCATGAATATAATAGCGAGCAGCGGTGCCAACCTGCTTCCCATTGCAAGACCTCGTGTTTGTTTATAGAACACGTTTCTAAAACGAAACGTGCTTACATCGACCACACTTCGAAGTAGCTCCACAACGTCATCTCTGGATAACCCAAGAAGCTGAAGATTCTGCTGTTGTTCTTGTAAAAGACGCAAACGGGCATCAACTGCTCTTCTTGTATCAACATTCGTGTACAGTGCAACCACGTCAAAACTTTGGTAATCCAATCGTTGTCGTCCGTCGAAGTTGCACTGTCTTAGCTGCTCCAGAAATTGTTGCACGTTTCTTAGATGAGCTGGTACGTACGAAAGCAGGGGCGATAAGAGGTGATGCAAAAACCAGCTAATTCGATCTGTTGGTCCACCACAGGAAGATACAATAGGCCTTGTCTTGATCGCTGAATTGTCATATCCATTCGTTTCCCTCGGCAACTTGTGTGTTTTAACCAGCTGGTAGTACGTGGGGACACTCTCAAACTTCGGCAACAATTGAGAAAGGAGAGATTTCTCTAATCTCGGACCTAAAACTGTGCGTATAGAGTCTTCCAATCTCTCGCGTTCTCCTCTGTACTGCTCATAGCTTGCCCTTACGTAGGTGCTGGTATCCGATAGAACAGCTTCACTGAGAGAAATGTCTCGTTCACGAGACATCACAACGAAGCCTCCGCATTTATCCCCTACCGAAAATCGCAGAGAGTTCTTCAGAGTAAGTGCCTTTCTTAGACCTCTTCGCTCTGCTGTTGTCATGTTGTCGGCCATGCGTCGGGCTTGATGTTCATCATATACTCTGAGAAGCTCATGCTTCAGAGCAGCGACTTTCGAAGACAATTCAGGGGTACGTTGCGGGATTCGGATGTGGGTGCGGGGAAACGGTAGTGACCTACGGAGGGTTTCTTGGAGAGTGGGTACGTTCGCTCCGATCTGTTCCTTCCAGCTTTGCGCATACCAAAACTTATGAACTGCCGTGACGATGTCGTTCCTTAGGTGTTCTGATAGTTTGGGTTTGGGACAGAATGCTGTTTAAGGTTTTACAGTTCTTTTGGAAAAAAAATGGTTTCAAGTTTGTTCTTGAATGCAAAAGGCAGATTTATTTATTTGTTTATTATTACTTTTTATTTTCCTTTTGTTTTGTTGTTTTCCACAACTGCGTTTATTGTGTCGTCTACAAGTGTGTAATGCTACGGAGACAAAATTTTTGGGCACTAGTAAAAAGTTCCGACTCCACCGACAAGACTTCGGTCGAAAAATTTTTTTCGCTGAAACTTTGTCTAGGGGGTTATTTGGGGTGCTGATCACGAATCTGACATCCGTTTTTGACGATTCGGTCGAAGACCACCTATACCGTTAACATGGGTGGTCCAAGCAGGGTCAACGATTTCGCTGAAACTTCGTCTAGGGGGGTTATTTGGGGTGCTGATCACGAATCTGACGTCCGTTTTTGAAATTGCGGCCGATTACGGTAGGTTATGGTAGCTACGGGTAACTAAGGTAATGGTCACCGATTTCGCCCAAACTCCGGCGTAAAACGGAAAACGGATGTCAGAATAGTTATCAGCACCCCAAATAATCACCCCCTAGACACCCCCTAGACAAAGTTTCAGCGAAAAAAATTTTTCGACAGAAGTCTTGTCGGTGGAGTCGGAACTTTTAACTAGTGCCAATTTTTGTTACCAATCAGATTAAGATTACAACTTTCTCTTCTTTTAACACTAAAAAATTGCTGCCTTCTTGTACTTTAAAAGAAACTTTAGGTTATAGTTTTTCCTTGATAATTAAAATTTCTATAAAATGTTAAACAGCTTGTTCACTTATTGGACAGGTGAATTAAAATTTTCAAGAGACGTCACAAATTTTTCGTAGGATAAATTATTATTCTAACCGCTTTGGAAAATCTTTAGGTGAGTCTGGCAGGCGCTCATTTTGATTTTGATGATGTTAAGTTGGGTCGAGTTTGCTAAAGAGTGTCCAATTTAAAAGGTAGTTTATATCTATAGATTCAGAGAAAGTAGTGATATTGTATGGATGGTTCAGCGCTTTGTCCCTCTCAGGGAGGTATGCTACCTTTGGAATGGAGGCAAAACGACTGGGTTTTACTACCCTTTATGCTTAGAAGATCGACTATGTCGCAGACCAGGTGCAGTATTAAGGCCGCCACAGACTTCTGCGGCGCCGCTCGGCGGCGCCGCTGCCCTATGCTTAACCATAGGGCAGAGACGCAGAGCTCGCCGCTGCCCTATGCTTAACCATAGGGCAGAGACGCAGAGCTCGCCTCCAGCGGCGCCGCAGAAGTCTGTGGCGGCCTTTTCTCGCCCCAACGCTCTTTTCCCTGTTTATAGGTAACAGATGCGGATACTCACGCTGATACTTATTGAGTGGGCACATGGTAGCGCAGTAGGAGGAGGTGCCGGTTGTCCCGTGCACCGGATTCGACCTTCTTGGTTTGGGTTTTCCGCCCAGGCCAACCAAGCCTTCCTTCCCTCCGGGGTCAGCCGATTTGTTCAGATGTCTGTGAAGGTAAAGCGCTGACTTGCCCATCTGCTGGTCATCGAAGGTACGGACCAAATACGCATTCAAAAGGCATCAGTGGAAGTTGAATGTGGGCGCATCGCCCTAAGGGTTTGACTAATGCCGACCTTAAGCCGTTATCATTTATTTTTTATGGAAGCCGACTTATAAAGTGCTTTAAGGTACCGCTATGTGGTTGTCGACATCAAGGAGAATCTGGCGATGAGATATACGATTTGCTGGTACGTGCTACGTAAGCTGGTGTGGCGAAATTTCTTCATAAATTTACCTTTTCAAGATGAACAACGGATACAATGAATTTCTGCTTCTCAACAACCTTGAGGACCACCCTGACCTTGAGGTGAGCTCTCCTCATAATAGCTCCTCACTTCCATTCTTCACTCGCTGTTTTACATCTAATAGCTTCACATTCCAGATGACTTTCAATAAAGGCGGAGAAGAGCGTCCAGGCTCCAGTGAGGAACCCGGTGATGGGGATGGTACGTTTGACAGTTTCTCCGTTTCGTTTTTCAAGAAAGAACACAATATCGCTTTGCTAGCATTTACTTCGCCTCTACAACCTCGCTACCACCCTATCGTTTCAGGAGAAAAGGCTGATGACGGGCAGTACTATGAGGAATTCTCAGCCACCGACTTGTTGGGAGGAGCGCCTAGCGATGGCGGTGAGGCGAAGGCATTCACCATTGCTGATCACGAAGGGGCAACCACTTGTGAGTCGTCTTCACGTCTGTTTGGGTGCATTCTCCTAGATTTGTGTGCGAAGCATTCTGTCATGTGTAGATTTTGATAGATAAGGAAGTACTGCGGCACCACCATAGAGCTCTAGATGAAATAGGGGGAGGGGGAAAAAACAACATGGAACTGCGGAACTGCCTATTACATTACTGTGATTGGGATTTTCAGCTAATGCACATTATGGGGTGATTAAATGGCTTCTTGCCTGCATCAGTCAAGTTCTCTGTACATTGACAGAGATGAATGCTTCACATTTCCCAGGAGATCTCATCTACAAATCGATCTATTTTTGTTTGATTTGCGCCCGGGCCAGCCAAGCCGTTCTATCGTTTCCTGGGGCCGAATTCATCAACGACTTATGTAACTTTAATAGAGAATTGTAAGCTTATCAAGCGATATGGTGAGCAACAAGCCGCGTTATATGAGCTTTTAACGTGGCTTATCGCTCGCCATATCGCTTGATAAGCTTACAATTCTCCGTCAAAGTTATGTAAGTCGTTGATGATTCCGGCCCCTGGTAACCAAAGACCATTTCTAAAAGAAAAAATAAGGGATAAAGTACGAAAAGTTAGTCAATCCCTGCACCGCGAACTCTACTTCTACAGCATATTGTGCAGCCGATTGGAGAGCATATTCGTCTCATATAAGAACTTGTTCAGCCGATCAGCAGCTGTCAG
>OX377205.1:21056168-21104168 GCA_947396885.1 Heligmosomoides polygyrus polygyrus | reverse complement strand
GTTTACTGGTTCCCAACCGACGAGAGAGTTTGCAGCTCGTTTACTGAGGACGATTCCCACTCCTCTTTCATGTCTTCTTTCTGGTCCAGAGAACAGGACAGTTTTTCCGTCACTGATCAAGCGTCCACTTCCTGTCCACCGGACCTCGCTGACTCCGAGAATATCTAGGTCGTAAATATCGAATTCCTGGAGGAGTTGGGCGAGACGCTCAGTTTGGTGAAGCGTGCGTACGTTCCAGGTTCCAATACGCGTGATGTTCTTTGGAGAGAAAACCGAGTCCAGCATCAGGTCTCCCGTCACAAAGCTCGGCTTCGATTTTCCCTTTTCAGCAGTATCCATATAGTTCGTCGTTTCTGTAGCATAATAGGTTTTTACGGGGACGGGTTGCTGGCCCGTCGCCCAACCCTCCTCCTTTCACATCTGGGCTTGGGACCGGCAATGGCGGAGTTATGTCGTCTCTGCACTGATCTAAAAACTGCTTAGCTGTTTTGAAGAGAAATCGTCTGACCTACATTCTAAGTTGTCCCATAAGTTCCCGCCGTTTTTTCCACGATTTATTGCAGATTTTGCCGGCGGTCTCTCGCATAGTGCTAAGCTTTCGAAAGAAAATTGTATGCTCTATCAGAACTTATATTGCATTTGTTTTACATTCTTAATTTTGTTAATTTTTAGGTGGTTAAAGTGAAAGTGAAAAAGTGGTCATCTGCGCAGTTGCTTCTCACGCTTAGGTTTGGAATTTTATGCGCAACTTTTCATAGAATTTGGAAGACAATTTCTGTGCTACAAGAATGCATGTTTACCCTATTTGCTCATTTGTCCTTTATTGATGTTTAGGTCGTCAAATTAGGACGTCCGACTTTCGGTCCGAAATTTTGCCGGAACTCCGGTTCTGTGGTTGTAGTTTTTTGCTTGGTGCTATATGTCGCTCGGAAGAGGGTGTCTTGCTCAGTAAGAATCTGTGTCGCGTTTTTTGGCTTATGCTGACTTCTGCCGAATACCAACAGTTGAACAAGTAGAAGAATTCGTTGGTGACGATGATTTTTCTCTTTTTGGAATTTTGTTGAAATTCGACAGAAGCCAGCATGAGCCAATAAACGCGACACAAATTCTAATAGATCAATACATTCTCTTTCGACCGACGTTAACACCGAGCAAAAAAGTCCTAAGACAGAGCAGGAGTTTCGGTAAAAATTCGGACGGAAAAGTCGGACGTCCTAATTTGATCACCTAAAAATCAATAAAGGACAAATGAGCAAATAGGAGCAGCATGTATTCTTCTAGTACAGAACATTGACTTCCAAATGCCATAAAAAGCTGTGCATAAAATTCCAAACCTAAGCGAGAGAAGCAACTGCTGGCCACTTTTTCACTTTTCACATCAACGACATGAAAATTGACAAAATTCAAGAAAAATGCAATGCATGTTCTGATAGAGCAAATCATTGTCTTTCGAAAGCTCTATAGCGCTATGCAAGGGACTGCCAGCGAAAACCACAATGAGACGTTGAAAAAACGGCGGGGACTTAAGGGACAACCTAATATATTAGGCTGGCCGAAAAGTCTTGAAACAAAAATTTGAAAACTTCAGAATTTTCTGGGAAAAAATCAAAAATCCCGGGTCAGTGAAGATCGTGTAGAAGGCTCCAAAAGCGTTCGCTGAATGGGCATATAAGGCCCCGCGTGCACGTCATTTTGGTGACATGTCGAACATGATTAGCCAACAATAGCTTCGAGTGGTCATCTTCCACGAAGGGTGCCGAGGCTCCAACGCCAAGCACAACGACCGATTTATTTGGAGAAGAGACTGTAAGCCGCACCACAGTGCACGGTTGGTCCATTCGCCTTGATTCAAGAGATATGAACCTTGAACACGGAGAGCGCAGTGGACGTTCTTCTGCTATCGATGATGGTGGATTGCAGCTCGCTATCAAATCCAATCCAAAATCCACCATGCGGCCTCGGCTGCACCCACTCCCCATCAGAGTGCCTCGTCTTGTCAGCAGCAGTTTTGACTACGCGTCTCTTCTATTTTATTATACTCTGCACTTGCAATACTGAGACCAATCTGAGGTTATCACTGCTTGCTAGATACTCCTGGCTTTCAAGGACGCAAATAGCGATCTGTGGGGGATTACGGTATGGCGAGAAATTTGAATCTAAATTTGTTCGGATTTAAGCAGCGCACCCTGTTCATTTTCCTTGAACAAAAAGTATTTTAAAGGTGTCGCAGAGTCTCTAGTGTAACCTGGGAGGAGCCCATTTTAATTTGGGAAATGTTCAGCATAACTTCAAAAGCGTCAAGATTGCTTAGAAGAGTGTCGAAAATCATTGGAAAAGTGACAGATTTGATTTAAAGAATCGCAATTTCACGTGAAAACGGTAAATACCGAACGTACGAACTGCACACGGAAAGTGTGCATTGAGAATGAAAGAAACAAATCACTAACAGACGTGCTGCTCATTTCAGGGTGGACGACCGAAGGCATTTCTTCGTCTTCGGACTCCGAAAGTCGTGGGTTTGCTATGGACACTGAGTGTCCCAGGTGGCCAAGACATCCGTAGAACGAGATCTTCCCATCGCTTCTCTCAAGTGCCTAAACTACTGTGCACTGAATGTCTAGAACTGAATGTGCAGTCACGGCGGACTACTCTCAGAAATGCGAGAGAGTGTGACTGAAGCCGTTTTCTTCTTCCACGACCATTCTCATCTTCTTCGGCGATTTCCACACTACGGCCGCGAGCATGCTCGCACAGGTATAGATGTTTGCGTCCACCTTTCCCGCCCCGTGTGAGGTCCGCTTCGAAAAATTGGTTGTAACCATCTCTTCAAGAGATGCTTTCGTACGGTAGAATAACGTATTCTCAGAGCTGCGCTCAATTAGGACATTGTTAGGATCGTAAAACCACTCAGACTCACCGCAAACTGTTCGAAGTTCGACAACAAACGCAAGCGAAGGAGGTGAAAGTAGATGCAACCTCGAGGAACGGAGTCGAGACGCGCATATTTACCGTTAAACATTATGCGACATCTTATACCTGTCTCATTTGTATTCAAACTGACGGATGCTGTTTTATAATGGCTTCCTTTCTTAACGTATACGCAACTGCAAAATTTTATTTTTCTCCTGTTTGTGTGGATTTTCATGTCGAATTAATTGTGAAGTTATCGAAGCTTCCAGAAATAATACGTGCAAAGGTCCTGGTGTTCGTCGCTGTGCATTTCACTACAGTGATTCGCCAAAGCGCTATGTGAGAAGAAGCCCTCCCTGCATTCCGGACAGACGACGCGATTCTTGTCCACGGCAGCATGAGCACCCTTAATTGCGCACGAAGCTCATCATGCACTCCATGAATAGCATCCCATCGACCGCCACCTGTTTATGCGTCTTCAAAGACCTTTTGCTGGAGCAGATCTCATCGCACACACCACACTGCACTCCCATAGCACTCGTCTTGTTCGCTTTTATACGCCGCTTCTCCGAACGGACTTGAGTTTCGCTCCACAAGTATGTCTTATGGAGGTGGAGTAGAAATAACTAAGCCTCCACGGCCCCTTTCCGCAAACCATGCACGCTTCTTCTGTACAGCCCATTCAACAACCCTAAAGTTTTGGTGTAGAACTTGGCATAAATGCCAGGAATCAAATTCTTTGCTACAATGGAATGTATACTGTTTCACATAAGTAACGAAAAGCTCAACGGAGTGAACATCCCCAAATGTTCTAGTTACGTGTATCGGGTCGCGAAGTCAACATGGCCAAAGACCTAGTGTCTGATCTGGGCAGGAGGAAACGAGCAGTTTCGTTTCGGGAGCTTCCAAGAAAAACAAGTTGTGAAGAAGACGAAGAACGTCCGGTTCTGTACCCACCTATTCGACTCCTCTGCTCTTCCTGCCCTGGTCTAAGCAGGATGAACACGCGATTCGCGTCACACAGCGCGGAATCGAGAGGACTATGATTGGAGTGACGTGATTCATGCAAGTGAGAGCCTCCGGAATTCCGAGCTTCGTGGCGTTCGAAGATCAGAGACGTTCCTAATGGGCCAATTCGACTAATATTAGGTGGGCCGGAGTTTCGCATGCACCCGTTAGAAGGGAGCCGTCACCGGCCCATTCAGCGGTATGTCAAGAGAACACCAGGGGCCGGATTCATCAACGACTTACAGCAATCTAACGGAGAAAATACTGCTGAAAAGCCCTGAACGAACGAATCACACTCTTCGTGACCCTCGGTGGAGAGAATCCATTGCAGCATTCTGGCACGCGATAGGGATCAATGGAGACGCTGCTGGCGCTCGCTCGAACAACTCGATGACCAGCGAGACCATAGGTGATGCTGGTGAACGAAAAACAACACTGATATGTCTAACAATTTCCAAAGCAGTGCTGAATAAATCTCGGTATAATTCATTCAAACACCAGCAGCTGGATCTGCCGTCGACAATATTCCACGATGGATACTTAACGTCAAACATGTTTTGTAATTTGCGATTTTTAGGTCTCCGCCAACTTGCTTCTGAACCTCAGCCACGGCGTTCGGATCCTCTTGTCTAGTGTTTGGTGTCTCATGTCACACCCCGGAGTCCCTTCCGTTGCTTAGACCTGACAATAGAGGCACATCAGGTGGCAGCGGCATTTCGGAATGATATGTATATCACTGGATGCAGCTTTCAACGATGATGCCAAATAAATACGTGTTCCATAAATGGAAATCGAGGACGGTGTAACATGCCATTGTTGCCAATGGCACTGTCTTCTCCATCTATCCTCGCGAACGACCTTTTTCACAGCGTCGTATTTTAAGATGAGTATTGCACTTGATATTTTACAAGAAGAGACCTTGACTAGCGGAGTACCTACTGTAACCTATCGTAGTCGGTCGAAATTTCAAAAACGGGCCTGTTTGTGATAGGTCCATAAGTTGGGCATCTCCCTGGATTACGGTAGCGTGTACAGGGTGGCCCATAAGTCCTGCAACAAAAACATAGGCGTATAAAAAGGCTAAGAATGCACTAAGTTTGGTACATTTTTAAACCTTGTTTGCCCATGGTTTGTAGATTATGGTGGAGCGGTATTATTCATAAGGGACCACCCCTGGATTGATAAGAGCCTTCAGACCGTGTGGGTTGCTTTGCAGCTCACGTCGCAGCTCCTCTTACGGAGTTTTACTTCTTATTCGTTCCAAAGGAGATATTGAACAATAGTTTTCCCAGGCTTTATAGAGCACGACATTTTCTTTAAGATGGTTAATAAACAAAGATTGAAAATCTAAAGGTTTAGGAATTTCACAGCCAGTCTTTCGCAGGTGCAATATTTTGCAGATGGACTGAGAACCGCTACCACGTCCTTTTCTTTTGCTGTTACAGGAATCGTTTTACCAGAATGTGCATTTTGCCCTTAAACAGCGCCACTAAGTATCTAATATATGGTGTTAGGTTTTTGTTCCTATCAAATGAATATTTTTATTGATTTTCACTATTTTACACAAAAACCTAATGTGTGAGGGGAGACATTTTGGAAAATCGTGTGTGACAAAAACTTGCCATGCGTGGCCGTTGTTTTTATATCATCAGGTTCCCGCAAAGGTAGCATTAAACGCAATATTATTTTAACCCTTCTGGGATCGCTCAACTTTGAGAAATTTTTCACCAAATGAGGCAGAGGCTGAATACCCATTTCAAACGACGCCCTCCAACTGCGCTTACAAATTTTTCCTTCTACTCCCTTTTCCTCATAGCTGAGTCTTCGTCTCACTTGTGGGCTTGTAGAGCTTTCCTTGTACTTTTCTAGAAATAACATATTGCTAGTAATAGATTACGCACACGGCTGAATATTGAATTTGTTCCAGCTGGTTGCTGCATCCTGTATGATCAGAAAATTAATAGCGTTCTTCTACTGTAGTTCAGATCCGTGCATCCAATGTTCACTCTTGAAAAGCCTTTGCACTGCCCTACACGAAACCATCATACTGCACGTTCAACAACCAATCTTCCGAAATTTAGTCACATCGGAACGGAAGCGCCCCACCACGGGCCAGAGAAGAATTTTCGGTAGTTTTACGTGAGAGCGCATTACTTTGTAATAAGAGCAGCTACAACCATGATACTTTCCAGAAGTATAGCACTAAGTATATGCTACATAACTGTTGGTATGCGGTTTTTTTGCAATTGGAAAAAGACAACCAATAAGGTCTCCTAATTTTGTTGCAGGACTTATGGGCCACCCTGTAGTTGCCGCCCTCGATTCCGGTAGGGTGACGGTTGTTGAGTCCGCCTCGGACGAACCAATCACCTATCGATTGCTTCACGTGCACCCCAGATGAAGTTTAATCAAAATTGGCGATAATGGTCCTGCCATCCTTACTCACCCATGCCTACCATAACACACCATGACCGGCTTTCCAAAAAGAACCCCTTATACGTGATTAGTAAGCTGACAAAACCCCTTAGGCGAGGTTTAAGTAACCTTTCTTTGTTCCATTTCACCTCTCCAGACGTTGTGAAAACGCCTAGAATTTTTTCAAACTTTCTCATAGTTTTCTTGGTTGCTATGTTCCTATTGTGCTGCTGTGACTACCTGTAAACTTTTCATATGGAATAGAATTATTCAGTATGAAGTGTACAACACTTCATACTGAATAATTCTATTCCATATGAAAATTTACAGGTCGGCTCACCGAAACACGCACAGTGCTTGAACTCGTAGTAACCACAACTATGGCGTCACGGGAAAATAATACACAACTGATACCAAAGAGCTGCATTTTTGTTAATATTTTGAAGCTCAATACCTGGGAACGTGTCTAATACGTTGACTTCGCGGGTTCATTTAAGGTGTACCATTCCGACATTCATATTGTATCAGCAACTTCCTATAGATTTGCTGAACTCATCACAAGAGCCCAGATCCATCAACGACTTACAGTAATCCAACTGTGAAAATACTGCCGAAATCCATGATGGCGCGGCTTATTTAGAAGCGACAGTGAAATGTTTCGCCATGTCGCTTGATAAGACGTGCTATCAGGGACTTTGACTGTATTTTCACCGTTAGAATGCTGTAAGTCGTTGGTAAATCAGGACGCTGGCTGTTAAATGGCTTCATTAGCTTACGCTTTAGCCGCATCGTCTTCCTCAGAGCCTGAAGCGGTCAAATCAATTAGGAGTTACCCCACCAGATATTCCTCCACCTTACAAAATTCAATGCCAAATTTTTGAAGCCTTGCTAACAGAGAGAATCCAAACACCGACCTCACCCAACCCACTGATCGACCAGCGGAAGCCATACAATGTAGACCAGGGATACGACACAGCACCTATCCAAAGTTAGAATGCGAGAGGTAGAGCTTGAGCTCGCGCGTTATATGCAGGTATTCCCCACAGACCTTGGGTTCCCTGGAATAGACCCTGAACGCCTCAAATGCGCCTTTGAACCTAGTGCTCCGAAATCCTCCCGGCCATAGCAATGATGCATCAATAGCCAAGGGCAGTAGATGCCCTAGGCCAGTTCTTCCTATTCAGAAGCTCCTTTATCATCGCAAAGAACGGCCGAATTGGTTGCACCCCTGGCTGCAAGCTTGACAGGAAATCAGGTAGACTACACCCGATACGGTGCCGCGCTTTCCTTTCCCGCTGGGAAAACCACACATTTAATGGCTCCACAAGTACGATGATATAGAAGACCACATATAAGAGACGTTTGCACGTTGCTCAAAAGGCCCGTTTATTCTTCGACGTCGAGCGATGCCATCCCACGTATTGTGGTTACATTGGTCGAGCGCCGCGATCGATCAATTTGGCCAATATACATGCCGTCGCGTTGCTCGGCGTGGAAAGTATAAACGGGCCTTAGAAATGTTAGCCACAGTTGGCGGAATAACACTCGAACGGCAGGTCATGATGGAAGTCTAGAAATGGGAGGAGAACCAGCCGGGAGTGAAGCGTCCTACCCCCTCGTCCCCCTGGCCCGCCCACCCCCAACCCCTTGGACTTGCTCGAGCTCTAGTGGCTGCCTTACGAGATGGTGGGGCACTATTGTACTTTCGGGGCTCCAGAGAACGAGGAGAGGTCGAAAAAAATTTTTCGCCCAAACCTCGACAAGGGGGTTATTTGGGGTGCTGATCACGAACCTGACATCCGTTTTTGAAATTTCGGCCGATTACGGTAGGTTACGGTAGGTACCGATGACTAAGGCTGTCGAGGTCATAATCACCGATTTCGCCCAAACTTCGTCTATGGGGGTTATTTGGGATGCTGATCACGAATCTGACATCCGTTATTCGTTTTACGCTGGAGTTTGGGCGCAATCGGTGACCATTACCTTACTCACCGGTACCCACCGTAACCTACCGTACTCCAGCGTAAAACGAAAAACGGATGTCAGATTCGTGATCAGCATCCCAAATAACCCCCATAGGCGAAGTTTGGGCGAAATCGGCGATTATGACCTCGACAGCCTTAGTCACCGGTACCTACCGTAATCTACCGTACTCGCGTAAAACGAAAAACGGATGTCAGATTCATGATCAGCATCCCAAATAGCCCCCCTGGACGAGGTTTGGGCGAAAAATTTTTTTCGACCTCTCCTCGTCCTCTAGAGTCCCGAAAGTACAATAGTGCCGATGGTGGAGACGCAGACACTTGCCACGCCTCTGTTTAAAGGGCGGGGAGTTGAACGCCACTCCGCCGGAACCAGCCTTAAGATCCCCGCACACTTCTCTATCCTTAACTATAGGGCAGAGACGCAGTGCTCGCCGTCGGTGGCGAGCGCGCGGCCGCAAGCTCTTCCACGAGCAGCGGGAGGCGACGCCGCCGGAGCGGCACGGTATAATGAGGTGAATCATTCTTGCCGCCGTCGCTTTGACGGCACCGCGGATGTCACCTAGGCGCCACATCACCGGCAGGTTTGACCGCCGACGGCGATCCCTATGCTCAAAGATAGGGCTGCCGCGTTCCCACAAAATGTGTGTGGAGGCCTCTAACCGTATCGGCGCAGATAGGCTTGGGTGGGGGAGGGGTCACAATGTACTCAGTGGATACTCGCCTTGATGGAGAAGCACATGCATGTCCAATTACGTTAGAGATGGCTTAGTTCAGTTCACACACCAGTGCTGCATAAAATTTTTAGTTTCGCGCAACACTAGACGTGTAGGGTGCCCTACATGATGACCACACCACCCTCCCTTCGCGCCCCGTATCAAAGCTTAGTGCCCTTCTAGGGCTATACCAGATATGGAAGCGTGTTTAGCGTCTCCATTCCATAGGTTTTGAGAACGTTCTCTGGATTTTATGAAAGGGCACTAGAGTGGACTAGGCTCAAGACTTGCTCCTAGCTCACTTTGAAAACCCCTCAATGAAGGCAGGAAAAACGAAAATAAGCGGAGATAAGGGACAAACCATGAAATGAGAACGGCGAGGAAAACTTGACAGGCTGTAGGCATGGTCGTGGGCCAAACCCTCAGAACAGGGATGCAGGTTAGAACAAGAGCTAACATGGAGAATCAGCTATGGCGCAACGACTCCTCTACCGTTTTCTCTTGTTTCAACCTGTGCCGACACCAGGTGGTCGTGAGGTCGCCAATTTCGTTTCCTTCACACACATAAAGGGAGCCAATGGGAACTAAAATGAACGGTGAACTTTCTACTCGCCATTTGTACAGGCCTTCTAGGCTCTAAAGGACTCTGGGGAGAGGAGTTCACCCTAAAGGAATACGCATTAAATGATTTCTACAAATTAGCAGGTGATTTCTGTTAAAGTCTGCTAGATGACTTTACCGGAGTTTCAGCGAATTTTCCTTAAAAGAGAGCTGTCCAATGGTACGTCGGAATCCTCCAAATAGTAACAAGACATGTTTTGTTTTTGCCATTTACGCAAACGAAGAGAAGGTACCGAAAGCTTATAGTGGTGAAAAGTGGAAAAGTAGGTTCGTACGTTAAGTGTCTCCCTCGGTTACGGTAGCGTGCCGCCGCCACCCAGACCATCCCCCATTACGGTAGCGTGGCGGGTTGTTGAGCCTACCTTGGAAGAGGAGTAACGAATCAGCAGAGCAGACTATGCGCCGCGGAGCAGATTTTCTCATAAGGTTGAGGACTTTATTCGTTTTTTGCCCTTCTCCCTCTTTGCTCTTTTACTTCTGGTCAGTGTTTGCCTTATAATACACTCTAACGAAGGCAATAGATACCGAATTAGCCACATCCACATGCTAGTACAGATTGAACTCAACTAACAAATTACAACACAAACAAAAGAAAGCACATGGAGAAAGCTGGAAAGAGAACATGGTCTGAGGGGAACTCATGAAGCTGTTATAGACTAAGGAAGTGCAGAAAAGGAAGAGACCTAATGTGTTACTTCTTTTCCCATCTCGTCTTTGTAATCTCAGAGGCAGCGTGTGGTCGTCATTTTTCTCTTTCTTCTTCAGAATTTCCAGAAAAATACAGAGCAAAAATAGAAAAGAATAAGGTCTCACCTCCTCCCGCACAGAATCTGCTCCACGGCAGCAATGAGCGCTTTGCTCAACTCGCCTCATCTCGTATGGTAGTAAAAACTCGTCCAAGGCGGGCGTTGAACCCGGTCAGTCTATGGTAATCGGTTCGTTGCTCCGCCTTCTACAGTAGTTTGGGACACCTAACGTAATGCAACCGCAAGCACTAGACATAGCTGGTTACCCGTTAAAAGTCCGCAGTGTCGAGCGCACCATGGAGGCGTAAAGACCTGCCGGCGTAGCCAGAGTTACGCAAGGGTAGGGTGTTGCTTCACGTCATGTCCTCAAGAGTTCGGTTCCCCAGCTATGTCTAGTGCTTATACTTTTACCCTACTAACGAATTCTCATGGAGAAATGCTATGTGGACTATCTTGTTGAGTGTGCTGCGGTATAACGTCTCCATTGCATAGTCATTTAAAACTCAATAAAAACGCTCAGATAACGTTTCCGATGGAAATTTGATACTAGGATAGAAATGCGAAAACCAGACGTAGCTTGGGAATGAAACCCTCGACGTCAGACAGGAAGCATGACCTCACCCTTGTACCACCCGCCATCTCTTTCTCTCTTCGTGGTACGCTCGACCCTGCGGACCCTTAGGCATTGTAAACTTTCGGTGCCTCCTTCTTGTTTGCGTAAATGATTCAGCAAATGCAAAACATGGCTTTGCTAGTATTCGAGGGATAGAGGTTCTCTCTATGGTACTTGTTTTTCCGGTGTACCGTTGAGGCAGCCCCTTTGTTAGTAGGCGTTACTTTTCTAGTTGTCTTCCTTAGATAGCCCTCCGCCTTCTCGATAAATTTTGTTCTTCATCGGCAAAAACGATTCGGCACAACCATAACTGGCGACAGGAATTCGTTCATCACGCTCTCCAGTGTTGTCGCTCATATCCGTTACTTTGCTAAAATTTGGAACGGACCAACCTTCCGATAAATTTGCTGTTTCAACCTATTAATAAGTGAAGGAACGTTCTTGACGAAGAAGTCGTCATAAAATAGAAAATGGTGCAGAAAATAATTAAGGTATGTCAAGTTTTATTTACTAATTGTTAGTATTTTAATTGATAATAGTTAGGCAGGAGATAGGGCGCTCCTAAATGTGTGGAAAAGGGGTGTATGGCTGTATGTGACATTATGAACTCCTCCCATGTTCCAGCATGGGCTCCACCACTACCTCGATATTTACAGAATATGCTGAATCATCGTAATTGTTTATTTAATGAAGCCAGACGTTCCAACGAGTGGGTTCAATATAAAAAATTTTCCGAAAAATTCTTCAAAAAAAAACTAAGAAAATACAATGCTCATTTGGAGAAGAAAGTAGATGAGTCTCGAGATAAGCCGTGTTTTTATAAGTACATAAATAGCAAAATACGTGAACCAAGTAACGTAGGGAGTTTGAAATATGAGAGAGGCTTTGCGATAAACACAGGACATTTGCTGGCAAGCACATTTGTAAAAGTTTTTCAGCATGATGACGGCAAAACTCCGTCTACTACTTCGCTTAATTTCGATCCAATGCCTGATTTTCCTTGGTTTGATACAAAAACAATCTATGATTTATTAATGAAATGGCCGAGATCTGCATCTGTAACACCTGACGGTATCCCGCTTTTCTTTCTTCAAAAAGTTGCTGCTGTTATATGTGGCCTTCTTGCATATCTCTTCAATCAGTCATTGATGTACAGTGAGGTTCCCCTACGTTCGAAACATGCATTTGTTACGTCCGTTAAAAAGAAGGAACCGGCTTATAACCCAGAGAATTATCGACCAGTTAGTATTTCTCTCTCGTGGAATTATCAATCAAGAACAACAGAGATTTGTTACAGGGTGTTCTGTAGAATCTAATTTGCTTGAAGGTCTCGATGATTGGTCAACTGCAGTTAATAACAAACACTGTTGCGACATCATATATTTTGATTTCGCAAAAGCGTTTGATCGAGTGTGCCACAGAAAGCTCCTATTAAAGTTGGAAATGTTACGCTTCATCCAGTTCTCATCAAATGAATTGCTAATTACCTATCTGGCAGATCATTCCAGGTGAAAATAGGGGAAACCTTATCTGATGTTAAGCCTATCTTGAGTAGAGTTCCACAAGGTGGTGTTCTCTCACCTATTCTATTTAATATTTATGCAGCTGACTTACCTGTTGTAGTCCAAAATCTTGACGCATCTATAAAAATTTATGCTGATGATGTCAAAATTTATAGTGTAGTTATGAAACCAGATGACTCTAGTAGACTCCAATCAGCTATTGATTCTTTAGTGGGTTAAGTGGGCAAAAAATTGGCAATTACTTTTATCTCCTGAGAGACAAACTTTATACAATTAAATGCCAATTCAGACTTGCGCGCGTATATACAAAATAGATGATGTTATGGTCTCACCAGTTGGTTCCGTTAGAGATCTAGGATCTCATTATAGTGACAGCCTGGATTTCTCGGAGCATATTAGAATTCGATGTAGGCAAGCAATTATGCGAACGTATCATTTCTTCAAAGGGCTTTCTAGCAGAAACAAGGCTGTCTTTCTACGCGCTGACAAAACATACGTCCGTCCTATAGTGGAATCTAGCACTACAGTATTCAATCCTTGCAGAAAAAAAGGCATCTATTACATGAATGGGTACAGAATTTTACGCGCAAACTGATGTTACGCACTGGCGATATCAAGTACGAAAGAATGCCAAACGCTCTGGTAAGGAATAGACGCCTTGAACTGCCTTCGCTTGCATCTCGGCGCAAAGTAATTGATGTATGCATGGTTCTTAAGATATTGCTCAACGGATACAACGGTATTAAGTTTAGTATGAAACAGTTGTTTCGTGTTCAAGCACCAGAGGCTGTGCATCCAAAATCGCGTCAACTCGTCCTAAAGCGACACTATACGCTAAGTCCTCTACGTATAGAGCAGGGACTACCTTAAGGTTACGAAAAGCTAGCCAAATGGGCTATCCCTAAACCAGTTTAAGAGGTTAGTCAGCAAAATTACTTCGGTATGATGCTTCTAGGTGAACCATAGAGTAATACCGAATACTGTTTGCTTGTTGTGCATCATAATAAGATATTATGTTATGCCACCACCCCCCCCCCCCCTTCCCAATTTAGTTGAGAGTTCTCAAACCTTGAGGCAGCCTCCGGTGATCTCAAACAAATTCAGGGAGGAGTAGAGTCGAAATCAAATCATACCATTGTCAAGCCAAACTGGACACAAAGAAGCTGAATATATTTAAAACCAAACTGAACAGCTTTCAAAGCAAAGCGAACATCCTTCACATTAAACTAGACACTCTCTAGGAAGGTGAATGTAAATTTCTATCTCGAAGAATTCTCCGAGTTCCCTGGAAAATTTACAATACATCTGCTCAGAAAAATGTACACAGTGTTAAAAATTTTACAGCATTATTCCAAAATATTATTCAAAAAAGTACGAAATGTCCTATACTTCTTTGAAAGTGCAAGAAAGCAGCAATTTTCGAGTGCGTTGCAGGAAGAGCGCCATGCATCCCTCTACTACGTCACTCAATGCGGACAAGCAAATGGAAAATCTACTCATCTCCCGCAATCCAGACCACACAAAAGTCATTCATCATCTTTATTACGTTTGTTTGGATAAAGCCTGGACAAACACTTGACAATAAATAAGTAATTGCGTGTTATTAGTAGCTAGAACCCGTATCGTTTACACAATGATTAGGCAGTCTCCCCGCCTTCACTCTTGATAGTAAGCGGTCCATCCCCTACGAACGGCGGCTCGTTCTCCGTCCTCGACAAATTGTACAGCGCTGCACAGCAGATGACGATACGTGCCACCTTTGTCGATCTGAATGCCACTCTTGAAACGCTGACAAGCTGCAAGCCTAGACAGGACTAATAGAGCCGAACCTTATGGGGGAGTTCAGAATAGGGAACTGTCGTCTCCAGTCAGTTATTGCTTCCTGCACTGTGAGATGCGCTCTTCTCACCTTGTTCGCCATTGTGAAGTCCTCTTCTAAAACACACAGGAAATATCTGATTCAGTTCTCCTATGTGGAGACTGGAAACTTACTGAAACGCGAAAAGCATTCTACTCTCACATGATTGAAGCCTTTTCAGGGAACTCTGTGGCATTGCACCATGTAGAGGATAACGAGCTATTTAAAGAGCGCAGGAAGCACGAGGAAAAACAACCACCAACCCGGGAACCACTGTCATCTACAGTATATATCAAAAAACGCATTTCGAATGGTCACGAAATTCTTACTCTTCTATAATACTAAAGTGACAACCAGTAGCACTTTTTGAGGAACAAGTAGCGAAAATCTTCGGATTCGTCAGACGCTGGGATCGCCCAAAGCACTCGTCCGCTATATCAAGATATTCACTTGATTAATAGTGTAAATTCGAGGATCTCTTAGAGATCGCCAGAGAAAGAGACCACTGGTACGACCGCCAACGCGATTGGCAGACTCATTCTCAAGATCTTTCAGAGAGCGGAGTCTGCCTCACAGGATGCAAGCAGCCAGAGATCGAGCGGTCTGGAAGAGTTGTGGTCCCCGCTGAGAAGACCTCCAGCCGACAAAGGACCATCAAAGTATCAAAGTAAAGTAAGTAACTCGAGGATCAGAGACGGTGTCGCATGAGTCAAGTCGTCGAAAATTAGGTGGGCCGACCACGTAATGCGCTTCGCAGACACCCGCTGGACGAGAGCCGCCACCGACTGGATTCCGCGGGATGTCAAGCAAACACCAGGATGCCCACGAAGCGTTGACCGGACTTCTTCCTGAAGCCCTGAACGAACGACATGGCGCTCTTTGTCCCACGAGCAAGGAGGATCCACTGGAGCAATCTGGCACGCGACAGGGATGAATGGAGAAAGACGCTGCTGGCGCTCGCTCGAGCAAGTCGGTGATCAACGGGACGACAGGTAATACAGGTGAATAGTGTAAATACTACTACCATATGTCCGTTGCTCCACATGGAACCAGTGAAACTGCTCGCTTTCGCGATCTGAGCTGAACGCAGATAGCAAAGAGGTGCTGAAGCACTGGCGCGATTATTTCGAGGGAATTTCGACCAAAGAATCCCTTCATTCGGCCATCTCTTTTGGCGCTCCTACCCACGGACCCGTCCAAAAGGTCACTATGGAGTAAACTCGTTAGGCTCTATAAAAGATGATACCAGACAATGTGACTCGTCCCGATGACTTGCCACCCGATTTATGGAGGTTGAAGCACTCTCAGAAGAGGTTACGAAGTTTTTACCAGGTCACATCGGAAAAGGTGCCTAAATGTAATAAAATCGTTATTACAAGGCTTCGCTGTAAACACATCCATTGGTGAACCTAGCAAACCGGGTAATCGACATGGTGAGCGTATGTGCAGACCAAATTTTAACCCTTTCCACTAGGATTGGTACAAAAAAATCATCTCATGAATTGTGAGGGCTTAACAGTAGAAGGGTTTAACATGGGTGAGAAACCGGGCCTAGAACATAGTTCAGAACACCTCCACTGCGTCGTATGAGCTATGGCATCCTTTCAACTTTGACGACAGTGTAGGAGACGTGGGTGCGTGGTATTTCAGTCGAAGGAAGTACCCGCTGTCGTGTGGTACACGAGTCGAGTCTTATGATTCGGAGCCCTCCCAGGTGAACCAAGCTTTCCAGCTCTAAGCGGTTTCTTACTCGGGATTTACACCTCGGCGGCGGTGGGTGAAGAGTGGTGCGGCGTTTTGAAACCTACCAAATATCGATCGTCAACGCCGCTCAATCGATACGGATAGATTTCATAAAGCCGAGCTGCCCGCCCATCCCTTGACGTATAAATCTTAATTGGTAAATTTGTGTGGAAGGATAAAGCACTTGTCCGACGGCTGGCCACCGCAAGTCATTTTACAGAACAAACGGGCTTTCAAATCGCCTCCACCACACCACAGAAGTATTAGGCAGCAAAGTAGGCACCGCCATTTTTTAAAATTTTATTAAAAATTTTGCAGAAAGCCTTTTGCACAGTGTTACACACCATTCGAAGAGAATGATTTGCTCAAACAAAAAGTAATTTTTACTTTTTTGCCAATTTCCATAATTGTCATCTTTTTGGTCAATCTGCTTATGTTTGAGATTTTTTGCACAAAGTAATACACCACTCCAAAGAGGATGACTTGCTCTACAAGAACATGTGCAGGCTGTTTTTGCTCATTCACATTCTAGTTAATTTTCAGGACATTAAAATGAAGTGCCCAGAAAATATGCATCATTTTATCAACAGCTCCTATTCTTTGGTTATTTTTTAATCTGAACCTGATGACCTAAAAATGAACAAAATTCAGAATGATCAAAACATATATTCCGACGGAATGAAGCACTCTCGTTCAAACGGCATATTGCATTGTGCGAAAAAAGGGAAAGAGCTGTTTTCTCTTTTTTAAACATCCCGCTAAAAATTGACAAAAATCAGCATGAGCAAATAAGCACAACACATACTTTGATAGAGGAAACATAACAGGGTGAACCAAAATAACGTGAACAAAGTTTTCTATCACAAATATAGAACAACCAACAATTCGAGAAAACGACGGGTAAATTACAACAATGCAAACATTAAGGCACATCGTGTTCAGGTGGTTTCGAAGTGGGCTCCCTTGGAGCGGATGCAGAGGGTCAAACGTTTTGCTAATTTTTCGGCGATGGGCCGCAGGTCATCTGGAGACAACCGTTCCCACTCCTGGCGCAAGGATTCCTTCAGGGACTCGAGACTGTGGTGGCGTTTGACGCCGACCCTAGCCTCCAAAATGCCCACACACCGTATTCCATCGGATTCAAATCCTGAGAATACGGCGGCCATTCCGAAGGCGTGATGAAGTCGGAGAAATTGGCCTTGCCCCACGCCTGCGCCCTCTTCACACTATGTGCGGGTGCAGAGTCCTATGGGAATGTTCAAAGTGCATCACCCAAGTGCTACTGGACCCAAGGAAGAACTACGGACTCGAGAATGTCTCACTGGTGCACATTTTTTCGATTTTCACTCTCTTATCCACGAAAACTAAAGTGGTCCTGCCAGAAGGATGATTCCGCTCCAAACCATGGCCGATTGTGGGTTCTGGCCGTGTTCGACGATAGCAGAGCTGCTTGGAGCCTCCGTAGAACAGATCTTATCATTTTGGCGATTGTGCGCCTGCTCCACGGTGAACAGCTTCTCATCCAGAATCTGTTCCACCGTCGGTAGCACCTGCGGCCCATTGACGAAAAATTTGCGAAACGTTTGGCCCTCCGCATCCGCTCCAAAGGAGGCCACTACGAAACCACTTGAACATGACGTACCCTAATGTTTGTACTGTTGTAATTCAGTTGACGTTTTCTCAAATTGTCCGTTGTCTTATAATTATGACGAAAAAATCTTGTCCGCGTTAATTTGGTTCACCTTGTATAACAATGTCCAAAAAAATTAACCAAAGAATAGGAGCTGTTGGTAAAAAAACGTGTTTTCTGGACACTTCGCTTTAATGCCTTGAAAATTAACGAAAACAACCAGCACACATTCTTGTAGAACAAATCGTCGCCTTTTGAATGGTTAAAATGCGCGAAAATCTCAAACGTAAGCAGAGCAGGAGCTATCGGAGGTCATTTTTCTTTCTTTGGCCTTCCATTTTATAGGCCAATGTTATACTTCGGCGACGCGTCGGCCGACGTCGGCGACGCTGTGCTTTGCGGGCAGCTACGCACTGCGTGGCAGCCCGCCCAACACAACGTCGCCGACGACGTCGCCGAGAGCTCCGCAGGGGGGTGTTATACTTCCGCCGCCGACGTCGGTGGCGACGTCGTCCGTGGGTCGGTCGCCGCGCTGTGCACGGCGACGGGCCGTCGCCGGCCTCATTCAAGGCTGGGAAAAAATGCGCTCAGAGGGAGTATTTTGTTTGTGGGTGGGTTCTTCGTTCCCGGCACTGTCAACATCCTCGGCGGACCTCGAATTACGAAATCGAAAGTGCAAAAACGCCCATCTTGCGGGCACAAATGGTGCCTTTTTTACTCTTCATGTCCATTTAAAGTTAGTCACATGAGGACTTCACAGAATTCTTGTGGTTTTTAATATGTAGCAGTTCTATTCCAACGAAAAATGTTTTCTTTAAGGCTTGCAGAAAAATATGTAAAAAGTTACTTTGGTGTGTTCTTTAACAAACAACGAAATTGAGGCAGATAACAGAGTTTCAACAGAAAAAAGGCATAAAAATATACGTATCTCTACCTGATAGACGGAAGTGAGTGTTTTTTTTATACTGCCTAATTCTAATAATACTGGGTGTCTCAAGAAATGAATGCACTGTTAGAAAGGTGATAACTTTGGTCACAAAAAGGTACTGAAGAAGTTAAATGCTCATATAAAATCTTAAGCAAATAGGAATTTTTTGACGTATGAACGTATCCTTAAAAATCCTTTTGAAGATTAAGAAAAGCACAAAATGTATGCAATCGGCAGACTGGTGGCCAAATGATGACATTGAAAGCGCGCTCCGATGCTAAAAATGCGCTCCGATGCTCTCCTGTCAACGACGTCCCCGACGCCGCCACAGAATCTGTTGACGACGTCGCCGACGTCGACCACGCGTCTGTGGCGACGTCGGCGGCGTCTGTGGCGACGTCGGCGACGTCTGTGGCGACGTCGGCGACGTCGCTGGTGACGTCAGCGTCGGCCGACGTCGGTGACGGGCCGTCGCTGACGTGTCGCAGCGTCGGCGACGCGTCGCCGAAGTATAACATAGGCCATAGACATAAAAATAAGCAAAGTTCGAAGTGCGAAAAATGGAAACATGTTTTCTGAGCAAATTATTCTGTTTCGGATGGTACATAATGTTATGCAAAAAAAAACTTTCGACGAAATCCAGAATAAAACGGTTCATGGTGCTTGGCCTTTACATTCTATAGGAGCTTCGGACTTACCGGTCATGATGGGCTTTCCGCCACTGGGTGTCAACAAGAATGTCTCGCTTGTGTAGGCATCATCGCCAACAAGTCGACCTCTTCGCACTCCAGTAAACAACTGATGATGAAGCATACTACGCTTGAACACCTGAAGAATTCCACCGTAAAAGAACCTAAAGTCATTATAAGTCAGAAATTCACCGCGTCATCGTCTTCTTTCGCAGAGCACTTCGAAAACACCCAACGAAACCGCTTTCTATGATCCGCAACCAGTCCAACATTCAGATTCTGCGTTCCGACGCTGGAAGCTTGCACAGTGACTCAGTGGAAGCCATTTCCTCTCGTAAACTTCCGACGTTAGAACTCACACGACTGTTCCGTCGATACAGCCAACGACGTCCGTCAAACCAGTCATTTGGAAGAAGCTAAGTATTGGCATCGACTAATCCAAGAATAAAATGTGTGCACGAAACGACAAAATAATGCAAAATAACTGAGTGGTTTTCAGTTGTAAATTACCATTCGCTAATCTCCTTCCTCTCCTCGTCCTCTGGCCACTGGACCATTTCGCTAGACCACTCGGCCAATACAGCCAACACCTCCGCGAAATCCTGCATGCCCTTCGAGGACGCCAAGCTGTGCTCCATCGTCAGCGGCACGTTCGCGGCAAATACATCGAGAGCTGTCCCCAGTGCGGCTCCCATAGAAGAGCCGAGCGTTTGCATGCACTTCGTACTCAGCACTTTTTCGAGAGTCGCACAGAGGATGTGGAATGTCTGTCGTGTGATTCGGAAACGATTCCGGAAATCCTCGTCACTCATCGAATCCAGAGACGCCGACAGATCTGTGAGACTCCCTGTAGAGCAGAATGGAGACGGATGAGCAGCAAATTCAGCTGCCTGGTCGGACCATCTGAAACAGTACCGGCGGTCGATAGTCATTAGATAGTGTTTCGCTCTCCAGGCGTAATCTTCATTCAGAATCGATTGCAATGGAAGGGAGACTTATCCCCCTGCTAGACTTTTCCCTTATTGATTACATGAAATGGAATCAAAAGATGAAAGCAAAGCATACCCAAGTGTCTGATCTTCTTCATGTGAAGGAACCACATCTGGAAGAAATCAAATTCAAACTAGAAATAGTTTTAAACGCAAATAGTAGAAACGTTGAGGTCATAGCTGACCTAAGCAACACAATAGCTATCCCTGAACCGGGGGCAGACATAACTCCGACGCCGCGCGAACCCCCCTGGCGTCGCGCACGGTGCGCGACGAAATTGGACCAGTTGTCGCGGTACGATGCCTCCGACGGCTACAAACGCTTCCGACAGGGACACGCGGCACGCGTTTGCCTCATTTCAACGTTTCTTGGAGATGCTATATGAATGTGGTTTCAATAGGACGATCAGCGACAGTTTATACAGGAATCTTGGTCGTGTGGTTGGTTTCCAGCGTCAGCATTTGCCATGTACAACTTATTCGGTCAATTTTTACCCGTGATTATGGTTACACTACGGGAAAAGGTCACTACCACCCATTCTCGGATCATTTGTCCTACTGCAGACAGTTGCCTACCACATTCTGTGGAATCTTAAGTTTCTTGCTAGAAATGTGGTCTGGGAGCTTGAACACTGAGAACATTTCGTGCTCCACGGCTAACCATGCGTCACCGAGCACACATCCGCGTTTCAGCGCCGCGATGTCGCACGCGGACAGCGCGCGACGTCGCGTCGGAGTTAGGTCCTGGAGCCATCCCTGAACTGCGTAGAATAAGGCAAAAGGGGAAACACTCATGACATTTTCAGTAGAACCCGAACACCTTCAAAATCAGTAGGCGCTCTTTAACAACATGTCTTAAGTGGGACAATACAGATTACAACTGGAGTGACGATCTAGTTCCAACCCAACCTCATAACGTTACTCTAAGCTTGAACAATGATGAAAAACCAAAGGAAAGATCTCATTCACAACTCGTGAGTCATTTGGAAACCGAGACGTGAGCTTTTGCTAAGGCGTTACCTTCTCTGTCTCCCGACGAACGGAAGGTGAGTACAGTGGAAGAAGTTTCGTGAGTATCTGCAGAAACCATGAAGTCCGTGAGAGTGATATCACTTGAACACCCCATTTCCTTCTTTGGCTCCGTGAGAGAATCTCCATTATTTTCTACGGCTCCTGCAACAGTAGCGACCATTTGGAACATAAAAGATGAAAGGACCTTCGAAGTCAGGTATCAAGCTTGACGAATTTCATAAGGCTACTTGATTCTTATTAGAACTAAAATGGACCAGCACGATACCTTGACAAAACCGACAGCTAGGACAAGCCTTAGAAAAGTTGAGTAGCCAAAATTAGATAAGAACAAGTAGTAGTCTCCTTATTCTAGAAAAAACTCACCTGATGAAAAAGGCGGCTCTACTCCAGTACCACCAAACGACGCGGATGAAATGGCCTCTATGAGCCCGTATTCCGCCATGCCGAGCTGGAGAAAGGAGAATTTCATATTCCGAAACGACTAATTAGAGATAACATAATCACTGTACGGTAAGAATCTGTTAGGGGAGGAGGGAAGGTCACCATTCAGCATCTTCAGGAATTCTTTAATCGTAAAACAAAAGGCCAATAGAAGGTAATCCCATGGGTGAGTATTTGGCCAGAATAATTACTTGTGGTGGACAATCGGTGGACAAGTCTATGTTTTACGCTTCCCGGACGACTCTAGTGCCGATTCGCAGACCTCGGATAGATGACACGCTTAGCTTTCCTGGGCAGTAGCCCAACACTACAACGTGAATCTGAGTCAGCCGCTTACTTTAAAAGGGCACAAACATCGTAACAACGACACTGACGGGGTGCGCAATACTACAAAGAAGAGTGAAAGCGGTACAAACTTATGGTTAGAAAGATTTGAACAGGCATGCAGACACATTTCGGCGCACAAGTTGCACGGCGTCACCTTGTACTAAGTTGCCATCCGCCTTGGTAAGAAGGCATATGAGTGCCAAATTACATCAGAAGTGGTTTAGCTCAGTTCATCAACAAAAAAATCTTCCTGACAACTATAATCCTACAGTACCGTAGGACTTTAAACGGGAGCGCAGGCCTAGACTCAGTTCTGGGTTAAATTGGAACGCTTCCCTTGTAAAAGATGAGATAAACTGACGGAGGAAACCGTCTGAAGCGCGGGAGGGATGAAAACTGATTACCAACTGCCAAAGGCGTTTTGCAGGCATACCCCGACCAGTGTTGTTGTTACCACGCTCGGGCGATCAAACCAAATATACAACAATACACAACGATACACAGCAGGTCACCATCTACATAACGTTACGCGGACATATAAACCGTGCCTTAAGAACATAAAGGATAAGGATAAAGGACGGCGTTACTCAATCCCTTCTGGGATGCGCCAGCGCATTCTACTCCTACGGGATGTCGTGGAGGCGACATGAATGCGTATTTGGCCATACAATGACTTGCGGTGGCCAGCCGATGAACAAGTCAGCGCTTTATCCTTCCCAGACAAGTCTGGTACCAATTCACCGACCCCGGAGGGATGGAAGGCTTGGTTGGCCTGGGCGGGAAATCCGAACCAGGAACCTGGTATCGGGAGCACGCGACAGTCGCGCCTCCTCCGACTGCGCTACACGCGCCCACCTTAAGAACATCCTCTCGCTAAATATCTTTCTAAGACACACAACACCTTCGTATCCTCCAGACTCCCATTCAGTTTCGGCGGTAACTCGACTCCTTTCCAACCATTCGGTCCATAATACTTCGAGAGACAGTCTTTGAAAAAACCGGCTACATCATCGACTGTTAAGCTTGCATATTTCTAAACAATTACTGTTAGCACTCGCCACCAACTAGCTTATTCTGCACGAATTTCCGGTACTCACGTTGAGCTGTACACTGTACACCTGTAAATAATCCAAAAAATCGGCTGTAATAGTACACGGAACCTCGTCGAGCCCATTTCCCGGATACCTGCCCCACGTGTCTTCAATTTCTTCGCCGATGTAAGCAGCCTGTAATGTAGGTACCCCATTACTCGAGATTAGAGCACTTTTAGAAAAAAAAAGCATTCAAACACTTACAGCCTGTATATAGTGGTCCGGGCAGATTGGCCTAGTTGTGTTGAGGGCCTTCTTGTACATACTTCCTGCCTCTGGCGCTTCGATGATGTTTTGAGCTCGAAGAGAAGCGAACAACACGGCACTGTGTTTGCTATCATGAGGAGAGGAGCGCTGCTGTTCGCATGGTGCAGCCAGCCCGCAAACCAGACACTTCGAATCGATGTTGGAAACTCCGGGTTTCACTGCACCGGAAGCGTTCATTTGCTCTCTGCAACAGTAACTTCATACAAAATCCAATTTGTTCTAGGAAAATCCCCTAAGGATGGGAACGCACTCAAATTGTCCGCCCTCAGAAGTGCTTGCATGCCCAGGATATTCTGAAAGAAAAACTCATTAGAAAGGGCGACATTTTAAAGTAAGATGCTTTCGTATTTGGACAATAAAAGCATACACCCAAAAACTGCTGCTTACCCCGTGAGTTGTTAATAGATTTGAACTACTAAAAAAACATGAGATTACTCTACCAGGTCACTGTTTTGCATAAGTCATGGAAGACGCGCGTTCGACCCCACAACCAACTACAACAACGTACGCTCCCTTACTGGTTTTCGCTTTTACGATTAGTTGGTACTTTTTTATTAGGTTAAGGAAAAGATTTCACCACAATTTCCTTTTCGTTTAAAGGTTCGTAGTTTTTATAACAATTTTTACAACAATACCAACTCTATGGAATGATCAGCTTCGATTTTGAAACAAAAGAACCCCAAAGCATAGTCAGTAAACGATTGGCCAAGTCGACGAAGATGTGTGAGTTTAGCTTAACATTTTTAAAATATTAATACCTTAAGTTATAGCATCTCCCCGCTTCACTGATGAGCCACCGGGGAGATGCTATAATAAAAAGGTTCGTATGAAGGTAGTGGCGAAACGAACCTTAAAAAGTTTTCACTTTAATAATATAGGATTTAGGATTTTTAATTATTACCTTGTTGTTGATTTATTTTATATTTTAATATTCATAACTGCAAAATCGAAGCTTAACTATGAAGCTCAAGGAACCAACGACTTTAAGGCACACGGACTTTCATGTTCCGCGAATGGCAATTGAATTCCTGTCGCGAAGGTGATTTCTCGAGGCGCGAACTAAGAGTTAATTAGAAGAAGTTTGGAGAATAAGGGACATACTTTGTCGCGATTCGGACGTTTCAGCCTGACCACCTTCTAACCGCACACTGTAGTCCCATGAAACGGGAACTCAGAGCAAAGCATCCCATTAACAAAAGGGTAGGATCCCTTTCTCGTGTTGGCCACCTTTGGGTCATTTTTACAAGTGGTTCGTAGTGTAGCACCTAATGAAGGTTTCGCGTAGGTTGACATGAAAAATCCAACCTTCGTCCCAGTAACAATATCTTTGAGAAGGTACTTCTTGTGAGTGCGGAGAAGCTGCGATTCACAGGCACTGATCCTCTACAACTTGATCGCATCACGCTCTTTCGGTCAAAACCAAGTGTCGTCGGTAATTCGCGAGTCGTAGAATTCCGCTTCCTTCCCAAGACATTGCGCAGCCTCGTCGCGCAAGGTGGTAGGGCATAGAGAACATGGCTCGTCTTCGAAAGAAATATGCCCCGACCGGAAGCGATGGTACTACCAAGCCTTTACATACTGCTTCAGCTAAGACTTCAAGCATTTACAACGTTTTCGTGTGAAATTATCCCAATATGGCCTTCAAGAATTAAAAGAGGAAGAAGGAAAAGCAGGTCAAGACTTTTTTCCCAGCCCAATGACTTAGTGGGCTTTCAAGCGTCTAAATCTGAAACAGTTTAGGAAGCTCCATCAAACACGACCTGCTCCTGGTACCACCTGTAAGTTCGCTACTGAAACGTCATACATTTACTGCATAGTGCAAAAATCACTAACGTCTGGGCCTTCCGGGACGCCGCGGAGGCTTCCCCTGACGCATTCGTGCTCGAGCAAGTCGTTGTCGCTCGGCGTCGGCTGCGCGACGAGCAGCTAACCTCGCCTCATCCATCTGCGCTCGAGCTCGCCGCTGCCGCTCAGCGTGTCGTGCCCGCATCGCTGCACGTTGTGCTTCACTCATTTTCGTTCGAAGAAGCCGGTGTCGCTCAGCATCGGCTGCTCGTCGTGCTGCCAATCTCGCCTCGTCCATTTGCGCGCGAACGCGTCGCTGCCTCTCGGCACAGAGGGCGCGATGAACCTTAGCTTCAGCCTCGTCCAGCTGTTGTCGATGCTTTCGCTGTCGCTCGGCATGGGCCGCACGTCGAGCAGCCGCCTCTTCTTCACTCATCCGGGCTCGGCGCTGAAAGATTGGGTGATTCAGACAAAACTATTCAAGATTTCTGAATACATGCAAAATTACAAGTCTATGCCGCTCGGCGTCAGCAGCACGAATTGCCGCAATTCCTTCGGCATCCATTTGCCGACGATGACGTCGTCGTCGCTCAGTCCTGGATGACGGACGTTCGGAAGTGTTCGTCTCGTTTTGGTCCATTAATTGTGCGCCTAGAAGCGAAAATATTTCGAAAATGTTTATATATTCTCATACAAGAAACCAGTTATTGGGCTCAAGAAACTGCTCTCAATCTAGTGAAGTATGCGCGCTAAGCATCGCGAAAGAACCTTTTCCAGCGAACGGCACTAACACTTTGTCACACCTTTTGTTCTCCGAGGTTACAAGTTTCATTTCCACAGCAAGTGTTGTTATGACTCTCCGGTATTACGCGGCCGACTGCTGTTTAAAAATGGTATGAATAGTAATGCATTCGACTAAAAGCTATGTACTGCTGTTAATAAAACTCTATCCGACGCTTCTGCGTATCCGCCTTCTTTATAGCTTCAAAAACAAGAAGGTTTGTGAAGTTCCTCATCCAAGAATTATTTGAATTCACAGAAATTTCAGATGGTATGTGAGAAACGAAACAGAAATGAGGTCCTCTCATCCCCTTCCGTTTTATTGTCCTAGTACTTTCTGAAACTTTCGCGACTTGACATAGTTCTTGGGACCTCCCAAATCTCTTTTGCCTTTCGAGGCTTTGAAGACTGTGGTTACTTCGAAACGGCTTATTAACAATCCTGGTACCACGGCCTGAAGCAAACTGCTGTTCCAGTACAAGCTATCACCTTCACAAAAAGATAAATTGAAAGAATTAAGCTTAGAATTCTGGTGTTTCACTCAAGCGGAGGACAGTATTCGACACTATCTATAGTCTTCTTTAACAAATTCCTATCAAACTCAATAAATTCTCTGCACCTCCCCCACTGTTATGGCGTGTCTTATGGTTAGTGTCGCGATGCGCACACATGTCACCGCGTTGCTTGGCATTGGAAGTATGAATGGAGCCTTAGGGAGCGATCATCAGTTGTTTCTGCTTTTCCACAACTATTTCATCGAAGTTATTCTTTTCAGGAGTTTAAAGGATGTTGAGAGACAATCTAAGGGTTGCTGTAGGAGTTTAACACTTGAGTACAACCTGAAGGGCGAGTGTAGCGCAGTCGGAGGAGGTGCCGGCTGTCGCGTGACCCGATACTAGGTTCCTGGTTAGGGTTTCCCGTTCAGGTCAAATAAGCCTTCCATCCCTGAGGGATCGGTGAATTAGTGGGTGCCAGACCTGTCTAGGAAGGGTAAAACGCTGACGTTTTCGTCGGCTCGCCACCGCAAGTCATTGCATAGCCAAATACGCATTCAAACTACCCCCACGACATCCCTTAGAAGTGGAATGCGTGGCAAATTGAAATAGGTATTGAGTAACGCCATCCTTTATCCGTTAACCTTTAACTACAACCTGGAACCAATCTTCCTATCATAATTTGAATTTGTCGATAGATTATCCTGAGACGACCCGTGAGAATAGCAAGAGTTCGTGATATATTTCCCTCAAATGATTAAAAACTCCTCACCTCTGCTATCAGATGACTCACTGAACTTTGACATCAGGATATCCAGAGCAGACACACCATCATCGGGAGGTGTGGCAGACGTGCCTAGTTGAGGTTGTGACGATGACCCCGGCATGTCTGAAGGAAATGGAACTGACGGAGCCTTGCCTAATAAGGAAAACTAGAACGGCTAAAGCGATATTTATATATCAATAGTTGAAACGATGACGACAAATTGAAGAGGACAACGACCCAAAGATATAAGCAAAACACTTGGCTCAGGCAATGCTCCATGCACACGGTGGTTCACCGCTCCCACATTGAAAATAATTGTAACACGTAATAAAACCCATTTCATCCATCGCGCTCAGCAAAAATGATCAAATTCACCAACGGCTTCAGTACTCACTACCTCTTGATGTCCCTGTCCTGTTTACTTGCCGCATCTCATGAATACAGGCAATTGCTGATGGCTTTAGTCAGCAAAACCTTAAGAGCTGGTCGAGTAATAGAGCTCGCTGGTTAAATGTCAGAACTGCCAAAACGATAAAAGATGCAGGTTCAATGCAAACCCATTTTAAAGGCTTAGTGAGGTCCTCCTACTACACCATAAATACAATATCACCACTGCTATAAAACTGTGTTTGCCTGTAAAAAAGGACTCATTTAAAATACTAGAGATGTGTCTGCATCTCTCTACCTGTATCTAACTGTGCCATCTCTCGTCACCACCTATGCCGTCAAAAGTAATTGGCACAGTGAGTAAATGAACATAAACCAGATATACACTATCAACCATTCAAACACCACGCTATTGCACTAAGTGGTCTCGCCACATGAGACACCGTAAAATGTTTGTTTGTCTAAGCACTACGTAGGACTAAAAATATTGTGATTGAAAACCAGACTGCGACTGCATCGAAAAGACTTATGACGGCATCGTTGTACCTTCACGACCAGACGTCGAGGAGAAGTTGAAAAAAATTCGTCCAAACTTCGCCCAGGGGCCAGATTCATCAAGCACTTACCGCCCTCTAACTGTGAAAACACCGCCAAACTCCCTGATATGACATTCATCAGCATAAGGTGGCGGTATTTTCACTGTCAGAGGGCGGTAAGCGGTTGATGAATATGGCCCCAGGAGGGTTATTTGGGGGTGCTGATCACGAATGTACTGTACTCCAGTGTAGTAGTATGTCATTCGTGACCAGCACCCCGAATAACTCCCCTGAGTGAAGATCGGGCGAGATCAATGATTATGAACTCGACAGCCTTAGCCGCTCGAACCTACCGTAGCCGTACCATACTCTAGCGCAATACGAAAAAAGAATGTCAAATTCGTGATCAGCACCCAGATAGCTCCTACAGGCGAAGTGTGAGCCAAATCAGTGATCATGACCTTAGTCACCCGTACCTACCGTAATCGGCCAAATTTCAAAAACGGATCAGCATCCCAAATAAACCACCACCTAAGCGAAGTCTATGCGATTTTTTTTTCGTTTTGTCCTCCATCTCTGGAGTCGCAACAGCACATAACATACTGACCTTATGAACAGACCAACAGTGTGACCGTTTCTAAGGAAACCGTGTATCAGTACGTAAAACAAATTTTTAAAATCAAATATTTACGGATTTCAACAAAAAAACCTCAATCGGAGACTAAAAAGGTGCAATATAACATTTTCATGGAATATACCAACAGCGTGCGTAAAAAATAAAATAGATATGAAAACGAGTGACAACCACTATGTGCTCTGGACCTACCACAGAATTCCCTCACACTGTCGTCAGTACTCCCGTACAAAGAAGAGTCCAGTCCAGGAGAACAACCGAACATCGATCTATCGGACGGTTCCGTGCTGTTACCTGCATCACTGGTTGCCTAAAGCAAGAGAAGCAAGCGCAACTGATGACTGCCATCATAATATCAGACAGTAGAGCTGAGTAGATCACCTTAGAAATGGAATCATCCGCAAATGTGACATCATTAAAGCCATTGGCCACCTGAAAACGAGCCGTCAAAGATCGAAAGAACATGCAACATCGACCTTTTTGGAGGAAGAAGAAATAGAGCTCACCGCAAGGTTGAGAAATCTGGTCCGTTCTTGTGGTGATTCTATACCGACAATAGCGTAGGTAATTGGTCTATAATTGAGCTCTTCAAAAAAATTAATCGAAGGCTTTTAAAGTCAAAGTAGGAGCAATACAGGATAAGGGCAACCAATCTATGCATACACATTGTCTTTAATGCACGGCGGAAGTTCAACAACTAGGTGTTGTTCCATGGTTTATACCTCCGAAAGAACTGGTAGAAGATCATCCAGATTCTGCATTTTTAATATTCATTTGTGCTATGAGCTATTCTGAGCTACTTAACCCATTAGCTTTTGGTTCAGTGTCGTTACTGTAATAAACGCTGGCTTAACATCTGCAATTTTTCGGAACTATCGTGCATGCCTTGGAACCATACCATGATTACAAATTTTTCCTAGTGTAACGATACTTTAAACATCAATTCAATGGAAGAAAGGAACGCTTGTAGAAAGTGTGAATGTGAATAAATATAACATCGAAATCAACAAAATCTTCAGTCCGACCTAGCATAACAAAAAGAACCTCTGACTGTCCATGGATGAGCATCCTCCACTCGAGGAGACGATGGCTCTAATAATTGACAGCACATCACCACTGGGTGGTCCATCCTGAAAATCACATCATTTGTTGTCAATCTCATAGCAGGAACGTCCATACTTCTAGAGCGAGATGATAAGTCGTCGTGCTGTTGAAGAGATTCGATTATTACGACTAATCTATAGACACCACAACTGTGCGACGACAAATCCCGCCACTCACGAGGTATGAATTCACATTAATATGAAAGGAATTCTCGTAATGGAAAGAGAACGCAGATGAAAAAACGAAATGAACAGGTATTGCCGTAATATAGTTCGGTGTTTCACCCTTGAAAAATTCATTTTCAATTTCCCATCGTTTCTCAATAGACAGATAGAGGGAGAGAGACGTACCCCCCTCCCTTATTAGGATAGATCCGAATTCGTGTCAATCCGCTTACCTCACCACTTCGTTGCTGCGCATCCCGCAGCTTCTCGCGTTCCTTCTCTTGACGATAGGCTCTCAGAATTTTGGAGTTCTCCCAGCGTCGATCGCGTTGCTGTTGTGCCTTGATTTTTAGTCGTTCTCGTCTCGCCTCTTTACTTTCCTGCTGTTCATTTTCTCGCGAACTTTCCTCTCTCTGTATCGGCGTTTCTCCGTCGAGCCTCGCCGAGTCATTTGGTGGATTTGAAGCCGAATTGCCTCTCTCAGCCGACTGTTCTAGCGGGGTGGACTGTTCTTGCTTCACTTGCACGTCCATCTCGATCCCAGTTTGCTCTGCTTCTTCTTCGTCTTGCTGTTCCTCTGTTAGTCCCATGGACATCGGGTCGTTGACGGAATAGATCAACTGAGCAGGATCCACTCTCTGGAGTTTGATCGTACGACTCAGCGTAGCTGAAATTGAGACAACAAGTCAATCTATGAAAGCACCAGGCGATTCGTTGTAAACCATTGTCACTGCATCTTTTAATGAAAGTATCCAGAATGTTCTTCATCAAGAGTGCGGTTATGGTTAAATTTTTAAACGAATTTTTCCCGTTAAATTTCGGTAAATTGTGAAAATTCGTTAAAAACGCAGATAGCTGCAAACCATTATTTCGAATGAAAAGAATTAGGAAAAGCGTTTTGGGCACTATACTTCCAGTCTCCATAGGTCGAGGAGAAGTCGAAAAAAATCCGCTCAAACTTCCCCAGGGGGTTATTTGGGGTGCTGATCACGAATCTGACATCCGCTTTTGAAAAATCGGCCGATTACGATAGGTTACGGTAGCTACGGGTAACTGAGGCTGTCAAGGTCATAATCACCGATTTTGCCCAAACTTCGCCTAGGGGAGTTGTTTGGAGTGCTGATAACGAATCTGACATCCATTTTTCGTTTTACGCTGGAGTTTGGGCGAAATCGGTGACCATTAGCTTAGCACCCGTGCCTACCGTAACCTACCGTAATCGGCCGAAATTTCAAAAATGGATATCAGATTCGTGATCAGCACCCCAAACAACCCCCTAAACGAAGTATGGGCGAAATTGGTGATTATGACCTCGGCAGCCTTAGTTACCCGTACCTACCGTAACCTACCGTACTCCAGCGTGAAACAAAAAAAAAAACGGATGTCAGATTCGTGATCAGCACCCCAAATAAACCCCTGGGCTAAGTTTGGGCGAAAATTTTTTTCGATCTCTCCTCGTCCTCTGGAGTCCGTAAAGTACAATAATGCCGCGTTTTTGTGTTCCAACTTTAACAGGTTAAGAAATAGAGTTCAACGAACGCAGCATATCGTATAGGATGTAACAAAGAATTCGCTACCAACAAAGAGCGGACAGCAAAATGAACCAGCTTTTAGCAACAATTTATCTTCAGAGTGTGAAAGAGGATCAGGCACGGAATTATCATTCACTTCTCGTACTTCTTGTGCTGGTGCCCGCATCGCACTGGTCAGGAATCTTAAAATGTAAGTTTGATCAGGCAGATCCCAGAGTTCCTCCTTTTCCTAGTTCTATGGAACACCGTTTTCTGCGACTTTCCTACGAGCATGTACAATCTCAATGCAAGCACGCTAAATACCGAAAGAACTGACAAAATATCATTAAATGCCCATCGTCAAGTGTTAACGTTAAGGTAAAGGTTTTCAAAAATTCCTGTTGTTCTGCGATGGAGCCTGCCATAATAGTGAAAATTAAAGGTGCTAAATTTATCAAGAAAAAGATCCGTAAAAATTCCTTTATGTTGTCAAACCAGCGAAAAATGCCGTTTATTTGTGAAATAGTTAACAGTTCAATGTGCACCCCTATTCTATATTCACTTTTCAACAGTAATTGTAGGAAGACGAAAAAGAAAAAAATTTTTTAGAAACGATTAGTCGTGATATGGCAAACACTGCATTGTTGCACCGTTCAGCTATCTCCATTGCTATATTTGAAATCAGCGTTTCAAGATTTTCCTCATAACAAATGGCTATTCAGTGAGAAGTGGAGGCAACTCACTGGCCAGACAAAAACACGAATTTAAAGGGTACCAATAAGCTAAGGATAAACTGGAACTAACACAGCAGAATCTCCAAGGACGGCTCCATCTGATCATGCTCCTTTTGCCAGTGTACTATCGGTTCGCTGTTATCTGTGCACTTCTTCTGACAAGACGGACACACCAGGTGAACTCCTGTGAAGCGCTTCACTGGCGATCCATGCGCTTTCTGCAACAATAGTTTACATTTCATGGCACAACATGGCTTCTCTCTGCGATCAGATCTGATGGAGACAGAGGACAAAAGGTACTAGGCGGGCTGGTGCCCGCTCCATTAAGAGAACATGACCATGGAACACTCAAACAAACACGGTTTCCGTGCTCTCGAGCTTGTGGTGGCCGCTCTTAAATGATTTCATAGAAGCTGACTGTATTTACAATTGCCATATGTTGAACTCAATCCAAAAAATCTTCATAAAAACAGCTGCATCAACGAAATTAAAGAAAACAGAAAACATGAGAATATATAACTTCTGTCGGCTAGTTCGGGAAGTTTGCAAATCATCGGGGCCGTGAAATCCATTGCTTTGTCAGTGTCCATGAATCTGATTCCGTATTTAAAACGTTAACTCACTAACGCTGGATTGGCCTAATTTTCTCCGTTTCACTGACGATATCTGTTTGATCTGCTAGGAGATTCGCTAGGAGACTCGTTCTTAGTGCAAATCTAGTAAGTGGGTGCTCGCTTACTACATTTATGCCGAGAACGGTCCTACGGTTCTTTTCAGACACCCTTCCCGACTAGGAACTCGGAAACCTGCGTCTATCTGGCCAGCTAAGTTAGTCTATGTATTTCTGTATGTTGTTGCCTATTTACTGGGTTCACTATATTGAGCAATTGTTTTATGAGCAGCCACCACCAATTAGGATTGCATCCGAAATGACTGCGCGCATACAGGTATCATGAGGTTTTCCCCAGTAGAACTTGTCTTCACCTGACGGCCCGTTCATAGTCGGTGCCGGCACCGACAGATCGCCCGCGCAAAGCATGTATATCGATTTCCTCGAAACGATCACTTGCAAACTTCGATACCCATCAATGTTTTGAACCAGTTAACAGATTGCTACCGTCGCGGATCATGGAGAGGACCTATCCCCGTCTGTAGCAGAACGACGGGAGCGACTCTAGCGTTTTGACTCGCAAACCCGGTTTGTGGAATATATCGGACCCGATATATTCTGCGTGTTGCTCGTTAAGAGCAAGGGCTGGCGGAACGTATCCAGGGGAGGTTTACGACCTGCTCCTGCGGATATGCCAGCGACGGCCCCAGAGCCATAAAACCGTGCCGGACGGAGAGTCCGAGGAAATCACGGTAGACACGCCTCCAGGAGAGTCCATAAAAAGCCCTCCCCAGTAGATCTGTACGCTTGTTTTTTTCCTGCTCTTGTCCTTATAAACATTTCTTACTCATCGGCGTTTATTTTCTTGTGAGTACTGTATATCGGAACCGATATCAGTACAGTAATCAATTCGATTACCAACCGAAGACACTCAGTGTCCGACTTGGGGGCCACGCCGGTAACTTGGATCCAAGTTCCCGTTTCAGTGTCCATTGACAATGTCACACCCAACTGCCACCGATGCCATGGACGGAACCGTCATGGATCAGCTTGGCGAGAATACTCCACAGCCGTTGGAGGACTGGGATCAACTCGGAGTGAGTTGCCAGTTTGAGGATTTAAATGCTTCCTTCGGGAATATCCTAAAGCGGTTAGATAGCGCGCTAAATGAGCAGATCAGGAATTTAGCTCGGTGTAAACGGGCTAAGATTTTAGATGCTGTTAGAGGTACTATAGAAGGTACGCTCGAAATGGTAGACGCACGCTTAGGAGTAGGGCCAGATGCTTTGGAAGCGGCATTTTGCAATGAGATTGGGATGTCGCTTAATGAATTGCGCGAATTTTTGCCACAGGTGAACGCGCATAGCCAAGCACTCTGTGATTTAGCATTGACACTGGGGTGCGAAATTGATCAAGTTAAGGAACGGGTAATTTCTAAGACTAACGAGGTTCTGAAATTGCAGAGCAGCATAGACAATTTGAAATCACAGCTTGAATACGAGCTGTCTGAAAGGGAAAAAATGGTGGAGTGCCATAGAAACCAGTTGAGACTTTTGCAGAAAGAAGCTGCAAGTCTCGGAACTGGGGTAACGCGGTCAGTGGCTGGATCCAGCCGTGAACCGACATCCACAGGTGAGAACGGCAACAGAGTTAGTGAATGGCGTGCGGTTCGCAGCCACTACACTTCGCTTAAAAGCGATCATGTGCATAACTCTGTTCAGGGACGGATCGCGTCCCTAGCCATGAACGCTGGACGACGTTGCGAGCCAACGCAAGCGTCTCGCGCCTCATCACGACTGTCCTCGCCGGAGTCTTCCCGAGGATCAGTGAATGGTGAGTCTCTCAGTACTTGCTCGGATCCGAGCACTAGGTATGGGAGAGCCCCTGCGGATGCAGTAAGCGACATGTTCACTGTATTTAGGGAAGTTTTTAAGGCTCAAAGCGTAGCCAATGTTACCAAATACGACGGGAAAAATTCTTTGACCGAATTTTTACGTGGGTTAGATGTTAAATTCCCAGTAACAGTTTGGCAAGATTCTGATAGGCGGGATATCCTGGTAAATCATTTGTCAGGGACCGCGCTTTCACTTTTTAAGGGTTTACCACAAAATGTTCGAGAGGGAACATATAGTGGGGTAGTCCGTGCTTTAAAAACGGCTCGAAGAAATCCTTGCGAACGCCTAAAAAATGTAAGGGAGTGGGATCAACTCTGTAAGAGAGAAAGTGAGACCATCGTAGATTTTTGCTACCGAATGGAGGACCTTTCCAGGAGAATTCATCCTAGCACCGAATGGGACTTTATCAGAGGGTCAAAACTGTACTCTTGCCTTCAACATTGGAACAGTTCTTATTACATATTGGCCGCGTTAGATGCGCCGGAGGGTGATATATACGAGGAGGTTAAGAAAGTAGCTCTACGGTTGGAAAAGTTGCAGGATGAAACTCAAAGGATATCAGGTAATTACGATAACCACTTTAAGAAAGTTATCGATCGTAGGCCGATCGATAATAGGGCATCCGATGGTGAGAAATCTACCAGTAATGCGCGCCGACTAGGGGATCAGCAGGGAACTAGGCCCTCACCCAAATGTTTTACTTGTGGGGAGCCGGGGCATATGGCATCATATTGCCCCAAGAAAGATCGGCATGCGCCAGGAATTACCAGTAGGGGCAGGATGAATGGCAGTGGTCCTAATCGTGCACAAAACCGCACTGCGGGTGGTATTTCACTCGTTTCGGAGCTAGAGGGCTGGTGTAAAACGGTTCAAAATAAGGAAAGGCTTAGGAATGAGCAACCACGAGCCGTGGGTAAGCCATGCACTGTAGATGTAGAAATTTTTGGCATCTCTACCAAGGCACTTGTAGACACAGGATCTGTTGTCTCAATTATCCCTGTGGGACTTTTGACCCTAGTTCGAGATAAGGGTGTTAACCTGGACAGCAAAGCTAGGATTGTAGGGAAAGGTCAAAATCATAAATTTTTCGACGCTTCGGGAAATGTTATGAAATTTCTATCAGAAATTGTAACGGAAGTTGAGGTGCTAGGTGGTGCCAAGGCATGTGTACACATGCACGTGCAGAAGAGTGAAGACTCTACCATACTGTTAGGGACTAATGCTCTGGAAGAGCTAGGGATCAGCTTAAAACTATCGCCTAGGGCCGCTAACAGGGAAGATGCAACGATCAGCTGTTCTGAAACCAGTCTGCACCCAGGTTCAGCTTTAGCTGACCACAGAGTGATAATTGCTCCAGGAGGGGTTGCTACTGTGCAAATTAACGGAGGCAACCGTCAGGGGCCATGTTTGTTTTGGTCTGAAAACGCCCGTATAGAGCCCGGGGTTTGTCAGATTCAAGGAGGGAAAGCTGAAATTTCAGTCGTTAATCGAGGTTCCGAATCCTGGGTAATAAATAAGGGCGAAAATCTTGGTGAGTGGACTAACGAAACATGGGTCGATCCAAAACTTGGGGATGCTCCTAGTGATATGCTAGCTTTACAGCAGTGTCCTGCGTTAGGAAAATTGGAGAGAACCGAGGTACTACTAAGTACTCTAGATCAAAATAGAAGGGCAGGACCGATGCCTACTCCAGTACGAGAGGTGGCTGGGGAATACTGCGATGTGTTCGCCATCTCAGATACTGAGTTAACGCAAACCACATTGATTAGTCATGACATTGATGTTGGTGATAACCCACCTATTAGACAGAGGACTAGACCTGTTCCGTACGGAATACGTACTAAGGTTGATACCATGCTTCGAGACCTTAAAACCAGAAATGTGATTGAGGACAGTCACTCTCCGTGGGCCTCGCCCATTGTACTCGTAGCTAAAAAGGATGGCACAACCCGATTATGTGTTGACTATCGCGAGGTTAATAAAGTTACGAAGAAGGATAGTTACCCCCTGCCACCCATTGATGTAACGCTTCAAAATTTGCAAGGCAAGTGGTGGTTTACATCATTAGATTTGGCCAGTGGGTACTGGCAGGTGCCGTTAACTGACCAGGCAAAGGAAATTAGCGCTTTCACCACCACCTCGGGACATTTTCAATTTCGGGTCTTGCCTTTTGGACTTACAACCGCGCCTGCGAAGTTTCAAAGATTGATGGACAAGGTATTGGGTGATTTACTCGGCCCTGAGGTGTCGGTTTACATAGATGACATACTGATTGCCACGGACTCTATAGAGCGGCATATAGATGTTTTAAGGGACGTGTTGAGAGCGCTTCGCAAAGCTCACTTAAAAGTTAAACCGCAGAAATGTCGAATGATGGAGCCTACCTTGGAATTCCTAGGACATGTTTTAGATGAGAATGGCCTAAAAGCCGACCCAGAAAAGGTGTCACGAATTGCGAACTATCCACGGCCAATGAAATAGCGCAGCTAAGGACTTTTCTCGGCATGGCGGGATATTACCGCAAATTCGTTTTAAGGTTTTCTCAAATATCGAAGCCTCTATATGAGCTTACCAGCCCAAAAAAGGATTTTCTTTGGCTAGAAGAGCATGATCAGGCTTTCAATTCGCTTAAAAAAGTTCTTGGAGAAGCTCCAGTTCTTGCGCAGCCCAATATAGAGAAGGCTAGGGATGGATCACGTCCTTTTGTTATATATACTGACGCCAGTTCCATAGGTGTAGGCGCTGTTTTGGCCCAGGAAGGCGATGATTCTCTATTGCACCCAGTGTTTTTCACCTCAAAACATTTAAGTGGCGCTGAAAAGAACTATCACGTTACTGACCAAGAGGCTTTAGCGCTTGTCTACAGTCTAAAGAAGTTCCATTACTTCATATATGGCGTCAAAACCATCATTAGGACTGATCATTCCGCGCTTACATCACTTTTTAAGAGAACAAACGTTTCTCCTAGGGTTTTGCGATGGGCACTGGAGGTGCAGCGCTATGATCTTATCATAGAATTCGTCAAAGGTACAGCCAACGTGGTAGCGGATGCGTTATCGCGGGGATTATCACAAAATCCATTTCCAAGTCATGGCTATGCGGAGGACGAAAAAGTGGTCTGTGCTGTACAAGAACACGAATGGCTTACAGAATTAAGGCAAGACCCTGACTTTTCTGCTGTAGTAGAAGCCGTTGAAAATGGGCAAAAGTTGGAGGTTAGAATTCCAAGGCATAGCAAAGTTCTTAATTCCACAGACTTCGTGATCCAAGAAGGCAAACTACATTTGATAAGTGAAGATGGATCGCTAGCCCTTGTAGTGCCCCGGTCGTGTCGGCGAGATATATTTTCTGAGGCGCATTCGGGCGTTTTAGGTGGGCATTTTAATGCTTACAAAATGTCTTCGCAGATGAAACATTCAATATTTTGGCCGGGAATGTATCAGGATTTAGTTTGCTGGTGCCGCGCTTGTCGGCAATGCTTTCTGACTAATTGCAGACCACAAAACGTTCCCCCTTTGAAGCCAATTCAAGTTGTAAGACCACTTCAAATCGTTGGTGTAGATTTGCTAGAAATGGGGCTTACAAGCAATGGAAATCGCTATATCGTCACAGTTATTGACCATTTCACAAAGTACCTGGGTGCTTACGCCGTACCTGATAAAAAGGCTGAGACAGTGGCAGAAGCTATTTTTAGCAACTGGGTTTGTGGTACTGGTAGGTGGCCAGAAATGCTTCTATCGGACAGAGGAGGTGAGTTTGAGAACGCAATAATGACGGCTTTATGTGACGTTATGGGAATTGAGCAAAAATTCACGAAGGGTTACTGCCCCAGGGAGAACGGCTTAACGGAGCGCGTTAACGGAACACTTGTCAGAATGCTCAAAAAGAAAACCACCGTGCCAGCTGAATGGGACAGAGTTCTCCCCACCGTAGTGTATGCTTACAACGCCTCAACACATAGAGCAACTGGGGAGAGCCCACATTTTTTGATGTATGGGTGTGACCCAAAATATCCGTCAGCAGTAATCCCTTCAGAGCACTTATCGCCGTATATAATGGATTACGACACATATAAAGTAGAGCTCTTGTGTGGGTTAAAACTAGCCCGCGAATGGATCAACGAAAATGCTAAGGAATATCATGAAAAGATGAGGTTGGACTACGATAGACGGCTAAAAACTGGCAGATCCACAGTTTTTAGAACCGGTGATAGAGTTTATATGAAGCTTCCGACTGAAAAGGGAAAGTCTCGTCATCCTAAACTAACTACGGAGTGGGCGGGTCCTTTTCGAGTGCTGGAAGCTAGTACTAACTCAGCATTAATAACCCTAATTGGCGAAAACAAGGAGCCCCAAAGGATTCAATTTGACCACCTTGTCAAGGTCCCCAAAGAGATAGACGATACTCCTGTATCTGGTACTACCATGCGTGGAAAGCGCAAGAAAAACAGGCAGGCGGCCGAAAGGTCGGAAAACGTTTTAAAAGTTACACATTCTACTTCTAGTGCTGTACTTTCGTCTTGCGATAGCGTGCGAGACGTCGATTGGAGATGTCCCGGCGTTCTGGAGAGAAATGGGCAACGTATAGCTTGTTCGACAGCCCAACCGCTCAACAACGTCCTGGACAACAGCCCGCTATCGTCGATATCATTTGGATCTCTGTACGAGCTGGCTCGCATTTTTGCCGTTGTAGGGCAAAGCCATGTTCCGAACAATTTTCGCTTGTCCAGAATGTTGGACCATTCGTATGATATTCTTACCCCCTCTTGTTTGGGATTGGCGGTGTCATTTTACCGCTCCCAGTGTGTTCACTCCGCGCTGGCAAGTGTGGAGGATACTATGAAGACGCTGCCGGCTTGGCCGCCTCGCAGTGGTGCGGACCCGTACCACTTGCCGCGTATGCATCATGCCGCTATGAGATACGCTGACGAGAACCCATGGAATGCTGAAAGCTGGAAGCAGCTGAAGCCTCGTCGCAGTCTCATTCTACTTCCGGAAGGGTTCGAGGATACTCGAGTGTGTTTTGAACACAAGACGATGACGGCCAAAGTCATACGCTGCCCTGAGGACATCGAGCCGGAGTGGTTCGATGAAGAGTTTTCGGCGGTCTTGCTGATATCTCCGTCGAAGTTCGCCGAAACCATGCGGTGGAGAGGTGCATGGTTCCTCCTTATGCAAGCAGTTGCAAAAGGCGCCGAACTAGTATGCCTTCCTGGGCCGCAGGATGACCAAGAGTGGGGGCGGTCTGTTGATCTGTTACGGGATCTCATGGAGGAGACCGTATCACAACGTCCCCCTCTGGCACGAATGCTACGCTGTCTACTCCCGCTGAAGTCGCATGGAACCATGCTTGACGCACCATTCAAAGTATTGGCGGACAAAGTCAATCTGGTGACGGGTAGGCACTTCACCCAGAGTGCCGCGAAACGGTTCTGGAATGCGACAATAAAGCAGCATCGTGCTCTGCTCAGCATTCCAGAGTGCCGACGAATGCTCCACGACCAAGAAAAGAAGACTATGCCACGGAAGATCGCGGATCCGCGTCAACTCGCGGCATGTTCTCAGGATCGTGGTGCTCGACGTGATGGGTCCATAACCGAAAGGATCGCTCAGAAGCACAGATCCTTGTCGCGGCCGCGGCAGAACAAAGCGGTGCACACCAGGCATGACCTACTGAGGCGATCACTCAGGGGTAAGGGTGGCCGTGGTGCACGCTTTTAATTGGCGCAGTGGAAGCGCCAGATTTTTTTGAGGGCCCCCATGTGGAATATATCGGACCCGATATATTCTGCGTGTTGCTCGTTAAGAGCAAGGGCTGGCGGAACGTATCCAGGGGAGGTTTACGACCTGCTCCTGCGGATATGCCAGCGACGGCCCCAGAGCCATAAAACCGTGCCGGACGGAGAGTCCGAGGAAATCACGGTAGACACGCCTCCAGGAGAGTCCATAAAAAGCCCTCCCCAGTAGATCTGTACGCTTGTTTTTTTCCTGCTCTTGTCCTTATAAACATTTCTTACTCATCGGCGTTTATTTTCTTGTGAGTACTGTATATCGGAACCGATATCAGTACAGTAATCAATTCGATTACCAACCGAAGACACTCAGTGTCCGACTGGTTACTAAAACGTGCCTTGCACACAGCGTTATCGTAGAAAGGAAAAGCGTCAGCTAAATCAGCTAAACTTCCACAAAAAGGTAGTTATTGGGGAGTAGGACCGAAAAGTTTCTCGAAGATCTGCCCAAGTTTGGACGTCGGCTACCAGAAACTCTGCGCACATTTTTGTGATAATTTCTGATACCAAAAATCGCGGCGCAAATAGGGTCCGGAGGGGTCACCTTATAAAAAGTGTCACCAACACCAAGAAAACGAGACAAGGCACACTGACAGTAAAGAAGACAAACAAATAATGCTGTAGCTGCGTTCTGTGCTCTCCTCTCCTGACGCGGAGGAGAGCACAGATTTAGGCAGGGGAAGGGACTCCAGGGTGTGGCTCAAGTGACGCATCCGTGTTAGAATCGCCTAAATCCTGGAGTTCCCTCCCTTGTCCAAGTAGGAAGCACATAAGACGCGGATCTATGACCGAAATGAAGAGATAGGACTGCATTTACACCCACTGTACGTAGCTACTCGCCACGCCGGCCCGCCGCGCCATGCTGTGGTGACCCCCCCCCCCCGGACCCTATTTGCGCCAAAATCGCTGTAAACCGTAATGTTGCAGAAAGAACGGACCACTGTCCACGACAAGAGAGCTATAAATCGAGGGAGACCGTTAAAGGCGGGATTCTCCCCATCTCTGTGCAGAACAAAGAGGATTACGCTCTCAAATGCCAGTCGTCAGAGCAGCTTACATCAACGGACTATGAACAAATGTATGAAAGCAGTTTAATAAGCCACTCATACAAAAGCCTGACAGCTCGTTGCCTCCATGTGCGGTGCGGCCGAAAGATTTTATGCGTCGAAAAACCGTAATTGGTGTAGGTTCACAAATTGGCTAGCAATACAGTATCACCGTCAGTATTACAGAGAACGGAGCTAGGAATGCGAGCTCTCAGATCACGGTCTCGGTGCCGTGTCAAGCTAAAGAGTTCTTTCTTAAGAACTTCCTCTTCGAAAAAAGATATCTCCACAATTATATCAGAATGTATATCAAAATATAAGAATGGCCAAACACTTCTTCCACATCACCGGATTGCGTCCGCTTGCTTCCATTAAAAACATTCTGGAATACATGGGATACGCTTCAGAACACAGCTTTAACAGGAGATAAATGGAAGCAAAGGTCCCCTTCCATTGGAAGCACGCATTCGTACTCCATTCCTAAGAAAACCCCTCATAGCAACCCCACGAACTACTGACTATGTAGCAGCATCTGTATTCACATTCTAAAACATTTCAAAGAAATGAAAATTATTTCCGGATGTCAGTTCGGCTTTTGAGAGGAAGGTGAATTGAGACTGATACACTTACATCGTTAAATGAATGGACAGAAGAAAAGAAGCGTATAGATGTGATCCATTTGGTCTTCCCAATGGCTTTCGATAGAGTTCCTTAACAAAGCTACTGCTAAAATTGGGAATGGACAGGGTTCGCCACATGACAGTGAACTGGATACGAGAGAGAGAGAGAGAGAGAGAGAGAGAGAGAGAGAGAGGGAGAGAGAGAGAGAGAGAGAGTTCCTCTCAGAAAGGACATACGAAGTTAAGACGGATGGGCAGAGCGGAGTACCGCAGGGAGTTTTTTCTTCTCTGCTGTTTCCGCTGTATACCCAGGAACTATCCGAGTCTATTTCACGAGTTGGAGTTCTTAGTAAGATGCACACTGACATTAAAATCTACAATGCTATTGAAAGTGCAAATTGTTTATCTTCAGCTCAAGAAGCACTAAACAACATGGACTCCTGGGATGGTAGATGAGAACTGCTTCCAGCAGCAGAAAAATCGAGATGCTTTGTCGTTGGAACTAGCCCACGAAGTGTTGTTTTCTTGAACGATAGTCCCATACTTGTTCCTTTCCCACACTCAGAAGATAATATGTAGCTGAAAGCTGCTTTTTTGCTGTGCACTCTTCATTGGAAGTGAATTTGACCTGTTGAAGTTGGAATATCTGCAGTTTTCACGTCGAATTGGACACTTTTCAAATCAAATTGGACATTCTTCTAAGCTGCCATTAAGACTTCTGAAATCAGAGAGAACTCTTCCAAATTAAAATGCCCTTTTTTAATTAAGCTAGAGGCTCTCTAAAGAACAAATTTTGTTCGATGAAAATTTTAGTACAACTTTCTTTGAAGTTTTACTTCATCTACCCAATAAATGGACACATTGTTTGAAATTTTATAACATTCTTACTTTTCGAGGAAAAATGATGGTTTAAAGTTTGTTTCAAAGTGCAGGAAAGCGGCCATTTTTTGTTCCAAAAAATACTGCGCAATGCTCTCCTCCAAGAGCTCGCGATTTTTATGCGGTTGATAGCAGAGTGTTTTGCTTTCCTGTTTGCAGAGAGTTCGACATCTGTAAATGATATAACAAAAACAACCGCAAAGTACAGACATACCTCACTTTGATGCTCTATGTAGCAGCATTTACACTATCAATCGAACAAAATTGCGACGAACTTTTCGATTGCATGGCGCGATCTGGTCTTATATGCACTGCATGCTTGCGTTCTTGCTGTGCCCTGAGGCTAATTTTAATTTATTATTTTTTCTCTAGAAATAAAGATGATATAAAATTATAACACTCAGTAGATAAACTTCAAAATTTCAAAGAAAGTTATGGAAAATTTTACCTGAACAGAAAATTATTCTAATCATTTCACTGGGTCTGTAACTTTAACCTGCCCAAAGGTCATTTCGATGTGGAAGAGTTCGCCTTGATTTCAATAGCCTCAAGGCTGGCTTGCAAGAGTGTACAATTTGATTTGGAAAGTGTCCAATTCGAAGTGAAAATGACATGAAACGTTTTCTCTGATTTTTTCATTTGAAGTGGTAGTTCGTATGCAATTGTATTTTTAACGAAATTTAACGAAGAATTCCCGCTAGAAAATTTGTTTAAAAAATTTAACGCCCAGAAGCGTGTGTGCACTTATAATAGGAAACAACTGCTGATGTTCACTAAAGACCTGAGTTTTGATTTGCATTATAAAGCATTGATCAAGAAAGCTAGCTACTGCGTCTACAACTTTTCTAAAGCGCTGAAAAGCAGACACCCTCAAATCCCTCTGCGGGCGTATGAGAAGAGAGCGAGACCCATGGTAGAGATTGTGGAACAGCAGTTTTCAATCCTTCTAAGAGAAAAGGCATCATTCTCTTAGAAAATGCTCAGAATAGTATCACTCATAAGCTGATGTTGAGGTGCTTCGGGAATAACTATTATCGGGTACCATATGGTGCTTAGGAAGCTGAAATAATAGGCTTACCAAGATTTCGTTAGAAGAAAAAGGTCTGACCTCTTTTAAAATACCCACAGGTAGGTTTCTATTAACCCACTCAACTTTTTTGGCCCTAGGCTGACAAGGAACACAAGAGGAAAGCTCAGACTTTATGTTTCTGTCGAAAGTCGCCAGTCTGAGCAAGCTTCTTCACCTGCAGAAGCTTACAAGGGAAGGGTCTGAAGCGTATGTCTGACGGGGGGAGCGAGTCATATAGGGAGAATCCTCACCCTTCAATGGGATACAGCGCAGCACGCGTTTGTGGGTCTTGTACGCCCGCGATGCTTCTGTAGCCAATGGGTGGGAGCGCAGGTGAGTAGAAGCTTGACTCATGCGAGGGAGGTCAGGGGTTTGGCTCCTCTGCGTTGCTGCACTTTTGCATTTCAACTGATTGGTAGAGATTTGGGGGATTCTGACGTCTATACCACTTTCAGACGTTTTCTGCGCATTTTCCAGCGGTACGTTGTAGTATTCAACATGGTGATGTATAAATATTCAACACCAGTGTCACGGTATAGTGGCCACCGCCTCTGTAAGCCACGCCCCTACATGGGTTGGAAGGTTGGCAGTCTCCCTAACTGCATTCTTGCTACATGGCTGTTGTATATAATATAGACTAATAATAAAGGTTTGTAAACCCTCACTCCCAGGCAGGAGCATGACATGGAGATCCCAGGGAGATCCTTTTAGAATTTTGCTCAAAATTTCTAAAAGAAGTTAGCAGTAGGAGAGACTCCGTTTTGACGGCCATCAAAACGTATTCATATCTCGAGATATGCACACCACATCGCATGCACATTGCACATTTCTCACGAAGCATGCTGGCATGATTTTCTATGTACTGAGCACGATTTTGTATCCTTTACACTTTTCGTTTGTCTTCATCGTGACGCATGAATGAGGCAAGGCATGTAACTAAACAGCTATTTTTCAAAAAATTACTATTACTATTTTCAAAGAATTTCAGTTCGCTTACTTTTTGCTGTTTCAACTCTAAATATCGATTGCGAAAAGTACGATTTTCGCTATTCGCGATAGCGATTTGAAGCGAACATCGTATTTTCGAACCTGGCGTCTTCAAAAACACTAAGTCTGCGGAAAGTACGTTTTTCACATGAGTCACTGCCAAGTGCAAACACTACCTCCCTTGTGAACCTCGCACTTTTCCGATTTCCATTTTGCGCACGTCCTAGATGATTTCTTGCATCCATGTTTTCGTTATCACGTTAATGGCTTAACCAAATCTTTCACTATTAGCTTATTAAAACATCTAATTTATAGCTCATGTTTCTAATATTCAATTCTTAACTTATCGTGAAATCACTTGTTACATTTTACTCTGCCATTCATGCCACCGCTAGCTTGTATATAATCTGTACATAGGACGTCCAAAAAAAAAAATCCGAAAGAGAAAAAGATATTTTTTTAGATTTATTTTTATTCGATGTTAATAGAACTTCGCCCATTGGCAACAATACCGTATACTAGGTAATGTCGGCAATCAAAAGGAGCCGAAACGTGGCTTCGAGCATACACTCGCTGGCGTCGACCAGAGCTCACGCAAGTACCCACCTAAAAATAGCGTCATCGTCGAGGATAGGATCATCCCATTTGAAGGAGAAAGAGCGCGGTAACAAACACTGAGGTCATCTAAGAGACACTACGTCTTCGTGACGTGATTACAGTTGAAAGGTTGTGTTCAATTGCGCTCCTTACTGCTTCTCCAGCTCTCTCTTCTATCTCCTATTTCTTCATATTAATAGCGATTCATCAACATAACGGATAATTACTTAGTGCCGAACAGCTCATCAGCTGAGAAACGTCTTGCTCGCACCGAAGAAATCAAGCGAAACTAACGAGTCGACTTATTAAACAATCACAGTAATTAATAGAACGGTTGCTCATTTCGAACATGGCGAGATCTGATAACGGACTAATCGGGGGATCTGTTGAGAGTTTAGACAGACCTCTTGATATTCGGGTCAATATAACGGATATGTTTCTTCCCGCATTGCAGTGCTAACATGTCAGTGGTGAGGATTGTTAGAGGAATGAACGAAAAGCCAATGCGGCAGGATATGACGAGCAGAAACTGGCGAGGCTCATTCCTCTTCAATTAAGCGGAGCAGCCAAAATAAAATACGAGAACTATGATAAGAATGCTAAGCTGGATTACAGGAAGGTTGCTGACCAGTTGAAAAAAGACTTTCCTAGCCCTAACTATGTCGAAATAGCAAAAGAAAAATTTATCACATGAATCAGGAACCCGATGAAAATGTGATCATTTATGGTCAACGGGTGAGAGATTTAGCTCAATCCTAGCGGTTACTACGAAAACGGAGAAATTCGGAACAAGCGGGGATATCACGGACAGGACTCTCAAATCCCTAGAAATAACGCTTCTCACAATTACGTAAGAAATTATGATGGCCAATGATAACGGTCGATATCTGGATTATTCTGATGAATTTCCGCACAACTGAGAAGTCACTGTGACGGCATAAAAATCTATTGCATTCAAAATAACGCCCTCTATTGTAACGAAGGGGAAATATTCGGTTAGGTAAAGTAGACGAAGGCCACCAAAAAGAGACTTTGTAGCAGAATCACGAAAACCCCTTTGCCGGAGGTTATTTGAGCAGTAAAAATACCTTGCAATAAATTCACGCACAATTTTACTGGAAGAAAATGAATAACGAAATAGCGAGCTTTGTTCTAAGCCGCGTCATTTCCCACAAGGTCAAGTCATTACGATCTCGAAATATTTTGATATTTCACAGTATATAACGATGTCCGTAGATCTGATAAAGATGCCGGGAAATTCGGACTTGATTACGACAGTGAGTACACTCCCGCAAAAACTCATTTCGAGGTAACGTTAAACACTTTTACCAGAAGGACGGAAAAATAACGATTGGTAGAATAACGATTTAATATAAACCAAATTCATATCGATATCTAATCAATATTTGAAGGAGCTATGCGACGATAAATGTGCTCGAACTGATACCTTGGAAGAAGAGGTTCGAGAACTCCGACAACCACTCTTGACTTGTCAGGAGCAAGTTGATGCGATGGCAAAGATGGCGAACAAGGACTTAAACCTGGTCGCCAATGTGGATCACTTCGGTAAAACGTGCCCTAGAGATGCGATGGTCCACGGCTCTAGAGATGCGGTGGCTCCATGCAGGGCCGGTGGCAGTATGCGGGCAGCGATTCGAACAATGCCTCGAAGGCACATGATCCGGAGGCCCTGTGACCTGGCCCTAGGCTTCTGCGCAAAATTTCGCTCTGTGCGCACGGAGTGCAATCCTCCCATAATCGTCTCTTTGTCCATCGACCCATCATTTTAATTCATCATTGGAGTGAATATTTGTTTTTTGTTGTTATTTAAAAGTTGTTGTGTTGTATATTTTTGTCGAGGCCGAAAAATTCGAAAGGAAGGGCATGTCACGAACTATTGTCACGGTATAGTGGCCACCGCCTCTGTAAGCCACGCCCCTACATGGGTTGGAAGGTTGGCAGTCTCCCTAACTGCATTCTTGCTACATGGTTGTTGTATATAATATAGATTAATAATAAAGATTTGTAAACCCTCACTCCCAGGCAGGAGCATGACACCAGTGACACACATGTACAAAGTGA